>CM026208.1:3543289-4280789 GCA_014839995.1 Xenentodon cancila
GTTAACTAAATTTAAGGGATCTACATATTTGCTAATGCAAATTTGCTGTTAATAGCAAAAGAATAGAAAAGATGAAGAATTTCAACATCCACTTCTGAGAAATAGTGAATGCAGCATAATTTGACATTGGTGTTGGAAGGACATGAATCTAGATAATTCTACTTTGAGTTGGGTATTAGATGTACGGGTACAATGGAAACCTGAACGGTTCACCGAATAAAATATTTTCAGACTTAGCTGAACTAAAATAAAACATGCCTTTGAGTTAGCAGACACCACAAACACACAAATGTATGCTCCCAAGAGCCGTTTTATTTTATTTTTATATGACCAGATTAAACTACTCGGTTAGGAATAGAAAAAGGGTCAAATTCAAGCACTTTCAAGGTCCATTTCACTTTATCAGCACTTTACTCAGCTGCACTAAATAACATACTTAAATCTAGAAAATTATAATATCACAAATTTTTGATCACATTACAAATTGTATTATGTTTTAAAGAATGAACATTCCCTTATCTCAATGTAGAAAGATAAGAAACTACATAAAATGTATATCTTTTATGTTCTGAAATGTTCTGAGATAAAATGAAGGTATGAAATTCTAACAGTATGTGAGGGTTAGTTTTACACGTTTGTGACATCAGACATGAAAATACGAGGCAAACTGTGACTTTGAGCTGATTCACTGGGCCAATCTTTGCTTAATTTTTCAGTTGCAGTCAATTACTAAGATAACGCCTCAGTTACGTCACATTGACTATTTTCACTTCATATTCCATAGATAAGTGTGACATTACTGACGGGTAAAACAGGCATTGCAGCATTATATCACACAGACTGGCTCTCAATCATGTGTCCTGCTAATTCATTAGGTAGCACTGAGTGTTTATACATCAATGTAAACTCTGCTGTCGTCATGTGACTGGGGAGAGAAGACTGAGAAGCTGATGCACTTGCTCTGCAGACTTAGCAGGAGGCTGCTGGTGGAATTTGTTCCTCGTCTGATCCACGTTTTTTGTTTGTCTCTCCCCAGCAAACGGTGACCGGCAATGTCGTAGCATGTTGGAGCCGTCACCGCCATCATCTCCGTTGGAGCGACCTTGTCGCTGCTGAGGCGGTTACGCTCAGAAACAGACTGGCAGATCAGGCAGAAAACCATGTGAGATCCAGGCAGCAAAAATGTATTATTTAAATTAGATTTTTTAGCTATTTGTTGTAAACAAAATTCAAGTATTTTCAAGCAGTGTATAAAAAGCACTTTTAAAGTTCTAAAAGACACAATATTAAAATGCAAGCCTTGTTAACCATTTCAAACATTTACACCTGATAACCCTGATAACAATTCTAGTTCCTCAACTCGTGTGCATATAATTGGGAACTCTATGTTCCATGTTAGAAGTGGTAAAAATAGTCTTCTCAAACTTTAAAAACCCGGAGAAGCCTGCAGCATCCTTACACAGATATGCTGAAAGTTAATATGTTTGCTGTTTTTTTGTTTTTTTTTCCCAAGGAAAAAAAAATTCAAATGGACAAACACACATCTAAGTATTTATACCCATCTAGGTGAACGGTTACTAAAGCTAAAGCCAATCAATTGTGGCTTTTTGTGAGTGAATGAGGGAGAGCGTGAAGGAACAGCAGTGTGGATAAACAGAAAAATCTACCCAGTTAATCAGCGGCATGGGAACCATAGAGAGTTCCCATGCAAACAAACACATCTATTAAAGTTTATAAAACTATACTGTAGAGTCTATGTTTGCGTTGCTCTGAGAAATTTAGTGCTGGCTGGACTCAACGACCTACTTTGAATGTTTTAAATCCATTCAACTGGTATTATTTTTTTTCTCACTCCTAGAAACATGGCCAGCTGGTGGCCTTACTTCATCTTCTATTAAGCAAGATGATCGTTGTCGTCCATACTGATCACCAGTACAAAAAGAAAATAAACGAGATTACCTCCTGTGACAGTATGATTGAGTGTATTTAAAGTCTCTCATGGTGTCATTGTGTGACATGTTTCATTCTAACTCCAAAACGTTCATTTAAAATGAATCCAAAAGTAAATTGTTTTTTTTAAACCTAACCAAACAGCAACTGAAAGAACACTGGTCACAAAGACTATTAAGAGAAACTATCCAGGACGTCATAGTCTTCTGATGGGCAAAAAGGCAGAACAAACAAGCCTGACATTTGGATAAAACACACACTACTTAACTCAGTAATCACAGACTACTTATTTTAACTTAGCTTAGTTCATGTTCACCGAACTAACATTCCCTCACATTCCTTCTGATTGATTTTGTCTTCTGCAGCGACTGCAGGCATGACCCATACCTTTCCAGGTTGGCCTTGAATGGTGCCAGGGGTGAAAGTGGCTCATCTGGAGCATGCAACGAGAGCAGTGACTGATTTGGCCAAGATTTGCCAACTCGGGCCCCTGGCCTCAGGCCTCCCACTCATCTGCAGTCACTTACGTCACAAGGCTGATTTGGCTGCCGTCGCAGCCCGGAGCTGCACAGCCAGCTGCAGAGGTCTGTTAGTATAGTAAACCGCATTATCTTTAAATTGATTCAACATCAACCAACACAATTGATTCAAAATGATTTGAATCAGTTCAACAATACCTTTTTCGTTCCTTCTTAAAAATTGGACTTTTTAACAAGAGGGTTGATTGAGCTTGACTTGCGCTTGGAATCAGTCCCTACTGAACAACTGAGAAACATTGGATGTAGACCCTGGATTGTTTTTTTGTTTTTTTCATCTATGCCAGACCTCTGTAAATGCTGGCATTCATGAAACTGATCTAAAGCTTCACGATGTATATGAGAAAGAGGAGTTTGACTAAGTCTGACCTTATGTTTATGCCTAACAGGCAATTTCATAGAACAGAAACATGCATTAATGTGAAACACTTGGTCCTAAGTAGCCCCTCTAACATAACTGCCACGGCAACACAGACACAGTCATGGTTCTCAGAGGCATCTGTGCGTGGAGAAGCACAACATGCTGTTCACCATGTCTGCTACAATGTAAGTGGTTGTCTGTCATTCTAACTGGCAGATCATTAGCCAGTTTGCAAGCTGCAAAATTAACGTCTTTTGGCCTCTGCATGGAGACGCAGGGAAAAAGAAACATGTATTGATCAAAAGCCAACATACAGTGCTTGCAAATGCTTAACCTGCTGTGGCACGATGTCTAGATGACTGGGTTTTTGCCTGTTTTTGCATCTGAAGAACATTTAAAAATAGGCCTTGAAATACAGAAAACACAAAAGCGTAGAGGAAAGAATGAAACGAGTGAGAGAAATCTAAAGAAGCAATCTAAATCTGGAATTCAGTAACACTGTCACATTAATAACATTCATCAATATCTACTTATTCCTACTCAGGGTCATGGGGATCTTCTGGAGCAAGTCCCTTCAGGTGAAAGACAGGTTGCCATCATATTTTATGGCCATATATGTGAATAACCACACGCTTTCACTACTATGTGCAATTTAGAATCATCAATTAACCCATCATTAACCCGTCAGACATGTGTTTTGGACTGCGGGAGGAAGCCAGGATACCCTGAAACCACAAGTGTGATTAGGACATGCAGACTCCACACAGAACGCCCCCCGCTGAGATTTGAACCAGGAACCTTCTTGTTGTGAGGCAGCAGTGCTCACCACCAAGGCACCATGCTGCCCCACTTAAAATATATAATACTTTATTCACTTTTTTACATTCTGAGTTTCAGCACTCTATCTCTAAAATATGACCTCCAACAGCGGAACAAAATCATACTGAGCAAGCAATGCTTCCTGAATTAATGAGTAATACGTGTATTTATAAGCATCTCGATGGATTATTCATGAAAGTAAATTCTGACATCCTATAATGTCATTTTGTTGCATATAAAGTATTTTGGAAAAAGTGCTGAAGGCACACATGTGGACCACAATGATTGAGGAAAACTTTGCTTCTTGTTAGGGATTTCACTGGCTACTGTTCACTCATGTTAGCAATGAGAAGGCTGAATTTGTTTTTCTCTAAATCATAACTGGAATTTCTGTAACGGCTGACACATGCTTGACAGGTGTGACCTTCCCCCGAAAAAACAAACTTAATACCTGTGCTGGTGCCAGAGAGACAGTTTTCTGCGTTATTTATGTTGTGGCGAGAAGGCCTTTCCTATCCATCAAGGTTTGGCAGCTTACCTGGGTCCAGGTTATGATGGCAACAAACCAAACAGAGTAGCCGAGCAGCCATTCATCTGTCATTGTGTCGATGTTGTGTCATCTGGAGCTGCTCCTTAAGGCCTTTGCTGAATTGTATGAAACTTCTGTGTCTTCATGGACGCATCCTAATTAGATCCCGGGCTGAGGTAAAGCACAGATGGTATGTCGCCACTTAAATGCTATGTTTTAAACTAATTTAAGAAAGAAAAGCCTGGTTTGGAAGTTAAACTGTTCTTCTTTCATCACATTTAGCATTGGTGGTGCATTTAGGTTACAACTAAAAGAACCGACATGTTGCTCCATGATCGTCTATAATGCAGCGCTTACATTTTTTTCTTTGATGAACTCAATTTGTTGACAGAAACTGGCATACAGTTGCACTTAAAAAAAAAAAATTAAAACTCTTAACCAACAATACATTTTTACTCTTTTAGATTGCTTCCAATTACCTCCAAGATTTCTTTTAGCTCTAGAGGCTAAAGAAATGAAATAGAAAGTGGTGTCTTCAGGCCAGGCTCAGCCGATCCCCTTTGATTTTCATGGTGCAGAGACCTGGCGCTTTTGTGATGCGTTGTTTTTAAAGATTTTATCACGTGGTGTTGTATATCTCTGGGCAACACATCTGCACATCTGCACATCTGTCTTATACTTTACAAAAGCACTGTTAAGTGTATTTTTGTGACGGATAATCCCTCAGGTTTACAAAACCAGAACAGTTTGAGGTCCTAAAAGTGAGCTGTCTTACAAAGACAAGTGCAAGCAGCTCATTTACATAATAGAAAAAAGTAAATAGTCTGCCAGAGGCAGGGCCTGTTAGTGCCGAGTCACAAACAAGCAGATCTGTTGATACCCGAGAACACAGACACAGCTTATTAATTATTGTAACACAGGGGATATAAGCATGAACTTAAATACTTTATCAACCAAGATACTCACGATGTGCACAGATCAAGAAGACGGTTTATTGCTTTTACAATTAAAAAAATAAAATAAAATAACTTTCTGCATGAGTGTTATTTGAGTGGTCAGCACAATCATATTTCTTATTGTTTATTATGCTTCGTTTGATTGCATAACAAATGCAATGTACTACATTTTTGGCAACATCATTATGTAGACCTAATTAAAATAATGCAAAATCATTTTATCTGCTTTTTTTAAGTTTCTGGTCATGTCTAAAATGATAATTCAGCATTGCACTGTAGTTAAGTCAGAAAACATATGGCATATGGCCACTTTATGTAACCCCGTCTCTGAAGTTTGAAGCTGATTTAAATACAAAGTATTCCGCACTAAAAATATCGTAAAATCATTGCGTCCACACCTTTTAGGCTCTGAATTACTCCACCATCATGTTAACATAGCAAATACAGTAATTAAAATCCTGTTTTGTTCTTGTCAGACACAAAGAAACGTTAACTCAGCCAGAGTCTGAATGTCTTTAAATCCACATGACCGCCATTGATGTCGTCCATGTCAGTGACACTTCTTTTGCAACGCAGACCACACCTGCTTGCTCCATGACATGTGACTTTGGATTAAGTATGTAAGAAGACTTCTATTCACAAGGACTTTCTGCACAGTTTATTTTTATAAGGATTTTTTTCATTTGTGTCCAAGCCTCTGTAATTCACTGGAAGTGTAATCTTATTACATGTTTGACGAGGTCAGTCACCCACATGCACGCGCTGTCAAGCACCATCTCTCACAGTTATTAAATCAAGTAATGCTGAGAAAATTTACTTTTATTTAATTCTTGCTAAATTTTAGCTGTTGATCCATTTTTTTTATCCCCTGCCAGCTAATGGGATACAATGCCACACTCTGATGAAAAATCCAAATATGTAGATAATATTTCTCTTTTTAACAGTCAAAATCCTTTATGATGAAAGTCAAACAAAGGCTTTCCCTTCCTATCGCTGTGTTTGAACAGTACAGTAGCCATCCTTCTCAGCCGAAATGACGAGTCGTTTTATCTGCTGCTCACTGTATTACTGACTTTCAGAATTGAATAAAAGAAAAGAATGAAATGACAAGAAAAGAAAAGAATAAAACTTTGAACCTTGAGTGCTAAAAGAAGCATTGTATTTTACTTTGGCGCATCATTCCACCTCTGCAATTTATTTTCTACTCAGATAACAATCTGTTCAACTTACCTATCGAATCTTGGACACCATGTGTGTACTTATTTCTTTTTTTGTAGAATATTTTGTCTGCTTCTTTTGCCCTTCAAGCCATGTTGACTTTTTCATGCCACTTCAGGTGACAGTAGCTCGTAATTGCTGTGGCAGCGACCCTGAGGTTTACTTCTGCAGACACCACGTTCTTCTGATGATCTCGGATCTCAGTACGTACAAGAAATAAATATGAAAGAACAAAAACGCAAATGAGAATGCATGCAGAGACATTAAAAGACACTTAGTAAGCTGCAGAGAGCGCAGCATGGACAGAGAAAACAGCAGCAAAAAACACAGGCATGAAACTCCTTCAATCATTCTCACTGTTGCATCAAAGACAGACCGGACAAAATGACCCAAATCCCTCCTTTGTTCCACTGAGGCCCATTGCCTTTGAACCCCCTACTGCTGGTGCCATGTTAGACTTCAAGGAAATAACCCATCATTTTCCACTCAGGAAAATAATCTATTATCCGCCAGTCAAAAGCACCGGGCCTTATCTGTCTCAAAGACCCACACAGAGGCAAAGAGAGAAAGTATGGTTGGGAGAAAATTCTGATATGTTTAAATATGCTCGAGAGACAAAGAAAGTACACCAGGTAGGCAATGGGTTGCAAAAATCAAATCAGAAACTCAATTGAGTGGCACAGCAGATAGATAGACAGATCTAATGTGGCTGATTTAGTTTTGTGCCATCTGCGATTTTGTCCCATCAGTCACAAATGAATGTTGCGTCATCAGCAGGTGTGGCGAAGAGCCGTGATGAAGTCATTTCCACGTGTTCACTTGCTGCGTTACTGCTGAAGAGGGGGAGGGATACAGGGGTAGTCCTACACCCCTGTATTTATCTGTAAAGCCTGATAAACAATGCTTGAATGGAGCCTAAACGCCAAAGCCAAGTACGTGTTACAATTAAAGTGTTTCAAACTTACTGCGTCAAGTTGTCTGACTGAAATAAAACTATGTATATTATCACAAAACTGTGTATGCGTTGTGTTCTCTTTTATACAGGCTTGTATGTGAGTAAGTCTTTCTGAAGCTTTACAAACACAATCTCAAAAAATAAAAAATAAATAAATATATATTATTGCACAACACTATGGCCAGACATATGGCTCCTCCAGTTTCCATATGCACTTCCAAGTCCAGGCATGTCTTAGCGGAATGTTGTTTGACATTGTTTTGGTGAACAAATGAAAAAAGAAAGAAGTGGCCTTGAAGGCAGGATGCGTTGCTGTAAAATCTCATAGTACATTTTTGCATTAATGCGACCATCGCTTAAGCATAAATGACCTTTGCCAAGTGCATAATTTGCATAGTTTGATGCACCCTCATACCGCCACAGAGCCTAATTTTGGACTTGAATCTTTGGTCCAAAGCACAGGCTGCTCATTTCTTTCAACAAGGATCTGGAAGTCTTCTGACCAATATTCTCATTTTGATGGAGTGATGGTCAATCCCAGATGTCCCAGAGCCTCAGAATTTAGTCCTGCCTCTAGACAAGGTGAATATATGAGGTTCTTTTTTACATAGTAGAGTTTAAGCGGCAAATATTATTGTAGCTGTATCATCATGCTTAACAAAGGCTTACAAGAGCAGTCCTCAGCCCACGTGGTTGAATCAAATAGTGAGAGAGATGGTGTTTGAGGGACTGGATTTTACAAATGTGATGCTTAGGATTGGGTCCTTTATGCATTGAAATTCACACATTTTTATATGTATGTTTTAACAATATTTTCCACTTCGGAAGAAGAAACATGCAGCTCCCTTTGAATCTTTTCCTTTCAGTTCCTTTCAATTCATTTCTCTTGTATTTGTGAACAAAGTGGATATACCCTACCTACCGTTGCTCCATAACGACTAATGTGTCATAGTTTTCATTAGTACGTTTTAATTGCTGTGGCGCTTTTACTAAAAATTCCAACAGCAACGTTCTTGCTTGGATGCTGTTAATTGCTGTTCTGTTCTTATCTTGTAACCTCACTAGTGAGACAACCAAAATCCAGAAAATTGTCAACACTTCTGTCAGTTTGTGTCACATTTCTAGATTTTTAGTATTCTCCTTTTTTTATTTCAATCATTACAAAATTGAACGGATCAAGTACACAGACTTTCTGTTATGATCTGAAGCGAAGGATGTGCGCTATGCAACTGTTCTCTCGCTCTCAACCCTCCCAATTTGAAGTGTTTCTTTTTATCCCTCGGTTCTGTCTCCTACATGAAGAAAATGTCATCTAGAATAACCTTTCAAATACCAGGACTGACCTCCAGTCCCCATTGGTTTGGCATGTCAAGGCTTACTGTTTGTGTGAATAGTGAATATTGACATTTCCAGCTTGTTAAGGACTAATGTGTTGTTGAATGTATGTATGCCCTGCAACTCTTGTGTTAACAGGCCCACTCAGACAATGTCACACTGATAAACACAAAACCACAGCGAAGACAAAAAAAAGCACATAAACGTTCCTTAACAGCAGTATGCTCGCAACACTCTGCATCCATACCTACGTAGGGTGCAGATGTCTGTTGCATGTTTTGTGCTGCACAAACGTTGCCCCCACAAGCACATTCTTAAATACAGATAAGCGTGCACAAAAACTAAATGTGCACAAATGTAAATGTCTTTTTATTCAGGTGTATGATTGGCAGTCTGATCAGTATTTCAGTCTTCTCCACAGATGCGCGGAGTGACTGACGGCTGTCTTTTTTTTTCACCTCCCTCTCACTTGCTATTCCCCAGCTGTCTCTCACTTCACACATTTCTCTGTTCTCTCCATCTGTCCGTGTTTCTGTCTGTCTGTCTGTCTGTCTGTCTGCACGTCTCACTCTCTGCCTTCCCCCCTCACTTCTATGTTGTCTACCACAGAAGATGTATTTTAATTACTAACTGACTGTGTTTGTTTTCTTTGAAGTGTCTGAGTCAGACCATTGAATATTTATAACAGTGCAGACAAATGTGTCATGTTAACTTGATGTATTGCAGGTGTGTGCAGATCAAATTTATAGCTCAAGATGGTTGGCTGATTTAAGGTAATAGAGCTATCCAAGGCCCCACAATAGAACCTTCAACCTTATCCAAGTTCTACAAAGCGCTTTACGTTCTGATTCTCATTTATCCATTCTCACAAACACTCTACAACACTTCTATTACATAATCACTAACCCTAAACCTAATGCCGGCTCTGATTTCTACACTCACACCCCATTGAGCACACTGGGGGATAATGCAAAATCAGTTTCCTACGCAAGGACACTTGAACACATGGAGGGGTCAGGCGTCGATGGGGTGACCTTCCTGTTAGATGGCCATCAACTCCACCCACGGATCCACAATTGCTCAGTTCTTGAGATGGAAAAATTCATCTGTGATGATATGTTTTCAATGTTTTATTGTAAATAAAATCAAATCATTGTGTTCTTTTTCGTACACATTTTGCACAGCATCCCGATGTTTGATTGAATTGGTCTCCCTTGCAGGGCTCTTCCCTCGCAGGAACACTGAGAAGAAAAACAATCTGCTGTGTTGCCCTCTGATTCCTCAACGTGTTTTTCTTTAGTTAGCTTAAAGCATACATTTTTTTCACATAAAATAATGGATGTTCATTTCAACTCAATGACCCTTTAAACTTTTACGGTTTAGAATCATTTCTTTTTATGATCTTATGCCATAAACTTCAGGCTACCTCATTTTACTGAGATGAAACTCATTCTTCTTCTTAACCCTTTACAGGGCAGGTGACCTTCTTTGGTCACTTCAGTAGATCTACAGTCTGTGGTTATTAGAAAATAAAGTTACAGTGTTAATAGAGGTCCTTTAATAGTCTCCAACCCTGTAAGTATTGTATTGACTGTCCTATAAAGGGTTAAATGTCCTACAAGTCATGGGGTTCTAATGCAGCCTTTCTATTTTTTAAAACAAAAATAATAATAAAAAAGTGAATATCACATTTTGCTTTACACAATAGTGGTGATTTTAAGTAAACCCTAGTTTATGACATTATATTACATAACACTAAATATGTAGACATGCATAAAAGTGCAGCTGGTGTCGAAAAAAAAAACTACATTGGAGCATCTGAGACTGTTTTATTGTAAATCACCACAGTTTGTCACATATCATTTGTTAGATGAACAATTTCAATGAAAACAATCAACCAAAGAACAGACATGGTCAAAGTTTACACGCCTATTCAGCTCAAGATTGTCTCAACGATTGTTTATGTTTTCAATGATTTTCAGGTTTTTGCTCCGCAGCCAGGAAATGTTATTGTTTTAAGATCAAGACATTGTCAAAAGTTAGTCCACATGAGGACGAAAAGGAAGGTAGGGGTGTGACGATAAAGAGGAAGGAGTGGGAGAGAGACAAGAAGATAACTTATTTCAGACAAACAGAAAAGAGGAGAGTGCAGGGTGGGAAAGAAGTAGGAGGATAGTTCATAGTTTTCCAGAATAGTGGTGATTTAATTCAAATAGAGACCTCTTGAGTCCAATGTTTGACATGTAGTTTGTCGTCTTAAGACTGTCTCAATAAATGGACATAGATGGATATGTGGAATGAGCAAACTCACTGCAACAATTCACTGTCCATTTGTTCCCATTGCTGGTTTTGTTGAGAAATCTTGAGCAAAGGGTCTTGTCGTGCAAAGTTAAATGCAAACACAAGAGAGGCATGCTGAGCACAGAGTAAAAGACGAGGAGAAAATCAAGCAGAGAAGTGTTTACTTTTACCAATTGGCCTGTCAGTATTTCACAGTCCATTTCTATCTGCTGTTGACTTTGTGGTGAAATACTGAAGAAAAAATTGAAAGCATAGCCTTGTCTTTGGCAACACAACATCTAAACAAATTTCAGTACTATCAGAATCATTTCAGAAGGTCAACCTAAGGTCGACCTAAAAGGTCAAATGCTTTACTTTTGCCTTTGTTACCTGTGTGTAATTTATGACATTTTAAAGGGCTATCTTCATGTATGATTTAAGTTCAAGGATAGGAAAGTAAAAGTTTACTGTGTAGGGATAAGTCAAAGTCAACATATGATGGCAGAAAATAGAGTGGAGCTCCTGAAAATGAACGAAATTGTCAGGATTTGGTCATCGTCTGCAAGTTACTTTTGGCACATTTTCTCTAAATCCGTCAGGAAAAAAGCTAAACTCCATGTATCCCATCAGCCTCACTCCTTTTCATATTAACAAGTAGTTACAAAACAAGTGTGTGTATGTTTGCATGTCCTGAGGAAGGAAAACAGCCTGCTGGATTATGTTGTGCCATGTCACATTTCATTGATTGCTGCATCTCTGCTATTGCACTCGTAATTTTGCTGCTGCTAACATCTTATAACAAAAGTTTCACATTCTTTATTAGATCTTCTATCATTAGTGACATTATCTCATTAAAAAACAATAACCTACAACTACCAACACGACAACCCGTCATTCCGATTTTACATGTTTAAAAACGCCCTTGTGGAGGTCATCCTTCAGGTTCTCCTTCATCACTGTTACAATTGTTTATGGAAACTTATTAACTGGCAAAACAAAGACATTTCAATAACTGACATCTGAATAAATGTTTGAATAGCAAACACTGCAGATGAATGAGTTTCTGAGTCAGAACAACAACACCAGAGTTCCTTCCTTATCCTTACCTACCACCACTTCTGATCACTCCTGCGATATTACCAAAACAATAAAACCAGAAATAAAGGATGTGAATGCAACCTGCTGGGCTTTCCTGCCCCCTTCTTATGTATGTACTGAAGTTAAATTAAAGTATTGTTCAGGAAGAGGGCATGAATAAATGTGGATGAAGATAAAAAGTTTGCCAGAAAGCTGATGTCGACTCAATCTTCCAGTTCATGGTAACTCTCCAAAACCTGAAACAAGCCAACTGGATCTCCTTTTTCTTTAGTTCTTGAAGCTTCACCTTTCATCCAGATGGCACCGAGCTTTTGAAAGTGAGTCTGAGCTAACAAACATAATAAAACAAAAGATCTGCAAAAAGTTTTGGTGCAGAAAATGTTGCATGACTTCTCTGAGTTCAAGATTGCAGAGTGTCTTATTTTTCCTTAACGTGGTTTGACAGTCAATCTAATAACTTCTTCTGATATAATACATTTGAGACTAGCCTCTGCCTTGTACCTTTTCAGATGTTCTTTCCAGATGGTCATCCCAACTTTATTACAATCAAAACATTTGACCCCTTCAATGTTTTGATCGCAGGATTGTAAGAACAGATGTGTTTAAAAGTGTCTCAAATTACAGTGTAGGACCAATGTAGTGGAGCCATGACCAAAGGTCTCCCCACGATTACTTCATGCTCATCAGCTTTCGTGAGATCCTATAATATATATCAACTCAGCCTTCCAAGGAAGACTGGAAAGTCTGAGTTTGGCGGCTGCTAGAAGAATGTTACCTGTCTTAACTGAATTGTGCCAAGCATCAACTTTGGTGGAGGAGAGAACATGGTAAGGCACTGTTTTACAGGGTTTAGACTGGGTCCAGTAGATCTAGTAAAGGACAATATGAATGCTTCATCTTACCCAGACAATGTGGAGAAAGCTATGCTTTCAACTTTGTGGCAACAGTCTGGGGAAGGTGCTTTTCTACTTTGACATGACTGTGCACGAGCACACAAAGCAAAGGCTATAAAGAAATAGTTTGTTGATTTTGGTGTGAAGAACTTGGCTGCCCCACTCAGAGCCTTAAACTCCCCCTCTGAGAGCTTTTGAGATACAATGGAACAGAGATTGCGAGCCTGACCTTCTCGTCCACCATCAGTGCCTGACCTCATAAATGTTCCATGATATTAATGTGCATAAACTCCCAAAGAAACATATCAAAACAACAAAAGGAGTGACCAACTCCTTGCATTTGAAAACAACATCAGTGCATTCCCTGTTGATGGTCATTTACCTCACTGTATTTGTCCATATAGTGTATAATAGAGCACAATAGATTTGTGAATCACGTATAATGATAGCTGTTCTCAACAGTCACTGGACAACTGCATATTAGGACCACTTAGTGTTGGGCTTTTGTTCCATTATATGTCATCACACCAGGATTCAGGTTGGAGTGTGATACAATTTTTCTAAAAATGTGAACTTTGCCATTCGATCCTGGCAGAAATTGAATGTCTTCTCTGCACCAAGTGGGACCAGGCACTGCCATCGACTTGACACAACCGGAGCCCATCTCTGTATCGGGACCATGGAGGAATTTTCAGCAACATCCGTCCTTCTGATGTGTTAAAACCAAGCACCAACCATCTAACCTCTGTATTGAGGCCATGTCATACTCCTTTATATATGTAATTCTTTGATTGTGCGAAACAGTGCTGCTAGTTTCTAATAGTTCCTTATATCTATTTATAAGTTTGTTGCTTCTCATTTTACATTGTTATTAATGCAAAAGTAAATGTCACAAAATCTGAATGAGCTTATGTGGGAGATGAGGACGTGAACCTTGTCACTTAGGTTAAGTGTAAGAATTCACTTCCAGTAAACGTGCAAAGCTTGGAGGAAAGAACAATGTTTGGAAAACACAAAAAGAAAAACGATCAGTAGGACAAAACATCTCGCTTTTTTGACAACTGTTGTAAT
This sequence comes from Xenentodon cancila, assembly GCA_014839995.1. Lineage (NCBI taxonomy): Eukaryota > Metazoa > Chordata > Actinopteri > Beloniformes > Belonidae > Xenentodon > Xenentodon cancila. The sequence continues at coordinate 3,557,291 of CM026208.1, forward strand.
CTGGAGGAGTTTCGAAATAAGACAGTGTTTGTTATTCCATACAAAATTGTGTTATGTAGTTGTTAGTGTCTGGTGAAGTTAAAAAAAGAAAAGAAAGAAACTGAAGAGAAGTTGTTATCTGCAGACTCAGCCGAACCAGCCTTGACCTCTAGGTCTGAAATTGTCCTATCCATCTCTTCATATTGACTCCTTGAGGTGGGAATGGGCCTTGAACACATCCCAGTGTTCATGCCTGCAGAATGATGGGAGGCTCAGACCTGTGGGAGGAGGTGGACTTTTTTGCTCGCCGCATTCCTCATCTGGTAGACAAAAACAATCAAGCTGAGTCAGGCTTGTGGAATTCTTGTGTGAAAGATGTCTTGACTTTTATGCTAAAATTAGATTTAAAAACTGAACATTTCCTGAAAGGATTTAATGCATTATATTATCTTTGTGCTGATAGGATTTGATTCACATTCTGCTGAAAAACAATTTCATGTACTGGGGAGTTAGACCACCCTTGTTTTCATCTTGACATTAGACGTCTTTTATTTCATCCCATAATAGCTTTCGCTACGAAGGTTGCCAGCTTTATGTGTAGTCAGTAAAGTTTAAACACCAGTGAGCTACTGCTGTCACCGAGAACGGCATCAGTAAATATAATTGAATTTTATATTTGTGGTCATGATAGTTTATGACAATCATTGGCCAGAAGCCTTGTATTGCTTTCCTTTTTAACCATACTGGTTGTGCTATCTAGACTTTTAGACTGTGTCATAAAAGAAAAAAAGAGTCAGCTGGCTTTCTTTCTTTCCCATTAAAAGCCTCTTTAAGGCTCCTCTGAGATTAATAACATAATGACACAGTGTTAGCCTAATGGCTACTGGGGGTTCACATCCAATAAGTATGTACAAAAAACTTTTCACTGCAGCTCTGGTAGGCTTGGAGCTGAAATAGAGTTGGCTTTGAGGACATGAGGATAGGTAATGGGTGATGAGGTAATTTCAGCAGACACACACTCTTGACTGGTGCCATTATTTGTAAAGAAGAACCAGGGGGAGGTAGTGAAAGAGAGTGGAAGAAGGACATCCAGAGACAGACAGTCAGAGACAGAGGGTCATTAGGGTTAGACATGGTGCCACAGCTGGGCTGGATCTATAGAAACAGCCTCTTAACATGATGCATGAGGTACACAAAACATATTCTCAGTGCTGCTGATGGTGGTACTGCAGTGCCAGAGGAGCTGGGGAGAAACATATCTTGATAAGTAGATAGTGTTATATATCTTGTACCTCTCAGGGAACCTTGATATTGCATTAAAGCTCAACCTACATACATTTACATGCATGAATCTTGAATAAGGAGTTCTGCCTTGTTGAGTGTGTGTTAGCACACTGGAACTCTATGCTGTCTAAACATTATATGCATGTTTTTATTTGTTCTTTCTTTTTCCCCTTTTTGTTTAACCTCTACCAGGTTATTTACTTCCTGACAATGTATATTCCCCCGAATAGCACAACAAAGTTCTTCTTTTCTTCATTATCTGGTTTAGTTAAACTAATTAAATGATAAGAAAAAAAATAATAAGAGATGGCATGTCTCTGTAAGCTGATTTGTCATAGACCACATCCCTTTGAAGTCACAGTAGTCCCACAGATCGTCAAACTTGACATTTTTTTTTATCTATAGTTTTCTTTTCATCAGACCATTTAAGTTTTTAAAATAGATGTTTCATACCTGCCACGAGTTCGGCTGTGATTTTCAGCCTTCTTTGAAACACTCTGATGTGCTGCAGCTGACCGGTCCGGGAGCCCGGTCACGATCGTGCTCCTAGACCGGCCGCGCCACGCGCCGCCCTAACACCTCATCAATTGCCTGATGAAAAGTAAACTATAAATATTGTATCACAGAAGAGTAAATGAGCCCGATCAACTCCCTACCATTTATTTTACAGTATCTATGGCTTACCAGGACAACTGATTAGATTTTAACCACATCCAACCACAGTCCAGGCTTTTATGAAGGAAAGCAGCAGGTCTTTCAAGTTATTGAAGTGGCCACAACGGGAACACAAATATATGTAAAAATAATAAGTGCGAAAGAAAAGGTTTTTTGTTACTTTTATTTGCATGTCCGTGATAACAAATGATATAATACCTAAAACCTAAATCAAAACCACCCTGCCTAGCTTTGTATTGTCTTCCAGGCCGATGATGTCATAGTCCAACGTTTAATTATGTACATAAACATTTCCATGTTTACATAGATTTAGATAGAAATTATTGTGATCCCAAAAGCTGGTAAGAAGTTTCATTTTCAGCTAATGACAGGCCTCAGTTGTCATTTCCAAACCATTATTTTGTCTATGTTCCCGATGCAGAATGGAAAAGAGTATATTTGAATGTGAATGTGTAACATTTTTAAAGTTGTGTCTAAAGCAACTAGTAATGTTTTTTTTTTCTTTTGTATTGAAAACTAATCAACCCTAACCATTTTTTCTTGCTTCACTTCCTTCACAAAGCTCACATTGTGGATTTCTTTAAAACACTTCCCTCTTTAACACACCAACGGTATTTGGCAGTTGGGAATATGAACTGCTCATGGCTATGAGAGTGACGCTTCCCACCAACTCCAGTGACAGAGCTGATGCTCAAGGCACTCACGCACTCATTCCCCAAGCATTAAATGCTGCTAATTTGTTAAAGTCCCCAGCACCTCTGAGGTACAAACAAGGTTTGGTGTATTGGTGCAGAAAAACTATACACAGACCACAAATGCTGGAAAGATCAAGCTGGAATGTTCACTTGTTAACATGCATAAAAGGTGAATGTAAAAGAGTTGGAAGACTCACGTTACCTGATATACAAACAAGATGCTCTCTACTTCAGGAAAACGCTGGGATGAGTATATTTTTAATTCCTTGCATTCATTTAGTTACTGTTTAGGTTTCACTGGCTCTTTCACTAGAGCTAGTAACTAGGATTATCTGGTTAGGTTCAGACTTGAAAACTCCTTGATTTCTTTAGAGAATATAAGACAGACAGCGTGGAGTTGGATGTCCCTGAAATAAATGCTCACTGTTAGTCTACCATGTTGTAAATTGACGCTTAAAGGCGTCTTCAGGTTTGCAATGCGGAGAGGTCCCAACAAAATAGCAGTATATGAGGCTGTTGTAGAGAAGAGAGCATGTTGTGGCTGCACACTGAGCACAACCTGCAATCAACAGCTTTTAGGAAAAAAACAGACATCTGCCGAGATGGCTTTCCACTGCACACACACAAAATTACATAGCACAGATGGAAAGTGGACAGCGGGCAGAGGGAGAAGAGGAAAAATGCAATGGAGAAAGCAGTAGAATGAGAAACTGAAAGTTGAAGAAAAGGAAAGATAAAGAGCACAAAGCAGCAGGAAAACAGCAAACTAATGAGAATAAAATAAAAAAAGAAGAAGTGATCTGAGGTGTTAAAGCCTCTCAAGGTTTGACAATTCCCTTTCCATTAGATGAGATCCACTGTTTATTTATTTTATCTGGTGGAATCTCTGACTTTCACCACACCTTCATCTGCCCTGGCCATTGTGGAGAGGAATGGAATGACCTTTCAATTCAAGTGTACTAGACTGTGTAATGTTCTTAAGTCTGTGCGATAACTTCCTAAATTTGCTGTTGAGAAAGGTTTCTGCTAAGAGCACCAGATATGATAAGGAAGCTGTCTGTTGGATATCCATGCAAAGGTCAAACACATGATTGTTGTAAATAGACATTCAGTTTAATTTAGTAACAAAAACTGGTTTGATATCATTCTGAAGCTGGTTTTCTGAATGGAGTGAACATACAGCATGCATGTTTGCATACTTGTTAATTATGTCAAAAATCTTGGTATGCATGGACTTGATATACGTGAATCTTTATACAACGTGCTACACTGTTTATTATTGACTTAATCAAAGACTTTTAGCCAACTCTTATTCAGATCTAAGTTATGTAAGAAAGTAGGGATGACTCCTTTTCATTTTATATTGCAATAATTGTATTAAAATGTGTCTGCTTTAAATTTAAGCTGATATTAACACAGTTTACTGCTTTTTGACCACTCGTTCCATCCCACAATAAAACCTGAACTAGACATGCAGTACTTGTTTAAATTAGATTGAGATTGCGCTCGCCCTAAATTAAAAGTGAGCATATAGAAATAATGCAGAAATATTGCACTCAACCAATCAAAATTAGAACGGTTTGGCAAATAATACTTTAGAAATAATCACACTACTTGGAGTAAAAGTAAACATACAAAAATGCTACATGGCTGCAGTTTTCCTTCGCAGAGATGGGAAACTTTTCTTTGGTCCTCTATTTTGACATATAGCCAATTTGTTTACCAAGTTTATAAATATTCAAACTTAACATTTGTTAAATCTTCAACCTTAATCAACAGAAATTGGTTAATCCCAAATGCATTTTTCATGTCGTTGTGCAGTTTCACATAAAAATAATAACCATAATAAATAAAAAAAAACATTATAAAACAATTTGCAAAGGGAAATGAAATAAAATTTTTTAAAGCCTTGATCATGTGGTAATTTTAAAATGTTTGATCATATGTGACAGTTGAACTGTTTCTAATTGTAATAATTTTTCAATCTATTAAGCAGTTGATGTGAAACTATGACGCTTTAATTTGACATAAAGTTTTTTGTGTGAAACTGCATTGCAATATAGTTCAATGTAATTTGTTTAAGATGGAAATTCAAAGCAAAATTTATGTTCTTAAAAACATAAATCTGCCGTTGGTCACCGACACTCCCTTCTGAAGAGATTTTCCAGTCCTGCGATACAGAATCTGTGTTTCAATAAAAATACCTTGGAACTAAAGGTGGTAATTTTTTTTTATTATATTGTTAATACTTCAAAATCAAGCAACTCTTGATAGCAAACTCTTGTTTTCCCCCCAGAATCAAATCTTGTTTGTCAAGGTCAGAACATGACGTGTCGCTGCCGTTTTTGAATCTGTGATAAATTATGATAATGATATTTACATACATTCACCCTCACAACGTCTTCGTTTATGTGTGATGCATGGATCCCCGAGGTTTATCACTAACTCAAAATTCTGTTTCCCGCCACGGCTTTCTGCATACTCAGGTTGGATGGCTGGCTCCATCTCATATACACTGTAACATTTGAATCTTCTCATTATACTCACAACACTATTCTTTGTCTGCTTTGTCCTTATTAACAGTCATTTTGAAACAAAAAAAAAGAAGTAAAGACATTCTTGTCTTCCCTCAGGACTTACATTTGCTATCACCTTTGCAAGAGGGTGTTTAATATGGAAACAGCTTCAAACCTGTTTAAAATTAGAGAACATGATCTTGTTTGATGATTTTAAAACTATTCCTGTTTGTCTGAATTAGAAGCAGACAAGATGTCAACGAGGTGAAGATGGTTTGACTGATTTTGTCTTGAAAACTTAAGAAGATGTTATGTTTATCTTGAAGGTTTTCAGAGTCAGTGATGTATTTTTAGCTGATATTTGTTTTTTTTAATATTTTGTCTAATTCTTACTTTTTTGTTGTATGTATGTATATGAGGTTTCTGTGATGCAACTGTGCTGCTGCTGTTGCTGCTCAATTTCCTGATTAAATAAAGATTACGATGAGTAAAAACACACAAAACAGACTGCAAGGCACTAGATGTGTGCCTTTCAACATATTTTCATTATTATTAGTACATTTACATAATCTGTTTCAGGCAAAGCAGGAAATCAGGAATATTTTTTCCTTTTTTTTGTATTAATGTTGATCTAGATAGGAAGCTCTGATACAGTTTGACCTGTTATGCTCGATGTGCAGTATCACAACAATACAAGTAAAGCGTGGGATTTGCAAATTTAATAATGAAACAGCGAATCAGATTATGTATTCATGCTAGGTGTAATCTTTTAATCCCTAATCCAGATATAGGACAGTAAAATCTGATAAGACTGATACAGAGCCCCCTCCCCGTTGTGTTGTCATATGATAAAAATGAAATAAAGCAGACCAGCACTGGATTTCTTTGACTGTGCATCTCTCACTGCGTGTACTTGTAGGTGAGTAGCTACTTCCGCACACTCAAGCACATGTGTGAAATGAAAAGGTATTATTATTTAACAAAACATACTTACAATTTGATTAATGCAAGAGAGGAAGTTGACTAAAGAAACAAAATGATGGCAAAGTATATTTGCATGTTTCAACATATTCAGATTTACAGGGTGTAATGATATCTAGAGCTGGATGGAGAGATATATCCACAGAGGAGGAAAGGAAAGAAATGAAAAAATATTTAGCCAATTTGATATTGGTGATGGTGATAAAACAGAAAATGAATCTCAAAAGAATCAAACTGATTAATAGGAATTATTAAGGGGGAAAACAGTGCTGCACATGTTGATTTAGTTAGAAATAAAATAGAAGTGCGAATTTGTTATTTAGATGCGACACATTCAGTACATGTGGATGCACTTTGAAGAGAATTCTTTCAGCAATGCCAAGACATGATGCGCTTGACCATACACTGTGCAAAAGTCTCAGGCACCGTTAGTTCCTTTGATAAAAGTTTTAATGATCATCATGTTTTTTCATCTCCTTATTAAGCTATTAACAGAAAATGTGGTCATAATTTGGGGCTTTTTGTAGTGCAGGAAAATACTGAGTGCAGAGAGATTTTCACTATAAAATGCTTAAATAATCCAGAATAAGCAAATAAATCTGCAAATTTTGAAAAAAATCATCTAAAAATAGAAATGCTACTGATGGTTCTCTTGCTGATATTTTTAGTCATTAAATGGGAATTGTACCAGTAGACCCCCGTGACTTTGAATAGAAAGAAACAGGGATGGATGGATGGATGGATGGATGGATGGATGGATGGATGGATGGATGGATGGATGGATGGATGGATGGATGGATGGATGGATGGATGGATGGATGGATGGATGGAGCTCTCTCTTTCAACCTTAAATGGAACACTTTGCAGCACGGTGCTGAACAGAGAGCCTTCTTGCACTTTAGAGTATTAATTTAGGCTGTCTAAGAAGTATAAAGCTTTCTCGTTCTTTTGACTTCAAGGCAGGTAAAACATTTGTCTGAATCATAATACGTACTGCACAAAAGCTTTGACTGATCAGATGCCGTGGCTGCAGGCTGGTCACACCGTAAATAAGCTGGACTCATTAACATTGTATGATGTGTTGGAACCGGATCGTACTCTCTCTTATCTTAAAAGGAAACAAATTGGTATATGCATGAGTTATGGGAATTACTGAGCTCTTGTCACATGATGTGAACAATAAAAAAAATATCTGGTCGGCATCAAATGAGAGAGCCATTGAACAAAAACTCTCCCCTTTGAATAGAAAGACAAACTTTAAATATTTAGCTTCTGTTTCAAACATGGTTCGATTTAATTTAGAGACTTGCCCTGAAAAGCTGAACATAGTGCTACAAAATGAAGAGAGAGAAGGAAAATGGAAAAGTACGAGACTATTTTAAACCAGTGACACCTGTCAGAGAGAAAAAGCGCAAGTGCTCGATTCCAAAATGAGTTTAAATTTTGAAAAGTGACACCCAAAGAAGGTTGTTGGATTAAAAAAAAAAAAAAAAAAACTCCTTAAAAAATCTCATGACTTTGTTCAGCAGTATCTCAGTAGAAAGGACATTTCTGCAGAAGGAAAGAGGAAAGATGTATCCTATCCTTAAATATAATGGCTTCAAATACAGTTTTGCTTGATACCGTATATATGTTTGCAATAATATAACCTAAAATAAATACTTAAAATTTTCACTGCAGTTCTCCACATTATGGACTGCACGTGTGCGCTCATCACCTTCACCCGTTCCACCTGGACTCATACCCATTTATACCCAGCACAGTCCCCAGTTCACCGTGTCGTATTGGTTGGTTCTCACGCCTTATGATCATCAGGCTACACCGACTTACTGGTGGTACTGCGTGAGTTTTTACGCCATGTGGTTTTCGGATAAATACCTACTTTACTTGTTCGCCTGCTATCTGAAGATCCTAACATCAACCAGCGAGTGTCTGAGAGCTTTTAAATGGTGATAATAAATAACAAATGTTCACCGACTAATCGTTAAAATATATAGTAGCCTTTTTTTAATTTTTTTTTTTTTTTTTATACATCGCAAGTCTCGTCATGCAGCTTGACAAGTGTAGTTTAGTCTCTAATTGCAGCATATTATGTATTTCTCATTACACTCCAATTTCACTTCTCATAGCAAAAAAGAGATGAAAGAATAATTTAATAGTGTAAAAAATTGACAGAGAATCTCACCCTCAGTGTTACCAATGATTTGAAAAAAAAAGGGAAGAATGAGCCGTATTGCCCTTGAGCTTTTCAAATGAAACTAATTACTTGAATTCATTGACTGCAGAGTTGTAATGTCCTCCACCATCTTGTGGGGTTTATTCCCAAGGCTTTTCACAAGATGTCAGTAATCAAAGCATCTTTGTTAAAGACCAGTCGGTTTTTCAGAGAAGAAAATTAGGTAATTTGCAGTTAGTTTCTCGTTTTTCTCTCCTATATTATTTTCATAATCCCTTGTCTCTTCATTTTGTCTTCCTTTGTCCTCTTTCTTTTTTATTTGCCACATTTTACCTTTTCCCTCTCTTTCTTAATCCCTGAGCTGGCCAGCCACAAGCCCCACCTCTGCCTGGTTGAACCCAACTATGAATTATGGCACCAGCAACCTTCACTTTTCAGCTTACATCACTTGATTAATTAACCAGCAGGAGAAGCCTTTGGTCAGCATGGCTGTAATACTGCCACGCAGTAATACTACAAAATAGGTCAGGCATGGTTAAAATTTATGGACTTGTGGTACTCAATTATTCAGTAGAAAATGTTGTGCTAAATGTCACGTACCAATGTTCAATCCATGTGTAACTTTTCAGGTATGATGTTGGAAAAGAATTTAAAAACCCAGTTCAAACACAAGTCCCTTGTTCCTCAGAATATGACGTTTTTTTTTGTCCATATGAAGGACAAGGAGCGCCTGCTGCTTCCTCATTTGGAATTTCAAAGCTTACAAAAAAGTAAAAATGCACTACATGGCGCTATTGTGAGGATTTAACCAGTGTCTAAATTAAATTTTTACAATTTAATGATTTTTCTTTTTTACCCCTTTGATCCTTGTGGGGAATTCTTTTACTCATGTTACTCTCTTATCTCAAACATAGCCCACTCTAGCAGGTTAACTGTGAAAAATAAATCACCGCCATGTACCCAGGTGAGAAGCAAACCACTTTGTGAAGCCACAGAAGCTGCTAAAGATGTTGTTTTTTTTGTTTTTTTCCCTCCTAGTTTCAGCCCTAATAGCAAAATGTTTTATGTTAATTCAAGAAACTGAAGGTAGAATTACATTTTTTTAAATATCAGCAATGAATTTAAATTAAAAATGTTTTTTTTAAATAATTCCAAACAAAATGAACCCAAATTTCCAGGTTGATATCAGACACATGACGTGTAACTGGTTTGTGGTCTCCGTCTGTGGTGAACTATCAGCTTGTATCTACACCTCCTTTTTCTTAAATCTGCTGATAATGCCCTTATTTTTGTTCAGTTCGCTTTCTCACTTGGAAAACCACACCAGTGTGTGCAATTTGATCTGAATCTATGTTAGAAGTCAAAGTGACAGCAGTTATTGTGCCTCCATTAACAACAGGAACTTCACCAAGCAAGAAATCAAACTCTTGTTTAAGGAGACTGAAGCGTGTTGGTGTGAAAGCCCCCTTTAATACGTCCATCCAGAGACTTGTTTGCCGTGCTCTGTGCAAACGTAATGTATGTTTGTTGGATGGTTCTTTCATGTCTCCTCACAGATTTTCTTCAACCTGCCTCTCGTGCCGTTATTGGCTTTAGTCCAGTGTGAATCCTCACTCTTAAAAACTCATAAAACAGAAAGCTTCATTCTTATATTGAGTGTTTTTATCTTTGGTTTTAACATAACAATTTGCAGCACTTCACCATCGAGACGACACAGAAGCAGCGTTGTGATTGAACATTGTCTTGCCTTTGATTTCTTCATCCTTTCTGTGTCCCCACACGACACGAGGACACGTCCTCTGAGCTGTTACCAAGAGCTCCTCACGATAATGACTTTTACACTAGATTTTAACTCAACACATGACTTCACAAAGAGGCCTCCACATTCATAGGCATTTACTCAGAATAGCCTTAAAGACAAAAGGAAAAAAAGAAGTGACTGAATCTGTGAGATGGGTCTCCTGGTTAATTGACCATTGCCCCGGGACTCTGGCTCTGCCCATGGCTCATTAGCTTAAAACTTTCAGCCTCCACTGACACAGACTAAGATGATTGCTGCATTTGATCCCCTATGTGTGGCTTTTTACAAAGCCATTAATGTAATTAACTATTGCTAGTTGTTGTTTTATCACCCTATAATTAAATCTTAACATTTAAATTATTGAACACGGTGAAAATTAAATGTGCCGGAGACGCCTCAACGTATTGAAAAAAGAAAACTTCCTTTAAAAGATGTAATGGATTTTTTATGAATTGGAAGGTTTCAGACTTCACTCTACTGTTATTGTAGTGTGCACTTCACGTGTACTGTTGACAAGTCCCAGAAGAAAACCTAAAAACAAACAAAGAAAAGAAAATCGATAGGATATACAACCAATCCAATTCAGGAAATCTGCTTTATGTGTTATTGGTTCAAAAGCAGCTCTTTTGGATATATGAAATATTAAAAGCAGCCTGGGGGCTGTAGGAGAGATACAAAGGTCAAAGAGTGCAAGCTGAGTTGAGACCGGGGATACTAAGAGAAAGACGATTCAGGGTGTATTTGTATTGTTTTCACCTCACTGTTGCTGGCAGGTTTAAAAAAACTGAGTGACAGCAATAATCATGAAGACGTGAGAGGAAAAGACAACACATACAACCACACAAACAACTGTTAATGCAATAACCTTGCCAAAGCTTATGTTTTTATTTTTTGTTGAGTTTTTGGGGGGTTGAACTTGGTAATTTGGTTTGAAGCAACTGCATCTTAACATGCCAGACTTCCTTTTAGGTGTGTTGTTTAGTCATTTGTGTGACTGCTGGTTGGGTAGTCGCTACAACTTCATCATGTTTATCCACATTTTCATCCATACGTCTTCTACATTTACTTCTTTCAGCTCAGGAACCTTGGGAGGTTGGAACCTAGTCCAGGTGTCACGGGCCGGGGCCGGGGCCGGGGCCGGGGCCGGGGGCCGGGGGCCGGGGCCGGGGCCGGGGGCCGGGGCCGGGGGCCGGGGCCGGGGCCGGGGCCGCTTCACCCCAGCCAGAACACCGGAGTGGTGACCTGGGTGGGGTGAAGCTTCTAGGCCGGTGACAGCGATCAACATGAAGTTAGTTTTAGTGTCAGAGCCTACTCTACTGACACCATCACCATGTGCCGTATGTCTTTGCAAACATGCTCTCTACGTATATTCCTCACCATGCAACTCCTATCATATCTTTACTTCCTAACTGAAGTAATGTTTAGGTTATTGTTTTGTGTTGGTTTTCATTTTTGCCATTAGCCACTCCGAATACTGAAACTTGTTCTTTCTGTCTAGTGTAGGTATTTTAGTCAAACTGGTGCACAATATTGTCAGCACCAGATCCCAGCTTTCCTACAAAATAACAAAAGATGCTATTTCCAGTAAACTCTTTCAAAAGCACTCCATCCTGCATTTCTTTTCAATCTATTGTCCTATACCATTTCTGTGAATTTACAAACAGGAAATCATTCATTTATACGCTTCATCTCATACTCTACAGTATCAATGACTCTACTGTACAACTCTTACCTTTTAATCACCTCAATGTAGAATCTTATTTTTTTGTGTCAATAATATAATTGTATTAAACGGTCTCTATGTTTAACTGCCCGTCTGAGTGGTAGCAGAGACAATGGTTTAGCAAGTGCAGGCATCACTTCATATAATATGTATAAAATGGTTGAACACTGACTGCTACACGCCCAATAAAGGACAAAAGGTTGAAGCAGCAAATGTGACTGTCGTCTAGCAGCAATGGGTTGCTGCTTTTTGGGCATGTCCTCTGTCGAAATCTGTCTTTGGTAGGAATTCATACAAATAAATTCAAGGAAAAAACAACTACAACAACAATGGGTAACTTCAGTCGACCCAGCAAAACAAAGTCAGTCACTGCCTAACTGCTCATTTTGATTAGCATGTATGCTGACTGATTTGTGGGAGTTAATCAAGTAAAACAAATCCTTGGGAGAATATTTGTGGACATTTATGAATAAAAGAGACACAGAAAAAAACAGCATTAACCCAATCCCCCCCCCCCCTTCTCCACACACACACACACACACACACACACACACACACACACACACACACACACAAAAAAAAAAAAGAGGTTAAAAATGTTTAACAGCTAAAAGTATATAGTCTTTGCACCTTTTTAATCATGCAGACTTGTCAGGCGAATAGTTATGTTAAACACAGCTTCAGAGGTGACACATTGTGAGGACTTCCAGCTGTATCTAGGCCAACATAACGAAGAATTAAGACCAGCTCTCAGCCCAGAAAATGAAGTCGTCATAGCAGTTAGACGATGTCCTGAGGCAGGGAGGACAATTAAAAAAAATGGAAAGAGGGTGGTTAGAAAATGAAAAAAGGCAAATCAGGGGAGACACAAAATTGAAGATGGTAACCGAGAGTAAAAGAGAGCGTGAGAGAGAGAGAGAGAGAGAGAGAGAGAGAGAGAGAGAGAGAGGTCTGAGTTGGAAGACAGTGTCAGGAAAAAAAAACGACAGTGAGAGAATGAGAACAAACTGTCCCAAAGGAACACTCATCCAGGATGTAATATAGTCGTATTCCCTCTGTATGTCTGTTAATTACTTTCCCTGAAATAATAACGTTGTACGGCCTCAGCTGATAGGAATACTTGGAATATAAACTGCTAAGCAGAACTACCTGTATCGGGGTTAATTACTTTACCTGCAGCTGCAAAAACAAAGAGTTAAGATTGTTGCTGACTGCCTCTGGTGTCTGTTCAACAAGGTAACACAGAAATTAACTAAATGAGCATGTACTTTCAAGTCTTTTTGGAAAAAAGAAACGAAGAAGAAAATAAAAACATTTTGAGTTTTTTTTTTTGTTTTTTTTTTTACAATTATCTTCCATTTCCTCCTCATATTATAAAAGACTGTTAGGGCTTTCTTGAGAGACTTTTCAATTTGATTTCAGGAATGACCAAGATTTGTTGCATTTCCCTGTTGGAACGTCGTAAAGATTGTATCACGGCAGGACATTTTAAGTAAAGCATTATGTTTATTTCTAATATAATTGACTGGCAGTCAACTCAGCAAATATCGCTTCCTCATCCGTAATCGTCATGCTACCGTGCTTAGTGAGGCAACCACCTTTGTATTAACCAGCCTCGGGTAAACACGACTGTCATTTTAGATTTAGTCAACATGTTCAAACAATGCATACCACTGTAAAACAGCAGCTCTGCAGATATTTAGGCGGGGTTCGGATGCTTCCTAATCAGCATGGCTGTTCTCCACATCAAGAAAAACGGGTCTTCGGAAACCAGTGGGTCACGTGACCTAATGCGTGGTCCATTGTTTTATGCAGTCCATGGTTTGGCCTCTCACGCCGTCGTCTCATTTTCTTTTCCATCATTGCTCTCTTGAGTCATTAATCACCTCTGCCATGATGCCCACTGTAACTCTGTCAGCTAGTTTCATCATTGTTGATGTTTGACAAAGTGCCCTAAGCACCACACAATCAATTCCTGGGAAGTGAAACCAAAGTTATTTTGGCTGGTTTTCACCAATGTTGGGGATCAGACACTTTGAGAACTATGCAATGTTTTTTTTAAAAAAGTAAACAAATATTCCTTCAAATTAAACTGAAAATGATATTTTAAAAAGAACAATGTGATTTGTGGGCTTTAAAATGAAGAGGAGTCATTGTCATTTGGCTAGAAGGCAAATTCAGCATCTGCAGATTTTCCAGTTAAATTTTACAAACTAAAATTGCATAATTAATAAGTGAGTGAAATAGCACAGGAACAATCAACTCCATAAACAAATAAAGGGCCTTTTTAGGTGTTTAGCAAAAAAGTTAAGCTTGGACAAAAAACTATATATATATATATATATATATATATATATATATATATATACGTATGACCCGTCTAAAACGGACATATTTTCTACGACCACAGGATGTGTTTCCCGACATGGTTGTTGGAGGAATGAGAAGCTACTGTTTGCATGAGTTAGGCTTAAACAACTTGCTGCCAGCTGAAACATAATTATCTTTGTTGTATTTGCCCAATTGTGCTGTGTCCACATGTGTTTACATCTGCATGTCTCATTGGACTTCATACAAGTGAAAAAGCATTGGATGATGACCATGAACTTTATTTCCCTTCTTCTGTGGCTAATTCTGGTGGAAACAGCCTCTTTAACAGTAACAGTTTGATTTACAATATGTCCAAGTGGGCATACTAACAGTACTGAAGATCCTGAGTCTAAAGGACAACCGAAACAACTCAATGTCAGGATAACCTCAGTCTAAAATATGATTGCAACCACACATCCATGTGTTCCAGTGTGTAATCCGGAGGCGCTCAAAAGTCATTTGTTTCAATTTCAAGTCAAGCCTGAAGTTTGTTATAGTTTGATTGAGAAATGCTCTAATGTGTGTTGTCATATCTCAGGAATTCAAAGCATGAACAACCATACTGATTATTTATGACATCTTGTTATATAATAAATATCACCTCCCACCTCTAAACCCAGTGAAATGGTAATCTAATAAACCAATAAAGTTAAATTGTCAACAACAAATCAGAAACCTGCCTGTAGCTGACATGAATAATGTCTGCTCTCTCTCTCTTTGTTAGTGTGAACAGGCAGTGGATGGTTGCTCCATAACTGAAATAATTAAGTTACCTAACAGTTTTTACTGTAACAATGAAAATGTGTGTCATGCAAAAAATCATCTTGAAATGTTCAGCAAACACCAGTTACTGTAATTATATAGCACAGTTTGAAACACGGAAGCAATGCAAGTGCTTTACATGAACAGTGAGATCTATCCACTGTGATAGACCGGCGACCTGTCCAGGGTGGACCCCTGCCTCACACCATAATGAGCCGGTATAGGCTCCAGCAGGCCCCCGTGACCCCTGCAGAGGATTAAAACGGGTATAGAAAATAAACGGATGGGATGGATGTTGTTGCAGTAGACACACTTTATCATAACGGCAGCAATAACCTTTATCAGAAGAGCAACAATGACATCAGTGGTCAAAGGGGACGAATGTGCAAGGTTTTCCTCAGATGATGGGAAAAGGGAATGAGATTCTGACAGGCAGGAGAAATCAAATACTAATGACTGTTCACAAGTGTCAAATGTCAAGTCCAGGACAATCGTCAGTCTGTTGAGGTCAAGTCACTGGTGTGTCCAAGTCACAGACTCGACTCCTTCTAATAGCCACAAGATTACAGACCACTGATGTAGTAAGCATTGTATGTACACAGGTACATAAAGTCCAGAATGACCTCATTGATAATACCAATGCACATTGTGTGAGAGATAAGGTCCTCTCACTGTTCCTGACGAGGAAGACCAGGAAATGCTAATGAAGCCAGCGAATGCTGCGTAGGTTCTTTAGAGGTCACTGGGAGGTCATGTTCATGAGCGCTTCAGGGAATAGAGCCCAGACGTGGTACCACCTCACAACATGGCTGTTGATTAACTGCAGACAGCCAACAGTCACCCCAGCATAGCAAGAACCAGGTTATGTAGATGAAGAAATGCAAGAGAAAGGGACAGCAGCATATAGATTGTACACAAAACTGCATCCGTACCTGTACATTAAATTCTTCTTACTTCAGAATTTACTGAAAGCATAAATAACATTTTTTGTGATCAGACAGGAAAGCGAGGACTACTTACACGTTTCCATTAGACCAAGCTGGTTGATCCTTTCCACCTTCACCTCTGCTTTAGTTCTGCATCACCACTCTACACTCCCATTTGCTCTCATCAGTCACACATAATTTGCTTTCATTCACTCTTCGCGCTCTGCTCGTCTAACTCCCTTCAAAGTGTCTTTCTTCATACCTTCATACAACTTTCCTCTCTTTGCTTCTCCCTGTCAGTGAGAGCTGATCGTGTATACGGCAACAGGCTGACGGCAGTCTCTGTGGAGCACAACATGAAAGGGAGCGTGAGCATGAAAGAGCAAGGAGCGACAGAGGAAGAGTGGGAGTGTGCTCTAACAATACAGTGCTTTATTAAAATGTCAAACACAAAGGGCTACAGAAAAAGGGATATTACTAGTACCAAAAGCACATTAGTCAGAAGTAGATTTCTGGGAGTGGGAGGCAAATGTCAGAAGATCTTAATTTATCCTAACCTCTAACATCACACCTGACAGATGTGCTTTGCTGCCTTATTTAAAACTAGTCTTGTGAAATTAAAATTAAGACCATAAACACAGTAAAGATAACTTTTGCCAAGTTTTGAGTCATTGTAAAGTCTCTCCAGGATAAAGATAGCAAGTTTTTAATCTAGTTAGTGTGTCCATAAAATGTTTTAAACTTCAAAATAGCTAATTGGTGGATTTCTTGTTTAAACATCTACAAGCTCAGAAACCAGAGGTCCGACAGCCTGTGGTTTCCACATAAACAAAAGGAACCAATCTTGACGTCTTTGCAAACGCTGCAAGGAAACAATGAGAAGAGAGGAACGGCACGTTGCAAGGAGACGTTAGCTTTGGTGGAGAAGTCAGTGGAACCAAGGTGGCTTTCTGCTGGACGACCAAGGCTGCAAGCTGGATGTTTCACGTGTACTTTAACTACATCCTGTTTCAGTCATTTTTCAGTTGTTTCCATTTTTCAAGAAACTTTGACACTGGATGCTCTTTTACCAAAGTGTCTAAAACACCTACAATTCTGCATTATTATTATTATTTTTTATAGTAATAGAGTTGAGAAACAAAGAAATGCAAATCATGTGGAGTTGAATGTTCCACGATATCTATAAAAAATGTACTTTTAGAGCTCGTGTCTTTTTTCTGTTTATTTCTGGCAGGTGTGCCGGCTGTGAACACTGTTCACATCATTATCAGATAAAGTAGAAGTGTGGGAACAAGAGCAACGAGAGAAACTAAGTGTGAGAATGACTAAATGGAATGAAAACATTGTGAAAGTTTTGGGTCTTTTTTGGTGTTTGGGAACTTTTGTGCTTTTTTTCCCTTCTGATTTACTGCCAGCAAAAAAAAATACATCAGCCAAAATCCTCAGTCTTCAGCTGCTGCAACAAGATAATGGAAATAATACTTTATTTTTAATTTATTTTTTTCTTCTTCCCTATTAGTTTGGAGGTAAACCCTGCGACAGATGTCCGATTGCATCAGCTGCAGGTATGACGTGATGTGATTGGTGGTTAGACTAGGTTGCATCGGCCAGCAGCGCTGGTCCACTCCAGGATATTGAAAGTAATGATGTCATCAAGCAAAAGTGTCAAAGTAAAAAGTAAATGAAAAACTTCAAACTGCCATTTTCTCTCTGCATCTTTGTTTGCTTGTTATTTCATCTTTGTTTTCTTTGTGGTGTCTTTGTTTCTCACTCTGTATCATTGCTGTTTTAAAGAGCAGAGGGACTGGTGGAGCTGTCTCCACCTTGCATAAGACAAAAAGAAAGCAAACCATAACAATAAAATAATAAAAACATTAATAAAAACATAGACACACATATACACAACCACAATGTGTCAAACTTTGGAGGCCAAAAGACAAAGAGCTTTTATCTCTTTGCCTGTTATGAACATATCAAATCTTGTCCAAATGTCCTCAATAAAATACAGACATTTTTCTCAGTATACTGTACAGAAAAGCAGCCTCCAAGGTTGTATGGACTGATGTCACTTCCAGTCTTCTTACAAAGGATTGCCAACGTGCCACTGGGCAGAGCATTGAACCCCCTTATTGGCCCCCACTGCCCCAGCCGCTGATGGTGCCGGTCACAAGCCGGAATAAAAAGGGTGACCTCTGCAAAGCTATCTATTTCTATCTATTCATTTCACTGAAATATTTGATGTATTTTCTAATATTTTAAGTTATTGTCAACACCAGTCATCCAGTCATGTTTGTACAGTATTATTATATACAATTTTAGATCTACCAGTGATCTGGAGGTTGGATTCCGGAGTATCCACTTTCACTCCATTTGTGCTACATTATTGAAAAAAATAAATAAAAAATCAATATTGTTGACTAGGAAAATTGCTCGTATTGACCGATCTTATTCTTTACTCAGCTAAAGTGGATAACATAAAGCCCTGATTTCCTGGGCACCCAGCTCAAAGATTTTCTCCTCATGCTTTTATCCATGACAAGAAAATCTGATTGAGCACTTTTACCAGCAGAAATTTGTTTTCATATGTTAACATTCACCATATGTTGTCAATGAGCAATTGTTGTATTTGTACAAAGCGTTGTCATCCCAAACAGAAGCCGGCAGTATCAACGCAGACCATACTCAGCTTAACCAAAGCCCTTGGGGCAGAGCTCTACCCAAACAGGACATGCCATAATTCTCTGAAGCAGAATGTATGACATACTGTCCTGCACACAACTGAATGCTTGACTGAACACAAAACCCAATTCTGCATAGCCAGACGTGTGTCTCATCACATTTTAAAGTCTGGAAAAAGCACAAAAGACAACTTAGTCTTCGAGAGCTGCTGCTGAGATCTGCACAATGAGAACTTATTTGTCCCCAAACGAAAGGTGAAAAAGATCAAATGTTTAAACACAGATGGTTTATGTTAGTTGGGGCTTGTGATCTGCTTCAAGTTCAGGATTTAGTCAAAATCATCTGTCTTTTTAAAGTTGGAGGTGACCAAAATTCAAGAAATTAAAAAAAAAAAGAAGTGAAACATTGAAACAGACCATCCATCAATGCATTCATATATCCATCAACTTATGTTTAACTTATGTTTATCAACATCTGTAGAAATCATACAGACCAACACAGCCTTCAGTCCCAAATTATATTTTTATTGACTATGCAAAAGGTACAGACTGAATTGCATATTGTCATGTTGTTTTTAATATATACAACTCTTCATTTGATGATCATATTACATCACTGCTGTTTTGTGAAAAAGCTTTCATGTATGTCATGTGTTTATCCCTGAGGTCAAGCTTCAGCTGCTGTCTTTAGGCCAGGAGGCTCTTCTAAAAGAGATTTTTCATCTCAAATAAAGGTTTGATTGAGTGACTGATTGAGGTTGCAGGGGCGGCAGACTTCTCTTTTCCTAAGTCTGCCCTGGGACCTCCCTAAAACACCTTCCTATGGATACATCCTGACAGTATCCCGACAAGACACCCAAACCACACATAACATATCATTTCTTCAGTCAGGGAAGTTGATGCATTCTGAGCAGGTAACTGATCTAGATGTTTCAAACCAGCTCCAATCAGCATGAAAACCCGAAAGAAAAAGACACAAAAAGTGGAACCAAACAAAACAATTTAACAAGAGAAGTTGAGATAAATTGAAAATAATGAGTCAGTCATTTGTTTTTTCAGGAGGCAAGAAAGTGAAGCACAAGATTGTTCATGTAGTCAGCAGACGTAACACATGCATTTATTCATGATTTGAATTAATAATGATAAACAATTGCTCAGATTCGATGAAATGCCGATATTGTGGAAGGTACTTTCACCCAAGAATAAAACGTCAGAGAAAAAGTATCTTTTTAACAGATTTATTTGAAAAGTCTTTCAACTGAATTGTATTGCTGCTGCTCGTCGTTAGGACCATTTCTTTTTATATCTGTTAAATATTTAAACAACCGTCATGACAAGTTTTTGGGAGAATAGCGTGAAAGCAGCAGGCAGACAAGACACAGAAGAAAGGGACAGGGATTCGATGAGACAGTATTAGGAGCAGAGGAGAGAAGCAAGAGATTTAAGTCCATTATTTCCACTGGCTAGGTCAAAATGAATAAGAGTCATTGAGAGAATGAAAAGTCGTCTTCAAAGACCAGAGAAGACTCTGCTATTATTCTCTGTCTGAAAAGTGACACTCCAGTCTAAGTGTTCCGCCTAAGGATGGCCTTGGGAGGTTAGAACCATGAATGTCAAAGTTGATTTCACACTCTGTAACTCTGTGGACTACATGATAGATGTGGCCGCGGTGGATCTATACACACACTGACACGCACACATCTCTATGAACATGAAGTGCATTTATGCAAACACATGGAGATGTGCAGGGAAATGTCTGTGTGACTGCGTAGACACAGCAGACACATGGAGGTCCTTAAAACGTACTGATATAGTGAGGCATGCGCGTGCACCTAACACGCAAAAATCCAGCACGACTGGGGTCGAAGACCAGCGTTTACAGATTACTGCTTGATCCTCAGATAACTTAAGAAGTAAAACATTTTTAAAACAATGCCACATTGACAACTTATTTAAGAAGCACAAAACTTTAACTTTTCTTATGCTGGAGGACCAGGTTCTGTGTCTAACAGTGTTATAATATGTTATGATGGAACAAATGACACCAGTTTCAGAACAGGACACTTTCAGCAGAGATGCTGACAATTTTCTTTTTTTTATTTTTTCTTTTTTTTATTTTGCTGAAATCAAAGTAAAACAAACTAAAAACTGACATCAATTATATAACTTCTTTATAAATATATATATTTCTATATAACTCTTCTTATATAAATCCTTTTTGTGTCAACAATATATTTGGTCCTTTTAAAAAAAATGTTTTATTTATTTATTCCTTTTCTATTGTATGGAACTATTTATTTATGGGAGTGGAACAAAAAATCTCAGAAACGCCTGTGTCAGCTATAATGGGTCTGACATTATAGGGTTAAATATCATTGTTTTATGATCTTCAATGCAGTTTCACTTGGGCAGAGGAAATAAGAAAATGCAAATGTTTTGCAAAAAAAAAATACATATATATATTATTTTCAATTTTGCATTGAAATGAGGACAAGTCTAAGAGCACTTAGTGTGTTATAAAATTCTTTTCCACAGGGACAAAAACAGTTTGGTGTGACCTCGTAGTCTTCAGTGTCAGGGGATGAGGTGTAGGAGAGTGAGGGAGGAGGAGTTCCATAACATGTTCATTCAACATAAGCGCTGTATGGACAGAAATACAAAATAAACTCAAAATACCGCCACTACATGAAACACACACACCAGGGAGACAGACAAACAGACCAGCACTGAGGAGGGAAACGTCAGGAACGGGGCTGATGAGATGCAGATGCAGGTGTAACGTATCAGGGAGATGAGGCCAAGGAAAGTCAAACAGAATGTAACAAAGAGAGACCTTCAAAGTAAAGCAGGTGGTCAAGCTATTAGAAATGGAAGAAGCAAGACCAAGAACACCAGCCGTGAACAAAACCCATATCCAAATCAAACAACAATCCAAACCCAGATTCTTACACAAACTACATCCAAATCCTGACATTCAAGCTTTTACTGAATACGTTTGAGTGTCTCTAACAGAGTTCATTTATATGCACCTAGATTATTCCTTAAAGAGCTGTCAACGCATCAGGATCTTTAGCTTTAATAATAGAAATACATAAAGATCTGTTCCTAAGGTCACTGCTGATTTTAGTAAAGAACAAGCAAATAGCTCTGTAGCAATACCAGCATCTGTCCAACACATTTGCATTAATGTCATTATTACTGATGACGGACTGAGAGCTCTGCAACGGACTGGAGATCTGTTTTAGGTGACCCTGCCTTTTATCCACAGACCTCCGGTCCAGACCTCAACAGACCCCTGTGACCCTGAATCACAAGAGGCGACTGATAGACTACATGTTTGAGATAAAGTAAAGTTTTATTGAAAAAAGATTATGCGCTACAGCTTCTTTATGATAAGTATAGAGGGGCTGATAATTATGTGATGTTAAATCCAAGTATCTCTCCTTCCATGCATTACATATTCCCACCCATCCATGCATTTTCTATACACACTTCATGCACATGCCTGCCACATGGGATATCCTCCAGCAGACCCCTGTGAGCCTGCATTGCATCTACCATGGACAGTTTGTCCGTCCATTGCAGGCCACATTTAGACAAACAACAACGCACACTCTTTCATATATTACATTTAGAATCACGAGTTACGCTAACTTTTTTTGTTGGAGGGGACTGTGGGAGGAAAGTGAAGAAAACACATGCAATGTGGAAAAAGCATGCCAGGACCCGTATAGTTGCGAGACAATGGTGCAAACCACCTTGAATTCAGCCTTGTGTGAGTTTTACATTCAGACAGTTGGGCCACAACATTTTAAAGAAAGCATGTCTTTGCTCAGGGATGCTTCTCTGCATCGCACAAACACTGAAAGGTTGTCACTGGCTCTGTGTTGGGAATTTTTACCATGTACCGTGTATCAGTCATTTGTTGATGGTTGAAAATGACCTTAGTGGAGGAAGAACATTTTTCATTAAACTATTCATGTAATAGTGTGGCATTAAAGGGCTTCCAGAGTGCGGCCTCAGTTTGTCACTATTGAGGTAACTGGACAATGTTTGCTGTTCAAAGTTCACGCAGCAACACTCTACGACTTCCCCAAACTTCACCTGTCCTTGCAGCTATCGCAACTTCATTTCTAAAGAGTTCAACTATGACTATTATTACAATAAATTGCTGTGAATGTCGTTGCCCAAGTTGTAATAATGTGAGCTAACCTTATGAAAAAGTACAGTTGTATAGTATCACATTTTTCATTATAAAAAAGTTGGTTTATGCTTCTATAACAATGAAAAATACATAATGAAAAAAAGTACACTTTTAAAAGGAATAAGGTTGAAGCACTTGTGCTTTTTTCATTAATTTTATCTCCTTTTTCCCCTCAGATGTTTTTCATCCATCCACCTTGGGTGTGGCATGGGATGCTTTTCCAACAGCGATTTTGTTGCATAGATGCAAGATTCTGTGATAGAGTAAAGGTGTTGTGCAAGTTCACAGGACAGCTTATGGCCACCACAGAGGATCCGTGCTCTGCCCGGATCTCAAATCTTGGCATGTCATGAGAGCCTCAGATTGTCGGAAGTGCCACACAAGGAAGTCATCCGAACATGGCAAAAAGTTGAGGATGGCGACACATATTGGGAAAATTAAAAAATCAACACAGATTATTTCACTGGTCCCACTGATGGGGGAGAAAGCCCAACAATCTTACTTCATTTTTATTTTTAATGTATGTATCTGATTTAGGAAAAGCCTTTATCATGAAGACATTTTCTTTAAGTTTTACTAAGTGTGGCAAAGCGTGGTGGTAACAGGTGTAAAATAATAATTTAAAAGGCCCAATAATGCCACCTGCGGACCGGCACCCCAATATGTAAACCTGAAAACCACCTACAATGAAACAGGAATTCGGGGGGAAAAAAACAAAAAACAATTTTATTGAACTAAGGTCACAAAGGAAAACTAAACCTAGAAAAATGAATGGTAAGTGCTAAGAAAAAATAAAAATGCCAATATATGATAAATATATCAAAAAGCTTTACTAACATAAACAATCTAAAATAACCAGCTGTGGGTTTTGTTTGCATAATGTCTTGTGTGGAAGGTGAATTTGGTCGTAAAGACGCAACAATGTGGACTTATGAATGTGGCTCGTAGCGTAAAGTGCTTTTAGTGGTTGACAAGACTGGAAAAGTGCTATATAAATATAAGACATAAATGGCCATCTGATGTCCACTTTTACATTTTTTGATATATTTCTACAAATCATACAAATATTGGCCAGTGTTTAGCCCAGTGAGGAGGGAGGTCACCAGGTTTGGGTAAAATGGGCGAAGAAGATTTTCACAACAAGTGCAACTTTTTCAGAGCTCATAAAGAGCAACTTAAAGGTTTGAGGCATGCGAAGTACCTCACAGTCTTTAGAATAGTTGGAGAATACTGCTTAACACAAAGACGCTCTTTGGATACTTGAAATCCAGGATGTAACATGCATAAGCACTTATTTTGCAGGTCTGTTGAGCATTTGACACTTTTGCTGATTCCAGGGAAGGTCCTGCTTGATAACACTGAGCAGTACAGCGTTACAGTGCTAAAATGAGAGCAGAATCATATAACGTGGTGTTTGCTCTCCATGACTTAAATTAGACTTGTAGAGAAATTGAGCAAAGATGTAGGAGCCTTAAAAGGAGTTTTAAGTGAGGAAGCTCAGATTTTTCTTGGCAGAAGTCATTTATTAGGGTTAGATGTCGTATGAATAATACAGGTCCACATGTAGATTCAGTGTGGTGTTATGAAAGTAAAGATCTCTTATTTGGGATTTTCACCTTTTTTCTCGCATCCCCCTCAAACACTTTTACTGGGAGGAGCTAAATGGCAAAGTAGAGACATAATTAAATGTACTCACGGAGAGCCACTTCCTGCTGACGCAGAATCCACGGTCGCATTTGACATTTTCCAGGTGAGACAATTTATACACCCTCACGGTGCAGATTGTATCTCAGGAATATATCACGTGGCAGAGAAAGCACCACTCACTTGCTGACTAAGGCCTGCGACTGCGAGAGGCATAAGCTGTTTCTGAAGATACATTAATTCTAATTCCTCCAGGAAACACCGGCATGCACGCAGCATTTTAAAAACCAGCACACATCCTGCTCAAGGCAGTCGCCGGATATTTCCAGATACATTTAAAACCTAAAATTACAGTCATTACCCTAAGAAGAAGAGAAAGTGGACAAGAAAAAAAGAAAATATCAGAGCATTATTTTTCTTTCAGGTAGAGAAGTCGTGTATTTACTGTGAACAGATGGTTAGAGCATTTTAATCTGGTATGCACACTCAGCGATGTTCTTACATTTTAAAGGTTTGTGAATGTACCTTTACCTATTCTTTAAAAGTGTATTGTTTTTTTATCTCTTCAACCTGAGGAAATTGTATAGGAGATCTTCAAAAGAAATAAACACCTGCAAAAGTTATCAATCCCCGACTCCTCTTTGTGTATTCACATAATGCTCTTACATTGTGGTGTTGCACAAGTCTTATTTACAACAATACATTTTAAGCTTTTCAGATGGCCTTCAAGTTTCACTCAGCTTTAACCATCCAACAGATGGGCATTTGCCACTCGAATCCTCTGGTAAACAGAGGAGTTCATAGTTGGCTCGCTGACTGACACGTGCACAGGTCAAGCAACTGCAAAATAAACCGGCATCATCATTCCTCCACTGCCGTGCTTGACTGTAACTATGAGGTGTTTTTGTTAAAAAGCTGTGCTTGACTTTCACCAAACATGGCACTGGAACTTAGGACCAAATCCCTACTTTGGCCTCCTCTTTGGACTTGAGCTTTCAACATACTCACTGAGGCATCTGTTTTCTGTTGTTGTTGCTGTTTTCATTCATGAGCAGTGCATGGTCGGAGATTGGGGTAATGTTCATGCGACGTCCACATCTGGAAAGATTGACAGCTGTCTTAAAAGCTTTCCACTTGAGGATAATCTTTCTCGAGATGTAGGACAAGGAACTCCAAATGTTTTGGAAATGGTTTTATAACTCTTTTCAGACTGTTATGCAGCAACAGTTGCTTCTCTGAGACAACTGCTTCCATTTGTTTTATCAATCGCCTGCATTCTGAATCCAAAAATCCAGCAAACTGCAAACAACATCTGCATTTGTAGATGTGGAGGTCTGCACATCTGCTGATGATTATTTCATCAAGGGCTGATCATTTAAGATCACCTTGCTGTGAAGTATATAATGACATAAAGAACGAGGTTGTTCATCTGAGGTTGTTTTTGCCAATACTACAACCGGCTAAGATCAGGTTATTATAATTATTACAACTACAAGCTTATATTGTGCCTCTTTAATCGAAGGACCACTCAAGGCGCTTCTACTAGCAAGCAGCTTTCTCTCATTGCCACACACACTCACGCAATAATTAAACTTATTTATTTATATAAGCAAATTATTCTTATGATTACTCCAATTATTCCTATAATTACTCTTATAAATCAAATGGCATCATAGTCAAACGTAAATATAATTATAATAATGACTGTTTTTACATAAAAAACATTGGACCAAAAGAGTGGGCACTAACTTTTCTACGAATGTTCATTTGCATCAGCCTGTTAATCTGCAGTTCTTTATAGTGACAGGTAAAATTTAAATTATCACCAAACCCAAATAAGATCAGCTTGGTTCTTAGACAGAAAGTGAATCCAGAAATGGGTTTAATATGGCTCTATCTGAGTGAATAGTCCTATTATCTCACCAGGTCTCTTTAAAACACACAGGCTCATAAAATCCCTCTTGCATGATAGAGGTCAGCTTTAGTGTGTGCCCACTATTATCCATGTCTCAATGAGATTCTCACTTTTCCTCCCTCCCACTGCTATTTTCCACCTCATTCATGCTGATTTGCACTCTAAACTCTTTGTTCTGTGGCTCATCTCTTCTGTCTCTTTTCTCTTATACCATTTCCTTCCGTCAATATTTCTCTCTTGGTCTCGCTCTCCTCCCACTCCCACTCTCACCCTCACCCATCACTCCTGTCATTCATGAGCACAATGCCTTCTTGTTTGTTTCGGTAATAGGATAGTCCATTATTAGACTGTGTCTGTTCATCAAGGTACTCCTGTTGTACATTTTACATCCCTTTCTTTCAGCTCACGCAACAGTGAGGAGGGACAGAGGGATGATTGCAAGAAGGAGAGAAGCCTTGAGTAAGAACAGCTGGAGGTAGAGAAATGGAGAAGGGCACAAGGATAGGCGCGATGTGAGAAAAATCATAGCGAGTGAGAGCTCTTACATCTTTCAATCTTTCTGTATCTTTCATCACTTGATTGGCCCTATCAGATGGATTCAAGCTGGCTCCGTCTCCCGTTTTGACTTTCTCAGTAACACTGCTGCAACCTGATTAGCTTTTCATCATCAACTGTCGCCTTCCACTGAGATGTTACCCTTTTATCTGTTGTAACTTTAATTTAACTGGGGAAAATGCCAAAGACAACATCATTATTTCGATCCACACTTCGGGTAAATTAGTTTTAGGGCCAAGAATTGCTATGTTAAAGCAGTTTGCGCTAATTTACACAAGTTTGAGTCCTGGAAGTTATGTTATAATATTCCATTTCCTGTTAAGTTTTTTTGGAAAAGAAACATCCGTCACCCTTTAACTGGGTTTTTTAATGAGCTGACAGGCCATAGTCACAGCCTTGATTATGAATTTTATGGCAGATCTTAAATATATTTTGTCTTTAATCTACCAGGAGGTTCAGCCAACACAGCAAGTGAGACTGGAGTTGGACAAGCTTAGCTCTACATTTCTCTCTCTCTCTCTCTCTATATATATATATATATATATATATATATATATATATATATATATATATATATATATATATATATATATATATATATATATATATATATATATATATATATACCTGTCCCGGGTGGACCCCTGCCTTTCGCCTACTACGCATCGGAATAGGCTCCGACAGACCCCCGAGACGGAGTAAGCGGGAATAGATAATGGATGGATGGATAATGTATTTTTTCCGTCCCCAGTGATGATCAAAGATGTACTGGATCATCCATGTCTGAGTGGTAGCCAATAAAGGAAACAAGCCAGCGTACTGGGCAGGAACACATCATAAACAGCATCTTCTTCATGACTTGCAGGTGTAATTTTCAGAGTAACGAGCTCTTGATTTCAATAACTCAGTCATTGATTCATTCTGTCATCTAATCAGCCATACAGCCACTGTATGCTGCTGATCTGTTATATTATAGAAAAAGATATCATTGACCCTAAATGTTAAAAGTTTATTTCTAATGTGGTACTTTAAGAAATCAATGGGTGGATAGATCGGTGATCTTGAATTTCATTTTATTAATAACTACATTGATCAATAAGCTCAGAGTGATTTAGGATTTTATAGCTGGATTACACTGGAGTTTATTGCTTTAACTAAGATGTTTGTGTGTGTGTGTGTGTGTGTGTGTGTGTGTGTGTGTGTGTGTGTGTGTGTGTGTGTGTGTGTGTGTGTGTACTGTTTGTGAGAATGTTTTGGCTGGACTGTGGTATTCAGCACGGTTATACTTGAACTATGACTTAGATTTCGTTGAACATTAAAACTCAATTAAGACTTTGAGTAGACCAACTGTTAGTTAGGTAGTATGTTGTGACAGTAAATTCTTTATACTCACATATGTTTATTTCTGACGAAACAGTTAAAAATCAAGTTCACTTAAATACATTCCCTTTTGATTCAGCTACAATTGAGTCCAATTCAAATCCAATACTAACCAGTGAGCAGACAATCATACCCAGGTAATATCAAATTAAAGTAAGCATGGTTGTACAAGGCCGTTCCTCAAAAATCAGTCTAGTTCTGTAAACCAGTTCTTAACATAAATGAACTGTGCTTTGGTCCTCTGTTTTAAACATGCAAAAGGCAGTGGGGGACAGTGGGAAGGAACAACTAACTCCCTTTTATCAGTATCACGTCTCAGTGTCACTTTTGAACAAGTTATCTTTTCTCATTGCCAAAATGTAAATCGTACAAAAAAATGCCAGTTCCTTCAATGTTGATCTTTTAAATCTAGTTTTTTAATGTCTTTTGGGGAATTACTACCACCAGGTGGTATGGAGCAGTAGTTTGTGAAATCAGTGGATCCTTCCAGGTCCAACAATGCAACGGAGATGCAAAGGCTCAACTGCATTGCTTTTCAGTTTACACCTGAACTTTTTTAAGCAAGTGAGGACATGAGACCGTGTCTGTTACAATGAGTTGGTTTGATTGCCTAAGAACAGCTGTTTCTTCTTTAAAGCCATGCCAATGTTTGTATTTCCCCTCAGTCTCCACACAGTCCTGCTCCACTTTGTATTTCCAGCTGTGAGCAGGGCTGGACTGGGACACAAAAATCATCTTGGGCATTTTGAGCTGAGCTATTGATGAAACGGGTATTGATGGAAAGACTATGAAGCCTATGAATGACAACAACGTTTCTTTTGACCGTGTCACATATCGTGGACTGATTATGGGTAACTTTGGGCAGAAAGCAGAACTCTGATGCTGGTGATCCAGGTGAAAAGTTAGGACATTGTGGTGGAGTACTGAGTACTTTTCTCTG
Organism: Xenentodon cancila; assembly: GCA_014839995.1. NCBI lineage: Eukaryota > Metazoa > Chordata > Actinopteri > Beloniformes > Belonidae > Xenentodon > Xenentodon cancila. Next base: position 3,586,495 of record CM026208.1, read on the forward strand.
TCATAAGTTATTCACGCTTAAAAAAAAATGTGTGTGTCTTACTTTTTGAGAGAGAGGGTGTGAAATCAAGGCAGAAATCAGATTCTGATCCTAACTTTGTTTCTGTTAATGTTGTCAAATGTACCGGTCCAGTGTCTCATTTAACTATCGAGCGTGACTGATTAGAAAACTGAATTAATGAGGTTGGGAAGTGTGGAGAGCTAACTTCTCACCGTAGGGTAGCAGCCTGTCATGTAAAGACAATATACTAGATCCATATTATTAGAAAGAGCTGATTCACATTTTTCTTACGTGTTTGATCACCCGTTGAGCATTTTACAGGATATTTGCTCCTTCTGAGAGTTTTGAATGCATTTTACAAGCTGTACCCCCTGAACCAAATAATTTGTCATGTATCAAAAGTTCTGATATGATTGTTTTTATTTTTTTAATGTACAATGCAAATTAATTGATATGATGGAGAAAAAAAGTAAAATGCTCACGCAATATTGTGGGTTTACATTTACAGTGCAAGAAAGAAGAGAATTCATTTTGCTGCCACATTTCCCTGTAAAATCCCAAGTGTGTAAGTGTGTGTGCATGTGGGCAATGAATCATAGGCTTTTGTGTGGGGATGACAGTTTGGGAACTTAGCACGAGGAGGAGGCAAGCAGGGAGAGGAGAGGCGGAGGAGGGAGAAGAGAGCTGGAGGAGGGGCTCAGGACACACAAGAAGCAAAATATTTCCTTTATTTAATCCTTTTTTCCCCCACAAAAATACATACAGGCATACTCACGGTCAGCCAGTCAGTCAGTCTCAGCAGACTCTCCGGGGAGGATAAGACTGAAAGACAGATGGGTCACACTGCATTAGCTGGCCACCAGGAAGCGCACACGCACGTGTGTGTGTGTGTTTTCACAACGTTTAGACAGAAACAGAACACGAGTCCTCGTGTGCAAACTCAAATTAGCTTACTCCAAATGTCCCACTTGACTTTTTCAAAATTGACCTTCATTAGTGTCTTTTTCTCTGACACTTTTGTGCTTAAGGTTTGATTTAGTCCACAGTCGTGAAACTTCTCAGGGAGCATTGCTTCTATGGTTATAAGACAGTAGTAAGTGTGTGCGTATTGGTTGTGCGGCACAGCCATCCACATCCTGCTGTACTGACCCGCAGTGTCACGTGAAGTCCAGAGGGGCAACATCTGATTTTCAAAGTTGCAGAGGTAAGAAACATTGTGCTTCATCAAATGACCACTAGGGGCTGGCTCCTACAGCGAGTCCGTCTGAACTGACCCCCTTGTTAGTTTGTCCAACTCTGCAGCAGAATAAGCACATTTACAGCCTAAGCTTTAGTCTCTATAACTAGATATCACATGCATGTCAGGTGTTGAATTTCTACATTCCTCATCTGGTAAAATTATATGAAGCCACACATTTATGCCTAATCAATTTTTGTATGCTACTCTACATCTACGGTGTCAACCGTCTAGCTGTCACTTAAGCTGCTTGGTATGTTCAGTGACCTCTTAGCTGTAAATAAAGAGCAAACAGAGGAATCATTTTGATGTGAATCTTAGCAAAAAAGTGTGAAACAGTTATTTTTACACCTGGGTTGGGCTGTTAGCCGAGACTAACTGGAGAAAACAAGCTCTGCTGTGCTCAGCCATCTGTTATTCAGTCACCTTGGTGGCTAAGTTTGGAATACCCGTGGACCACTGTTCAAGTCAAAGTTCGAGGAGGTCCAAGGAGGTCCGAGGAGGTCAGAGGAGGTCAGAGGAGGCCCGAGGAGGTCCGAGGAGGTCCGACGAGGTCCGAGGTCCAAGGACCAGTAAGCTGCAAGAGCACCGGCGCCAGTGGAGCTCCATGAGTCCTCAAGTCACCTCTGGCAGCAGTCATTTTTAGTACTGACATCTGTAGTGAGCATGTTTGGACAGATCTGATCAAAATTAACATTAGTTAGCACCATAGGTTACCAAAAGCCTGCCAAGCTAAATTGGCTAACTTGTCTTACCTGAGCTAGTGGGCAGGTTCTGGGTGGCTTAAAGGTCCGCTTATTCCATCCATGTACCATTGTATGCATTAACCAGTGCTGGGCAGTATCAACATGGCAAAGTGCAGTAACAGGCTTCAAAAGCTCCCTTTTAGGCAACGTGTGAGTCACGTGACCTGGGCTTGTCCAGTTCTTCTTATACAGTCTATGTCTCATGGGGAACAGAATATGATGATGCTTGGAGTACAGTATAAGTCCCTCAACTACCCTAAGAGGTTGTTCAGTAAAGTATCATCACTATCGTGTGCCAACAGGGACTTAATTAGATATTATGTAAATCCAGTAAAACAGCTAGGCCATGTTTAGCCTAGCATGGGACCGGATATTTAAATTCATCCGCTGAAGCTGTGGCAGAAAGCAGCTGGTACTTACAGGTGAAGAAAAAAACAAAAACGAATTGAACACTGGAGCAGTAAAGATGAGCTACCTGACTCACACTGCTCCTACAGCCCTGGCAAAACAGGTGCTTAATGTTGGCATGGCAACACATGTGCCTGGAAATGACATTGAATCATGGCCAGTAAGTCGGTGTTTTGTGACCGGTAAGGGAAAAAACAGAACCCCTCCTCTGCAGAAATGAGTTTAGGCAATGTCAGGCAGATGTTGAACGCAGAGCAGACAGAACTGTGAACCCGTTGACATTGGGCTCATAATGGGACTAATAGGGCTACATGCAGGTAACACAATTTTCATATATAATTAGAGGCTGGACATCAATTTTACAACAGCAAACGAGTTCTTTCAACTACAGGGGATCCAGAGGTGCCTTTACTACCTCTACACAGACAGTATTTAACCACTGCAGAGCCACAAGGATGGTATAAAGTTATTGAGCGCTCCTGGCATTCAACAATAACAACATTGTTTTAAATTCTCCGTAAGATATTTCAGTGAAGAGCTGAACCAGTGGAACTATTTTTAGAGAAAACGACTAAAAAAAGAAAGAAAAACTGACAAATTCATTACAGTACAAAATCAAATTAATAAGGCTGTCAGGCAGAAGGAGTGGAGATGGTGGATTTTTTTATTTATCTTTTTCGTTTTCTCAGTTGTTGCATTCATTTCCCAGAAGGCTTTGGGTCTTTATTAGGTTTACATTGCCAGTAGGTTGTTTTGAAATTTTAATTTCTTGATTATTATGGGAAAGATGGACCAAAAACAGTCACTGTAGTCACTATGCTTTAGAAGGGTATATTCATTTTTTCTTGGATATGAAATGAAAGAAAGGGGAAAAAAGACAGAGGCTTTTACTCATGTGACAAAGCCTTGACAAAATATGTCACTCTATTCAAGAAAAAGCTGCAATTCTCTTAAAAAATACCAATCTATTCTCAATTCCAAGGACATCGCTTTTGTCAAAGCTGTCTGACATCCACCCGAAAGTGTCTTTTGGTGACTCACCGCCTGCAGGAATATTTGACCCTAGTTGCAAACGCTGCCGTGATATTGAGCAACAGCATCTGGATCAGGAGGTAGAAGGGATTGTTGAATAATTCACACGGCACAAACAGCAAGGATATCATTTTTTTTTCAACTATTTTCACACTTGGCTCATGAGTCTGGTATGTCAAGCTTGTTTTCATGTTTGTTCTTTCACCCCACACGCTCACATACAATACTCAAGTGTAACTAGTGCATTCCTGTCACACCAAGGGTCCTGACAAAGAGAGACAAGTCTGCAAATGTGGAGTAAATGATCAAAGATGGATGAACTTTTTGTATGATTTGGATCCAAAGTGACGCTACGACTGATAATGAATCTCCACCCTGCTGTGAGAGGGCTGGTTGCTCACAGTTCACAAGCCCATTAATTCAGTCTTCCTGCTCTCATCAGTCATGTTCGGTATTTGATTTGTTTATGTTTTCTGGCTTGCGTCCTTGTTGTCTGCCTCAAATGAAGCTTCTTTTCATTTTTCGCAGCCTAATGACAATGGGCTTCTGATATTTGTGCTCAGTGTTGAGGTAAAAAATAGATCTTATCCGAACCAATACACATGATCTTTTTTAAAAAGCCACTTTCTCGTGTCTTCCTTTTCATCATGCTGCATTCAAGACGCAGCACGTTTTATTAGTAACAGTTCACACTTTTTTTTTTTTTTTTTTTTTTTTTTTAGCACCAAGTCAAACAGAATATTAAATCCTGCAAAGGAGGAAAGGAAGAAATAAACTAGGTAATCTGACATTTGGAGGACCACTTTTGGGACATAAAACTTAGCGTCACCTCTTATAACCAGTCAAATCCAGGGATACCAAACTCTCAGTCACACACAAAACTGTAATTATATGATGTTTGATCTATTTCCACACAGTCACAGAGCAGCAGCAGCAGCAAGCCAGCAAGAATGTGTGGTGCCTGTCCAACCACTGGGAGCGGTTTGTGGTTCAATCATCAGCCTCAAGGACACTTTGACATGTGGACAGGAGGAGCTTTGTTGTATGTGTGTGTTTGGTGTGAAGGCTGGGCCTCCCGTGTCAGGATGTCAGCCGCTGCCTTGCTCCCTTTCTAGTGTGTATTTTGCAGCGGAGTGTGTCCATCAAGTTTTCCTGATAGCTCCAGCTCTGATACCGTCAGTAATGAGTGTGTATATATAGCTTGACTGCTGATACCATCAGCTTTGTTGCCTGTCAGACTCATAGTGGGTTCTCTTCCCTCTACGAAACACACACTGCTGCACTTAGTGTCTTACGTACAAGGACACAGGCCACCATGTGCACACATGCACCGAAACACTTTGCTCTTGCTTATCTCACACACATACACTCATGTATCCATGCTTCAGTTTGAAGCTCCATTATTCATGTGAGTGTTATAGCCACGCTATTACAAGGTCCAGGACTGGGCAGATTGCTTAAACGCGTGATTGATGCGTACATCTCTGCTTTTTGTCTCATTGTCTTTGATAACAGATATAAGATATCTCAAGGTGAAATAGTTTTCATTTCCCACATCAAATAAGAAAATAACATTGATGAAAGGAAGGGAACCAATGAGACACGTACTTTTATTTCTCACCCAATACTGACACTGTTCTATTTGGCAGCAAATTGTCATTGAGATTAAGAAATAACCTTTTTTAAGCTGCGGTCTTAATTTTGCCATCTGAATTGATTTGCTTTTATTCGGCAAAATCTATGATTTAGTTGACTAAGATATAAAGTAAAAATGATGATGAATTATTTTTGTTGGCGTTTTGAAATTATTATTTACACCTGTTAGAATGGTACATCTAATAACATGTAAAGTAATTCATTTATCTGTAAGAATAAGTTGTAGATAATGGATGCAACGATAAAATGGTATTAAGGTTTGATTCAGCAACACAGTCCTTTTTAACACAACTTTGAAATAAAAACAGAACTATGCATAGCTGATCGGCTTTTTTGCAGGAGAGAGACGTGTCAATAAAAATATCAATGAAGAGTTCACTTTTTTCTCAGAGAATTAAGGTTTGTAGTTTTCATTAAAAAATATGGCATGACATTCCTTATTATTCTTTCTCTCTTATATATATATATATATATATATATATATATATATATATATATATATATATATATATATATATATATATATATATATATATATATATATACATAGAGAGAGAGATGTGCAGTGACAGAATTGTCAGTTCAATAAAAACCCTTATGGTCTCAAAATAGCAAGTGAAAGCTGTCAATGAATTATTAATTTGTGTCAGTCTAATTAGGGTTCGACTGTTCACAGTTTAACCATGAGGCAGCTCAGAGGTTTTGTGTCCTTCTTTCCGTCGCGGTGTTTTGACATTCCTCACCAGGCTCCCACAGCGGAGCCTAAAACATACGTGTTGTCTTCATTCTGCGAACACCAGGCTTCTGATAAAGCCAGAATATTTAGCATATTCTGTTTGGGTCTGATGAGACCTCATGATTTGTTTAAATTAACAGTGAGTAACAAACTTTCTATTATATAAACTGCTGATTCTGTTATAACATTTAGCCTGGCTCCCAGCAACCTGTTGCTGTGATAATTTTCTTCCTGTACAGACATAACAAAGTGCCTGAAAAGATGCCTCTGACCCCTCAGTATAATCTCACAGATTGTTAATGCTGAATAGTTTTCCACTACAAAGAGCACAAATGCACTATATGGAACATAAACAAAATGTTTATTTTACATTGTTTTTCTTTGCTTGACATCATTTATGTTTTAGATCCTCATCCTACTTCGTTTGCAGTGTCTTGTTTTCCCAAAAATCAAATTGAAAATGTCTCACTGCTCTTCTTCATCATAAGTTTCATAAGACAAACGTGTGCACTTGACCTTCTTACACCACAAGAAAATGACGATTGTTTTGCTCTTTTACTATATCATCAACTATGGTTACAACTAAATTAGTTCTGAGTGAATCTTGTCTGAACTATATATATTGTCTTTTTTTTTAAGTCATTGATGAGCATTTCAATACAGTCTGTCATAGTCTTTGACCTTGTGTGTTAATAATTAATAAGATATTGGCAGATTTTTGGTTTGTATAAAATGTTGCTGACTTGTCAACCAAACTACCGACAGGAAACGCGCTGTCCTGTTATGTCGCACCGCTGTGCTCCGGTACCTGGGGTTCTGGTAAACATGCTGATGTTACTTTAACACAAATCAAACAATAGCAGCAGCTTCTCACCCGGAGGGAAGCAAAAGAAAGACTACAAAACCTACTCAGGAACCTCTCTAAACTCCTCAGATGACAATCTGGACAATTGCATCGGTGAAATGCGATGGAACAAGCCCCATTTATTGTAGGCTCAACCTTTCCTGATGTCGTACACTTCAGGAAACCCCAGAGGTCTTCAGCCCACATCCTGATGGCTGCAGGAGCAGGTGGTTTCAATCATACTGAAGTGCAGAGGGTCAATGATTTTTTTTTTTTTTACTTTTTCTGTTTTTTTAAAGGACATGTGTTGGGCAAATAAATGGTACATATAAAACTGGGACTTAAAGCCTTCAAGCTTACCATTGTGCTCTTTTAGGAATTGCTAAAATGCATCATGCATACATTTCTCAGGTGGTTTACAATGTTGCAAATGGTAATAGTTACATCAGATGTTTCCACTAACATGAGGAATGTCAGGAATAAATTAAAATACCTTCCCTTGAAAACGGCATTTTGATCTTCTCTGGCGTGTAGGAGGAAATGTGTTTATTTAAATTTGCATCTTCAAAAAGGTACCACAGTCATTTAATTGCATCAGTCTCTGCATTCCACTGAATATGTGAAAAACATCAATTCAAATGCACGCTGAGAGAATATTTACATCTTCGTATTGAGTTAGAGTTTGTGGCAATCACATTCTCACTGCTTACATCACATTCATTGTATAATTTAGTCACAGCTGAAACATTTAAACAAGCGTTTGAGGCAGTGAGCTTCATGTGGCCTGAGTTCTGGGACAGCAAGTCTTTGTAAAGATGAGCTGCTCTGACAGAAAGATTCTGCTGCCTTTTCTTTAAAGTGTAACTATTCTACAAGAGAACTCAGCTTGGTTTAGTATAAATCGAAGTACTGTGCGACTGACATAAATATGTTTAGAATATAAAGTCAATTTATATTGGCACTGAACTAGATTTAGACTATAAAGGAGAAACTCTAACAACAGTGTGGTTCCTTTATAAAATTGTAGGTTCCCTTGGTGTAATGAAGCTTCTCTTTATGCCTTGGAAAGTGACCAGAAAGTTAGAAGAAGAAAATGTAGAAGGAAACTAAACATTTATCTTTTTATAAAAAGAGAATATCTAGGTGGATTCCCTTAGTAGGGTAAGATTCCTCCTCGGTCTTTTCAGCAATGATGGTTCCATCATACTCTGCTGGACTTCTGACGTCTCAAGATCATGTAAGAATATTGCAGTAATTCAGCTGGGTTCAGCGGGGTTGCCCTTTCTGGAATTAAAAATGTATTTAAAAAAAAGGCTGATTTGTGTCCTATTTATTTATACATTACATAAATACATACATACATGTATATATTAAAACATCAACTTTGTGTTTTGCTGATGGTTTGATGCAACAGATTCCACTGAAATTCACCACTTTGAATTTTGTGTTGGGTGGCATGAAAATACTATACAGAGCCCAACACAAATACAGGATTGTTTAAGTATAATTTAACATTTTGGTGTGGGTTTGGACTGCGGTTTTAACTCTATGACTCTATATGTGTCATACATTGAATCCCAGTGAACTAGCTCTCAAGATAAACAGCTGCATAGTTTAATTTGCTGTAAAACAAGGAAAATGGTCATCATTTGCTCCATTTCATAGAGATGTAAGTATTTAGTGAAATGTTGTGCGCACTCATTAAAGAGTGCAAAAAGAAGCACTGCAATCACAATAAATAAGTTTCAAACATCGACTCATTAAAGTCAAACTTTCTCGTGGATGACCTGCTGCTATTTCCAGTCAAAGCAGGTCAAAGATGAGAAAGTGTATTTCCATGTAAATACAGGGATATGTGTTTTTCTGATGTGTTTTTCTGATTCTCTTACCAGGTTTTTGTTGAAGGGAGAGCTGCTGCTCCCACAGGATTGGCTCAATTTGTAGATGAATTGTTTGCGACTGTGCATCATTTTGCATTTTTACTGCCTACTGAAGGGTGAAGTGATTAAAATGTCCATCTGTTCATCTTCACTGTTCTTTGCAATAAGTGATTACATAAACAAGATACAGTTACGATTTCCATTGTGAGGAGTTTACTATGTCAGATGCTGAAACATACCGTGTGTTTCTTCTGTCATCATGAGAACATTTCTGTCAATAAATCGAGCGCTCTTTTAGTCAGTAGGCAATTTGTCAGTTGACCTAATTTCTTCAATATCTGCTCATCATTCAACTTGCCTGAACCATTATTATAGAAGAAAATGAATATTTTAAAATGATCATAGGTGTTGGCTGAAATCAATAGGATTTTCAAGAGAATACTGCCTCATTGGATCTGGCAGACTCAGGATGAAACAGCCTCAAGGACTAGATCTGTAGAGGCGCTGAACTTACTCGTGGTCAGTTAGTCTCAGTCAGTTAGTCACAGAGAAAACCCCAACTTAGAGGACTTGACATGGTCTGGATCAAATGTCAGGCTAGAGGGGAAAAAATAAACAAATTCACAATAAGATTTGTTTCCATGGCTCAGAGTCCGGATTTGGATCCAGTTTGGCACACTAACAGGCTCAGTTTTACAACATCAAGAATGGCTGGAAAGCTGGTAGAACCACAAACAATTTGGCAACCGGGTACGTCTCTGAGAAGAGCTTAACAAGACTGAGGTACAGGTGGAGATGAAGAGCAATCACCAAAACTCGATATGGTGAACTCAAGATGACTAAGGAAACTCAGCAACTGGGAGGCTGTGAATCCATGACAACCTGAGCCGAGCCAGCCCTATTCACCCCTCAAAAATTCCCTTTTATAAAATAGGTCCGGTACCCCCTCCATTAACAGCCATTTCCACTGCTTCAGAATGTACCAAACCAATCAAAAGTGGGCAGGGGTGGGCTTTATGTGGTGACTCATACAGGAACCACTATTCAAAACAACCAAGTTGACTGCAGAATAACTAATAACGCCTCAGTTTTTACCACAAAAACAATAATCATTTACTGGCGTTTCTACTCAAGAGGACATGTTTTATTATGGACACATGTGGACTATATCACATGCATCATTCCTCTGATTGGTTGTATGCATATCCAGTGCTGTCCAGATTTCTTCTCCATTGGTGCTCCCACCTGGAATTAAAGTCAAATCCAGAGGAATGTAATGAGGAACAAAAGGATGGTTCCTGACCAGGCTAAAACTTTACGTCTCATTAGAACAATCGCTCTTTAGGTGTCCAAAGAACAAAACCAAAAACTGCCTGGGCCAGGCCCTTCTGCAATTTTCCATTTTTTGCATTTCTTAAATCAGTAGAAGTTTATTTAGTGGTATAAAATGTTATTATAAGGAATGGGGAAACGATGGTGGATGTTTTTTTTCCGACATTTAACCTGTTATACACAACAAACACTTTCGACAAAAGAAGTCAGAATCAGGTGTTCTCCATTCAAAAATTAAAATGGATCATTTCTCAGCTTTGATTTTACAGAATTTCATTAGCTTGTTATTCAACTACAGTCTTTTGCATGGCCACAAATCTGTATGGCTCCAGCTCCTGTTCATGATAAAACACTAAAATAATGAATTTACAAGGATCAGAAGACTTTCTGTCTGGTATTGATCGAAGAAGGCGTGAAAAGTGATCACATGAGACTTTGTTTAATCATTCGGTTGCACATTCAAAACAGGAAAACAAAATACACAAAGACCGTCGTGAAGGGATTTTAGCCCAACAAAGGAGGCAGATATGCCTTGAAATGAAGATATGGTCAACATATTGAATGCATCTACTTAGTTGGGAATCTGTATATCTACAAAAACAAGGCTTGGCCTCATTTCCTTTTCGTCTGACTGAAAACATCCTGTTATCATACTGAAAAACCAAAGAGCAAAACCATTATTTTATGCGACCAACTGAAAATTACTCTTGTGGTAAGACTTTTATCACTTTGTGATAAACACCAACATTTGTTGGCTTATTTGTGTGGAAAACATGATCGCCAAAGTGTGAGTTAGAGGCAGGGTGTTAATTACTAAGTCTGTCTCGCTAATAGACTCGCAGCATTAATGCAATCAGCCTCAAAATCAATTAATTCAACATCTGCTCTGATCAAATTTGCCTCTGCCATGTTTTGACGATGTTTCCACACACAATTATTTCTTTAATCTGATGAGAACAATTAGTCTTCTTGCCATGGTAGTGCCGTCTAATTATCAGTTATCGCTGATCCGCATCACGCATGTCCAAACTGTTTTTTTTTTCCTAGGTCCTCTTATTCTTCCTCAATGAGTCTGTCAATGTCTCTGTCACTATGATGCTTGCTTCTGAAACTGTTTTGTGTGTTGCTTATATTTAACACACTATAATTATACAGCAATACTGTATAATAATGTCACAGGAGCTGAATATTTCATATCTGGTTTTGTTCTTTTCCCTCATTACATGTACTTGTTTCGTACATTAATGCTGCTCTGTGGCAAACCACTTGATCTGCTGCGTAGCTATACCTCAGACTATCATTTTCTCCGTTGCCACCTTTCTGAGCTTGCAGTTTTCCTTTTTCCAGCTCATATTTAAAGTTTTACAGATGTCCTTTTTATCACAAATCTTTACACACATGGCAGCATGTCCAGTATGGCTTGGTATGTAAATATAGCTACAGTATGACGAACGCTGTAAAGTGAAGAGTTGACCTTGTTTGAGCCGTGTGCATGGACAATGCAGTCTCACATAAGTCATAAATCACCCTCATTGTCATGGTTAAACTCTTCAAGACGCAAATGCACATTAAATGACACACACACCGATCTTAGTTGTACTATGAAAGGTACGTGTTGTGACGGTTTGTCATCTAAGGACCCATAAGTCAGAGTATGTGAACTACAGGTTGATTTACAGAGTCGGTCTAAATGCTAAATCCCAACACTCATTCACAGGCTGTGACATCTGCTGCACAGGCACCACAGAGAAATGTACATTATTCAAAGGCCAATCAAAAGTAATCTAAACCATGCAGACACCAGGGACAGTAAAAGTGCCAACAGATGAAAGCATTCTCATTTTAGCTTGCCATCTTTTTATTGCTCTTTCTATCCAGCACTATTTACTTGTGCTTCTTTCTTTAATCTTCAACTTTCATATCAAAAGGAAAGATGCATCTCAGAAGAGAAGAGAAGGATAGACACAATGTCAACAAGAGCAGACAGGTTTTCACAGAATTCTTGTTATATTTAAATGTTCTTCCACCATATCAGAGCAAGCTCTGTGGGTTGGTTGCCCTTTGTCCAATGCCCCGCCCCTTTTTAAGTAAAACCATCTCATCAAATTTAACTGGCAGTTAAACTGGTGCCAATATAAACGCGTTAAATTGTAAATTAATTGTTAATCCATTATAAATTATTATATTATAAATTATTATTATATATTGCAGTTTGCCGATAAACAAACGGATAAAAACAAAACCAAACAAGAAAAGCTTACGGATAGGGATGGAAGTGTATCTAGAGAGACTGAATGAACAATCAGCCATACCATTTTGACAGCCTAATTAATATTGACCAATTAAGAACTAGGTTCTCTTTGTGCTAGCAAACGAGCTCTGAGCAGGCTGGGCCTGGACAAAGAATTTCCAAGGTCGTGCCGGACTGCCGAGTCCTGAAATGTCAACAAAAGATGGTTTGATACCCGTGGGTTTGGTTGTGGGGTGCAGACTCTGTGGATTAGAGTTGCTTCCCACAGAATCCACGGGATGCCATCAGACTGGTATCTGGGGAGTTTAGGGACCAAAATAACCCTGCAGATTCTTTGTTGTGCTCTTTTAAGGCCTTTTAAACTGTATTTGTTGAGTTTTATACAAACTATTTTTAACAGAAAAGAGGGGCATAGTTATCCCAAGGAGAGGGCATGGCGTATAACAGTTTCCTTCTATACATTAATTATCAACGGTGCCTCATGAGAGCATGTTTCTAGTTTGAACCTTGTTCTTGCATAAGAACTCATGTCCAGAGACAAACATTTGGTTAATATTTGATTTTGTATTGTGCTTGCAAACATGCGCTGCCTGTGCAGGGAGTGTCCCACATCTCACCCAGTGGGATGGAACACAGCCGGAGGTGTAGTCAATGAATAAATGGGAAAACAATGCAGTGGTTTGCATATTGCATCATGTTTAATAATGTTTCAGAAAGACATTATCAGAATTTGAGGTTATTTGATGACATCAATTTAAATGTGTCTTCCCTCTGCACATTCAGAGCAATCAAAAATACTGAAAAGCTTCACAAAAGTGTCATTCAATGTAGAATAATGCATAAATCCTCTTCTCCTCCTCTCTGTTTTCCTCCACCTGCACCATCTGTTGGGAAATTGCATGTTTACTTTCACACCGTTTTCTCTCTCACTGTTTCAAATTTTGTATTGCAGGTAAACACACACAGCTGCACTAGAAGCATTACAAACAAGGATACTGTTTGATGTATCATCCCTAGTTTACTATTATAACAGGATCATGTCTGCTCGGAGAGCAGCTACAGTGGATAAATAAGACTTTAGACTGAAAGGTGGAGAAAGTAATTTGGGCAATGTCATTCACTGCACCTGCAATTAGGGTGAACACGCTAATTTCACATTTGTATTTCAAAACTGACTGCAGCGACGGACAAGGGATTCCAACAAGGTATTGCCAGCTGCCAATGACAATAAAAAACATATTGGAAAAATAAAAATACAGGTATTTGAGAATCTAATAAACAACAAGAGAAAGTGAAGCAGAGGCGAAATTGTTTTGATGGTGTGAATAGTATAGAGACAGTTAATGCAGAGCTGGTTCTATGATTATTTGAAGCCTTTGCACTATATGTTTTGTTTCTTTATGAAAGCAATGGTGCGTTGCAGCCTTTTGGAACCTGTCAAAGTCTTCTCAAAATATTCTGTGTGGCCTTGCTACAGACAACCTCCAAATGCTGATAAAGGTGTCCCACATGGAACATCTTTAGGCCCCCTAAATTAATATTTCTCCACATGCATCATCTCATCTTTTCTGCTGTCAGATCCACTACAAACTCTTCCCCGTATTGGATTTTGACCAATTCAATTCAATTCAGTTCAATTCAATTCAATTCAATTCAATTCAATTCAATTCAATTCAATTCAATTCAATTCAGTTCAATTCAATTCAATTCAATTCAATTCAATTCAATTCAATTCAATTCAATTCAATTCAATTCAATTCAATTCAATTCAATTTTATTTATATAGCGTCTACTACAACAGAAGTTGTCTCCAGGATCTTTCCAGAGACCAGAACATGACCCTCGAGCAATTATTACATAAACAAAGGCAGGTAAAAACTCCTTTAGAGGGAGAAAAACCTTAAGCCAAACAGTGGCAGGAAAAACTGCCTTTAAGAGGGAAGAAACCTGGATCAGGACCTGGCTCATACGGGGGGGACCCTCCTGCTGAAGGCCAGCCGGGTAAAGCAGGAAGTTTGCATAAGTCAGCAGAATTAATTCAAAACAAAGAAAAAAGAAAAGACAAAACGCATGAGTTCAGGCTGGATTTACTTTTCGCTTGTTGTTTTAAGTGTCTAATGTCATTACGGTTTAGAGGTGACAGACAAGGATAATCATTTTTGAGGGGTCAGTCAACAAAACCTCGGTACAATATGTCACAGTCTGATGGGGAGTTGCACCTCCATGACTTGGATATAATGAAGAACAAATTCCTTTTATCTCATCAAATCACAATGAAGTAGTGGTGCGCTGCGTATCACCTCCTTTAATACCAGCCTACAGTTAATTATGGTAATTGTAGCATCATGCTATGTAAATGTTCAGCATCCCAGACTTAAAGGGGGTTTACGTTTTACCATGTCACTGAATTACTAGTACTACTACCTCGTATAATAAATAAATAAATAAATAAATAAATAAATAAATAAATAAATAAATAAATAAATAAATAAATAAATAAATAAATAAATAAATAAATAATAACCATTGAAAATTTTAGAGGGTGTGAAAAACATTCCAGCAACACAGCAGAAACAATCCGGGAACCACGTCCTTAACAGTAAAATAGTATTGCTGCTATATTTTGATCAAAGAAACTATTGCTTCTTCCTCCACGTCTTGTCATTTGGACTTTACAGCTTCGTAAAATGTACACTATTTACATATATATTTCCAGGACACTTGTTTTAATCCAGAATAATGAGTCCAAGATAGAAGACCTTGAAAAACATATCAGACTCCGGTTCTCTGCACACGCATGCTCATACAGCAGAAACAAATATTTTAAAAGATCACTTTGCACTTGGCAGACTTGGGAAAACAAAGACAAGTGAGGATCTCTGATGACAGAGGAGTCAAAGTTACTGTCACAGACACAAACTTTGACAGCTCTGTGCATCTGTGCAAACATACGCATGCCAGCAGCAGAGAGAGTCAAGTGGAAATCTTTGCCATGGGCAAAAAAACAATAAGAAACTGATTAACATTCAGCAACCTCAACACAACCCAAGCTTCCTTGTCCCTCTGTTTCTGCTTAGCTTCTCTCTCTCCTCTGTTTGTTTTGTTGAGAGAGACACGGGGGAGACGATGGCATGGAAGAGCAGTATGTGTGTGGGTGCGTGCATGGACGATGATGACTTGAATGAAACATAATGAGGTACAGTTACCACATTGTGGAGATGACAGCATGCAGCAGGCGACAGCTCTCCCTCCATCACTTCGTCTCTCCCGCTGCTTCAATCTGTCTTTTTCTCTGCTGTAAACAGATGTAGAGTACAACATTGTAACCACAATCCTCATGGGCACCTCAGGAGCCTCTCGCTCATGAAATCTATCTTTTCCCCCCATCTGATCCCTCTCACCGTTCCACAGTTGAGCCACAGCGGACCGGTTGCGGCTCAGTTGTAATTACGGAGCTGAATGATTTGACTTGTAGAGCCATTGGGTTTTGTTGCTGTTGCTCTTGTTTTTTTGTCCAATCTGCAGGAATTTTCCATCCTGTTTTGTGACCTACTCTGCAGATCAAAATAAAGATCAATAACTTATTTGAGCCGAATTATAAAGCAGCAGTAAACAGAAAACTTGAAAGAGATGCCATAAAGCTCGCTGCATGACTGAGTTCTGATAAGGATGTAGTTGGCGATTTAAAGCAGCTACATCTGTACAGTGCACACTTGGTTTCTGCCTACTGCAGGATGTCAGTCCCCACAATAACTTTTTACATGTTTAGACATTAAAGTTGACAACTAACAGAATAGTTATTGGACTTGTTTGCATCAGATGGAATAAATTAAAGTCTCCGTGTCGAGGACCTTATGACAGAACATGTGAGAGCTACATCTGCCCCGGCCTGAAAGGCTTGAACCAAGGACAATATTTTGCCATAGTCCTGCGATGAGTTGTGACTCAGAATCTCTACCAGCATACATTGGTCCAATTTAGAAAAGATTGTATCTTCACACAAATACACATAAAAATCTTGAGAATTGCACATGTTCCTCATTCCCTTCACTTTCTATGAGTCCTGACATGCTGGGGAAGTTTACTTTTGAGTGTTTTCCTCATATGTTCACTAAGCCATGATACATAATGTTTATTATTTTCAATATGCCGCTGCATGACAATGCTTCCCTTGTTCATAAGGAGGCGGGTGTCTGGAAAGAGGGCTTTATTCTACTGATTCTTCACAATAAACCGGAGAATTTAAACTAACACAACACAACCCTGTATAGCGTTTATTCACATTTATATTTCCCTCTCATCTACGGCTACATTCACACTGCAGCTCAATTCAGATTTTTTTTGCACATACGTGACTCATATGAGATTTTTGAATGGCAATTTGAATGGGGCAAATCTAATTTTTTCAAATCGGACCCAGGCCACTTTAATACATGGTCCTAAATCGGATATATATTTGATCTGTGTTGAAGCAACCGCAGTCAGAGAGGACATGACATTTCATCCGACTTTGACGTTACAGGAGATCAATATTTTGTCTTGAAAGTCTAGAGGAGAGGCTACGACAGATCTACTCAAACGTCTCCTCCACATCTTGAAATTATGGATGAATTTTGTGTCAGTGAAGTCCCTTACGTCGCGATCCCACCACTCCTGGTTGCGACTCCGCATCCACACTTACCTTTGTACAAAGGCAGCAGCCACTGCTGCACAAAAAGCCAATGATAACATTTCTGCTCTCATTTTCCTCAACCTCCTTCTTTGCTTCATCAGTTGGACAGAATTTTGTTGGTTCTGACGGTGCAAGTACTTCCAAACAAACATGTAAAGCATCAATAAGCATTAATTAGTGTGAACATAGGCTAAGATTTTGATTTTTTTTTTTTTTTAATCTTTGCTGTGACTCATATATGCTAAGGATTGGGATTTAAGAGTAAATGGAAAAAGACACCTGGCAGCCTGCAAGTACATTATGATCCTGCTATGGAATGATTTTGAGCTCTAAATTAAGTAACTTCTATATATTTTGGACTTGTGGACAAATGTACTTATCAAACTTTTTTGATTTCTTTAAAGTGTTTGTTGTCTTGTGTTTCTCTTCTAATGCAACTGCTAATATTGTTTGGTGTTTCTACACGATGTACTGAACCTGTTGGAGATCAAAGAACAAATCTGTACTTCTGAGAATCCTGTGAAAAGTCCTGACTGTCTTTATCAGGACTGATATGTGTCAGAATCTACTCAGAAGAACGTTTGGCCACACCAATATCAAGTCAGAAATATGTAAGTATATATATCATGTAAACATTTTGAATTTTGATGACCCTGCAGAGTGTAAAATAAAAAATTCCAGAAGACAAAAACGCTCACATGCGCTATTTTGAGGGATGCCCTGTAAACATTTCCCAATTAGAAAGTAAGCTGGCATCAAATATTCATGCACATCACACATCCATGTTTTGCACTGGACCATCATCTGCACGTTGCTAGTCTCCTGTTCCTTCGTGTTCCTTCTGGGATGAGAAACGGCCAGCCGCTACTTTGGCCTCAAATATTCAACAATAATGTTATGATGTAACCAGTAACTGTGTCTTACTTCGTTGTCCAAAATCTATCTATAATAGTTTGGTGGCTCAATATTTAGGCAGCAAATAAAACTAAGAGAAAAATAAATAAAAACAAAAATTAAATACACAAAACTGAATCAAAGAGTCCCACATAGGTCTAGCACTCGAATCTCTTGGTTGAAAATTCATGGTTTCATCAACCACCACCCCTTCAAATGCAAATTTTGCTCCTCATTTTTTTTTTTTTTTTTTGCATCCAGTGAGATGGAAATGTAGCTCGCTACCCAGCATGCTGAAAAATGATTCAAAATCACTACCCAACGAATTGAAATGTGATGCCAAGGGCTCCTGTCAAGTGTCAGTATATGATGAGTTGGGAGTGAGGATGTAATTTCTACTTTCTGCTTTGCCACATAACAGGTGCATTGCTTTCTGGACTGGCACTAAAGCTTTTGAAACTTTCAATATAGATGTAATCCAGCGGGGGTCTCTGCGAAGTCTTAACTGTGGCTTGGATGTTATTCTGGGCTCACCCAAGTGTTTAATCTGCCTGTTGGTCTACCTGACCATGGAAAGCAATGTCCTTCCTGGCCCTGCTTGTCATTTCAAAGGGACATCATGCTGCGCCGTGTATGTGTGTGTTTCTGTTTGTCTATAACAAGCCGAGAGAGATTGATGTATGACCGGCCAGCTCCCATTCGCTCACTGCTTGATCATGTTGATAGATTGGCTGAAGTGTACCTTTTTGTGTTTGTGTTTTCTATTCTAAGATTGAGAGATATAAAGTGAGTTTTTTTTTTGTGAATTCCCTGAGGCTAAAACTTAAGCAGCCCTTGAAAAAGTAATGACACTACTTCTGTGTGTGCCTCTTAGCTCTGTGTTACTGATGCATAAAACACCATAATACAATGGTAGATGTTAGTGAGGCCTCATAGCTTTTATATTATTCAAATGCGTTCTGCAGTGTTACAGCGTGGTTGTCAGCATCTTGTCAACATCTAAGTAGTTCATGGATGTCATCTTCCTTTCATGCAACGCAAATGATGAGGAGCTGTAATGGTTTTTAGTGTGCTGTACTTTAATTTCATCACTTGCTTACACTCGTGGGACCCTGACTTTGTTGGCCCAGAGGAACTTTTGCCATTTTTAACCCAGACGGTCCCTCTACAGGTGTGGAGGTTAGTGCTCACGCTCACGTTTGGCCTCTTGCTCATTTGCCTTCTGGTAAAAGTGGACGTACCTAGAAGCACCATGGCATGTTTCAAAAGTGTCCTGCAGGCAACTTTCTTTTATCTTTCATTAAAGATATGGACAGATTCCCATTCAATCACGGCTCAACCATGACAAATTACCCCTGTCAGGCAGGACGTCAGACACAACACTAGCATAGAGAATCTGGTTAATTCTCTAAATAAAACACCACAAACGGGCTCTGACATTACATTCACCAGTGGAGACGGTGGTTTAACAAGTCTGAGGACCTCAGCAGAGATTTCAACCATATATGAGGAGGTTCATTTCAGAAGCTAAAATGCACATTTTTTGTGACACCACTCATCTTTTGTATGATCATAATGGGTGAAAGGGAGAAGACTTGTATTTGTCTGTTTTTAAACAAGAAGATTACCGAATGATTCTCATGTGCTCTCACATTTTACTAGTTTAATAATCCAGCTGAACAAGCAGTGCTCAAAAGCCCTCCACTTCTGAAATGCTCCCAGTGGGACCTGGGGTCAAGCTGAGGATGGTGAAAAACTGCAGCAGAGCCTGAAAGCGATTCTTCTGCTCTTGGTTGGAGCCAGAAGTAAGAGCCTATGTAAATTCCTCTACACAATAAAGTATTCTTTCAGAAGTTGACTCAGATGATCACTAGAGTTTGAATCCAGAAAAGAAAGACCATGCAAAAATGTACTGCCATGCGTTTTTTGGTGTGGGGCCATAAGACCACCAAAAACCATTGCTTACAGTTGTAACGAGACATAATGCAATGCAGGGTTTTCTGCTATGATTGAAGCTGGAACTAAACTCTGACAGTTGTTTCCTCAGGTCATAATGGCATTAAGACATGGTTAATGGGAAGTTCAAGTTAAGTTTTATAACAACAATAACTCTGTTTGACTGCAAAAGACCATAAGGAAGATTGATCAGTCCCCGGTGTGTTGGTGTGCTCTACTGTACAGCCACACCTGCATAAATATGACCTTCACAGAAGAGTCATGAGAAAAAAACCTCTTGTCCTTCCTCAAAATTCACCGTTACAAATTAACATTTAAACAGGACTGAAGTATTTCAAGTAACGTTGTCTGAAAGCAGAATAAGCAATCTATAACAAAATGGAATCTGACGATGAGAAAGGAAATGACTTCTACAAGAGAAGAGTGATACCAGTCTCTAAAAGATATACATGCCAATATTTTGCCATGGGTCTAATAGTCCTACAGTCTAAATTTAGACATTCAAAGAGCAGACAAAGAGCAGCCAAGCTGTGTTTCCATGACCTGGATCGTGTAGCGTTTCGGCCGTCCCAACGCCACAGAAACCTCAGTGAAGCTCTTCTCGGTTCAGGTGCTGAAAAACTGAAAAACTGTTGGGTGAGGTGTGATGTTTACTCCGTAACAACTGGGCACGCTGTAGACAGGAGATGGTGTTGCAGCTTTTCAAGATGTCTCTTCTCTTTTGTTGTCACCATCACCGTGTCTGCAAACAGAAACACAGAAACATCTCCGCTACTTCCAACGTTCATCTCGTTGTTCTACTTTTCTTCTCTTCTTTTGCTGTAATCTTCTTTCATTTTATTGGCAGTTCTCACACAGTAAAAATGGTACATTATCACCACCATGTGGAATGGAGAGTCAATTTGACAGGTCAATGGATCTTATCGTTGTCGACACGAGGAGGTCGGCCTTGTTACACTTCTATCCTTCAAGGTTTTACAGAACACTGCTCATGGTAACCCACCGTTATTTGCGCCACTAACGTTTCTTTTGTCATTTGTTCTTATGGCCTTGACATGATCCCAATGTATCACCTTCAAGAATGTTGTATTCCCTAAAATTCAGAAGGAGAAGAAGCTTACAGGAACAGCTACACATAGGACCACCTTTGACAGAAGAAAGTACAAACCTCTCAGGTGCACACCTGTGCGCGCGAATGGTTTATTTTACACCCCTGGGAAAACAGGCCATCTTTTGCTCAGTTTGGTATCAGACTGACTCCATTTGCTTTCAAGAAAAATCAAAAGTAGTATTTCAGTTAGGGAAACATGTAACTAGGAAATGTAATTTGGATAAGTGGCTCTCCTCCCAGTGAAGTTCCTCTCATGTGACAAGATTTCTGTCTGCGACTGAATTGGTGGTAATGAGTTCAACACCTGCTGTTGTGATGTTTTCAGGTAGTAATGAGGTTTCTACCTTACACAGAGATGGATCTCATGCGCTTTGCAATCAAATCAGAAAATTACCTCCTGAGATACACTGGAACACATGCTGAAAACATTGCTGTGTCTTTGAGGTGAAGAGGCTAATCAGTTTGTGAAATGCAGATGGTTTTTGTCACTGACGTTGGCAGGGAAAGAGTTTGTATAGAAAAGTCCACATCATCCTCTCCAAAAACAAAACTATGCGCCCTGTTTATCTACTTCCTGAGATGCATTTTGTGTTTCATTTTAAATCATCAACACCCTTCTGAAATGGCAATCGCATTGTATGTGATCACATAAAATGCATGTATCACTTATTTAAACATCAATTACACATAGAGAAAATAAATGATTCATCATTGAACCTTATGGACATTCAATTTAATATACATCAAGTTTTGCAATTCCGGCCTGTAACACAAAAAAATCAAGACGGTACAGAGGCAATTTGTTGCTAATAAGGAGGAGAAAGAATGAAATAACCTTAACCCTTCAATGCGTCCCTGCTTCTAAAGATGTGCAGAGGATTTCTACTTTGTCAACAAATGAATGAGAAAATCATTGAAGTGTTTAAAGACAATGCTCTTTAAAGAAATACTGGAAAGAATTTGCATATTTCTTTATATGTCGATAAATGTTTTCGATAAATCTGATGATTTGTCCAGTCTAAAACCAGTGTAACACTTCATCAGCACATGGGTGAGGAATCACTGTGGGAAACCTCTGTCAACCTCTAAAACACAGAGCTTCATTCACAAATAGCCAGACGTTTATCGTCAAAAAAAGAAAGAATAATGCTAACCTCCTTCAAAGGTGGCATCAACATATCTGGGCTGAAATGACCTGAGCTGAATCATCAAACAGTGGAAACTGTTTTTGGGAGGAATTGGTGCCGTGTACCCCCAACCGAAGACAGAA
Source organism: Xenentodon cancila (assembly GCA_014839995.1). NCBI lineage: Eukaryota > Metazoa > Chordata > Actinopteri > Beloniformes > Belonidae > Xenentodon > Xenentodon cancila. Next base: position 3,608,520 of record CM026208.1, read on the forward strand.
AGGGCCATCTAGACTATATCAGCAATAAGACTCAAAACTGGGCTTTATGATGGTATGAAGTTGTACAAGTGCCTTTTATAAAGATAATTTACGCTTCTGTGAAGGCAGGACAAATTTTCCAAAAAATGTCACTTGAGTGTGAAACTTGTGGATTTTAGCACCAAGACAGACGTGTGTATATCACATCACCTTTTGAACAAAGAATGTTCTTAAACAAAGGTCATTTTATTAACATCGTGTCAAACATAGACAAGCAGCTCTATTAGAGGTGTTTTGAACACTCAGACTCTCTCACGCAGTCAGCCTGTTCTTGAGCATACAACTATTACTTGCTTGTTTGACACATTTCTGACAAAAAATGACAAGCACACATAGCGTGAAGCTGGTTGTGAAGCGTCAGCAGCACATCATCTCTGGAGAAACAAAGCTCCTTAGCATATTCAGACGTCTCAGAGCTTGCGTTTACTTGTGTTCCCTCTGTAAATTCATACGACTTTAATGAGAACTATCACACAAGGACTGGATTTTCTCTCATTAGTGTAATTCACGAGAACACAACAGCATGTCATGTGGAAGTAACATCTGAATACAGACAGCTTGTGACAAATGTAAAACACCATTTAAAAAAAACAACAAAACACTGCCATTCGTCCCATTGTTCTAGTAAGGAAATTGTCATGGTGTCGTTCATCATTTAAAAGAAACAGACTTAAGTTGATCACTGTTTCAAGTTCAACAGAAATGCGTTTATTTTTATTTAAAAGCAAAGTCGCACATCTGACTTGGGATACCTGGCAAATGTACGATACAAACTGTGCTAAAGAACAGCTCAACTCTGACAGCGTAAAATGTTGGCGTAAATGACATCTTTTAAAGTTCTGCTGTCCACTTCCAGCCCTTAATGGTTTCCACTCCCAGACTCCTGGAACCTGAAATCTCTTTATCAAATCTGTTCTGTCGTCTTCATCGCCTTGTGGTGGAGTTAATTTTATACCCATTAACACAAATCACAGATGTCTGGAAGCTTTGAAAACTTTGCCCTGAACCTGATGAAACGAGGCTCACAAGTGATGCATCACTCCATTTAGGCATTTGTTTGGTTCATTAATTCTCTGGATATGTTCCAGTTAGACTGCTGTTTCACCGTTTAAGTCAATAACAACCTTATAAGCAAGAGATTTTACTTGCTTGATTGGTTAAGGCAACAATCTGCTTCTCACTATTGTTACACATATTTTTATAAACCTTTTTTTTAAGTGTGTGTGGGGTGGGGGGGTCTTCACCTCTCAGTGGAGCAGTTTGCAGCCAAATGTGAAGCGTTGGGGATGAAAATCGGAGACCATGGTGTCAGAAAAGGGTGAAAATCCCTGTTCTGGGTGGGAGTGAAGTGCTGCTTCAAGTGGAGGAGTGTTAGTATCTCGAGGTTGAGCGGGAGATCGACAGGTGGATCAGTGTGGAGACTCTCCATATGTCTGCTCTGGTGAAGAGATAGTTGAGCAAACAGGGAAATGTATTTATTTATTTACTCATTTAAAAGGCTTCTATTAACCATTCAGTTCATATTTCTATTCTCACATGTGGACAACAGTTGTGAGAAGTGACTCGAAGAATGAGATCGCAAACACAAATTAGTTTGCTCCACAGGGTTGCTGGATTCTCCCTGAGGAACAGGATGAGAAGGTCAGTCAACTGAGAGGGACTCTGAGTAGAGTCGCTGCTCCTCCACACTGAGAGAAGGTAACTGAGGTGGTTCAGACATCTGGTTAAGATATCTCCTGGATGCCTCCCTGGAGAGATGCTTTGGACTTGCTCAACTGGAAGGCTCTGAGGCTGCCCCGCCACACACTACAGAGATTATACTTCTCAGGCAGCCTGAGCATTATGGCATCCTCCTGGAGGAGGTGGCCAGGGAGAGGGAGGTGTAGGTTCTTCTGCTTATGCTGGTGCCGGAACCCAGAGAAGTAGAAGCTGATGCAAGAATGTGTGAGGGCATCCCTGTGCTATTTGCTATTCCACACTTAGATTGAAATATTGAGCTACATTTGGTACAGAAATACACCAGAAGGTACTGTCCTGACCCAAATGTAGGATTTCTCTCGTTATCAGGTAATCCAACATTCGACAGACTTTTCAACGATATAAAATCTCTCAGGAATTGTCCTGATGGGATAAATTCCCAAAGATTTCCCTTTGCCAGAGATCAAATAGTCATCTTCTTTGAACTTTTCCTCCCATAAAAGCAAAATATACAATAGGTTTACCATCTTCAAAGCAAAAACTAAATCCCACATTTGTGTAGCCTGTCAGTCACACACTTGCAGCGTCTTATTCAACTCGTAACAGCAGTTAGGAGGATCGTGTCTTACATTTGGAATTTTTCTAACTGTCTTTGTCTTTTTGGGCTCCCCAGCATGATGCTGCATGGGAGTCTTCACTCTCCTCAGCTCCACAGATTATTCCTTCCCTGACAAATGACGAGAGCGCATGAGATTCGTGGTTTTCCATATCAATCTTGTATGAAGATTGGAGAAAATGTGAGAGTATTTGCATTTTTCATATTGGTCCACCCTGGTGTAACACAAAAAAACTCTCCAACCATGTTTCTTCTTCTTAAGAATGAAAGAAAAAACAAAACAAGAAAGATATATCATAGAAGATAAAGTAGGAACTGCAGTTAGTTTAACTTGTTTTTACTCCACAAGAATCCATTTCCTTCATAACCAAGATTAATTCCTACATATAACACAAGATTATGAATTCTGAGGAATTAATTTTGTTATGCTTTAATTAATGTTTCAGACATTTCGATTTAGGTTGCAGCGGTTATAAATCGCCTGCTATGATTCCTATCCACTGTCACAGTCACAGATAAATGATTAAAGTTTATAAAACAATAATGTGTCTGACTGGATGAATGAGATTTTTACTAGCAATCCATTTTACAATTACAAAATGAGCCATTGATAAGCCTCGACTATTAAGTGATATTTTTCCTGGAATCCAGGCTCAGCTCTGGAAGTGCCAACAAGCACGTTCCTCGGTCCACGCAGCTCTGAAAAAGCTGCAAATGCTCCAAGTGTTTTTTTTTATTCCTTAAATAAATAAAAATATTCAAACCTCTGGGGAGACACCTGCATTTTTTTCTGTCTTTTTTTCTTCTTTTTTTAAGTATGTATCCATTCGTTCCAATGCTTTTACCCCTCTTGTTATCTAATTTGCGATTCAAATTACCTGAATGCCTAATGCTTCCTTTTAGCGATGCATGAGAGGGATCAACTGAAGGGAGTCCGGTGGTGGGTTAATTCACACAAACAGCCAGCCTTCAGCACACTAACACACAGGGTATTAATAAACGGCACAGGAAGAGGCTGCAATAAACTGCACTCTTCCACGAAGCAGTTGTGTGTTTATTGAAGAAACCTGGCAGGTGCTGGTTTGAATCAGCCACATCTGGAAGTGTGCAGCGTGCAGAATCGATGTCAGGCCTTGGAATGTCACACACAAACAGCCAAACACACACTGGGTTATGATGTTGTTACGTGCCAGCCACAACCTGTTTTCGGCTTGTAAATCTGAAAAGCGTAGCTAGTTAATTATAACAGGTTTGTGGTCTTTCTGTTGGCAGTATGCTTGTAATTTTATCAGACCAGCATCGATGTGATTTCGGTCAGCGACTGATTTCGGTCAATGACTGATTTCGAGCAGGACTGATTACCAGCTGTGCTTTTTATAACTGGCCTTCTTTTTACTGTGTGTGTGTTTTAATATGGAAAAGTGAACCTTAAGATACTGGCAAAAATAGCACTTTTGAAAACATTTACGGGTGTTTATGTGTCTGTCCATGGGCAGATTTTGTCGAGACGGTAGTATCACCGTGGTGAAACCTCTGGGTCCCATCGGCTGCAGAAGCACTGCAGTCTGGCTTTGCTGCAGTTTTGCGCCGTCTTTAACGTAACCTCAGGTCCCACTGGGAGTGTTTCAGAAGTGTGCTTTCTGGCACTCCCTGCCAGGCTGAATTCATGCGATCATGCCAGTTTTCCAAAGGTTTCAAGATTACATGAGAACCACATAGTAATCAGCTCCGTAAAGGCATATTCTTCAACGTTTCTTGTCTTTTTCTGCTGTTTCCATAGGTTAGGCATGGTGTCAGTCTACAAGTCACAGTCAGTCAGAGCTCTCTGGTAGTGTTTTTATAATTGTATTTTGATAATTGTCCAGGTTCCTCTATCTTTACATTGTTTACAGTGGCACAGGTTGACCACAGCTGAGTGCCAAAATACACTCTGTATGCATTGGAGCAGAGCAAACGGTCGCTTCTAGGATTCCAATAAACCATGCCGCAGTGCTCCTACTGGGACCGCTCTCATTGACTAGAATGGCAGCGATTCACATTCTAGTCAATGAGAGCGGTCCCCCCAGAAATGCTGCAGCGCATTTCAGAAGCATCTGAGGAGTGACCTCATTTTGGGTGTTCGACCCGGACAGAACCACTTCAATTTAAACTCGCCAGATCAGACTGGCAGGACGTTAAGATGCAAAAATTGCATAGAGAATCTGCTCTGTTTTTAAATTAAAGTTGCACGAGTTGTACGTTAACCCTTAGAGGCTAAAGGTAAACTAAAGGTAAATTTTAGATTGGTTTAGGAGATTTTTCAATCATGTATCAGGAGAGGCTAAGACATACATGGATTTCACACAAGCCTTCCTCGTCATAAGAGATAATATTGGGCAGGTTAAAACATGCCAAGAAACACGTCTTTAAACGAGCCGATCACTCCATGATTCTTGCATGATGTGGAAACTTCTGGGTAAACTCTTAATGTCACAAATCCAAATTAAGGAGCAGTGCTCAGGAGGGCTACGTTTCTGAAGTCAGGACAGAGTAAAACCACGATACTGTTGAATAACACCGCTTCCTCCCCTGGGTCAGACCCACAGGTAGGATGCAGCTGCGTAACTCCTGATGTTAGATGGAGATGTGGTCTTCCTGGAGATGGCCCGTTTTATTTCCAGTAAGTACTGAGTATATGACTTTTATCATATCATTTAAATATCTGTATAAAAATGTACAATTCCCCTGACACAATAATCTTAAACTTTTTAACTGCATGTCCCGTTTGTTAGAAGGACATGTCTACTAAAAGAAATAGTAAAACAGTACATTCATTAGCTTTTTTTTGCCCTCAGAAATATCCATAATAAGCCATTTTGAAAATAATTTTATTATCCTTAAAAAGCTTTCGCATATTGTGGGATGTCTTGGGAATTCACCACCAGCATCTTCGTCACTTCGTCATCTTGTTCACATTCAGGACTTGTGACAAAACGAGTGTATGTGGTGTTTATTATTAAAAACCTTTTTGAGCAATCACTCGTCAGAACTGTTTAACCTACATTTAACTAACATGCTTATTTTCCAATAAAAAGGACATTTTAATTAGTCCAGGCAGCTACAGCCGCTCTACACGCATGTGACTTTTTTTTTTTTTTACACCATAGTTTCACCAACAAACAATGATTATTCCTTTTTAATAATCTTAATACCATGCAGTGTATAGGCTATACTTCTTTTACTAACAGATGATTAAAAGGAGGTTAATGCAATTATTTTAAATTCATTCCAGAATGACTTTGTTGTGGTAGAACAACTACGGCTTGTGATTCTGATTCAATAATGAATTTAAATATTTTTTTATATCACGATATAAACATTGAATTTCTGTTGAATCATCTCTGAAAAGTGGCACAAATGAACAATATATGACATGATTATATTTCAATCTCATATTGTGTTGGAGTGGAGGTGGAAGTAGTTTCTTATCTCGTGGCAAAGCAGCAACGTTGCGTTGGTAAAATCAACACAATTTACTCCGTTTTCAGAGACCCCAAAGCCACTTAGTATCTAGGTTCATATCAGCGCCGTCTCCTGAGATGAGCTAAGTGCTCGTTGATTGCTATCAATGGCAGCAAGAACCAATCAGATATGATTTGTGTTCTATTTAAACAAGGTTCTACCAAGGTCTTTACTTTTAAATGAAAGAAAAGAACATTTTCAAAAATAAGGGAATTACGGATAAGGACTCTATACGTATAACTCTGCAGAGGCAATAACTTGTGTGGAAGATTTTTTTCTTTATTGAACCTGGGACCTGTGATGCGTCGATATGTCAGGTCCGACCTTTCACCCTTGATCCCGTGGCCCTGAACAGGGTTAAAGCAGTTTAGATAGCTGTTAATATTCTTGTGAAATTTCAAAAGTCCTGAGTTGGATAAGTCCCAAGTTTCCAAAACATAAACATAAACTTTTTTTTAAAAAAAACGCACGTTTTCTCCTGCTTTGCCTTCATTCATCAAGTCAACATTATAAAGAGAAGAACAAAGTCAGCTAAAGTCATTTTATAAATAAGACTGAGAGGCCACTGAAGAAAAATGTGTTCAATCTTTAAATAATTGCAGCTGTTTAAATGTTTAAAAAAATATATAGCAGGGATCTCAGAACTGATGTTTGGAAGCTGTTTTCATTTTGGAAAATATTGGTTTAAACTCTACGTCGTTTGAAATCGGAGAAGTTGAAAAGGCGAAATACATTTGCACAGATGTTGATTGCCTTTCCAAGTGTAACCATAAAAGAGGAGAAAAAAAAGGAGTGTGGGGCTAAAACAACGACAAGACCAGAGGAAGGGGGAAAAAAACGAACAACTTTCTGCAACTCTGCACTCTGTGTAGCAGTGCGGTCGTTTTGTAGCTCTGATGAAACAGCAGGCTGTGGAGCTCCACTTCTGGAAGTAATCTATGGGCCTAGCCTTTCACACACACTCACACACACACACACACACACACACACACACACACACACACACACACACACACACACACACACACACACACACACACACACACACACACACACACACACACACACACACTCACACACACACACACAGATGGCCATCCAACAGCCTCTGCCTCTGCATAACCGCTGGCTGCTTTAATGAAAGCCTGTAAATCTATTTGTGGAACTGGAGCTACCAAAAGGCAGGGCAGGATCTTTACAGACCTTCTCTCATAGGCTTACGTTCTTAAATATATAGTTATTTTTCATGGCTTAAACTCCTAAAAGTGTGTGCCGTTTCCAGCCAAGTGTAACCAGCTGCCAAAAGTGGGGTTTATGTGTGTGACTGTAAAGTAAGGAAATGGGGGGAAAAAAGAAAAAGAAGAAGAAGAAAAAGCCATGATATCATGACTGGATGTCTCGAAGCGGTGGTGCAAAGTATAGGCTCCTGGTAAAAAACAGGATGAGCTGCATTTGAAAGCATATCACCATGTGGGATGTTCCATCTGTAGAGTGTCCTCAAAAGTAAAGAAAGAAAAACAAACTTTTGTATTTGGAAACGAAATGGTCTAAAATGATGAAATATTTTTCATAAATCCTAAATGTTCATGGCAACAGACACTTTCATCAGTCGCACAACAGAAACCTTTACAGCTTTTGTGTTAAAAGCATGCTCTCTCTCCTTTTTTCCATCATCTTTGACTTGTTGCCACATTAAAAAGTGTTAGTTTTGGTTATGATCTACCCTTTTGTTTCGTCCCATCTAACAATGTAGCTCTTTAGTAAGCAAGTGTGGTATTTCACAGTTACAAACAGTACAAACACAGAGTCACTGCATCACCACATGAGATCACTGCTCGGTGTCATGAACGAGACAAAAGAGCCCACAACGTTTCCCGGCAGCAGCAGTTAGCTGCACACATGAAGTAAGAGGGAGCATGAGAGGGGCCTCATAACGCCGACGCTGCTGTGCACGCTCGCACAGAACCTCGGTGAGCCTGCAGTATTCCAGCTTTGAGGCTTCTTCTTCCACTTTTATGAGAACTTAATTGTTCTGACTGGGAGCAGTTGGGTGCAATTACTAAAGGACAAGAGAGGGAGAGTGAAAAGGCTTAGCCTGGATGGTGCACTGTGCAAGTGTGTAAGTGCATAAGTGTGTACGAGGCTCGGAGACACCAGGCCTGACCAGTGTCAGCATGAGGAGTTAATTAGACTGGTAATAACTGCCTGGAAGGAAGAAAGAAGGCATAATGAGTTGAATAGGATGGTGAAATAGAAGAAGAGAAAAGGGTACGGAAAATAGAGAAAAAGAGAAAGTCTGACCAAGGGCAAACAGGACAGAGGGGAGAGATAGTTCAGGCTATCTGCGAAAGACACTGGCTTGTAATTCAGTTTTCATGAGGCCTTATCACCATGTTTAACCTGTAACTAAATTACGTACATCTGCTTGACATTTACCGCCGCTGAACTAATTTAACACCACCAGGCATACACTCAAATTTGATATCCTCCACACACGCCAAACCAGTGTTTTCATATTTTTCCTAATAAAAAAGGTGAAATGCTAAGTAGCTGCTTTCAGCCGTACCGGGTGTTTTTACCTAAAACGTTAAACGGTCATGTGGAGCGACACATCTGTGCCAGGTGTGAACATACCTTCTTAGAGCTGTCCATTTCTGATCTGATCTGCCCCCGTCTCACTGTGAGATGCGTGAACACCGTTTTAAAACTACGATGGCTGATTTTTCTTATAATTTTAGAACCACATATAATCCAACAGCAAATGGAGATGAAGACGATACAAAAGTAAAAGACCAAGAACTTAATGTTCCTCTCATTGTTCCACTTTTCTATCTTTTATTAGTATTAGTAAGTATGACATTCATAATCGCACCTAAAATCAGAAAGATTGTCATGTTTTTGAAAATAAGCAGATCTTGCAATTAACAACAAGACCTAAAAAGACACCGACAAGACTAAGGAGACTGATCACAAACACCTCATGTTGTCGGGACCAGCTTTTATAAACCAGGCTGATGATTTCTAGACACCATTTTTGTAGAAGAAAAAACAAAAACAAAAAAAAAAAAAACATGACACTTTTATCTTTGGCATCAATTGAATGCCAAATGTATTGTGAATCGTAACCCAAAATCTGAGAACCAAATCCTTGAATCTGTACAACTATCTTTCTGGGTTATACTTTTCTTTTGTTTCCTTCAGTTCTAAAACAATCTCCGTTTTTAAACCTCCTTTCTCATTTGCACTTTTTTGTCTTGTTGCTGTTGCGATTCTAAAACAAGCGTCAAATCAGCGCCGCATCAATCTACAGCATGGAGGCGGGATATAGCTGAGATATGGTCCCTCATTAAAATAAATAAAGAATAAAAGAAACACAGTTTTTAAAACCAATTTACTACAATACTTGGCAGTTAGTGCTTGAAAAGTTTGACTTGGGAGAACAGATTTTGCTGGATGGGACGATAGGTTATGAGATTTGTTCCTGTTGATAAAATGGCATCGTACTTTCATGGAAACAAGCCTACACATCTTAATAAATCAAGAATTAGACAAACTACATTATCACATGAAAATATCTTAAAACTGTTACACAACTACAGTGGTATTTTGAAGTTGTCTTTCCGGTTGCTACCTTTCTTCTGCTCTTTGGTGTGTCATCAGACACTTTGAGTCTCAAGTCTGCACAACATTTTGACTATTTGGCAGAAGTGGGACAGATCCGATCCAATTGGGAGATGCTGATGTCATTCACTGATTAGGTATCAGAATGACAACAGTGGTCAAATAAATTTAGTTGAAAGTTAAAGCCTTTGAGGTTTTACGTTTGAATCCTTGATTTATCCTGTTTAGATGAGCCACTTTTCTTTTGAACCTATTTCCCACACACATATTAGAATCTGTATTGGCTATCAGGAAGTATTTAGCGGATTACAACTAAAGAAAGTGGATCGTCGCATCCCTAGTACTCGGTGAGATGAAGACTTTGACTTTGAATTTGAACAGTATTTTAGCTGCTGTTGATGACACCGTAACTCCACAAGAACAGAGGTTCTGACAACAAACAGACAAAAAGGACCTGAGAAAGGCATTTCACACCAAACCTGCAGACATTCAGTGCAACATTATCTCTGCAGCTTCCCTCATTGGAACTGTGGAGACAGACAGTGAAACATGACCTGTTTGACATGTTCCAGAAATTAGCTGAGAGTCTGGATAAGACTGAACTGTCTTTATCTGTGTTAATGTCACTTGCCTCACTGCAACACGCTACTGCTGTCACCGTCTCTCATTATCCCTCGACGGGGCTGACTGGTTGCAGGGTCACTAGGTCTGGGCTCCAATGATTCATTGATATTGGTGTGTTTCAAAGGATATATTAATGCAAGTGTGTAAATGTGTTTTATCACTATACAAAGCTATGGTGACAATGCAACAGCAGCCAAACAATAAATTGTAACAAATGTATGTATTTACATGATTGGAAATTAACTTCTTTGCCCATCTGCTACTTGGTGCCCCTTCTCTTCACATCTGGCACATCCTGCTATGTAACGCCACATTATTATGTAAACGGCTAAACAGTAAAGTATATAAACAGTCTTTTTTTTCTCTTTTGGTTTATAGCACAAACGTTTTAGCACTCAAATGAGTTTTGAGTTGTTATATTGTTTCTCACATAAGGGGCAAGACTTTTAGAAACTGTGTTTAGAAAAGAGTGAAGAATGGAGCGGCAGACTGACAGGCCAATCAATGCTGCGAATGCTGAGTCGGTCCTGTCGTGGTGAAGAAGGACCTGAGCTGAAAGGCAAAATTTCTTTTTTTTTCATTTTTTCATTTCCATTCTTGTCAGTATGTATCTTGACGATACACCCTGAAATTGGACCTCTGCTTTTAACCCATCACTAGTTTTTTCACTAAGAGCAGTGGATGAGACAGTGGGCTGCTATCCCAGCGCCCAGGGAGCGATTGGGAGTCTTGCTCAGGGGCCCACAGTGATTCACCATTGTTGCCAGCCCAGGGACTTGAACCTGGGTCCTCCAGGCCCAAGCCCACTGTAACCACTAGGCCATCACTCTCCCCTTTTGATGAACCTTTGAACTCTTGATACACCAGTAAGTCTACATTCCTACTCTCACTTATGGCTACTAACTGTGGGTAGTGAGCCAAAAAAAAAAGATAACTGATGCAAAAGGTCAAAATTACTTTTTTTTCCAGATGTCTGGGTTCTTCTACCTTAGAGGTGTGATAAGATGCTCGGTGATCTGGGTTGGACTTTGAGTAGAGCTGCTGCTCAGCTGCATTGAGAGTAGCCACATGAGGTGGCGTAGGCCGGGATGCCTCCTGGAAGCCTCCCTGGTGGTGTTTTCCAATCACTGGGTGGACACCCTGGAAAAGGACTATGTCTCTCAGTTGACCTTGGAACATCGAGGGAATCTCATGGATGAGATGGATGAAGTGGCAGGGGGAGAGGGAAGTCTGGACTTCCTTAATTAGGCTACTGACCCCACAACCCGAACTCAGAGAGGCAGAAGATGATGAACGAATGGATGGATGAATTTTAAAAAGTGCTATATTATTGCTTATTGCTTAGATCATTTCTCCCAGCCTGGAAATGCCTTGGTATTGCCTGAAGATCCAGTGGAGGTAGCCTGGGTTTAGGCCCATCTGCTTGGGCCCCTGAGACCACAATCAAGATCAAACAAAGTAAATGGACTTGGTTATAATTTATTGTATAATTTATTTCTCTGCTGCCATCAGAACTGATTTACAATGGAGAGAGGCTGAAGACCCGTACCTGAGGGAGATTAAAACATTTGGAAAAATCAAACCAGTTGTAGTTCTGACGTGGCTCTGGCACCAGTCTCATATCAGCACACAGTGGAAAAGGTTTTAATGACGGCTGCATAACAGCAGTCAACACAGTGTAGTGTTGACACATTCAGAACTCTTGGACCCATGACGGTTAAGTGACGCTGCCTCCAAAACCGTCTGACAGCTGAATTTAGAGATGTTTTCTAACTCATAAGTTATATGCGGTTTTTAAACACATAATGACATCAGGACTCCATTGGGTGGATTTTAAAAAATTAAAAAAAAGACTTTTCTAAAATCTTATCTTCCAGTGGGGCAAAAAAAAAAAAAAAGTCTGACTTTATTTTTTTAAGCAGTTACAGGTAGACCAAATCTTTTTCATATATAGACATTAAATTGGCAACTTAGGATGACCGCTTATCTGGTTTTCCATTGTAAAGCTGTAAACAATTTTGTGCCAAATAACAAGAAGACAAATTTACATACTAAAAAGGCATTCCTAAGTTGATCTCGCCATGTTATTTTAAAGTTAGAATGTAAAGTAGTCTGCAGAAAGCAGTTTAAATTAAAGCTCCCCTGTTTTTAAATAATATATGCAAAAAACCTTGTGTTATTTCCCTGCTTAATAAATTTCTTTCTGGTTTTTGTCATTGCAGACATCCTTCCAGTGATAAAACTCTGTTTCTAATGCACTGCAGGCTGTTTATTCCTAAACACAGTCTGTGTTGGCAGAACACAGGCAATATCCTCCTCTCTCTCCCACACCAACAGCACTCTACCCCTTCAATCCTTCTCCTTCAACACAAACTCATAAGCGCACTTGGACTCTCTCCATCTGGGAAAGACGGAATCGATCTCGCAGACTGAAATTGATCGCCAGGATGCAAAAAGCCGGGCTTTTTTTCTTACTTTAGCAAAAAGCTTTAACCAGTAGTGTGTACTCAGGATTGCTCTAGAGAGTAGAGGATGGAAGCCGGGGCATCGCTGAATGCCTGTTGCCTGCTGCCTGCTGCAGATTGTAATCTACTTCCATCTAACACTTTAATGCACATGAAAAGACTATCAGACAAACAAAACAGAGAAAACCTTAATGTCATTTTCCCTTCAAATGTTTATCTGTAATCTTGACAGCAATCATCTTTTCCATAGGAAATGATGAATTTACTGCACTTGTAATACATATACCACGGCGGAGTACAACTGGTTTAGCTGAAAATGATGAGACAGTTACTCAAATCCTTTTTAAAAGATTTTTTTTTTTTTATGTTGAATTGGCTTTGAATTATGCCATTCACAGTTCTGTGGAGATGATGCCCATGGCTATTGGTTCAAATACGTGCACACACACACTGACAGGAGCACACAGACACACACAGGCCCCAGAGCATTTCCTCATACTGCCAGAATGCAGCAGTCATGCCCAGGAGCAAAGGAGCAAAAAAGCTATGAATAAATGACAGGAGGAGAAAAGAGTCTCTAATTCAGTTTAATTCTAGGCTACTCCCCTCACATCCGCCAAGAGTCTGCTGAGATCGGGGTAAGTGTGTGTGTGCGCTGTGCTATAAGAAGTCACTGCTGTGGTACGTGAGCACACTAACGTAGCTGCAAGTAAACCAAGGCCAGTTCATAACACTCGCAGTGAAAAGTACATATGCTCATACACAATACACGCAGTGCACTCGGATTGGGACTAGAGGTAAGAGGGTGGGTTCCAGCCTGAATGACATGGCCTAGATTTGACGGTGAGCCATTTCCACCCAGGAATGTACAAATGGGGCAGGTAACAGTTCTCCATTCAAACAAACTCTGCTCCTCTCATCTGGCTCTTTTTGTTTTTCCACATTGTTTTTTTTTGGTACAAGATAAATATTAAACTGCACATGCCCCTTGGCAGGTCAATAGACTTTACATTCAACAAACCCAAAAGATGGAACACGGGAAACCCAGAACAAATACATACCACATGGGGGGGGCGGCACAGGGGGCTTAGCCGACCTGGACGATTCCAGTCTCACTTCAAAATTAAAGGGAGGAAAAAGAAGTGCTGACGAACAGTTTACCAATCAATAAGAAAAAAAATAAAAATAAAAAATCAAGGACAGACTTAGAGGAACTTTACTGTGAATGGGATTGTATACTTGGAAGAAAAAGAAAAGAGCAGGCAGATTTTGTTGCAGCTGTAGAGTAGAGTTTTAGAGACCTGGAATATTGCAATGAGGCTGAATCTGACACACATATACACACAACTCTCGTTTTTTTTCTTCAAACAAGTATATCATCCCGTTTTCTGTAAAATGTGCCTGTCTGTAAACTGTCTGCTTCACTGAAAACGATGTCGATGGGCGAACTCTTTGCCGTCTCTTCAACTTTTGAGGTAAGACAGAAATGCCCAGGTATGCAAACCCCCCCATGCCCCCCCCCCCATATGATGTTTTGCGGTTCTCTGGTCGATTGGTTTTTTGACTATAAATGGTTGAAATAGGAGTGAAGAGAGAAATAAAAGTGTTTACCTTCATGAAAATGTAATTTTTCTAGAAGATCTGAGGACATACAATGTGCAACACTTTAAAAAAAAACCCTGTTGGCAGAGTATCAAGGCTACAAGTGGTGGAATTCAGGCGATTTATGATGTCATTCAGGTTCTTATGAACGATTGGACAAAATTGTGTCATGGTTTCTCTCAGCGGACACGGAGGCGGCACATATCCTGCATCTAGCGTAGGAGCGCCGACTGTCTGATTTGTCTGATGATCTGACATAACGGGAATCAAGCCAACATTCCTGGCCTGTGTCCCATCAATGTTTGATACAGATTCATTTTAAACTGCTAATTACAAGTTATATCATAAAACAAACTACGTGGTTTATTGGATTTGATTCTGTTTTGGACTAAGTACATTCATCCATTCTCCAAACTGCCAAATCCATTTTGGAGGCTTTGAGTATCTGTATTTTGGCAGAACTGGACCGCTTGCTTTGCACCATGTCACTTTAAACAAACCGAAAAACTGTTGTTGTCATGTCACAACTTGTTTCTTGTCTCTTTTTAACCTGCACTTTGTGTTTAAAATGTATTTATTGTGTAGCACCGAGGGTTTGAGGGTAACGCAATTTCGATTCTCTGTATGTATCTCACATGTGGTAGAATTGACAATAAACTTGACTCTGACTCTGACTCTGACACTAAAAAAAAAAAACAAAAACCAAAAAACAACAGGTCTTTCTATTTCTAGACATGTTTTACAGTTGTTTTAGGGAGATACTTGTTCTCTCCTACAGAAACTGGAGGCTTTCATTCCTCGAACTGGACCAGGTACAATTTCTGGACTTTCTTATAAATGTCTTTAGCCAGTGAGCTCTTACAGTGAAGTTCTCGGTTCTCACCTCACCAGTCCAGCTCCATTTTCATGGAGGTGTTGTAACTGTGGACGTTGCGCATGTGAACATTTCAAATAGGTGATTTGTGAGGCTCGGAGAAGCACTGCAGTCTCGTTTCCATCCATCCATTATCTGTACCCGCTTTATCCGTTTCCGGGTCACGGGGGTCTGTCGGAGCCTATCCCGACGCATATCAGGCGAAAGGCAGGGGTACACACTGGACAGGTCGCCAGTCTATCCAGGGCCACATACAAACAACCAATCACACTCACATTCACACCTAGGGAGAATTTAGGAAGATCAATTAACCTACTCTGCATGTTTTTGGACTGTGGGAGGAAGCCGGAGTACCCGGAGGAAACCCACGCAAGCACGGGAAGAACATGCAAACTCCACACAGAAAGACCCACCGGGCCGGGAATTGAACCGGGAACCTTCTTGCTGTGAGGCAACAGTGCTAACCACTAAGCCACCGTGCTGCCGCCAGTCTCGTTTCATGTTTGCTAAATATTTTAGAGGAGTTGGAAAAAGATTGGAAGGAGTTAAGAGACAGTAAATGAGATTTGAATGTTTAAGAAGCCCCATTTTCATATTTTATTCATGATCAATGTTAAATATATAGCCATTAGAAATGATTCACCAAACAAGCAATCAAGCTTTTCTTTTCTTTTATCTCTCTCCCATTTTTAATTTTAAGTTTTAATTTGCTGGAAAAACTGAAACTTATTAATCCTTACATTCAGTATGACTGCACTATATATCGTACTTCTAGCATAATCTTAAGAAAAACTCAAAATTAGAAATTTTATTATTAGAAAAATTCTATTCAAACTTTCCCTCCAGCAGTAAAGACCTATAGCGGTTGAACGGATGAATATTGACAAACAAGGTTGTTTTTCTTCTCTGATTATTCTGTGAGTGACGGATGGGGGGGGGGGCTAGTTTGCTTTTTCACCCGTGTCATGGCCATCCTGTGCGTGCACCACTCACATGGACTCGCTGAGTCAAACTTGGTTGTTCTGGCAAGTATTACCTACATCATTGACATTTCGGTTGTGCATTATCATAACGGATATTCAGGGAAAATGTGTGAATATAAAGCTGTTTTATTCCAGATAACAATGACAGGGTAATTAATCAGGACCTGCTTGTCTCATTCTGTAATTTTAGTGACAGTGAAGATGATTCGATTGAACCTCTACCCAGTCTATTTGTATATCACTAATTTAAAAGAAAAGTCACATCAAGGCACAATAAACCAAGAGCAAACAAGTTCAATACAGTCCAAATGATTCTAATTATGTTCTAGTTCAGTCCAATTTCTTGTAATCCATTTATAATCTAATTCTTTCCAGCTGATTCCATATTGAAAATTCATATAATTCAGCTGGTTGGTGTTACAAAGGAAGATGCAGAAGACAGGGTAATTCCCAAAGGGAAAAGCTGAAAGAAGAAGATAGTGCTAATTCATAGAAAATACCCTGGCTAAGGAATATTGACTTTTTTTCCTGAGCACGCAGTAGGCAACAGTGGAGAGGACCTACGGTGTACCCTTAGGAAGAGACCTCCAGCAGCACTGGGTTCAGGGGAGGCAGCTTTTAATCTGGACCGGATGGGTTATAAAGAGTATATGAAAGCTAGACCGACAGAAACTGAAAAACTATTCAAGGGATTTCTGACTACGAAATACAAAAGATGAAAACAATAATAATAACAACAACAATAATAATAATCAATTATCATTGTACAGCGGAATAACTAAGGGAATCGGGTTCAGTGTCACGGATCCAGCACTATCCATAATATGTATCGAAAAACAAAATTTAAGCCTAATCCTAAAGATATGTTGTGTTTTTTACAAGCTCCAACTATCTAACTTCCAGGTGGAGGTTTATGAGGAACTAAGATTTGTTGCAGTTCCGGGACTGGCCGCTAGAGGCTGGCTCCAAAAGCAAGTCGGTCTTATTCGACTCCCAATTTAAAATGTCCAACTTTAGAGCAGAAAAGAAGATATTTACAGACTGCTTCAAAAAACTATTTTGGTCTCAGTTGTTTTATTTCACATCCATGTGAGGAGGCTCATTTTTTTTAGTACCACGCCATGAGTTCTTAAATATTTGAAAGAGCTGGGCCCCTAAAAGCTTTCATGTATGAGAAGAAGAATTTGCCCTGATATTCAATGAATTACAACTTAATTGGAAGACTATGAACTTGCTTGTCAGTTAAACTGAAGTTAGATAGAAGTTAGATTGTATACGCCTGTATCTCCACAATGCTAAGATGACAGATGTCAGGACGATGGAAATGTTGAGTAGGAATCTGTCTGTAGGCAGTGTAGTGGGAACTCATTATGACTTTACAACGCTACATGTTGGATCGTGTGCAACTTAGAATCTAGTAAAACTGAACGTTGTATAGTTTGAACCTGGTTTAAAAGCAAGAAAACAGAAATGAGAGTTTTCATCTGGCTGGTTCCTTTCAGTGTACATGAGCAGCAAATATTATCTCATCCTCTCCCGGATTTCTTCACTTCTCACGTAGCCATCCAGACTTTACCCAGCTACACTGCTTGTATTTACAATCTTTATCTGACATTCACTATCTAAAGTTCATGATCATATGTGAGAATAAGGGTGTAGGCCAGCCAGTGAATCACGAGCTTTGCTTTAAGGATCAGCTCTTTTTCACAGCTAAGACGTACAGCAAACCAAAGCGATATTTCCTTTCCTTAAGAAGTTGCTGAAAGTCATTTTTCACTTGTGGTATAGCTGAAATAAACAAATTCTAAAAACTATTATTTATTTAGTAATCATGCCATTCCATGGAACCCTACTAATAGAGAAGTAGGGGAAAAAAAGGTAAGCATAAACTTGAAAACTAGTTCTCTTATGCTGAGGAAATCAAAGGATGCTTCTCTATCAGACAAACGAACAATGGTTGCAGGCGAGCATTTAGTTTAATGTTTTAATCAGCCTGGCAGTCTAGGCGAGAGATGACATTAACTTGGGTTAAAAAACCTCATATGACTAGTGGTTATTTAATGTAGTCACTGTCTTGGGGGTAAGAGGATAAGCAAATCTTAGCATAGATCTCCTTGATACAAATATGTCCTAATAAGTCTCACCTCTGGTGTAGAAGACTTTATTAGAGTTATAACTGAGTTCAATATTGTCTCCCTGTGGAGTCGAACCATGAAATGTCATTCAGTTGCAAAAATTGTTCAAAATCGGATGTTGACTTGAATATAGAAACAAAAAGGAATGAAGAAAAAAAATCAACTTTTCCAACAGTGCCCATGGTATAATGTTGTGGTGTAACTAATATAGTTACATTCTTTCTAAATTGCAATTAGCGATACAGCAAATTATGGATTTAATAGATTTTGGGTCCAAACAGATATTTTGTTACGTAATCCTTTAAACTGCCTGTTGCGGTGGTGAACACTGGTGCTTCACAGCAAGCAGGTGTGCAGCTCTCACCTACTGAAGCCTTCTTGTACAGAGTTGCATGTTTGATGTGTTACTGCTAAACTGCCTGTCAGTATCAGTATCTGTAACTTTCTCATTCCCAACTCTTAACATGATAAAACGTAACCAGGGTTCTTTCATGTCAGTTTCCAACAAACTCATTATTAGTCTAATTATTTTTTAGTGCAGAACCTGCCTTCTAGCCACATAATCCCATCATTGTTGGAGGCTACAAAAGCAACACACACACACACACACACACACACACACACACACACACACACACACACACACACACACACACACACACACACACACACACACACACACACACACACAGGGGGGGGGGGATTTGGAAAAAAAGTTACAGTGCCAGCAAACATGGGACTCTAATTCCTACTTACATTTTACTTTTGTACTTCCATTCATTGTCTGTTTTACTTTTGTAGACCTTATAGAAGTTTAGTACGTGTTGCGAGTTAGGAGAGGAGGTGTTTCGGGCATGCCAACTGGGAAGAGGGCCCAAGGAAGACCCAGGACATGCTGTAGAGATTATAGCTGTCGGCTGCCCTGGAAACACCTCGTATCCATTTGGAGCAGCTGGCAGGGGAGAGGGGGGGTCTGGACTTCTCTGCTTTGGCTGCTGCCCCAGCGACCTGAATCCAGATGAGTGCAAGTTAACGAATGGATGGATGGGTAGGGCTAAGCATGTGGTTAAGGCCAGGAAAAATACTTGGTCAAGGGTAAGAACACATCAAGGTTAAATGTTAAACTACAGCATTTTATTGGGGAGAACACTTCTGGCATTTTTATCCACACAATGGTGGTATGTCCCCTGACAGTTCGGTCATGAACTTACATGAGATAAATTACATGTTGAAAAAGGAGCACTGAAGCTTTAGCTTTATAAGCTCAAACAAAATAATGTAGTTATCAAGGAAAGACGACGGCCTGCATTATTTTCCATGAACACAGTAACTATACTGGATAGCTGGATAGTTTTGAATATGAAAATTATGCATTTGCTGCCAGATTCAC
This sequence comes from Xenentodon cancila, assembly GCA_014839995.1. Taxonomy (NCBI): domain Eukaryota; kingdom Metazoa; phylum Chordata; class Actinopteri; order Beloniformes; family Belonidae; genus Xenentodon; species Xenentodon cancila. The sequence continues at coordinate 3,628,068 of CM026208.1, forward strand.
CAGATCTCATTGCATATGATCACACAATGTGGATTTTATATCTTTATATCTTACTGAGGATACTGAGGATACTAAGAACTTAACTGAAAAAAAATGTGAAGATTGTGCTCCATCCATCCAACAAAGGTCAAGACATTTGCACAACTACTGCAAAAGTGCATTTAAGCCGTGTTAGCTACATTTGGTGCCCCAACACTTTGTGGAGATATGTCTAAATGGGTTTCCGTTTGTCTTTATTTTTAGTCAATGTCAAGTTCCACGAGTTAAAGCTCAGACTGCAGTAAATCCTGCCAAGGCAGGCTGGCGTCCGTGTATAGATTGTAAGATTACAGGTAGATTTTGTCCTTTTAACCTGGATTGTGGAGAAACTGAACAAGGATTTAGACTGACGACTGCAAATAAATAAAATCTAGAGCAGGAAAAAAATGCTGTGATTATGGGATTAAATAACATATAGTCTTCATAACCTTTTAAGTGCCAACCCAGTGCGTCAGTGTGTGTGTGTGTGTGTGTGTGTGTACCATACTGATTTATTTATATGTTTTTTTGGTGTTTTGTTGATGGGGGTTGTGATTATATGTTTGTCATGCAGGGATGGGGCGGGGGTGCCCAGTCAAAGTACTGACTGGAGTCAATCCAGCCAAAGACAAGGGGTTGTAGGGGTGTGGATCTCACTAATCCAGTCATATTTCTGTACCTTAAAATGTAGAGAAAACAAACCTGGATCTGTGTGATTGTAAATAAATATGCTGGAAAGCAAGAACAGAGCTCATGATTAGGAGATCGAGTATGAAGTTCCAAAACACACTTTGTATATTTGTGTGTGTTTTCCTTTCTGATATTTTAATCTGCATTCTGATGCTGTAAAGTTGCCTTTCTGTATGACAGGTGATACAAAGACTGACCTTGTCCTCCTTGTCACAGGTCTGCAGAGGCTAAACTATGTTTATAAGGTGCTTTCCTAAATAGTTACTTTTAAAATAAAATGATCTCATATTGATTAGTTCTGACTTGATGAAACTTGACACAGTGAGTTACATTGATAATCTCTATGTATATTTTAGACAACAAAATTCATCCTTTTTCTGAAAAAGTCGATATCTTAAATCTAGTTATTAGCTCGCTACCAAGATTAAAAATAAACCCAAGCTGACGCGTATCTGACAGATTAATCAATATCTGCTTCCTTTCACTAAATTTTCCCCTAATATATCTCTTTCATATCAGCCGGTAAAAGATCAGAGAAAACTGGTAATGCAAAGTTGTGCACGGAAGCACACTATTTCCTTTGCAATCTTTCTTTTTCTCCACTGTTCAAGATAAAGATAACACTTTACAAGATTGTACCCAAGAAGAAAAAAAAATGCCTCGCCGCCTCCCAGATTACAACTGACCCATGTACATTCGTCTTGACCTTGCATATTCACACTTCCTAATTCACCTCATTCAGCTCCTCTAAAACACATTTTTCCAAGACAGTACGAGACACAATAATTCTAATTATCTCATTCACCCGCTCCTCACACAAACATGTTATCTATCATATTGCATTAACCCTGCCTCCAATACCCTGGAGCTATCCTCTTCTGTTCTGTTTTGCCCCCTTCTGTGTTGAGACAAGCAACTACATGCTTTTAATTTAATCAACCAGAAGCACAGAGTCAGGAGAAAATAATATCACCTGATCACTTTACTTCATTCCTCACTCCATATTTATGGCTGGAGGAGCAAGACAAGGAGAGGGGGAATCTTTGTTACCTTTGTGTTATCACGTTCATGGAGCTCAATATATACTTCAAAAGTCTGAAGAAAAACGGTGTGTGAGTGAGTTTATTACCACCTTTGCGCAACACAACACAGACACACAGTTCAGGTCTTGTTCATTTTTTCCTCTGCAGATCTACAGCCCAAAGCTTGTAGCTCAGTGTTACAGGCAGAAAGTGGAAAAAATTACAATAAATGTAATAAATAGGAAAATCATGAACACATTGCAATGTGGTGTTGTAAATTTTAATGTGTGCTTCCTTATTTCTTTAATTACATCTATTCCTGGAAGTTCAAAGCCGAGAGAGAAACAGAAGTGACTAATGACTAATGAGCCATCCATAAGAAGCAGTTAAACACTTATTTGCAATATAGTGTTCCTGTTTACCTGCCTCACACTTAACTTTGTGAAACCTCCACACACCTTCTATGTGGGAACAACACAATCTGTTAAGACACAAGCTCCTAATCAGTTATTTACCTAAAATAACATTTCTTCATCTCATTTTTAAATACAGTGTAACAGAAAATGGTGTGAGCCAACAACATTTCCTTTATCCCCGAGTCCACACGGCAGAGCGGAGGTGAGAAAACCTGGACGACTACAGTGAAGCCGAATCTGACCGCAAACATACGGTAACCACCTCGGCCCTGGATGTTTTTAACATGACAGCTGACCACTGAGTCACCAAATATGCAAATACTTCAGGAGAATCAATCTGTGGCACTCGATTGAGATTTGCTGTGAAACCCCCAACCACACATTGATATCCATCATCTTCCTGCTGGCTTCGCTCGTGACCCTGCAGCTCGTCTGGTCAAATCCGGCTTCGTCGCAATCCTCCAGGTGTTTATACTTATGCTCTGCAGCCCAGCAAAATGTGCCTACTCTTGTTTTTCTTCCAGCAGTAACATAATCCTTTTTTGCTTATGTCCTTTAACCCCCTCCTTATTGTTCTGAAAGCCTTGTTGATTGGTAAACTCTTCTTCACCTCTTCTTCTTCACTTGAACTTTTATAGGCGAGACTGGAAATGCCCAGGTCTGCAGACTCACGTGCTGTTTTCAATTCTCTGGTTGACCATATGTTTACAGTGGCTTAGACGCCGTTAAAAACGATATGATGGGCTGTATAAGATGACAAAACATTAGCAGAGGTCTTCTGTTGTTGAAGAGGCTGCTATGACTGGTTTCGAATGTGGGTTTTGAAGACGCAGCTGCTCCCTTCGCCAACCAAAACAGCATCATTTCAAACAATGCAAACAATACACAGTCCTGGGCTGATCGTGCCTCGTTTTACATCTGGTTACACGTACCAGAAACCCTTTCCTGACTCTCTAAGCCTATACATGATGTGTCCATCATGAATATAACTCACAGACAGGCATTAATACCGGTGTAAATAACAACATAAAGACAACTTTGTTGTCATTAGTATCAGTTATGCAGCCAAAATCTGGGTTTTATAAATACCTTAACTGCCTACAAGCACAGGGGGGAAACCAAGGAGCATTCAGCCTATTTCCACTCATGCACGCTGGCGAGTGAGCAAGGATGACCACGTGATAATCATTTCTGGTGGTGTAGCGTGGATGGAGATGTTTTCCAACATGGAGCTGAAGCACTAATGTGAAATCTGCCTAGTTGGAACAAATACAGACTAGTATTGATGTAGTCTCCAAGTAATGATTAGTCTATTAATGTTGTGCATGTTATTTATGATTTACAAAACAGTTGCTCTAAATATTATTTTTGTATCGTCTTACTTCATAGGAACTGTTTATTCCACTTCATCGTCAGATATTTATCACTACTACTCCAGTCCCCAGGAAGATTGCCGTGTATGTAAATAAAAAAAAAAAAAAAAAATGGAATGCAATGATTTGCAAACGAGGTGCTAAAGAAGAGCAACTAATCCTGAAGTTACATTATGGCTGCCGTTTTTCATAACAGCGCACCGCACATTTCTTTGCTCATTTTCCAACAGTCTCTTCATTCATGAAGCCACCTAACTGGACCAACCATCTCTAAGCAGAGGCAGTTATGCACACCACTTATCCATTTTCACTGCAGCCCCATGATCCCATGATCCCTCCCTAGACAGTTTAACACCCAGCTCATTGACTCATGTGACCATAATTGCTCAAATGAGGCCCAGGTGCTTCAACAACTTGTGACTCCAGTTACTCTTGAGGTGCTAACTACCCCACAAGAGCTTAAACGCAGAGGATTCTCCTTCAGATGCAGATAGGCCTTTTGGATGAGGAGCATTAAACACTTTGCCCGGGGGCTTCAATGAGATTAAAGTCACGTAGTAGTAGTAGTATGCAGCGATGCTGTCTTTTAACGATGACAACCAGTTCCAGTGACCTTTGATGGCTCTCTAATCTGAACCTAAACAATACATGGTTCAAGTCAATCAGACTATTGATCCCTTTATTGACTGACATAATGAATGCAGGCTGCTTCAGCCAATTACATTTAATAGCTCTATTTCAACAAGGTTTCAAAGGTCATGGCTTCAAATGACCTTTAACTTTGTTGTCAGAATCCCAGTTAGTGTGGAAACAGCTTTTGTGATATCACGGATAAATAATTGACCATAATAGTGTTTGCAGCTGCAAAAACACTGCAGAGACGTGGACAGTCTAATTGGTGTTAAAATGCAGCAATAGATAGATTTCTCCCCATGTTTGTACTGAATTCAGCAAAAAGAAGCACAACGGTTAATTCAACTCATTTTTATGACTTGAATTAACAACCTACTGCATAGTTTTGAACGTGGGCATAGTTACAATCCACAAGGAGTAGTTACAGTTAACTTGATTGTAAAAATTCAAATGTAGACAAAAGGTCCATTAACGTGGCTTCTAGGTAATAAACTTATTTATGATCACTTTTGAACCTGGCTTGAAAGGCTCCTCTGTAGCCTAAGGAGCCACGAGACTTTATAAGCTGTCAGTGAATTCATGCTACTTTTCACATCTCATCAAACGTCAGGAGTGGTGTAAAAGCTGTGGATGACTGCAATATAGAGACGCAGATACAAAAATAATATGGTTACTAGAAGCTAAGGAAAGATGATTAATATATTTCTACAAATCATTTTATATCATAACTTGCCCAAAAAGAATACCTTGCAGAAAGAATTTAATCAGAGATGTGTAAGCTGTCTGAAAGCACACTAGTGTCATGCTGCAAATTTTAAGGGATGCATATGTCTCATTAAAGACCACTGTCCTATACCTTCACTTCCAAATAGGAACAAAACAATGCAAAAAACACATTTTCTATGAAATCACATTTCTTTCATCATAATGAGTTGAGTTTCTATGGCTACGTTCACACTACAGGATTTACATCCCAATTTGGGAGTCCTTCAGCTTGTTTGGAGGTAAGTCAGTAAGTGGTTGGCTGTTTCCCATAAGCACTTCGTTTTTTTTTTGTTTTTCTGAGCCATAGCTCAGACAGAAGAGTTGCTGAGCCATTACAAATGGCTGACAGATATCATGAATGGACCTGTCAGATGACTTCCCATTCAAGCTGCAGCCAATAGGACAGCAACATAGGTGGGAAGAGGTCACTGTGAGGAAAGAAAACTACATTTACATTTAACAGGACATAATCCACCACAAAATGAGAAAGCAGCTACTTTTTCATTACAGTATTTTATATTTTACTCACCCTCAGTTCTCTCTGATGCACAGATGATCACTCCTCCCACATGGACTAATCCATTACTTTTCCCAAGTAATCAAGTCCTCTTTGGTTATGGATCACTACCAGTGTTTATTTATTTATTTTTTTTACTAAACATTATTTGGAAAGACAACAAAGATGGACACACAAAAATACATATTTTAATGAACTGTACTCTGTACTCTATCGCACACATCCAACGCTCAGCAGAGCTAGGAAGGGAGGGAAATGTCTCACTCTGTTGAAAAACACACGTGGTGACATGTCACAGCTGAACCATAGACATGTATACAACAACGGACGAAGCATTTGGTCACGTGACCCTTTGGCTTCTGAAGACTGGATTTGAAGCCTGTCTTTCCTCATGCGAGGTGCCGAAATATCTGCATTACTGCTGTCAGACATTTACAGCGCAATATACCGTCTAATATGTTGACTCGATGGCAAAAATCAAACATGACCGTTGCATTTAGCCGAGGCGGGGTGGACTGCAAAAGCTAGTCAGTCAGTTGGGGAACTGCGATGAAATGTAATTCTGCATGAGCGTTGATGCAGAAGTAACACGGTTGGTGCTTGGGGTGAATGCTATTGTGCAATTCTCTGCTAAGATAGGACGGAAGAAAGACGATGCCTCACTTTGTTGATTTTTTTTTTTTTTTTTTTTGCCGGCAATAGTGACAATTAAATTTGTTGGCAGCTATTTTTATTATTATTACCTGGCTCATACCATCAGAATAGTTGGCTGATGCAGGAGGAGCAGGTGGTGGATCCATGATGAAAAACAACGGGATTTTGCTTGCTCATGTTGAACAAACATGGGCACAGTCTCCCTCTGCCATCCTTACACAAACAACATCAGTCTGAGGTTCTTCACTTTGTCTTGCAAAGCTGTGGTCTGTTATTTTAGTAGCCAGATGCAGGTTACGGTTCTGTAAAATGCTGACTTTGGCGTCCACGGCTCTGAGGATGAGGAGCTCGCAGACATCCTTGTCCTGTCATCAACCAATCCCTTCCATGACCCATCACCCGCGTTAGTTCTGTTTACATTAGACCGGCGATGCGCTCGATTCCAGTGTTAAACGCTGGTGTTCATCAATGTAAAAGGGGCTAATAGCTCTGGGACAGCTAAGTGTTGTCTTGGCTAACACTTTCACCTCACAGCAAAGAAAGGTCCCATAACACTCTGGCTTTCTGTGTCTGTGTGCTCTTCCCCTTCCTGTCTGGGGTTCCTTCTGGTGCTCCGGCTTCCTCACACACTCCGAAATCATACAGTTATAGACAATATAGGGTAGTTATGGCAAACAAATGTTTTCCTTTTAGCTGGAGGTGCACCCAAAAGATCATCATCAAGAGATCCCCTCCAAAAAAAAAAAAAGGGAGAGAAGGGCTGTCGATCACCTGATTGTGTTTGCAGTGAAACTGCGACAGACAGACAGACCTATATTGATGTAATAATTGGGGCCACATCTGGTACAAATTGTGCGTTGTGAATGAGTCCCAGTAAAACCATTATATGTCTCTGGGCATCCAGCCAGCACAGGTGTTGCTACCTCTCCTGGTGCTTAAACAGAAATAACGTCTGCCATGTGACATGTCACACACCACCATGAATGCACATCACACAAGTGCACAGGTTCACACTTCACTCTGCAGCTGCTCACACTTTTCACAGTTACACACACACGGCCTTACAAAGAAATGACAAACTAAGCTGTGCTAAGCTCCCAAGATTAAGATAAAATTCCAGAAAAGGAGACACTGCCCCAAAAATAATAAAAATGGGAAAAGCTACAGCTGCTGCTGCACTTTACTCAAATTTACACCAACACTGCAGCTATTCTGCAAAAGCCGTATAACTGATAACAAAAATAATTGTCCACCAGAATATGATAAAGTATGTAATTTAATGCCCTGTTGCTTAAGTGGTGGAAGTCCTGTAAGCTTTCTGAGGAAATCGCCATCATATATCTTTATTTTGTCTTTCAATCCTCAGTAAGGTGACCGACAACAGGCATCGAGGAAAGGCATAACGAAATGTTTCTAGCGCTGGAACTGTTGAGACCAATCACATCTATCGTTTCCAGTTATGACCAAATTACACCCGTTTAAAACATATATAATAAGAATGTGAACTTCATATTCACACATTCACAAACTTTTGTTGTCAACAGATGTAGTGAAGCCGTTTCTTTGGTGGACAAATATGGAGGCACTACACCACCACCACAACAAATCTGAATTTACAGCCAACGACTTAACCAACTATGACAGATTACAAACTTAAGAATTTAGGAAAATATTAGCATCATCTATTGCTTAATACGCTACCACAGTATAACATTGCAAAAAACAGCAGTGCTGAAAGACAAAAATGCTCACATGCGGATCTTACTAGATCAGATGATCGCTGCAACTCAGTGTCATGTCGAAGAGAAAAAAGGAAAAAAAAAAAAAAAGCTGCGTTAAATACATTTTCAGCATGTAGAGCTTTCAGAAATGTATTATTACACTGTAGTGGTGTAAAATAAAAGTCTCACCGACAGTTGGTTAGTTTAAGGGTTTTTTTCACGTCATTTTGTCTAGATGGATGTAAATTTACCAATGAGATATTGTCTTTAATACATCGCTAAAAATGGTGTTCTGGCCCTGCAGATGCACAGAAATATAAAAAAAAAGAAAGTAGCAACAAGAGATTACTAATAAAACTACATTATTGACTGAAGTTTGACAAAGTACACACTGTTGAGATGTACTCCTGCCGTGTTAGCCTTTAATACATTACTTGAAACATGGGAAATTCTGCTTCACAATGTCATCGCGATGTACCTGTTTCAGTTGTAAGTAACATTTGATGGAGTTTTTGGGAACAGACAGGGACTCTGAAGAAAGAGAATCTTTGAAATCTCCAGTTTTTGAAGTTAGCAGTGTTTACCCAGAGAAACATCTGAATTCTCATGAGATTTGGAGGTTCACACACAAGTCTGTCTTGCTGCACTTCAAACTACAGGTTTGCTAGAGGTTGCGAGAAATCTAAATGGTAGTGCCTTAAAACGATAGCCTGCGTGCTGTCAATTTGTCTTATGAATGCAAAAAAATAGTGTGTTCAAAAGGTCATTAGCAGGTCGTACAAAACAGATTCCTGTTTCCAGTTTCATGATCTAGTGGCAGCCGGTTGCGGTGGCTCCAGAATATTGTAATATATGGATTTTCGGGGAGTATTTTAAAAACTATTTTCTAGGCTGGTTTGGATGATTTATCAGAAATTATTTTATTTTTAATTCAGGCACTTAAAAAAAAACAAACAAATATATATATATATATATATATATATACATATATATATATTACAGATTATGGTGAGTAGCCATGACAACGGGATAGTAATTTGCATAAGGAGCAGCTTATTGAACCTTCAAATGAACAACTAATGCCTGGAATAAGAGCCCAAATCCCTTTGAGTTGAAGAGGAGAGGTCAAGTAGAGAAAATGAGATCAAGAAGGAAGAAAGGTTCACATAATTTTTCTCAATGATTGCTATGGGGAGGGGAAGACTTTTATGACGTAAAATGCCTCCATTGATGTGAAAACAGTTGTGTGTTTTTCACAAATACTTGGCTGGAAGAGCATGTAAACAGACTCCAGTGTTTCTCCATACGGACTTTAGACAGTGTGAGCAGAAGACAGACTTGGGACGGAGCAGAAGTGGGCGAGAGCGGCTGGCGATGCTCGTCGACAGCAGGTTCTGCGTGTGCTGCTGGGAAGGTCGGAGGCAGCCCTGATGAACTGCTGCCTGTGCTATCACTTGCGTCACCTGTATTACCTGCCAACGCTGCATGTGACATCATTCGCTCAGCCAATACCGGGTTACAGCCACCACACCGCTGTGATCTCTGGAGACTCCCATCAAGCTGCTCTGGTAGTCGACTTCCCAGTTCATCACATCATGTTAATATTAATTATATTTACTCTTATTACCAGTTATTATCAACTTGTCTGTATTCTATAAATAGTTTAAACAGCAATAATATAAAAAGAACGACACAGCAACCCATCCGTGATTTAATCCCTGGGTTTGTGAAATGTAGTCTTGAGGCCAGTTTTTTTACACCCAGTAAATCCAAATATGAGCAAAACGAACAAGTCTGACAATCAGCTCATACTCGCCTGTGATATAAATGTTTGTTTCTGCTGGGAAGTTGAACATTTTAACACAGAGATCAATGTCGATTGACACTTGTTGGATCACGCCCCAGTTCGGTTTGCCCTTTAACTGTGACTCGGACTCCATCCAGTTGTGAATTGAAAGAACAAAGGTTTGAAGAGGAAGAGACCAAAAAAAAGTTCTTGTCTCAGCAATAGAGAGAGCAGGTAGCTGTAGATCTTCCAGATGAATCCTAGAACGTTGTAAAGTTTGAGTCACAGCCCATATGGTCCCCACTTCTAAGTTGCTTTGGATAAAAGCATCGACTAAATTAATGATCTGTAATGAGGAACAGAGCGAGGTCTAGTCTCCATTTTGTACTGTATAAGTATTGGCAAAGTTTTCTCAACATTGTCCAAGGACAACTTTTCAGAAGTTTCTGTGCAACAAATTATCTGGCATGTTGTCAGGTTTCCAGGTTTCCCTTCAGCCCACAAACAGAACAAAAGTCTAGAAAAAGTTATTAAAAGTTGGACAGAAGTGTAGACTTTACGTCCTCCTGCCTTAAGCTTCAGGATACCTACAATGTTCTCCAGTGTACAAAAATCTTACAAAATAAAAATCTGTAAACAACAAAGGAATATGAGAGTATATTTGTTAAGTAACCTGACACAGATGCATCTGTTTAATATTCTCGGCCACTAATACAAACCTGGATATCTCAAGTTCTGTTTGTGGACTACAGCAGATCTTTTTTGTTTGTTTGTTTGTTTGTTTGTTTGTTTGTTTGTTTTCTCGTGCTGCTCCTGCTCTGATTAACTGCTGCCTGATGGTTTCAACTCGAAGGAGCGTGATGTTGGAGAGTGAAGAAAAGGAAGAGATAATAAATGAAAGAGAAGGAAAGAAAGGTAGTGATACTTGGATAAATAAAACATTGGAGAAGGACAAGAACAAGTTGGTGACATAACACAACTGCTACTTTTTTCCATCTAATCTCAGATGAGTCAAAGATGAACATAAACTGCTTAAATGAGAAAATCTACCTCACAAAAGAGATATCGTTAGCCTCATTGCAGGATTTCTCACATCATATTTGAACATGGATAACTTGGGCAATAATGCAAAGAGGCCAACGGTATGTGAGTGAGTTTGGTGATTTGTGAGTCCCACCATCCTTTTTGGAAGAAAATAAACGCAGAAACGTGGGAGTTCGAGCTCAGATGACACACTTCGTCTTTGAGTTGCAAGTATGAAATGAAAAACACAGGTTGTGAATGTATTCGCCACTTTCAGGTCCAACTCAGCTGCGTCTTGATCTTATAGCCTCCATATGTGCACACAGACACTAAACTTTCTCTGCTGGAGTACATCCACCCGTCCATCATTCCCTCAATCCTCAAAGACACCTGGTTATGTTCCACACATGTGCACGTCTGAATTCACACACACACACACACACACACAAACACACACACACACACACACACACACACACACACACACACACACACACACACACACACACACACACACACACACACAGTTTGTGTCCTTTAACGCATCAGGGGTCTCTTGCTGTATATTTGACTGCTGCTTGCTGCTTGCTGAGGCAGACTGATTGAAAAATAACATCTATTTTTCTTTCCTCTGCCTGATGTTGCTATATGCCACACACACACACACACACACACACACACACACACACACACACACACACACACACACACACACACACACACACACACACACACACACACACACACAGTTGGAAACAGCTTTGTTTTGAAGTCTGTCCATACTAAAGGTTTTCCCTTCTGTCTGCCAGTTTTGAAACTGTATTGAAAAATGCTGCCAAGACCAGTCAACCAGTCTTTATAGACAGAAAAAAAGGATGTTATTGTGATGTTGGGACTAAAAGTACAAGGTGCCCTTGTTTACACGCCAGGGTGTGGGGCTAAATAACACTAGTACAGTACCTACATTTTGTTCTACTTTTACTGCCATGACAATACAAGTATCAGCATTGGTTTTTCTAGGCATTCGCAGACATATAGCTGGAACAACATTTGTATTTTCTTCAAAAATTAAACCACTGGGAAAATAACAGGCTAGATCAAAGGGAAACGTTCTGTTTTGGAAACTGAAGCAGCGTTGCTGGAAATATAATCTTAAACTCACAGCTACTTCAATACTATCAGACACAAACATTGGCTTTTACTTGTTTACCATAGAAACACCAATCTGTTCAATCTGGGTGATGTGTGTTGTCCCTGATGGATCTGAGCTTCGCTAAAGTCCTCCTCTTGCCCACCACAGACTCCAGAGGACATCCCAGCACGGGCAGATGTTACAACGGAGTCATAAAAAGTCTTTAGTAGAGTCCTAGAGACTGTCTCGCTGGTGTGAATATGCAGAGCGTTAGTCCCACAGCAGCTCATTGATGACCCTCCTGTATTCCCGCTCGTTCCTGTCCGATATGCATCCGATGATGGCCGTGTCATCTGAGAACTTTTGCAAGTGGAGCCACAATGCCAAGTATAACAGTGTTATGGAATAATATCTCAAACATTCCAATTTCAATCCCACTGACACGATTAGTGTCAACATGAAGGAAAAAGATAAGACTATTTACCAGTGTTCTGCGAGGCCGGTCCCCTAGCGCTCCCCGGCATGTTTCAGATGTTGCCCTGCTCCAACACACCTGACTGAAATAAGTAGCTAATTAAGAGACTTGCGCAAGCTGATGGTGATGCAATTGTTTGAAAGAACTGTTAGGACACTCTTTTGTCACATTTTTGTTCAAAAAGAGGATGGGGATGCGTCTCTGGCTCATTTTGTTTTAGATTCATAACTGGCAAAAAGTCAGATCTCGGTGGTAACATGCTAGTGTGAAATTCTTTATCAAAGCCACTATATGTAGGAATAAAAGTTCTGAGCACACCGAGGAAAACAGATCTGCTGTGTTGAGAGCTGCTGGTGATACTGTGTTCAAAAGGTGAAAACAGTCCAGCACATTTTGAATCACCACATTATTCCTCTGGAGGCTCACTTTGTCTTCCTGGTCATTTTTGTCCCGCTTCAGTTGATTCCATAACTTCTTTAACTCTTGTGCTTACATGTCATCTTAGCAGGCATATACTATATATTCACTTGTTGATCACATTGTCTTGTATGTTTAATTTCTGTGTTTTTTACACTACAGAATAATTGCAGTGCAAAATGATAAATGAACTGATTAATTTGACATTAATTAAATTTAGTAAAGCCTTGTCAATCATATTCTATTTGGGTTATTACATTGTGTGCAAGCTGTTATTTCTTCCCAGACAAATGTATTCTCAATTAACAAAAATATAAATATTTACTCTTAACAGTAAAAATATATGATTATAAAGCTTTTTTATATATATATATAAATTGTGACAAATAAAGAAGCATATCCACATGTGCATCCGTGTCTTTAGCCCCCAAAATGGATTCCTGTGCATATTTGCACTGACCTTTCTGGCAATAAACAGCCAGATGGTAAATGTAGTGACAGGATGTCTGGTGGACTTTAAATGGTTTGAAATGAGATGTTAGAAGACATGTGGACGGAAGCAAAGAGGGGGCTCATGAGGGAAAGGGAACATTTGCACATGGAATCATTAAAGAACACAACAACAACAAAAAAAGTTATTAATTTTTAAATTTACTGGAAAACATAACCATGCTGCCTTTTTTTGAGCTGCCAACATTTTGTACATTTTGTTCTATTTACTGTGACATCACAAACTCACATCATAAATCTTATCCAGATTCGACATCTTTATCTCCACCTAATTTCACATTATAATGGACTTTGCTGTATCTTAAAGCAGTAACAGTTTTGGAAATAGTGGTAACCTGTGCAGGGCGGGGCTTAAATGGATATGAGTGTCTCACTTCACCTGCACGTCACATACATCATTGAGAGTAACGTAATTTCGATTCTCTGTATGTACCTCACATGTGGTAGAACTGACAATAAACGTGACTTTGACTTTGACTTTGAACAGATGATGTCAACAGGTGACTTGACTCATGATCTGGAGGAATTCTAATGGCTAAATCTCAAGTGCACAAGCCTAATAAGGAGACCTGTTATCTCCAGTTCCTCAGAGGGAACGTTGGCACGAACACTTATTCATCAGTAGCTGATATTACCACATGGTAAATGGATTTACTCTGTGAAACCTTTCTTGCATGTAGTAGTATGCAACTTGATACACAAATGCTGCTTCAAACCTGATGTGGTGGACCTTCAGCACTTACTGGAGTAATTCACAGATGGGATGGAGCTCAGCATTTCCATGTTTGAGGCCATAGCCAAGAAAGAGAATACAAGCTGCGTAAATTAGCTTTGTCCAAAGCTGGGCTTACCCTTTGGGATAGAGTTTCCAAGCTGGATATATGAGGAGTGTAGCTTCTGCTACAGCTATCTGGCACCCCTGAAACACTGCTTTTATACATGAAAGGAAACCACTTGAGGTGGTCTGGGTATTTGTTTAGAAGGTCTGCCAGACATCTTCCATGGTAGGTGGTTTTGACAATTTTAATTAGATGTAAACGTTGAGGGAGATCCAAGACTTGCTGGGTTGATTACATCTCTTGGTTGGCTGGGGGTTTCATCCAAGGTAGAACTGAAAGACGTGCCCACTATCACAGCATTCATACAAACGTAGCAGCTTTACACACAGAAGAAGAAGAAGCTCTGAGCATCATCTGCTTAAGTTTCTGCCCCCGTGAGCAGCAGAAAGTGACTGTATGGATGTTAACCTTATCCAGAGGCATAGTTGACATTTTTCAGTTTGGATGCATATAGAGTTTATCACTATTCAGTGGAAAAAATGTATAATAGTTTGAAAAAACCAGCATACCTTTTCTATTTTTTAAGAAATGTGTTTCGCGGCAAAGACAAAAAGGACCAAGCAGACTATTATCAAAACAAATCCAAAAGCCAGGCTCTGATAGGCTGGGGTTGTAGCAGCATTATTGGCAAATGTCTCTTCTGTGAGTCGGGAATAAACAAAAATAGATGGCGATGTCCAAGTGATGTCCAGGTATTTTCCAACAAGACAATGGACCATCCCATTTTGGAAACTTTTTAAAGGCATGGCTGAGGAGGAAGTTAATACTCGTAGTAGACTGGTCTGTCTGAATGCATTCATGCCTCTTTCCAAGCACGGTGTACATCCATCTATCTATTCTATCATCTGTTCAGTTTGTGACTCTTCAAAGTCATTTCAGCAGAATATTCTGCTCAGAAACCATCTTCACTTCTTCAGCAGACGCAGGTTTGGCCAATTCAGGACGAACATGCCAACTACATGAGAGGTAGAGCTCAGCATGCAGCATGTGACTGATACTGAAGCTAAGTGTAAACATTAAGGAATCTTTTTTATTGGTTTATATAAAAGAATGTATATATATATATAAAATATTATAAATATATATATATGTAATATCTATATCTTATAATATAGATGCTTTTTTTGCAGATTGAACGACTTAAAATCTCTGACTTTATCCAAATCCTCACATCTGTGTATTAGTATTCAATACTACTAAGTATTCCATAAGTTTTCCATAATGTCAAGTCATAACATACAGACCACAATGGTAAAGCAGAGTAGTTGCTACGTAAGCCCTGTATAGGCTGCAGCCAACAAAGTCTCTTACACACAGAGATGCACACATGCCAATAGACTATCACAGATTCAGTAGCAGGTTTACACACAGCAGTAAGAAGTTATGTCAGGAAAATATCAACACATCAGATCTATGCATTGCACGCAGATGCGCAATCATTTCACATACTAAACCCCAAAAAACACATGCGCAAACCCCCAGCTGCACTGACAACCAGAGTGGCTTCATCAGTGACGTGGGAACGCGTGAAAAAACCCCAGTGTCATTAAACACAAAAACTGTGCACTCAGACACATTGTAAACGGAGAAACATCCGCACACACATTCTGTGCACTTTAACACACTATAAATGTAGCTCTCTGTCTCTCACACACACATACACTCACACTCATGCAGATACGCCCAATGGAAAGATGTGGTGGCCACGTGGCTATGTGGTTTTAGGCTCAGCTGGATCTGCCTGAGGTTAAGAATATGGGAGAATTTCTGTCTTTTGTTCCTACTGCTTTTCTCATTTTGTCCCATATTTCTTATTGCAGTTAGTTTACCATTCTTTTTATATTGTGTCCTAAGTATAGTCACATTATTTCACCTAGTTTGCATGTTTTCGGTTCCAAGGTTTTATGTCTAAGGATGTCATATGTAAAAAATAACTATTATCATGACTGCATTTAAATTACTTTTTCTTGGTAAAATGTGCAACACAGTGTGAAAACTAAGTGCACCCTTATTCTTTCATAGGAATCCATTGGGTAAGTAGCAGCCAGGTGCTGCAGATCAAGTTTGCATCCCGTTGTTAAAGCAGAACCTCTGACAGCTGGGTCTGGAGCATTACAGGCATGTGCCATCATGTGCTAGAAAGGAAAGACATAAGTAATGACAACAGAGACACAATTATTGATGCTAGCCAGGGTTATAAAGCCTTTTCTCATCATTTTGGTGTCCATCATTCTAGAGGAAGAACAATTATTCACAAGTGGAAATGTTCTGTCCCCAAGGTCAGACTGTTTTATCTTCTTAATGAAAATCAAAGCTGCATCTCAGACTCTACAGCCCTCAGTTAGCATGTTAAATGCTGAATTTCATGACACTATAATTAGAATAATACTGAACACATATGGTTTGTATAAATATTTCACAAGGAAAGACTTGGACAGCTGTAAGTGTGTCTACTCAGACTTGGCATTAACATGCGTCTCCACATTCCCTGCATTATATGCAGAAAAAAAACAACAACAATATATCTGCCTTCAAAGGTAGGACAATACATGAAACCACATCTAGTTGCCTGGAAATAGAAGAACACCTTCTTTGTCTGTTGTATTGTTGTCTGTCCAAAAATGCTGCAAAAAAACATTAGACGACATGGATGTGGAAGTGGCGGGGAGGATATGATTTGGGCCACCATGCAGTTACTGAGTTGACCATGAATTGCATTGGCCAGGTCAAAGTCTTCTCTAGACCTTAAACTCAGCTGAAATGCTCTGACAGGACCATAACAGAGAAAACCCTATTTAATTAACTGTCTTTCTTTACGTATTTCCACTACTCATGTGACATGATCTTCATATGAGTCTTAACATACATACAACATGCTTAAGCTGATAACACACAAAAATCTATCATTTCTTGTGTCTTTATTGAACACACACATTAAACATTCCAACACTAAATGTTTGATATAAAAATTTCAAATATAATTTTTTTTCATATATTGTATAAGAAAAAAAAACTTTCTTGCACTTCTTTACTATGCTTTCAGTTCTTTTTGATTCCCTATTTTACTGTCTCTCTTTCACCCCCTCCCACACACTCTCCACTCGACTCCAACTGTCCTCTGTACATTTTAAGCCATTATAAACCCTGGTTTGGCAGCCTGGTGTGTGTTCATGTGGTGTCGCTCCATATAAGACCAAGATTGAAGCCTTGTGGAAAATCCTCGGCTTCCTTCTTAAATACTATCGGCATCATTGTCCAAGGTCTCAGGTCTCAGAGGGAGGGGGGGCACAGAAAAGACAGATAATTTAAGTTCTGAGGTAAGCCGTTTAAAAGAAGGCAAAGGAGAGTCTTAAAAAAAGAAAGGAGGGGAATCATGGAGGGTTTTTTTTTTTCATCATGCACTGCAATGACTGCTGGTTCTGACAGAGGCAGAAATGAAGAATTAGATAATTAAGGAGAACAGAAGATAAAGTCTAATTTTCTGGTTTTAGGTCTCCTCAAACGTGCATTGAAAGGGGGTCCAAAAAAAAACACACCAACACATCAAAATCTTTTCGAACACTGAAATAAGCTTCAGTCAGACAGTATTGGTGTGAAAAAAGTGATATGTTCTTACTTTCAGGTCTGACACCTTGACATGTACCCAATACCCTTTATCCATGAACTGACTCAGCTTGACATGCCTCGTCTTATTCACACGCATCATAAGCTGAATTTAGGAAGGGCCGAGCAGAGAGAAACGGACAGTGGACGGTGAACTGGAAAAAGTAACTCATAAATGGCAGTAATAGACTTTGTATACACCTCATATGTGTTTGATACCACATTTAAATGCCTGCGTCTGTGACTTAAAAATGTCTTACTGGAATTTCTGAAAACATGCCAAAACAGACACACTGATATACAACCACAACACACAGCTGAGCTCTCAAACCAGTGGAGAATGACAGCAGCTGCTCAGGAAGACAAAGCAACATCACTGTGCATTTCACACATTTGGGAAGCTCTTTACATTAGCAAATTCTTATCTTTGTATTCCAGTATGAAATTATTCATTATGATACATGTCCAACAAGTTGAACCACAACAATCAGCCCGCAGCTTTATATTACATTGTGGTTTAAATTTTATTGGTAATAGGCATGTTCCCTTGGTATTTCCAGGTAGTCTCATTTGATCTTCTCTTTAAGATTCTTCTTCTCTAGTCATTGCAAAAAATAGTGGCTCAACAAAAAACATATTGGCATCACAGTAGGTTAAAAGTAAGAAGAAGGTGTAGTAAATCCAAACAACCTTGGATTAGCACAAGCTGCTGATTGCTTTCCTAACCTTTATAGCACGATGATGACTGATGATATGAATAACTTGCTTGTATAAATTCACCTGTTCTGGTACACACACACACAAACACACACACACACACACAAAATATATATAAATTAAACATTTTCTGTTGATTGTCCAAATACTTTTGAGAACTTCACAGTGAAGTGGCTGTAATCCTTAAAGTTCTTTGTGAACTCTAAAATTAATGCTAAAACTCCACACTTTGTTCCCATCTTGACTGCCATGTCTGACATACATTGTGCTTATGTAGAAAGACAAAATCATAAAAATTGTCATTGTCAAAATCCTCTAAAAATATACCCTACAGGTGCAGAAGTCCTCCACCTCTCCTCATGCCACTTTCAGAGGAACTTGTTGCTTGTTTACAACTGCAGCCTGACATTGGTGATCAATGTGCACCAAACACCAAAAGACACCTTGAGAAAATCACAGAGTTGTCAGGGCGTCTGAAATGCCAGTAAATGAAATGGTTGGAATAACAGCGTGCAATGAACAATTGGATGAATGACATGGTAGTTTAATGCCTAAGCCAAACACTCAAAATGTCTAAATAAATAGAACTATAACATTCAGTTTAGTTTTTACAATTGCTAAGGAATTTACCAAAGAAGAACATATCTGCTCTTAAAGGGTCTTAAGGACTTGTGCGACATGTGTCAGTCAAGAATTTTTGCTGTGTTCGTAGTGGCTGGTCTAAAGGGGCTGGAGTTGGCATCTCAAGTCACCTCCACCCCTATATTCCACAAACTGTGCCTCTTTTGAAGTCAGTGCCACAGCGCTGCACCCTGCCAATTCAAAGGTACTGCGAATGCAGGTTAAAGTGAAAGTAGATGGAATTAAAGGTGGGAAAAGTGGGATTATTCCTTTTACTCTGACCTGGGTCTGTAATGACACAGTACCCAGCAAAGAAAGCCACTTCCTGAATGACACATTTTCAAACAAAGTTAAAGTGTTGTTATGGCACAGCTGTTTAGTTGTTATGTGAATGCTTGCATATATTTGAGTGAAGTCACTATTCTTTTTATCATATGTCATAAGTATGGTATGTAAGAGATAAGTGAGAAGGACAATCCTTTTTTCAGCATGTACTTTTATAAACGTATTGACTTTTTCTGTAACTCTTAGCTTCAAGTATCCCCTCTTGAGGACAATGAAGCAGAATTGAAATTAATTCATTCTTACCCTGTACTTGCGGTGCAGCACTGACTCACATGGAAAACTTGAGCTTGCACTCAGTGAGCTAAACCAGGGCTCTTGCAACATAACGCAGCCCATGAGTGTTAACAGCAATTTGTAGAGTAATTCGAAGACAGAGTTTCTAAATTCCCATGACCCAGTTTTGCTCACAAACCAGACTTTGACTAAACACTGGACACATTTTTTTAATGGTTCAGGAACTGAAATAAAAAGTGTCTGTTTCTGTTGGGTCACAAAGTAGCCGGGGAATGTTTTCATTAGGATGGCTCCCAGAGTAAAGGGCTATATTTAAACCCTTACATACACACCCTGCATCTTTGAAACGATGGATCAGGATGCAGTACCAGGTCATGGACTTCTCATGGGTCAATTAAACTGGGTCCCGCTGGTGAAAGGCTAATTGTCCTGAGTTCACCTCCTGGCTGAAAAAGTTCAAGAAACATTGCAATAGAAAAACTGACCTCGTGACATAACTAGTTAGTGTGACATTTGACTGTCCTTGGGGAGGCATGGAAACGGAAACTGACTGACCAGAAAAAAAGGTAAAAAGATGAAGTGCAGAGAGACTGCTTTGTGAATATGTGCAAGCCAAATGTTTCCCTGTGGACAATTAAGCATGTCGAAAACACTAAATCAGATCCCACACAGCCCCCAGTTGCTCTACACATCACCAACGGCACAGACTGAAAATACTGAAATTCCCAGATACCTAGAACCCTCAAAGTCCCTAAACATTCAATCTTTCATCCATGAAAAATCTCTGAGCAGAACTAAAGCTTGATATATCTCAGTGAGCATTACTGGAATGTAACTTTTGTATTGAATTGTGTTGTATTGATTGAATTGTATTGATTTGAATCTGTAGATTAAAACATTCTTTTTTTTTTTACAGCATTTGGAAACAGTAGGAGCATTGTTGTAAAGCACAACACAAGTGTCAGTTTCAATTTCATTTAAAAGAAAATTTGATTATTGTTAGGAAGCATCGCTTAGCTTTTGTGGTCTCCCATTCCAGCCAAAGTAACTGTGGACTCCCCTCCAGGTTGACTGTTGCAACAACTTCACATCACTTTATGATATTACATCATATAATAACAAAAATGAATCTGGCTCACAGAGATACAGTTGACATCTTAGAAGTGACAGAAGACAAAACATGAGGGACCCAGCAAAGATCCAAGTACATTGTTGAAAGTAAAACCTTAAACTAGAGCCGAGCTCAAACAAAAAAAAAATAGTGCCTTAATCTTCTAATAAAATAAAAATCTAATTGTTCCACTTATCAGGTAGATAAATTCGCATAGATAAATTCATTAATTCCTTTTTGTTCAAGAAGGACAAAATAAGTTATATATTTGAAACAGTTGATACAAGTAGAGACTTAACAATACATATAGTACCATCTAACATAGACTAGATTGTAAATGTCAAAGTCAAATCTCGTTATCAGAATTCAATTAGTAAAGTAAGTTAGTATAAGTAAGATGCTGGTTATTGTTTAAATTAATCATGATGATAAGGAAACTTTCCAAACAAGGAAACACCCTAACAAAATAAACCATTCACGCATGGGAATAGAAATAATTTGATAAATCTGAAACCTTCATCAAAAAAAAAAAAAAAGTCACCTTATTACCTGAAAAAGAAAATATATATTTACCTGTTGCTCATGTCCAAACAGCTTGTGTGTGGTATATGATACATGCACATTTTACAGCTGTAATATTCTAACTTAAAAAATTAAAAATTGAAATCCAACATTTGATCTTGATGATACAGATGAAAATATATTTGGACCAACACAGTTCTGACCAGTACATATTACTTTTTGCTTAGTCTTTAATGTATGTTCTGTATTATTTATTGTAGGATATGTGTTTGGTATTTCTGGCACAAAAATGCTTCTGGTAAATGGCAAAGTTGTCTCTGCTGTGCAACATCAACAAAGCTT
Source organism: Xenentodon cancila (assembly GCA_014839995.1). Classification (NCBI taxonomy): domain Eukaryota; kingdom Metazoa; phylum Chordata; class Actinopteri; order Beloniformes; family Belonidae; genus Xenentodon; species Xenentodon cancila. The sequence continues at coordinate 3,649,554 of CM026208.1, forward strand.
TGAATGATGTGTCTCTAGACAGATACAGACAGAAAATGTTGAACAGGACCAGAATCAGGCAGTGCCAATGTAAGAACCAGACAGACCTGTGTGTTTGTGTTCGGTATGACAGACAGACCTGCAGCCGCTGAGTCTTTGGGAGAACGTCTGCAAGACACCTGAAGCATGGGACTTCTCAGAAATCATGAGATTTTCACTTCACATTAGCTTGAGAGCATTCAAGCTCTGACTTGTGTGTGAAAAAGAAAAGAGACTGAGCCTTTTAAGCTTTCATTAAACATTTTCTCTACTTTCTCAGGATTTTAGCAATGTCAATCATTTTTTGGTGCAAAAACCAAGCTTGAAAGAGAAGGAGAAGCTGTATGCACCTGGTATTAACATGAATCCTGGTTGATCTTAGTGAACAGCTTTGACACAGAATGTAATTTGGAGTTTTGCAGAAATATCACAGGACTTATGTTGCCATAAGCTGACTGTGTGTGACTCTGCGTATTTGTTTGCATATAAAGTGAAACTGTTATATAAGATTACAGGTACTCACATGTGTAGAAGCATTAGCCTCATGCTTACAGACCGTTCGTTTTACCTCTGTAGTGCTTTTATTCCTTCATGCTATGAAGACACACACGGAGGTGGAATGGCGTACCATTTCTTTCCAACACGGTGCCATAATCAATCAATTCAGGGCTGTTCACTTCTGATGTAGCATATTTACATCCCCAGCTTTTAAGACAGTGTTGCTTGATCAAGAGCTATACGTTCACCTTCAAATGGGAACACCAATAAAGCTACAACAGCTACACAGTTAACGCCAACAAGAAAATGTCAGAGTGCCTCATTTCCACATGCTTTCATTCACTAGTGAGTCCATTCATGCCTGTAGGAACTTCCATAATCTGTGAGGTAGAGACAGAAGATCTCCTCCTGGTGTTTTTCAAAGCGTGATTTGGCTCACATTTGCTTAAACGTGTCATGGTGGATTGTGTGGTGGATTTTGAAGAGAATGCTGTGCTAGTATCCAGCACAAATAACTAGCAGATTTTTGAAAAACAAACTTCTTTCACTCATTAATTATGTAGTAATTATTACAGGTTACAACTGTAGGCTTAAAGTGGTGAATAGGTTTTTTTCAGATGGGAGCAACAAGCTGCCCTTAGCAACGCTAACACTGTTTAGTGTTATCACTGAACACAAGGGAAGTGAAAACCAGGGATGAAGAGGTCCAAGTGTAGGAGGGGGATACCAACTGCTTTCTTTTTGCTGTCTTTATTTTAACATCTGAATTAAAGTAACTCTAAAGTGTTGTAGCAGCCACAGTTGTATTAAATCCAAAGCATTTTTATTTCTAAATGCTGGACTACAGCAGTCCATGAGATACTGAAGGTACTGAAGGCACAAGTAGCTCATTAAGATATATTCACTTTTCCTTAAAGGTTATAATTGCATACTGCTTAATTTGATCACAGGAACAGCACTTCAACAGCAGAGCGGTTGACCATCCTGCTTGAAAAGAAAGCACAATACGTTCCTTTTATCTGATGAAAGCTTCAAGTGAAATTACAAAACCAAAGCAAAATTTAAAAAGAGCCATTTTTTTTTAATAGAGTGGTTTGGGTCTACAAATGTAAACATGTTTAAATCATAAAAGAAAAAAGAAACCCCCACTAAAGTGCCAGTGAGGAAAAAAAAAAAAAAAAACTTGAAAGTTAATTTTGTGTTTACTTGTGTTTACTGCATTAGTGCTTGTGCGTTAGAGTTTGACAGCTGGAAGCAAGATGCTGCAAAGCTTTACAGAAAGTGGACAGTTCTTGGAAATCCCTCCATCAGTGATATTACAAATCCTTTAAGTATGAAAGCTAAATAACATAATTCATGTAACTAGCTGCACTGCATGTGTGCCAGATGGCTACAGAGAGAAGGCAGTGAAGCCCAAATTTGATTTTGGAATTCATCAGAAACATGGAAGGTGGTGTGAGATTAAAACACAGCAAAGCAAGGGTTCTGTGTGGAGAGGGTTCAGTCAAATAGATCAATTATCACTAAATGGTGATTTAAAAATGAGCAGGCTCCCTTACAGAGGCCAAAGAGTCTTTTTTTTTTTTTTTTTTTTACCACAACTGAGTGCTAGTACAGCCTATATTCATAAATATAAATATATAAAGAGCTGCCTTCTCATAGCTTTCCAAAGAACCGATATTTTCAATAACTCATCCAGCATGTGCATACCCTCCAAGCCACAATTACTGGCCAAGATGAAGCTGCGACTGCTGTGTCTCCACAACACTGCCCATGAATGGCAACACTCACACTTTGAAAGGGGAAGTAGGAGAAATAGAAGTGGGGGATGGTGGAAAGCCAGCAAAGTGGTAAAGAGAAATGGTAAAATAATGTTTTAGGCCTTGCATGGTAACAGAATTTCATTGGATCATTTCCTGACATACAACTAGTGAACAAATGTAAATCGTTCACATGTCAATGTGCTTTGGACACGTCTTTGCTCCTTAGAAGTGCTAAACCAGTGTTTCAGCTTAAATCCCCTTCATTAAATTTAAACACTTGAACATGAAGCACCATAAGAATCTTGCTTGCTTCATCACAGCTAATCGATCTGCATTCTAACTCCGCTGAAATTTTCAGATGTCAGCTTTAAAAGATTTTTTTTTTTTATACACAGCTCTTCATGCACTTGGATAAGTTTGAATGCTGTTCTTTATCCATCATGAAAATGACATTGTATTTTCTAACTTGGGAATAACCCATTTTGGAACAAAATGAACACCCATCAACCACCCACAAACTGTGCTCAACAAAAATAAAACTGCGGAAACCCATTTCTGGACTACTGCATGGCAGCGATTAAACAAATCAGCCCTGAACACTTCATCGGAAATCTTACGTTTAATGATTTTTTTTTTTTTTCCTGATGGTAATGGCTGCTTGAGGAGGTTTTCTGGTTTGACAGTTGATTATATGGTGTAGGTTGGACTAAAATGTCAATCAATAAATAGTAGAATTGGTGTGCACCTAAAGCAGCATACATGTAAATGTCTTAAAACGCGGCTGTTTATGAGGGATATTTTAAACTGATATGCAGCTGTCCCTCTGGGATTGGAGCACACAAAGTTACTTTGGCTGGTGTTTGACAATAACAGCGATGGGTGATTGCTGCAGATGACACCATGTAAAATTCAAATTTACTTTAAAAATACTTTAGTAAGCCTAAAGAGACATTGATTGTGAGAAAAGTAAGCAAATATTCTTTTATATGAAATTGAAACTGACATTCTAACGTGAACAACAGTGTGTGCCCCTTAAAGTACATTATTACACTAAACTGCTGGTTTGGTAAATAGCTTTCTAAGGCCGCATTGCCTAATGGAAGGAAGTCAATGGACCTGTAAATCTCAAAACATACTGCAGGATTTTTTTTTGTCATTTTGTATATATAGACATATGTACATGGAATATAAAAGCTTTCATTAATACAGGTTTGCCTAGTTCAGGACAGTCACCCCCAAAAGCCACCAGCATGGTAAGTCAGGCCAAGGGACTTGGCAAAACAAGGTGAGCCCTTTACATTTTTTCAGACCTTTATTGAAGTCTTTAACACAAACAAAAATAATTAAACATGTTTTACAGGGGAAATTTGGTTATAATGTATGGCTGTATGATTACCGGTGATCTCTCAGTGGACTTTCACAATCAAGGTTTAATGATCAGCCCAAGGAAAAAAACATTCTTCTGACTTTTGTTGTTTGGCAGAATTTGTGAGATTATTAGTTTACCCAAAGGTTTGAGATTACGTAAAAATACTGAAGAAATTTGCTTTCGTTTGAGGAGACATTGTCCTTTCAGCTATAGTCCTTAGAAAAAAGACGGGTGATTTAAAATAAAATGTCTTTTTTTGACCTCTAAACCCCCTTTACTATGTGGTTGAAATCTCTTCTGGGAACGTCTGCTTTGGCCTCCATGCATTACTGTAATGTTGATGTCCAAGTCAGAGCCCACTTGTGTTTCCTAGTTTGAAAATCAGCTGGATTGAGCTGCTGTGTATAAATTGATGTGGCTGAGCACTGAAATAGTCTTGGGATGCTTTCAGCCAAGCAGCGTGGACGACTGTTTCTGGAATGGTTCTAAACTGCGCTGTGGTCCCTCTAGTACAGAGTTCACCAACCTTTTAGAAACTGAGAGCTACTTCAAGGATTCTGAACAATACGAAGGGCTACCTGCTTGATTGAACTTTTTGAATAAAGCAGGGTTTCTCCTTTGATGACGATATTTCATATTCACTTATTAAAATCGCTGCCTTAACATTTCCTCACAATAATTATCAAAATTATTTTTATCATTTCAGCATGAAAAATGTTTAATTTTTAAGCCATTTAATTTGTTCCATTTCCAACATTTTAGTAGCAAATCATTAACATCTTCAAATGAAGCCCCACTTATACTAAACTCAACCACTGTAACACTTTTAGCAAATCATGTCCCACATTTCTAGAAATGATCAGTTATGTATGAAAAATTATCTGAACTTCAAATAAAATTATATTTGTAGTTATCACCAAATATACAGCACTTGAGAAATCACCACATCTAATGCACTTTCTCAATAAATAATTTCCAAATTTTTGTAGTAAATCAATAACATCTTCAAATCAAGTCCCATCTGTACTAACTACAACCTCTAATGATCAAGTAGAAAAAAAAAATCTAAACTTCAAATCTACATAAATGCAAATGTGATTTAAAAAGAATAGCAATACATTTTAGAAATTGATGACTGCTGTTTTTAGAGCAGAGCGTGCGGGCAACTCGCGTGGTCCCCACAGACCACCGGGTGCCCGCAGGCACCGCGTTGGCTGCCACGGCTCTAGTGGGCCCAGACTTACACGCCTTGTGGCCACAGTTCATAGCACAGGTGGATCACGGCGCTTTTGTGCCCAGTGGGTTCCCACAAAGCTTTCGATCTGCCCGACAATGAATGGTTTAAAAAGGACAATACCGGGATGCGTAGCCTGTAGAGTTATTAAAGATAACTTAACAGATTACTTAATTAAGGGTCTAAACATTTATGAATTTTTCATAAAATATATTGTTGGAAAACCTCCTTCTTTGAGGGCAAAGTGTGATAGAGTGTTATGTTATAGTTTTAGTGCACAGCATTAGTTCTTGTCAGGGAGCAGACCTGTGGGTTTAACAAGATCTTCATGATAAAGCTGGAGTGTGTGAGCGCAGTGAAGCAGGAGTATAGGGATTAAGCTAATGTATATGCAGGTTTGCAGAGCACAGCCACATCTTTTGAGGATTTTGAATATACCCACTGCTCAGCATGATTAACATTTAAAGAAGATGCAGCATACCTTCCTTACATACTAATTATTGTGGTAAAATATCGTATGAGTGGGAGAAAGGATTACTTATTAAAGTTCTATGTATTCTAGAAAGGTTTGCTGAGCTTGCATGCTGATTTTAGGAATACCTTGTCTCATTTCCATTGAATACACATTTCCAGACTCCCCGGGAAAAAAAAAAAAAAACTGTCCTCATTTGCTCCCTGTTGGATTTAGTACTAAGTGGGGACACACTAAAATAAAATGAAGAGTAATGCTTGCAATGCTTGCTATAGTTTTTCTTTCTTTTAAAAAAAAAAATCTGTTAAATGTGATTAATTATGAAACTTTAAAACAGTTTTGTCCCACCTGAGCCATTCCCTGAGTGGGTGCACCTGTTTCCAAGAATCAAAATAAATAAGTAATGCGAGTGTGTATCTGATTATTTTCACTCTACCTGAGGGTTGTCTCATTTGCCTTACAATGGTATTCTGTGGCAGTGAAATATGGGGCCCTCTCACTGCTAATGAATTTGAAAAATGAGACGCAAATGGAATGGTGCGTATTGAAAAAAAACTAGCTGATGTGCTTACTCCAATAAGGACACTCATCCAAAAGTGTCGAATGTTTTCACCGTACTGCAAAAATATGAAGAAAATCACCCAACCTTTTAATTCTTTTAACAAGCTTACATGGACCAAAGTAAAACAAGTTAAGCTACTGATTTAATTCAGTGTTGTGATGCCTGCCATGAACACCACATTACTCAAACATCATTGCAGTTTCTGCTATTTTTTGCATGTGTAAAAACAACAGAGAGTGCATGAGAACAAAAGAAGATCCTATATCTCCAGACGATGACTGAAAGGATTTCAGTGTCATATTTTGAAGTGTCATTTACAAAGCAGCTGGTTAAATAAACCTTTTATCATCATCATGCTTATTACCATCAACAAACCCTGAATGCAAACGGCAGCACTGATACAACCCCACTGCTTTACCGTTATTTTAATAGGTAAAAAAAGAAAAGAAAATAAGCCCAGGAGAGGAAGCAAGTTCTTTATCTTTATCACAAAGGAGTGTTGTCATGGTTACCCACTTGTATTTTTGTGAGCAGCACCTGTCAAGAGAGGTGACGTGAGACAAACTGACGCAAACATAGATCACTAAATAAAAAAGAACAGAAAAGGAACACCAGGGTTTTAAAAAAAAGAGACAAAGAGAAAGATATTTTGAAATGAGCAAGACAAGTTTGACTGTGTGGAATAATAGATGCAAAATTATGTAGCACCTTTTTTATTTTACTTTTAGTGAACTTGTGAATGAGAAACTCACCATAAAGTGGGTTGTCAAACTTAAACAACCATGCAACACCTCTTAATAAATCTGTGTTCTCTATAAGATGCAGTGCTTTTTCTCCACAATCCGAGGGTTCTGTCCTGAGACTTGATCTTCCTAAGGGCGCCACAAAGGGAGGAGCAGCAGAAAACGGTGTGAAGTTAGGTGGGAGCACTAAATGTTAAAAATAAGACTAAACTAAACATAGCTTACGTATAAAATCTAAAGAGTAGACTGGAATATTATGGCCAGATGGACATGTTGACACATGCAGGTTTATTAAGAAGACTACAGCTATGTTCCAAATCACATCCTTGTGCATTTACACATGCATACAGGCATTAAAACTGAGTCCACACATAACAATACTAGTCTGGCCCGGCTCTGGCACCGCACCGCATAATGCACGAACACTTGGCCGATATACCACAAAGAATGACGGCTCTTTGGTGTATACTACTATATATTCTACTTAACTGTTAAGGTAACCATTGGTAACTGGGATTTGTTATAGTATGAATGGGTGGATCAAAAACAAACTACTCAGTAAAACCTTGATACGTTTAAATAATTTTTTTTATTTTTACGCTGACATCCTGGTACCAAGCAGTCCTGCACCCCCTCAGAAGGTCTTTGTCCAGACAATGACGGAGCACATTCAACAACAATTCCTCTCATGAATCTGAGTCAGAGAATCAGAGTCATGCATTCACGTTGTTGTGTTTATTTCCCCCCAAATTACTTTTGTGGGTCTTAAGCCGACCTCAGAAAACCAATGGAATTTATGATTCCATCACCACAAGGCCACTAATTGGCTTTCCGTTGGATTTTTTTTTCTCCATTGTGCTACAATGAAATTTCAGAATATTTTGTGCCTAAAAAATTAAGCTGTTCCTTATTCTGCATTGACTTAGTAGCAGGTTTCTAGGTCCTGCTTTTACATTTTGCACATCCAGCTGGCGCCATGAGCTCATATATGATAAGGATATACTGAAAAGGCAATATGTTAATTTACACAATCTAATAAAAAAAAGTAGTCTGTAACATGTCACACTGACAGTCATGAAAGATAAACTTTTGATAAATTCTTTTCCCCTTTAAAAAGAAGCTCCTGGTACCTTGTAGAGCCATCCCAAATGGCATCCGTTTTAAAACAAACACCCAGTTGAATCATCACTCTCAAGCTGAACAGAAGATAACAGAGACATGCAGCGTCAGTAGACCAGAAAAAACAAAATAAAAATCACTGTAATCTTTACCAAAAACACTGGCATTAGTCAGCCTTGGGTGGGTGATAGTTGTTGAAAGGTTTCAAGATTACACATACAGAAAATCTAAATAAGGCATTAGCCTTTGACTTCCCGTGCCAGTCATGTGATCCTCACTTTGGGGGGGTGGGGGGCTAGAGGTTATATTTGTTTAAGAAGGTAACTTGTCCTTTGGACCCTGTGGTATGCTGGGTATGTCAGTGGTTTATGTTACTCATGTTTAGAGTTCACCTCAGCCAAGACGTTCTTCCTTCTGGTGTTTAGACAAAAAGACTGGATTTCAGTATTAAGTTACAAATAATTAAACTTAATGGGCATCTTCAGGTCAATAGGTAACCAGAAATGCATTTTGTTATGTTCATAAGCTTTGAATTATTAGATTATGGTGTATGCCTGATGTAATTATGGTCAGATTAACGATCAGAGGGAGAGTTCAACTACTGTTATCTGCATCATGATCAACAATAAATATCCCTGTAGTCTCTCTCAGTACAAAAATATTTTGAAAAATCCCTATCATTGAGGAAGAAAGTCACGCAAAGTCATGAAAAATTTTTGTCTTCAATGAAGATAAGAAACTCAACATTTCTAGTTTCAAATCAGGACTTTACATTTAGTTCAGTTAACTGTCGGGACGCCGACTCTGAGTTCAGAGCATGCACTCTGACACGGAGCTCCAACCTCCACCCATTAGAACTACAGCTTTTATTGCAGTCATAAAGCAAACTTGAGTACATTTTCCTGTGGGAACGTTACAGCGGTAGTGCCAAAGGAAAGAAACTTGGCATGGGAGAAATTCTAGACCAAGTGAGGGCAAAATTTAAATATTTAATGGCTGTTACAATACTGCATGAGTGATGCGTGGTGGAATGTAGGCGTATTGTACCAAATAATCCCTTTTCATTCACCTGCAAATAGGCCTGTGAAAAAATCCTGGATGGAGCTGAAGTATAAAAACACGTTTCAGACTGCTAACTCAAACTTAACAAGCTGGGTGTCAGTCACTCAATAACAATTTTCCCTTGCAAAAGAAAACTCTTACAAGGAGCTTCAATGAGAGTATGAAGACACACTGTCACACTTGGAAACTTTGTTTACTGACAGAGGTTGAAGCGGGATGTTATCAGAAGAACTTTTATATTTTGAATCATTCATGATCTCAATTTCTGAATCAAGCTACCCGAAGACCTGTCAAATTCTTTTTTGATGGCTGTCATGGGCTTGTGGCCAGGTTGTCTACTGAGCTACAGGGGAGAAAACAAACAGAGTAAAGAAAACAAAAAAGAAACCCTTAGGCCACGCAAACTATTTGTTTCCAAAACAAAGGAAAAGGGAGAGAATATATCAACATTTATTCATTATTCATATCAATGTAAGGATATTTCAATATTCACACATCCCTAAAATGTCCATCATAAGTTCGATTGCCTTACAAAGTCAAACCTTTATGACAGAAAAGAAGAACTTAGGGTTTGTGGAGCAAAAGTTACCCTGCACACAAACTGCAGGTACATGTTTACGCAGCTTCTCAATCAGGCTTTAGTTTCTGAAAGAGAAACCCTTTTTCTGAGGTTTTAGGTGCCTCACCAGCTGAAACAGACCATCCCCAGTTTCCTTCGTGTCTTTGGAAGCCGAACATCTGTAGCATCTACGAGCCATGATGTTGTTGTTGAAGACTTTAACCATGTTGCTGGAACTAATGATGTCACTGGCAGCCTCTGTCACCAAATCTTCCCTAGTTTTTGTAGGCATCTGCTTCCATGTGGGTTAAAGATATTGGTTAACAAACTCTGCTATATATATATATATATATATATATATATATATATATATATATATATATATATATATATATATATATATATATATATATATGGGGTACTGCAAGCGTCCTCCTGAGGAAAGTTCTCACACCACACATGTGCTGGCAACTGTAGCATGAAATGATACCCACAAGGGCATCTTCTGTTGTGGATGCTTCGTTGTCCCAACAACGTACCTTCCTCTCTAACTAACTGTCATGCCCGTAAACAGGGTGATATCAGCCCATTTAGGTTATATTAGTGTGTTAACCCACAGCAGGTCTTGGAATATGGAAAATATTTCAGTGCACAGACTGGAAAAAAGAAAAAAATCATATTTTTTTATATCATATTATTTCGACTTTATGACCTGAAGTAACTTGTTTGCTACTTTGTGGATTTCTAAAACCAGGTACATTATGATGCTCCTGCCTCAACCCTGATGGGCTTTTTATACTTTTCATATAGCACATCTGAGAGCAGTTTATTGGTTTTATAAAATGAGTGTACATGTCCTTGTCTTGCCCTGCCATCCATCATGTTACAGTTGTGAATATACCCACCTACAAGACTCACACATTCTCCCCAAGTTCCCCCGCTTCTCATATCTCTGCGTACATCTGTGCGACCTGACAAAGATTAGATTCAGACTCGAGGTAGAGATCAGTGCATGCGTGTCAGAGAGAAAGAGACCATCATGGGAACTCAGCTGATTTCATTTCTGCTCCTACCCCACCAAAAGACCACAGATGTGGCGCACAAACCATCCCACACACGTTTATATTTTATATATAATTTTTTAGGGCTTCATTTAAATCCACTAAACAATAGAGGTATTTGAATGTGAATGTACATCTTAAAGACCGTCGACAAAACTCTACCCACGCACACAAATACACGTGAAACACATGCACACTTATGGAGAACCATGAGCAAATGCATACATATGTATACACACAATGAGGTTTTTGCCTTCAGGCCTTGGCGCCTTAAGAGAAGACGTTTTACTCTGCAGTCACACCGACACCTTCCTTTCCCCATTTCTGTCTCAGTAAAACTGATGCAGTGTTTTCTCCCTGGGGTAAGACTCCTTTTCCTGTCTCTTTCTAACAATCTCTTCAGCTCTCTCTAGCACACTCTAATGTACCAATTTCCAATTTCCTCCACCACACACCTGATGTCTGTGTGGACCAAAGAGTCACACTCACTCTCTTTTAGGGTAATTTGGTAAACTTAAAAGGGACATATTATTAAAGCATTACATTTGCTTTGAAGCATATTTGGATGTCTGAACTGACTGTCAGATCAAAAACCTTGACATAACACAATCCCGTAACTTAGTTTTAGAGAGCTTGGATCTAAAACATGTGATTAGCAGCTTCTCTTCCACCCAACTTCACCCCCATCATGTAGCAGTCATTGTTCCTCTGAAGCAGGTAGGACAAAACTCTCATGTTTTAATGGCCACATCCCTTTTTAAACTTAAAATGTGCGATGTCCACATATGTGTATGTCAGGTCTCAGGAGGATGAAGTGACAAATCTGTTGTTTATGTCATAATATTTCATTTCTTAACGAAGGCTCAAAGCAACAAGAACAGAGACTTGCACCAGGTCTTAGGAGGTTAAATAATTTTACGTGATGAGGAACAAAACAAACAAAGTGATGCTTGAATAAATATAAGTGTAAAGTAAATCTAAATGAGTGAAATAAATTCTGTGAAAGTTTGGAAATATTCATGCTGTAGCATAGAGGTTATTAATCAAGCAAAACAGACAATAATAAATCCATCTCACCCTAACCTCCCACCCAAATCCAGCTGAGATATGTCCCAGCCTCCATTTCCCTGAATGATTGGATGGGTCTTTATTAAACCACTTTAACTACAAAAACAAACAAACAAACAAAAAAAAAAAAGAATTTATCTGTCCAGTAGGTTGCACGACTCGTATGCTGAAGCAATAACAAGGAACAACTGGAAGTAAATGTTTCTGGTAAGTAATTTTGTTTGGATGTGGAATGAGAAGAATTTTTGCGGATTGTTCTCTGTAGACCAGCTTCAGCTCCCACATGAATCCTCGTCAAGCTGCTCCACTACTTTTAAACTGGGTAAAGGTCAGGAGTATAATTGGTGTTTACAGCAGATTGAGTTTATTCTTCTTCAACCATTATTTGGTAGAACAACTCTTATTCTTATTGTGTTCTTACTGTGTCATTGAAAAAATAAGAAAAAAAAAGTCTCCAGAGAAGACTAGGGTCATGAGAAACAGAATAATACAAATACAAAAGACATAATGCTTCCTTTATTTTTTTAATATTTCACTGACCTAATGCTTATACCAGTGCATGGATGCAGGTTAATATTTTCAGAGGAGTCCAATCATCCCATCTTATTCCCAATGCTATGCCATTAAATCTAAAATGCAGAGGAGGACAAATAATTGTGTTTGAATAGCAGTTAGAACATCTCAGTTACAGGCAGTTATCTGATTTTAAACCAGGCTTGTCTATAACTGCCGTGTATAACTGGTTAAATGTGCTCTTTCATTTCTGTGTATTCTTTTGGGAGTTTGTCTTATACACTTACAAGTGAGGAACAAACATGATTACAGCAGGGAAACCTGGGGTAAGCATGAAATCTCAAAAAAGAGACACAGTAGAAGTAAAATGGATAAAAAGGTCAAAGTAGTGTGAGTTAGACATCTTAGGCTGTTAAGAGAAATGTTTTTGAAGGTAACAAGATTTCAAGAGATTTTTGAGGGTAAAGAGGGACATAGTGTGGACTGAAAGTGCCTGGTGTGCATGGATGGGAGTACCACACGGCGGTCCTGAGCGGAGCAGGGAAGTGTGAATCCTTGCAGATCTGTCATCTGGTGTCAAGGTACAGTGTCGTCCTCTGTTTTTGTTTCTTGTCCTCTTCTGTGCTCTGTTCTGTCTTCCCGTCCTAATGGATGGTGGGCATGTCCTCTGGTCATGGCAGGTCTCACACACTTGTTGCAACGCTGCTCCACGCAGCCATTCGTCACCAGACTGTTCCGTCGCCTGAGGGGTGAGAACCCACTTGTTGATTTGTTGGATTGTACTTCTGTATTTTCTCTTTATTGGATTCAGTGATCATAAGAGCTTCATCCAGTTCCTGAGTCTCTGTCAGCAATTTCCATAATGTCTACCTGCACCCAGAAGCCCAATCATCTCTCGACGTTTAATTGATCCACTTCCTGGCTTTGGAGTCTGTTTGTGTATCATCGGACTCGGTCACAACACCTGGATCTGAATTGATTCCAAATTCTAGCTTTGCTTCTTACATCTGGGGGATGTAGGAATTACATTTGCTTATATCAGATATTGATTTATACTGAGTCACGCAGGTTTAGTTAGTGATACGTTGAATGAAAAATATTCTTTGTCATAGTTATAAGTTAACTTTGAACTTCAGAAGTTTATATTTCTAGTTAAAGATAACAAGTTCCTTTTTCAATGGCAGGAATTCAGTTTACATTAAGTAAACAACTTGGATTTGATTCTGAGTGACAAATCCAAAAAGGAATCAAATCCTTTAAAGGGGCCAAATTTGACATCACTAGAGAGGAGCTTGGTGGTCAAGAAGGGGAATCGGCCTCTGTGATTGAGTTCAGATGACAGAACGTAAACCCTGAAGTCACTCGGTAGTCAAGCATGAATGACCTGAATTTGATTCAGACAACCCTGGGTTGCCAGTGGAGTTGGATGAGCAGTGTAGTGACATGTGCCCTTTTTGGTTGATTGAACACCAGACACTCAACTGTTCTGTGAATCACCTGCAGGGTTTTCACAGTGCATGCTGGGAGACCTGCAAGAAGAACATTGCAGGTGTGAAGACAAGAGATAACTATGGTCTACATCAAAACATGGGTGGTATATTGGGAAAGGTTTTCATCATTCCCACCTCATCCTAATGGAAGAGGTCACACTAAATCCTGACTTTTCTGGGAGAGTCTTTGATAAAACAACAAGACTGGGCTCCTTATAACTTTTGCACAGTACTGTGCATAAATATAATAATGCAAAGAGTCCAAATCCAAGATGAGCTGTTTCTTCTTTTTCAAGAGTGAAAGTGACATCATTTTTCGTCATACTGAGCAGACAATGATGATGTTTAATTATAGTAATCTTCCAAAAGTTAATTTTGAGTTATATCCACTGCGTAATTATATATTATTCTACCATACTGTGCAATGAGTACTACATTTTCATGTTTTACCGTGCATCGAACCTGCATTTAATCCTTGGAATAGCTACAGGGGCAATAAATGTTGGTCTACTTTGCAACTTTCACACCAGAAAGTGGCATAACACTAACTTATGTTGATGAATTCACATCTTGTACTTTCTATTACATTTTAAAAATTGTAATCTGGTCCCAGTGCTCAGCAAATTACCCATCTTTGATGATCTAATTTTCAAACATCTTATATCAGTGTGAAAGAAATTTCCCAAAAATCGTAACATGCTGCAAAGTGTTTAAAATCTCACCGCTTTGCTTCAGAAACCAGACACAGCAAGCTACTTGCCATTCATAACACATTGTCAAGGAGGTGAGAACATCTCTGTGCTCTTAGCATCTTCCTACTGATAGAAGAGGGAGTTGTGAGATCCCATCATAACATATTGAGCTGTTATTAAAATTACATTGCCCGTGTAATCATTTAAATGCATCACCACATACTGTACTGTGTCTATCCATCCAGATATGTATACGGCTGCCAAAATGCTGGTTACTGGAATATTAGAAGCCCTTTAAAAACAGCACTGAATGTGAGATGACAGATTGTGCATTACATAAAGCACTTACACCATGTGCTTTGAGATTTCTGTGTGACAGTCACATAGATTCATGTCAACATGATTCCACTGCTAAAACTGTCAACATTTGCTCAGAATCCTGCAGAAATCAAAGTGTAACATTTACATAGAAAATGGTAATATGGCATTGTGAGTGAATCTATTGACATAGTTTGGAATCAGTTTCTTTACAGTTACATGTTTTTAACCCTGGAGTCATCACTAATTTCTTCTTCTTTTTTTTTTACTGTCTCTTTTCTCCCCTCTCAGTTTGTCTTGTTTCATGCTCACACCCTTATATATCTTTTCTCCTTTCTTGCCCGCAGTCCTTTTTTGAATTTTTCTCCCTCAGTGAGTGTTCTGGATGGAAAGTCTGAGCAGTTAGAATGAAATCAACCTCACTTTTGCGCTGGGTATGTGTGCGTCTGTGCACATGCGTGACTGAGCAGAGCTGTTAAAGTAAGATTGATCCATTGGTTTCAGCTGAGTGGGGTGGAGGGGTTGGTTGAGTTTCATTCCAGCCAGTTGGGTCCCCTCGCGGTGAGACGTGCTGACAGGTTTTTGTTGCAACAAACAGCTAAATCCACAAAGAGGGGCAGTTTTGTTAAGCTTAATTTCTAAAAGTTTATCTCCATTTCTTTAGACACTTTGGCCACTTTGTAATGATTGGTACCATTTTTATATAATTACTTCTGCTGATATTGTTTTCTGCCACCATTCTGAGTATCTGTTTTTTTCTGAGCTTGCCTCTTATTTCTTTTCATCAAGCAATTTAATTTCAGCTTTTTTCTTTCTTTTTTTTTTGGCTTTCATGGCTGATGTTATTAAAACCACTAAAAGCTCTTGGTCATTTTTTCCTTAATCCTTACACTGTAAAATAAAATAAAAAAAAAAAAAAGCACAGCCTTGTAATTCATTTTTACCAAGTAATCCTGTGAAGGTCACTTCAGAAACTTTCGCTCATTAAATAAGTCTACAGCTGTCACGTTTAATGAGTTAAAAGATCTGTCACAGTCATAAAACAATGAATAATTAAGGACAATCAAATTAAAGCCAACATTTATCCTCATGGGAGCTCAAAATCATGCTTGTGCCTTGGTGGCCTATTGTGGGAGGAAGTGGGGCAACAGATTGATGAGTTCTTTGAAGAACACTACATGTATTCATAATCTCTTTGGCTGACTGACTAAACTCTGTTACATCAATTATAAATAAACACATACATTCAAAATACCTTCAGTGTGGCATCTAAAAGCAACAGACTCACTCACCACAAAGACACTGGGAGTGATTAACAACAGCCTTGTCCTTGTCTTTGACCCAGAGCCTAGAGATGGATGCCTAGGTGAGTTTTTGAACATCATCAAGCCTGGCAGTTGTACAACATCTGGCAATTGCTTTGCTCCTTCAAATTGACCAATGCCCTTTTTGGGCTCAATTGTAAAGTATCATGAGGGGTGTATGTAAGCTGAATATGTTGCTCATGTTGCCAGCCTGAACTAGTTCCCACCCGTCGTCCCAGTTCATTCTGTCCGACCCATTCCAGTATCATCTTTAAGATGTGAAGTGGAATCTCCACATTAAGGGGTGAGGTAATGAGAAAAGGCTGTGTTGGTGTGGCACCAGCCACGGTGAGGCCATTCCAACAAGTACGACATGGGAAGGGAGCATAGTATCTAATAAGAAACTGCTATGTGTGACCATGGCACCAGCCACCATGAGACAATTCCAACTGAGTGGAGCGACACAAAGGGACCATCCTGCCTAGTGAGGAACGACGACGCGAGCGTGGCACCAGGTGCTGCAAAGCCATTCCTAATGACTACGTCATCAAAAAATGAATATACAATAAGAGATATATGAGCTGCCGGTGAGGATGCTGCGTGACTGCTCATCCTCACATCACATCCAACCAAACTGAGCTGCAGTCTCTGGAATAAACTGCTTCCTTTTCTAACAACAGAAGAGGTGCACCGTCAGAATCAGAGGTGGCGAGAGACATTGAAATCAGTACTAGGAAATCTTTACTCATCCAGATTTTGGTAATATCATACACATTCTAATCTCAGCAGGGCAGTTAACTACGCATTCAGATTAAATTAAATAAATTGGTATATGTTTTTAAAGAAAATACAAGACATTTAAACAGTAATAACAACAAATCTTGCGTTATTTTCTGTTGCCAGAATTAAATGTTCAAGATGAAAAGATTAAACAAGTTAAGCATCCATCCCAACCCAGCCTGTAAGGCATTCCTTGGCATGCCAAAGCTGGGAAATCCACGAGAAACAACCAACATGCACATAGCAGTGGCTGGGAACCGCCACGGCCGTTCATGGTCTAGGAGCCCATCTTTAAAACAACATCATACCCCCACACGCCCCTACAATGAGCCGGTACTTTACCGATTATTTCAAGTCACTGTTATACATTGACCTGCAATAAACTACATATTAGCATTTTAACATGTCTCATCATACCTCTGTAGTTATCTTGCTGAAAGTAACTCAAAAGTAACACACCTTACAATTCAGAGACAGCCATATTAAAATATAACAAATTACTTTCAAATGTGAGTAACTTGAAATATACACAGTTGTTATCTTACTTTTGGAAGTAACTTGATTACACTGACAGTAACAGCAAAGCAGCAGCAAACTTTGTAGTTGTGTATCAGGTAGCCGCTCGAACCCGGAGGCGCTGTGAGCTGTTATTTATACTGTTACTTTCTGGATCATGTACAGAGTCTATTGGGTTCAAGGGGCTAAGTGAACTTCTCAGGAGTAAAATAAAAAAAAAAGAAAATTACACCCAAGGAAGAACTATGTAGACAATATGAGAGCAATATGTTTTGTGCCTGAACTAGCTGGAAGGTATCGAAGGTTTTACCTGCACATGTTCATGTGTACAATAAATAAAGAAAATGGGGGGAAAATAAAAAATCTGAATCAGTGATATGATGTGGAATGTAACTGATTTAATATGCAGTTTTGTATCAAACAGCTGACTAAATGACAATGAAGGTTAACTGTTATGTTGTTTTTTTAAATCATAATCTGAAAATCTTCCTTTCCTTTTGGCTGCTCCCTTCAGGGGTTGCCACAGCAAGTCATCCGTCTCCATCTAATCCTCTCCTCTCCTATCCTCTCATCTTTAGTCTTCCTCTAGGCCTCCTTCCTGGCAGTTCCCACCTTAGCATCCTTTTCCCAATAAACTCACTAACCCTCCTCTGTACATGTCCAAACAATCTCAGTCTGGTCTCTCTGACTTTATCTCCAAAACATTTAACATGTACTGTTCCTCTGATGTACTCATTCCTGACCCAATCCATCCTTGTCCTTCCCAAAGAGAACCTCAACATGTTCATTTCTGCTGCCTCCAGCTCTGCTTCCTGTCCTTTCCTCAGTGCCACTGTCTCTAAACCATACAGCACTGCTGGTCTCACCACTGCCTTGACTCACTCACTCACTCACTCACTCACTCACTCACTCACTCACTCACTCACTCACTCACTCACTCACTCACTCACTCACTCACTCACTCACTCACTCGACAGATGACCAGTTCATCTGCCATCCCCATCTCGCCTCATTTCCTCTTTGGAAGAAACCACAATAACTGCTCACTACCATTTTGTTCAATAGACTCTTTAATAGACTAGGTAATTGTAAGATAATTAAATAGAATTTATCAAAGGGAACTTACACTACTTGTGAAACCGGTTGTGGATGTGATCAGTCTGGAGTCACCCTGCCTCCTCTTTGTGTACTGGTCCTCCAATAAAGTAAGAAGCAAGCTGCTCTCTTTACAGACCACTAGTCATTTCAACCAAACCCATGTCATTGCAGGACTACAGTCATATATATATATATATATATATATACATATATATATATATATATATATATATATATATATATATATATATATATATATATATATATATATATATATATATATATATATATATATATATATATCAAAGTTTTCAAGGCAGATGAGGTCAGTACAGTCCGACCAAGGGCAATCCAGTTCACACCACTATATTCAAATTCAGTTTGACTCTTTGGGTCTCATTAAACTGATTTGAATCCAATCCAGATTCAAAATTCATGTCGATTGAAAAAAAACAAAAAACCCTGCAGATTACATCAGGACTTTAATTCCACCATTCTGAGCAAGTGCAAGGTGACAGTGGAGAGGAAAAAAATAACCAAAAATACAATTCATTAACAGGGCAAACAACTTCCAGCAGAGAGTAAGGGAGACCAGCAAACACAGAGATTATTCTGAGAGGGCCACCAGCCGTCTAGGTCTGCAGCAGCAGCTAAAAGGATGATTCGAGGCCCCCAAGCCAGCCGTAACTACAATCTTTATCTAAAAGGAAAGTTTCAAGCCTAATCTTAAAAGTAGAGGGTTGTCTGTATGCCACAAACACTAGCTGGGAGCTGGTTCCAGAAGAGAGGAGCCTGATAACGGAAGGCTCTGCTTCCCATTACTTTTGGGTGTGCGTTTTATTTTTTCATTATTATTATTTTTGGAAACCACAAGAAAACCGGGTCTTGAACCTGGGATAGCTCCACAAAGACTGTACTGTCCTTACATAGAGCAGCTGTATCCAGCGCTCCGAATTCTAGTCTCAGTTTATCAGGAATCCAATGGATTTGAAGCAAAGTTTGGAGAAATATGAGCTGTACTCCTTCTAATGTCACTCTCACTGCAGCATTTAGGATCAGCTGGAGGCCGTTCAGGAGTGACTTTTAGGACTTGTAGTCCAATGTTACAGTAACACATATAAGGACTTTCTTTTACTTAATTTCTCAGAGAAAAGATTTTTCTTATTTATCCCCTTATCCTCTCATTTCCTGGGTTGTCATGTAATAATCGTGGTTGATAAACATTTTTACAATGAAAATGTAATTATCAAATACAGCAGAAACCCATGTGGCTTGAGAACAGTCCAGAATGATAGCCCAGCACTTTATTGATCAACACTGCTGGAATTCAACATTGCGAGTTTTGTCATTTTTGTAAATATAGAGCTTTGTTACATCCAGCTGGATCCAGCTGTGTGTAACATGCAGCCCGGTCTGTAGGTTTTTTCTCTTTGGTCCATATACCTAAAATGTCACAGTTCTAAAACCGTGTCTTCATAAAGACTGATTTTCCTTTGCAATGTATAACTCTGTTTTGGTTGCATCATCAAAAATATGAAGGTATGGAGGCTTGAGACTCAGTCAGCCCACTCAAAAGTCTATAAAAGGTCATCTTTTATTTTCCCTGGGTTCTGTCATTTAAGTCTATATAGGAGTATTTTCAGCTTGTAGAGTTAGTTTATGGTCAGATGAATTCATGCTGGCTCCAGAACGGTGATGAATGAACTCTGGCTTTACGTCTCAGTAAAAAAGAAATGTCTTAAATCCTCCAGAAAGCAGCTTATACACCTAAAACCTGAATTATAAAGAAATTTTTAAAAACCTTTTTGAAAAAGTGTCACATTTTCTTGCAGTCTTGACACTGTGTGCCAGATAATTCTAATTTATACATTAAAGTGATGGGAAGAGGTTTCACTTTTGCCTTAAACAGGTTTGTGTTTAGCCACTGAGCATGTCCCAGTGCAATGCAAAAAGAAAGAAACACATTCTTCCTGTCATTTATAACTGTTTAATCTTTTCATGTGTCATTTCATGTGTTAAAATGACATGTCAAAGGGTTGGGGTCATTTCACAATACATAATGTGAAATGACTTGCAAAAGCAGGAAAGCGGTCATACAGGACATGAACTGGCACGTCAAAACTACATTATACCATGAACTAAAGCTGACATTCTTCATGACGGACAGGTGACACTCCTTTGTGCCTCACCTCCATCACTTGTGTGATATTTCCATACTTAGTCCGAACTTGTTCTGTCTTTGCTTGGAACATAACTCTTTTTGAGAAACATTTACTTGCATGTAATCGACAGCTAGAATGTGTTTATAATGTTTTTGAGCAATTTAAATGCCAAGTTTAAGAACTGTACAAGAGCCAACAATAAGTCCTGGGATAGATGGAGAATATGCCAAATACAGCGTCAGACAAGCAAAATCTGGTTTCAACAGAGCAAGCTTGAACAAAGCTTTACCTGTCAGGTAGGTTACCTCAAATTTACCTCTAGAATACTCTCAAACAGAAGATGATATGGTTGACTCTGTCAATTAAAGGTGCCCAGGTCCTGGGCCTGCAAACCAGTCATGGAGTCCAACAACCCCACTTTGGAATAATGCCATGAGGACAGATCGGACCACAGTCTTGAGGTTTGTCCAGATGCAGTTTTGGGAACTTCAGTACCAGGTTGTTTCTAGACAGAAGAGGTTTTCCTCCGCTGACTCTTCCTAACAAACCATACTTGTTGACATCATGAAGTGGCTGGTGAGACTGGAAATTTGATTTCTCTTCTGTTTCTGACCTGTTTGCTTTGAAGCCCAGGTGGAGTGCAGGGCAGGCTGTATTTGCCGGGACCTGTCTGGGGCAGAGCCTTCGCTCTTCAGGTTGTTCCTTGCAGGTGGTCGCTCACTGACCGGTAACCCTGGACATTTCCAGTGTAACCAAATCGCTAAATTATCCATTTATTTTCAGACTGTAGAAGAAACACACCTGTTCTCCTGCCTGCTCACACTCTACCTGCTGACCACACCTGACTTTGGGAATCCACCAGCCATTACCCACCTACTCCCAGAAGACTCCCAGGAATTTAAATAGAGGGGGCTCCAGTTCATCTCTGAGCTTTTTGCTGTCTTCCCATCCACTCAGACTGGTACAAACTGGATCTGTGTTCCTCCAGAAACAACCAATGCCATCTGATAACTATTCACCTCATCAGAAAGTCCAGTTTTCCCTCAAAATAAACCTTTCATATGTTGGTCCACTGTGGCCTGGGTCTGCTCTCTTAGGTCAGTTTCTTGCCTAATTATGTCAGTTTAGTCTTTTTTTTGGGTATTATTATGGACTGCTGCTCTGAAATGTAGCGTACCCATTTTTTGTAATCATCTGAGCATTGCAGGGTTTGAACTTGGACCTTGATTCAGGAATCACCTACTACACTAACATTAACTTAGGGAATACATTTTTTGGCTTTTGTTCATTAAACGTAGCATTTGTCCTTTGATTTTTTATTATTATTATCATTATTCCCATGAACACCCATTCTTTAAAACATATTTCTCTGTTTTCTTTGGTTTGTTTTTAAAGCAGAGAGCATACAGTTATTATAGTAATTCCATCCATCCAGCTCCATCATTTGTCATGATGTGGACATGAGCATGTCATATTCTTGAGGGAGAAGCTCAAGTGTTGGTATACAACCATGAAGTTGGAATGTGTGTGTGTATTTGTGTGTGTGAGTGCATGTGCGTGCCTGCTGGGAAATCATAAATAATCCTCTGAGACGCAGATGCTCAAACAGATCATTGTCCTTCTGTGCTGCCGTATGTACCCAAACAGACATATGTCAGCAAAAGCACGCGGCCTCCTACGGCTCAACACTGTCAGCCAAAGATCACTTCCCAACCTTGTACCATGCACCAACAACAAATGAAATTCAATCACCCATTTGGACTTGGAGGCACTGTTATTCTACGCATGTTAAAGAAATTTAAGCAAATACAGGCAAAGGAGGTCTAAAGAGCATAAAAATTACTTTAAAACTGCAGCAAAGAAGAGAAGAGAAGGTAAAAAATTCCAGAAGGAAAATTTAAAAGCAGAAAAAACTTGGAGAGAAACACTTATGACACATAACAATTGACTTTTATTTCAGAAGAATTCAAAAGAAGTGAGGCAAAACTGAAGAGGTGGGAGGCAGAGAGAATTATGGAGGAGGGGAAGACAGGAGTCAAGAAATATCAGCTTCGTTTAGCTCTTCTAAATAAGATGTTAGATTAAAGAGCACAGAAAGAGCTTTAGTTTTAGAGGAAGCATGTGGAAGGCAGAGGGGGGTTGAGGGTAATCATTCAGTTGGGAAGAGGATTTTTGTGTTTGTGTAGTTAACGACAAATAACATAAATAGTCTAAAGGAGAGACACGAGAGGTAAAAATAGTGTGCCAGAGAGCGAGTGAGGGAGAGGGGGAGGACGATCCAGCAGAGGGAGAAGCGTTTAGGCTAATCTCAACAGCACTTCCAATTTACTCTCATAACTGATGAACTAAGAAGATATTTTGGCTTCCTGACTGACGCTTAATGAAATGTCAGGAGAGACGTGTATGTCCGCACATACACACAAACACACATAAAAACACATGCAATAATACAAAAAAAAAAGTATGAGGCAGATTTGTTTGCAGTCATGTAGGAATTTCCCATTAAGGCCCAGATAATTGCCTAATTTTAAACCAGAGTAGACGTAGGACAAGACTAGAGCAGACTAGTTATGGTGCTGGGCCGTAAAGGCAGCGTCTCGATGAATGTGGAGGATTTAAACCCATCAGATAGTTATACCCTCCTACAGAAAGAAACTAACCAGCGACAGCTTGACAGCCAGTTTACCAGGATTTTATTTGAGTGAACATTTTCAACTATAGTTTGCAGACAGCTTTGACATCTATTTATGTTTATTTTTAATGGTGCAAGGAAAACACATTTCTTGAGCCTAATTGTTGTCCATCTGTATCCATATTTTTGTCAGAGAGGATGTTTTCACTCATTACTCTAAACCACAACATCTCCTGTCAAAGGGAACCTCATCACCTGATGTTTGTAACATGCCAGAAAATCAGCTCAAACCCAAGACAAATCACAACTCATCTAAAAGGTTAAGAGTTTAGTCCAGCCGGTAAAACGGATGAATCTGTGTGAAGGAGAGGAAGCGGCAACATCTCAGCCAGCACAGAGTGGGTGGACTAATCTGCTTTCAGAAACACGGGCACGTGTGAACGGCTTCTACACGCAGCAAAAGTTCGAACACAGAACAAAACTTGAACAATACGTTCTGGAAGCTGCACAGAGGAGTTTTTAAAATGGGCTGCATATCCAGAGAGGAAAAAATAAAGGAGATTTTAAAAAGGCAGGTGACAAAAACATGCTTTGCTCCATATTGACTGTGGACTCAATTTTAAAGACATCTTCCAGTGAAAATAAAGCTTCCAGAAGATAAACTCTGTTCGTTATAACAGGCACCTGTGAAAGAAGCAGGCAGCATCATGGCTGAGTGTTTTCAGCTCTGGACTGCAGTGCACCAGCGACGGATTCAAGCTTTGAGGGTTTCATAGACAAACCCTGAACCAATCCGGTGGTCTTTGGGTGTGGTTTGTGTTTGGAAACAACAACAAACCGAGGAACCACACAACTTTTCCAGAAATGTTACTAGGCGTTGGGTCGACATGGACCACGGCAAATGTTATTGGTCCACTTAGTGGCATTGTATTTCCTTTTATATATTTGTGGCGATTTGTTTTCTTTGTTGTTCCAGATGCAGGGTCGTCAGTGAAGCAGAGGGATGTTAAATGAACACATTTTTAATAAATTAATCAAGGTGTTGCATGGGCAGAAAGTACTTTCCAGGATCCTGATGACAACAACAAAGATCTAGAACCGGAAAAAAGGAAAAACCTGGTGAAATACATGCTGGGGAAGTAATAACTAACAAGATGTGAGTGCAGCACTCAAATCTAATCAAAAGACACAAAGAAAGCTGGCCACCACTTCCAAAAATCTGGGCCACTTTGGTCCCGGATCTCTCCCAGGGACATTTCAGCCTGTGTGTTGCGCGGAAATCAACTCGTTAACAGTTAACATGTTAATGTTGACACGTTAACAGTGATCACATTAATGGGAAAACAAAACAATCTGACTGGTTTTAATGGGAGATGCACATGAAGGTATCCGATTCATATCGGCTTTATTTCCACAAGCATTTTACTGGTTACTTTTGCTGGTTGTTTCAAAGGGGATGCATTGTAAACAAAAGGTAGTTCTACGTTTTAACAAAATTGCATGTGCCGGTGCAACCCCATTTTACAAGGCTGACAAGTTAAAAGACAGATTAGCAATAACATCAATCTGAACAGTTCTTTGTAGTCTACAAATGCATGCTCTTACTGGCTGGTGAAAATCACTCTCTGATTAAATGGAGCAGTCGATAGATGTTTCCAACAGTGCAGTTCTTTTCTTTTGTTGTTGTTTAAGCATTATGGTCAAAGTTTGCCAGCTTTTAGTGTGTGTGTGTGTGTGTGTGTGTGTGTGTGTGTGTGTGTGTGTGTGTGTGTGTGTGTGTGTGTGTGTGTGTGTGTGTGTGTGTGTGTGTGTGTGTGTGTGTGTGTGTCCGTGTTTATGCCTACACATGTGGAAGCATACAAATCACTGCTCTGCATGTGGCTATGAACTTTCATAACTTATGTCTGCATGAGGAGGGTGTGCACGCATCTGCATGCAGACACACTTCTGGGATGCAGGGGTAAAACCGATGACTTGTCACGTCTGTCTCCCAGGAAGTGCATCTTCATTAGTAACCAATCAAAATCCAATTACAGCCGGTATCTTGGCATATTAGGGCCCTGGCATTAAAAATGATATGGTGTGTGGATATATTTCCAATCACTGTAGACTTTAATTACCATCATGTACCATACAGACCACTCTTTAAGGACACGGGCGGGGAGATGAGGGGCGGTTAAGAAATAGGGTAGAAGGAAAGCATAAAATAAGAAATGGTAAGAGAGAAGGCCAGAGAGGAGTGCTTCTCAGAAAAAATATTGTCGGTGGGGATTGAGAATATGAATCATGTACGTCTGTTTATGCCATATCTGTCTCATTTAAGCAGCACATTAGAGAGCTACTATAGTATGAATGTGGATATTTTGGAAAACATCTTTGCCTCAGGCATGTTGGCATTAGGTTGGCAGGTTGGCAGGTTGAACACGGCACCCCACAGGGCAACACAAATGCACAAAAAAACATTTACGTTGAGTGAGAGCTGTGGAAACATTTCATCAGTCAGGATATGGAGTATGCTGAATGATCTCCCAGACAGCTAATTAGACAGCCAGTCAGTCAATCAGATAGCCAAATTGGTAAAAAGTAATTGAATTATTCAGCAGGTTGCTCAGGCAGTCAGCTCAAATGAGCTCCGAAAGTATGGATGAGGTTTTCTGCTTGTGATCATGTAAAAATCATGATTGGCACAGAAACCTGAAGGACGGGTTAAACCAATGTCTTGAAAGCAGCTATGACGCTTCAGATTACCAAATACTATTGTCAGTCACAGGATTTAGTTTTGAGATTTTTTGATGCAACAATGTGCTTCCGACTTCAAATTTGCTGATTTACCAAGACGGAGCCTAACACGTCTTACATTTTTGGGGTGTGGGAGGACTCCTAACCCTAACCACAACCTGACCTGTGATGTCATTGTCAAACCTATGGAGTACAAGGTTTAACATATGTTTTTTGACTGAAAAATGGAAGGCCTTCCCTGAAAAAGATGTCTGGATGGGATGGTGGATGTTGTTACATGTACTGTTTAGTCCTGATGTTTCTTTGCCAGATGTAAGTGGTCCAGTCCATTGGCGCTAACGCTCCACCAAACCATCCATAAAATATTAAAACAACTTACTTGTAATAATCTTTTTTTCTGTGTTCTGTGTGTCTTCCGGTATGCATTTTTCAAGTATGGTTTTATGAGATTCGCATATCATCATTCTTTGTTTTTATTTACATTTTACAGAGTTCCTCATGCGTTGGATTTGGGTTTTAGCTGGAATAGTTCGTTTTTTTTACATTCATTCACATTCATCTGCAGTTCCAGGACAAAAATACAGTTTTATTTGCCAATAAGGATCATGCTGAGTGACCAAAAGTGCATGAGCATCAGAGTGGACAAAGATTCAAAACTGGAATATAAATAAAATGGTTTTGCTTCATCTGTAAGTTATATTTGCCAAACTATGAGCTGCACTATCACAGTCATTTAAACTGAGATAAATAATCAGCATTATTAACAGCACATTCAATGCAGTGATAATTTATAGTCCCACAACATTATTGAAGCACAGCAGTTGGGTTACTCTTTCATAATTATATTTTTCACCAAACTCGTGTGCATTCAGTTCAGAGACAAACGGAGGAGCTGAGATATGAGGGGTTGGTAATTATCAGGAGAGGAAGGATTGTTTCTCTGCCAGGTTGTTGATCTCTCCTTCTCTTTATCTGACACTTGCCTGAAATTAAAGCTGGTAAAGCTTTGCTCATGTAACAGTATAAACCAAAACCACGGTGCTGGAGGACATCGGCGAGGGTGTATGGCAGCTGTGGATGTGGCTTTGTTATGATCCCACTTCCCCCTTTAAAATTATCTACAAAAAACCTACAACAAAAAGGAAATCAAAGGGAGACAGAAGGAGGAGGTTAAACAGTGCATTGACATAAAATTTCTCTGGGCATAGATTTATTTATATGGATATGAAGTATGTGAAATTATATTTGATAGGGCAGTTTTGTTTTACCTATGAAAGTCCTCCGTCAAAGTTGGATTTTCCCTGCAATGTCCTAAAGGAGTTTTATAGTAGAAGACTCCCTATTGGGTTTTTCTTTTTTTCTTTTGGCCTGGCACTAGTTGGAGCGCAGTTTTGAATTCATGGTCAGAAACAGCTCACCAGCATCAAATGATGCACACGTCACTGGAAATGCATTCAAATCTTCATCCACATGCTGATTGGTTATTTCTGGCCCGGGGGAGCCGGTGCTCTTACTGCTGCTGAACCCCACAAATCTTGCCCTCAAGGCACACTAAATGAAACACTCAGGCATTTCAGTCTTGCTTTCGTGCATGAATCAGAAAAATAAAATAAATAAATTCATCAGTCTGCTGCCAAAATATCACAAACCCACAGTGTTTGACAAACAAACCCACAGTGATTTGAAGACAGTCTGTTTCAACAGAGAGGTAATTTTTAGTAATAAAATGCTAATGGGAAAACCCCTCAGACAGCATTGGTTGTCATTATCTTGGGAATTTTATGTTTGAAATTGCTGATTAGCTGCAAGCTTGCAACAGGTTTTGGCTCAGCACTCTGAGTACATCTCAAGAGGATAACAGCTTCTTGTCCGATTTGCATTTGCACATCAGCAGGTGCACCAGTCCTCAGAGAACAGCAGCTAAAGCAACAGTTCTGAGGGCTCTCTAAGGGCTACCTGATGAAAAACATGCCTTAATGGGCCTCATCGGCAGTATGGATGCGATCAAAGAAAAGAATGCTGAAGCAATGTAAACGAACAGCCGGTGGAGGGGGGCTTTACCTTGTTTTAATTATTATCTTTTATTTTTGGTGCACACGTCCTTTCAATTAATCTGTACAGTTAAGTCATCTGGACCACTTAGCACAGTAGTATGTCACTTAAAACTTTATCCCTAAAATGTTTCACAAATGGACCATTTCAGATTGTTGTCTGTAGTAGGAGCTAAAAAAAAAAGATGTTCCTATAAAGTAATGAATTAATTACGATATCCTTCAATCCATGCAGTATGGGAACTAAAACAAGGGAGACTTTCCCGCTCCAGACCTTTAATTCACTGCTCAAAGCCCACATGTTCAATCTGGCATTCCCATAGTTCTCCGTCATTCTACACCATCTCTTCTGCAGTTTTGTCAGGCATCTTGGAGAATCCTGAAATGCTCTATATAGATTTGATGTATTGTTGTTGTAATTAAAATTGCTAGTGAAAGAATGTCAGCATGGCAGCTAAAACGATCTTAAACCTTCCAAGCACCGATCGCTCTGAGCACCAGGCACCCTGAAGGTCAACTACACTAAAGGAAAGTTTGCTTTGCAGAAAAAAATGAATATGAGAAAAGGTCTAAGGCAAAATCAAACTGTGAAACATAATAACTTTAATTTTCAATTATATTTGAAGGAATATTAATGTTTGGGTGATTTTGCCAAAAGTAGGGACAGGAGACTGCAGAAGATGGACGCTTCAAAGAAACTTTGAACTCCTGCAAAAAAGAATGTGTGACAAAGTACCACAAAGTCAAACATAAACTGTGATGGTCAACTGCGACTATAAGATGAAGATGGGACACAGTGAGCTACAGTTAGAAAGAACAGAAATGGGAAATTTACTGAGCAAGAGGCCAAAGAGTTGTAAAAAGCTACTTAACCTTTATGCCTACAGGGGAAAGCTTTGAGCTTCGTTGTAAAAGTTTTAGCCTACAATATAAATATTACAACAATATGAATTAAGATTTTCCACCTTTCTGTAAATTAAAGTGGTTGAGAGTTTATTTACCACCATAAACACTCAGCCACTGTAGTTAAACTGAAAGACTAAACTAACAACAGCCATTTTTTAATGATAATCTTCTTACATGAAGACTAAGTATCACATTGCCGTACTGAAAACCAAATCTATAATTTATCATCAGTTTACGTTATGTTTAGTTGGCACATCAGCATTTTTTTTATCACCACAGAAACTATAATGAGTACAAAAAAATTCTGCCTGCAAATATTGAGTTGTGAATTCAGTGCAGGCGGTGATTAATAAGCTCGTAAGTGGTTCCTGCAGAAGCAACACTCAAAAGAACCAAATCCAGACCGGACTGTGAAAAAAACATGTATGATGAACATGCAATGACCTTTTCATAATATCACTGCAGATGCAATTCATTTAGTGAAAGTCTTGAGTGCCAGCAAGGCCACAACAGTGAGAAGGATACCTTGAAATATTAAAGAATAAAGAGAGAAAGGCTAAGGAGAATGAAAAATATGCACTGCCTTTATACGCTCTAACCCACAGCCTGTAGACACCATCTATTCCACACAAGTCACACAAGAAACATCACTAAACAGAAGGATGTCGCCGTGATCAAAAAAAGGGAGTGAGAACCAAGTGTTACAAAGCAACATGTCCTTCCTTGGTAGATGTTTTGTGGAGAAGGGTGGAAATTAACGTTTAGTTTGAGTGTGTATTCTGACAAATGGTTCATTCATTAACTGAGGAACAGTAGTTGGAAATGTTTTAACATAAATATATTAATTTGTTGATAACTTTGTCAGTTCCTTTCTTTAAGTCTTAATTGGCCGCCTGGTTTAAACATGAAGCGCTGGCCTCCATGTGCACGTAACGGCAGACGGGGGCATGGCTCAACCCTGGAGCCTGAAAATAAACGCCGTCCTGTTTTACTCACCAAAGCCAGCAGAATGTCGTGTCTCCCGTGCGTGCTCCTCAGTTCTATGGGAACAGCTCAGAGGTCTCACATCGACCACTTAAAGCCCCTTGAACATGTAACACAATAGGGGGCCTCCATGGCAATAACAAAAAATAAATAAAAAAAGACTGAAATAATCTTTTAAGGAATTTATTCTAACATCATATATATAACAACAGTGACCTTCAGCAGCTCTGCTGGCTAAAAAGGACATATGAACTGCCATCGCTGTTTTTGCTTGGATTGCCATCAGTTCGGCTTGTTATGAGACAAAAGATATGAATTAAGGTTTATATTTGTAATACAAACGAACACACTCCTTTATTTTAAAACGTTTCTTTCCAGATAGGGTTGCCTTCACACATGCTTTCTTGTTTACACACTCATACAAAGAAACTTGTGCTTATTAAAAACAAAATAACGTCATTAACAGGTATTTAAATAAGATCGTATCTATCTAAGATGAGGAACATTTGTCATTTTGCACCCAAGGCGCCCCGTCTGGCCTGCTAGCTGCCAACGCAGAAGTGGCAGAACATGCAGTTCCCTCAATTACCTCTAGGGGCTGGCTCCACATTTGAGTCACTCTTCATTGACTGCCATGTCAAAATATACATTTTTACAGCAGAAATAAACATATTTACAGCATATTTACAGACACAAAAAAAAGATGTGGGTCAGCCTGAGGGTAAGGGATGTAGGCCGTTTAGACCACTCCCCTCGTGGTTGCCTCCTGTTACAATGTGGCGGCTGCAGTCTGACCGTTGCTGCTGCCGGCTACCTCAGCCAGCCCACGTAGCAGGACCTTAACTTCCCTCAGCCTTGATGGTTTCTCTGGCAGAGCTCAGCAGGAGCTCTGGCAATTCTCATTTCAGCTATCGTTACCAAAATGACATCTGAAACTGAAATCTGAAAACCACACAGTCCATTTGGAAGTGTGGAACTTGGACTTGCAGTGACTGAAATCACCTTTACACAATAGAAGCAGTGTAGCCGACTGAATCGTGATCGTGACTACATAAACAACCACAATAACTACAATAAACAAGCACCATGTTCAGTTGAGCATAAATGCTGAAACTCAAAATAAATAAGTGACAGGAAGGCATGTGGGGTCATTCCTGAACGTATGATTGTTATCCAATAATTAGGACATGAAAAGAACACGTTGATTTCTTCATAAGCAGAGACAACCTCAACTGCACATAGTCGCAGAGCGTTCAAGGGTAAATTAAAGTGTGAAAACTGATTAGACAGCTTCACTACACCGGCCATAATGACCTTGCACATGTATATGTCACCGCAGTCAGTCAGCATCAAGTTGACTAAGCTGTATCACCAACTGCAGCCAGCTATGATGAGCTGGACTTCAATCACCGCACGCTTCTTGGACATGAACTAAGAGATTACAGATTCTCAGTCACATTAGCTTGGCCAAGCAGGGAATCATATCAAACTATAACCACAGATTTGTAAACAACACCGTGAAGAAAAACATAATGCAACTCTTGAGAGGTTTAGCCTGTTTCCTTGATAGATAACATCAAATTATTTAATATAATTTATGCTGCACTAGTCCATTTGGAGAGATGTTAATCATTGTTTTGCTTTACATTTCTTTTTTTTTTTTACCTTTTTTTAAAATCCAGCTAAAAGTGACAAATAAACATGAAATCAGATCTTAAACACAGATAAGCAACAGAAGTGTTGACACGTGTCAAACTACAACAAAGATGTACAAATTATGGGAGGTTACATGCAATTCTTCTCTGCTTCCAATCATGAACAACAAAACAAAGACTGCAGAATGTATGCTGTTGATAAGAAAATCAGGAAAGTGTGAAACTTTTTTCTTATCGTTTTCTTGCAGATGTAATTAGCTTTTGCCAGGGGACAAAGTTATATGCTGACAATTGGAGCAGTGTTTCAGCAAAACACAGAAAAGTACCAACAAGGCGCCACTTTCAGTCATATTAGCATGGATTTCTGGGAATATTCAAAAATATTTTATGAATCCCCAAATCCAAATTAATTGTTGCAGTTGTCATTTTGTTTAAGTGTCTTTAAAGAGTTGCTGTATAGGGTTATAGCTGTGGGCTGGAAGGATTTTCTATAGCGGTCTGCGTTGCAGTAGATCTGAAGAAGCCGCTGACTAATGACACTGTTGCTGAGTCGCCGAGTTGTGAACAAGCGCCGACCAGCTCACTTCCGGATTGAGGCTCATGTGGAAGTTTTGTTGCAGTTCCTCGACTGACTAATAGATACTGGCTCCAAAAGCAAGTCAGTCTCCACTGTTAAAACGTTCAACTTTAGAGCAGAAATGAACTTATTTACAGCCTGGTTCAAAAAACACTTTAATCTCATTCTTTTGATTTTACACCCACGACAACTCTGGAAGGGGACCACATCAGGAGAGTTTATCAAGCAGTACTTTTATTTCTAATATGAATGATTGGCAGTCGGATCAGCCTTCCTCATTTGTAATCGCCATGGTACCGCCCTTCACGAAGCAACCATCCGTTTGTATTAACTCAGCATCAGCTAAACTCGATGGTAAGTTCTGATATTACCGTCCGGTTGATATGTAACAAAATGGTATGACCGGCTGCAAACGTCTCACGGCACCTCTGCAGCCATTTAGGCGGGGTTCGCTAACTTTAACTTTGAACCCACTGCCACACATAAATACATGTTTCTCCGCTTCAGAAACCACTATTTAGATGACTGCATCAGCAACACTGCAGGTGGTACAGCAGTGTAGGTGATGGTATCACCGCTCAACCAGCAGGCTGACACATTCAAAAACGTCTACAATTTATTTAAACATAAACGTATCAAACACAACAAACTTAGGCTATCAGTCAACATGCAGTGGACATAATTTTGCATACATTTATTTAAAAATATGATTATTTCTGCTGCATCGTTGGGAAGTTTCAACCTGGGGTGTCAGTTGAAAATGACCTGCTTTTGGAGATGGCCCCAGGCAGTCGAGGACTGCTGTTTTATGTCAGACGAAGCCCCCTGATCAGAAACAAATCCTGCTTGGCAGTGTTTCTCAGATAAGTTACCACTCTTTGAGTGTTTTTTTTATTTTTTGGCTATTTTTGATTTGCTGTCTGTTCATGAAGTTATTGAAAGTGATCCCAGTGGTGTTGCTTTGTGCAGTCACTGTCATTATTGCCGTGGCGTGGCCTCTACTGTGCACTCAGGTGGAAGCAATGTACAGACACCCCCCTATGACCCCCCACCCCCAACCCCACCACCCCCCAGTAGTGTTATATTAATGTTATGGGTGTGAACAGTCTTTTAACATTTAGCCTTTTGATAATTATTTCATCATCCTGTTTGCTCAGTGTCCTAAATGTAACGGCACTTTCAACTTTCAAGTGTGGACGCACTAAAATAACGGCCTCCACCAGTGTGAGCATGGACAAACCAGATTTCAGACCCAGACATCTTCTTTATTCCTGTCAGAGGGTACACGGGTGTCAAAGCAGTCATCTGTGCTTACACATTGTACAGTGCATGTTCAGAGCATTTATTATCAATGTGTTAAGCCGAACTGGCTTTGGGCAGTTGAATCAAAAGTTCAACTCATCACATTTCTCTCTTTTTTATGTTGTTCAACAGGGACAATTGATGAACAACATACAATCCACCAAAAGAATATGAATTTATTCTGTATCATGTTCTGAATAATATCAAACTGCCTGTGAGAATTGGGGATCATTTATTTTCTTCACACATCAACCAGACAAAGAGTTTGTTGGATGATTTTGTGGCATTATGGGTTGTGGTCAAGGTCACTTCAACAGTGGCTGATGAGAGAGAAGAGAGTATTTCATATTCACAAGTCACACCAAGAGTTTCTCATCTGGGGATTTGAACCTGCAACCTTCCACAGCAGAATAACAAGCCTCAGTATCAGATGGCACTAAGAGCATACAAATGTGGGGCCCTTATCTGTTTGAGCTGGGCGAGATTATTACTGCTAACTTATTATCTCTCCTTTCAGACTTATACCACTGCCGAGGCCATTACTGCCACAATGGCCCACAGCTAGATGCTGAGAATAGACTCATTTACTTGAGTTTTATTACATTTCAGATAGCAGCAACTTATCTCTGTGTCTGTCCATCTGTCTTTATAAGTGCATATGTGTGCGCATTGAACCAGACCAGATTACTTTATCATCTATGAGTTTCATTTTTGATAGCCACAACTTTATCAGTCGATCACCCTCCTCCTCTTCAACAATTCCCAATTTCCATCTCCTATTTTTATTTTTCCTTTCACAGTGCTTTCTCTCCACCCCTTTTTTAAAGTGAGTAGAATATTGGGACTTTGACTGCCAACAGTACAGATGAACAGGAGAAAAATAAATAAAAAAGCAACTTGAACATTCTTTGAAGAGAATGATAAGAAAAGTTGCAAAGAAGGGAAGTGTGAAAATACATGAGGAAAAAGATGAGATAGGAATGATCAGTAAACCATCTAGACACAGAGTGCAGTCATACCTCAGAAATACTATTGTTTTAAACTTAAGCATTTTTATGCTGAGGCTGTATGTAATGAACATGAACTCTTTATGGAGCAGCTGATGTAACACTGTCCTGAGTGGTGCATTAGTGCCTCTTTGCATAACCCTTTTATACAACAATGGGACTGAAATCAAAAAGCTGTTTTTCATGCTTAATAACTAGTTTCGATTTCCTTTTAAGCAATATTAGATGATAGTCACGGCAGACTGTAAGAGCTAGACAACACCTCCTTAAATGCATTCGTAAAAACCAGGCAAAGTAACTTTGAACCGTCCTGGTATTCTCCTGTTAAATCTTCTTATTGCTTTACAACACTGTCACACTTCAGCAGCAATAAACCAGATTTCAGAGCTAACAATGAGGTAACAATGAGACTCAATAAAAAAAAAAATGACTAAAGAGAAAACGCGACTGATCAAGCAACAGTAAATATCACCCAATGTTGTAAGAGGGACTTAACCTCCATGCCACTAGGGGGACCCGCTGTGGTCCCCACTTAATTCTCAACTCTCACCTGTGACTTATGCAACAATGGTCACATTGTGGGCAACGGCTTTGCACGGCCAGCTAAACGTGGTGAGGACAGACGACACGTATGCAGCCATGGGTTAGTTAGGGCTTCAACATGAAGGCTGCATGCTCCGCGGAAGAAAAATAAATCAGGGTCCAAAAGGGAGGAAGCCGGTTACAGCAACATGGTCTGTAGTACGCAGATCAAGATGAGGTGCATTGGACATCTTGGACATTCAAACCATCACCAGTGTGAGGTCTTCTCCACTTTAAACAAAGTCATTCCACAAATTAAAGTTACTATCAAATTCTTTCTATAGTTTAATTAGGTATATGTTTTTGAGAGTGATCATTTTTGATACAACTTTACATACAAAAACAAAATGCAAACCATCACACTCAAGTTGTGATTATATAAGTA
Organism: Xenentodon cancila; assembly: GCA_014839995.1. NCBI lineage: Eukaryota > Metazoa > Chordata > Actinopteri > Beloniformes > Belonidae > Xenentodon > Xenentodon cancila. The sequence continues at coordinate 3,684,775 of CM026208.1, forward strand.
CTTCAGGCGTTCTAATGTTTTGATGTCTTGTTATCAGGAGGCTTGATGGTATGAAGTCAGACAAACTTGATTTAACAGTGACAGGTTGTCAAAGCCTAGACAGTCTGAAGTGTGGAAGTTGCACAGTGATATTTTTTAAGTGGAACTTTAACAAGCAACAAGGAAGAGGCCACTGTCTGTGCTCTTGGTTGAATGTTTTATACCATCTCCCTATTATTTTCCTGTTTTCCTTCCTCACATTAGACTCGTCCAATGCCTTGCTCTCGTTGTTGTCCACTTGGATGTGGACAACAATAACTCTGCTTTAATGGTGGCTTCAGGGTCATGCACAGACCTCATTGTCTTTATTGCCGCTTTTTTGTCTCTATTGCCTGTATAGGTGCTAAATGTTTTTGCAAGTGTGTGTGTGGGAGCTGGTTCAGTCATTTTAGACTGCTGTCTTTCTCCTACGCACCTGCTTTTGAAGTACTTTGTCCAAAGTACTTTGTCTGAATCCATTTATTAAAATACAGTCATCATAGAATTGTAGCACAAAATGTAGAATAGATTGAGTCATAAAACTGCTGTCAAGGAAAATTACCTTTATAATTACACCTGCCACTACTGTGCAAACTACCAAAAGTGTTGCTAAGTTTTTATTAGAACTTAATTTTTACCATGTGGTCTGGAATACTAGAAATGTTAGGACTGTTTTCTCATTCTGTTATCAAGCATGATACGTGCTTTATTGTCCCTATTATTTGTTGCCTGGTTATAAATTCAGACCGCGAAGCTCCTAAACTCCTCAGTGGAACCAATACTAAAACATTTTTGAAGTGACATGCAACAGTAAAAGTCTTACACAGAAGTCAGTCTTAATGAATTTTCTTTTAAGACAAATGCAGACAGTCAAGCACCGTAACTTTGTAATGAAATCAAAGGCAACTGACTTGAATTGTCTTGAGCAGGACTCTTGAAATTTGAAGAATAAATGAATGAATAAATGAATTTAGTGCATGTCAGTGAGTTACTCACCTTTTCTTTTTAAGTTTGCAAACGAGTAAAGGAAAAAAAAATGAACTGACTTTAGCTCCAACGCCAATACTGATGACATTCTCAATCAGGATGGGTGGCAGCTTCTCGTGACCAGGGAAGACCAGCGTGAGTCATCAAGAGGAGGAGTAAACTAATGCAAATAAATGCCACGCTACATTAACTGCAAGCTCAAGATAATTAGGAGAGGTGAGGATGAAAATAAGGGTACACTGGAGAGGGAGGAAATGAAGAAGTAGTATTAAAAAGAGAGTCTTTGAAATAATATTGGGGGAGAGATTAGGCATGAATATAGATGATAGATGATAAGGAAGAGATAAATGATAGAAGATATTCTTAATGGAGGTTTTTTTTTCAAGCAAACCTAGTGTTACACCATGTGGGAGTCCTGGGTTTGAATTAAGCTTTCATTTTCACTTCGCTGGTTTGGGATAATTGAGGTTTAATCTTATCTAATGTGAGAAAAAAAAGGAAGACCAGCGAGTAAGAAAAGTGCAGGATAGAGAGAGGATTGGTGGTGTGGAAGAGGGAGGCGAATGAGGTTGACATTAGCATTTGTATTGCTTCATTCTCCTGCCAGTGGCATCTCACTCACCTCCCATCAAGGCTGCACATTATTTGTGGATTCCCAGCTTTATTATCACCGGGGATAGGAAACGATTTCTGCTCGTCTTTTAGAAACTGATATCTGGTCTCCAGCACACACAAGCTCACCAAAACACAAGTTTAGGGGACTGCAAGTATTAAGTTCTGGGTATGGATGAGGAGCTCACAGAACCTTTTAAAATGTGTTTTTACCCAGAGACTTGGAAAACAGAGACAGAAGACAGAAACAACAGAATGATACACGTGCCACCACCGGTACATTTTCTTGCTACGCAAATCAACAAAAATCTGTTTTTATCCCAGAGAAGCCGCTGCAGTCGGCATGCAGCAGCAATCCTCCCAACCACAATAAAAACTCATTATATGAAGGACCAAAGGCAGTGTGTAAAAGCATGAAAGTGAGCATGTTTGGATCTATGTTTCATTCTCATAAGCAGTCATCACAGTGCTTTAATTACAGCCAGGCCTCTGTGAGCTTTGAGTGAATGTTGGAAAGGAGGCAAAATAAAGACACACACACACACACACACACACACACACACACACACACACACACACACACACACACACACACACACACACACACACACACACACACACACACACACACACACACACACACACAGAGTGCACAGTAAAGCATGTAAACTAACAAGTGGAGTGTACATGAATAATTGGACTTATAGAAGAACATGGAACTAGTCAACTACACAGAATGTAATTTCCTTTGGATGAAAATTCTCTTACATATAAAAAGAAAAAATTTAACATTTACAATGTAGTTTATTTTTCTAGAGTCCTAGTGCCCTCTAGTTGTGTCATTTTTAAAAAGAATCAAAGTTGAGGACATTTTCTCTTAAATGTCAGCATACATGTAGTTTGAGCTTCACTGCTGTCCTTTTTTAAAATAAATTACATGCGTGTGGTCATTTCAGTTATTCTTTATAGTTTGAAAGGAACTATGCAGTATTTTCTTTGACAAAAATTGACACATTTTCCTGACGCCTTAAGGAAATATCATACATGCTTTGGCCAAGATACTACAGAGTTACAGTACAACAGGTCCCTTTGCAACATGTTTTTGCAGCTCTGCTCATAGCAGCAGGTTTTATGATGTGGACCCAGCCTCCCAACTCAACTCCAACCTTCTGTGGTTAATGAAAGAACTGGACTAAGTCTCCTCTGATGTCACCTTTAGCGGTTTTAAAGAGTCCTCTTTGAGGCCTCATTTTCATCGTTTTGCACCGCTCCTTTTTGGGAAGAATCAACACTAGTTGGAACGAGAACACCTGGACGTCAGCTGGAACATGCCTTTTACCATAAGATAGCTATTGTTACTGTTATCGTTATGTTACTTTATATTTTTTCCTGTCAAATATGTCCATACATCCTAATTTCAGACCAAAATGCTTCTAAAATGACTGCTATCAGACTTGAAACGAGGACTAGCAGAGTTCCACTGGGACCCAGGGCCTTTGTTCAGCTATGTGACCGGCCTGCAGTCGTCCATGAGTTGACCGAGCCTAGTGGCCTAGGCAACAGAAGGTGAAGGTGAAGGTTGCTCGGCGGGGGGATCCAGCGGTGGCGAGACTAGAAGCTGATGATTTAAGGAGAGTCCAGTGACTGTCCTCTCTGATTAGTCCTGGATAGCAGCTTCAGGCTGAGCTTCACAACCCAAACTTACCAGGCCAACCAAAGACAGTTGAAGCCACATCTTAGTACATAGTCACTCTCATTTCCTTCATATAAGAGCAATTGTGTTCAGACGTAAAGGTCACTAACAGTGCAAAGCAACTACAGTGACATCGAGTTGTTTGATGATGTAGACCAGAGTTGCCCAACGACACAGTTACTTGTATCAAGGTGTGCTGAAGCAGGAAAACCATCTAAAACATGCAGGAGTCTTAGTCTTAGTCAAGTCTTAGTCCTGTAAGTGTATGTCAAAAAGAGATGGAACACACACACACATTAAATATATATATATATATATATATATCGCCGCATCGCTAAATGTAATTCCAACCTTGGATATGAAGTCTTCCTTCATGACTTATCAGTTTATTGACCATGTGACAACAGCCTTCAGGATCATTAGAAAAACTGCAGACTTCCCTAATTTGAATAATGCAGGTGATGAAGTTAATATGGAAGTCAGATATCGTCCATCATGCACCACTAACAGCTACTCTTCGTGACTGATGCCAGAAGATTAAAAGTAATTGCAGCTTCCTTACAGAAGTAGCTAACTGAACCCAGTAACCATTAATAGTAATATCTAAACGCCTCAACTTGAACCCATATTGAACTTCTTGAACTTAGGTTGCAGCAAACTACTGCATTAGTGCTTGAGTGTCTATCGTAACACGGCTTACAAATCTGTTTTACTCTTATCAGTTTCACTGCTGTCAAATAGTTTGTCTTAAAATGTTTAAAGTTTTAAACTAGATCTAGAATGACATATTTTTATCTTAAAAAAGTCACAGCAGTGTGCAGAAATGAAAAAGAAAAAAATATGTGGAATCACATCATCTTTATTGGTGCAATCTCTAAAGTTTAACTAAATATGATGAAACTAAGAGTGTAACTTTTATGCATGAGGAAACAAGATGTATTCAACCTTTTTTTGTAAGAACATGTGATTGAGAGTTTGTACTAATCTTCAAGTGACAGGAGTATTGACTGAATGTGCTGTCAAACTTCTCCTTTGTTCTTCCCACATCATCAGTTGGTCATTATGATGCCAGAACCTGAGATCTGTTTTGGATGGATGATGCCTCTAACTGTGAAAGTATTGAGCGTACTGAGAATTTAACATTTTCCTCCGTGTTCCTCCCACATCATCAGTTAGTCATTATGAAGGCTGAGTCATTAGTACTCAGAGAGATCGTTAATGCAGAGACAGATCATTACAAGAGTCCACCTCTTTGTCCCTATTGAACACGGAAGAATTATTGTCACGCCTGAGTGTCATTCATCTCTTAAACAGGAAGTCTGAGAATAGAAAGTTGCACTTTCAGCCAGTCATTTTATGCTTAATGTTCATTACTACCAATGTTTACAGAAAAAGTCTTGGATTTTACACCTGTTCATTTTTTTCTGGGATCAAAAAGAAACTCTAGCAGCCAGCCTTAAACATATTTATTGTGTTATGTTAATCTGTGCTCATGCTTAATTGTGCGTAATGCTGGATTCCTCGATGATCTATTATGGCGACTAGCACAAGTCAATTCAATTAAGTAATCAGCTGTATTTATTTAAAGTAGACAGGGCATGCTTTTCTGTGTTTTTGTACCCATCTAAAATGTTGCAGCAATTAATTCTTGTCTTAGATGTCAATGTAAGGAGAGATGTAGAAGTTGTATTTCTATGTAAAATAAACACGACACACACGTTGGGATGAATTTGTTGTTGCTGCCGTTTCTCAGGTTCATGACTTCCATACTCGTCTCTGGCTCAAAACACACCTAAACAAGACAGCATTGTCTTATGTAGTAATAGTAGTCATTTTTTTTCTTTGTCTTTCCAAAGTAATTGCAAACTGTTTGGAGTACTTTTATATTACCTGTGTGCGCATCATTCCCCCAGACAAGACAAAATAACTGAAAATGGCCATCTGATGTCCACTTTAAACCAGCTTCTACAGACAATAAAGGTAACCACACAAACGCCAAGAGACGGAGAAGTGGAAGCAGAATTACATTGGTATTATTCTGACAGACCTCAGGAGAGGGCTGCAGTTCCTGCACTTACTGCTTTTTTGCTCCTTGAGGGGTGGAAGGCGTAATGAGTAAGACCTGTTGATGCCAGATTTAAAAAAAAAAATTAATGCAACCATCGATTATGGTAATCCCCTGATATAAATTCAAATGCTGAGCCAGATGAAATGGATGTTCCTGGTTTTAATCCCAGCTGGGTCGTTTCTAAGTGAAGTTCCATGTCGTTCTTGAGCAGGTTTCGTTTTTGTTGGGATAATGGCTTCCTCCCACAGTCCAAAAACATCCACATTTGATTAAATGGGGAATTTAAATAGGCAGTTGCTCTGAGTGTGAGCTCATAATGGTTGTTTGTCTCGTTGGTCTCTGTGTGACCTTCTGGTGGACGGGTGACCTGTCCTGGCATGTTCCTGACCTCTCGCACGATGACAGATGGGATAAACCCCAGCACCCCCCATGATGCTAAAAAAGATAAAGTGGGTGTAGAAAATGGATTGACAGAAAATGACAGAAACCTTTGAGAAATGGGTTGCTGAATGGCCAAAGCCTTTGTGTTTTGGCCGCAAATGGATAGTCTGATATCTAGAAAGATCAATTCTGTGATTGCCATCTTAGCAAATCCATTGAAAATACCTGACCTTTGAAAGTATCATCTTGTCACCCTGCTCTTGCAATTTAGAAACTTTCAGATGTTTACAAGATTTTTACAAGATTTTGGTATTTCAGATACAATTCTAAAAACTTTTACAATTTCCTTACATTTACAATGACTTTACAACATAAAGTCACAGTACCTTTGCGTTCACCGTGATGATTTACCAGAGTTGTGTTGCTCTGCGGTAGGAGTCAGGAAATTGTATTTCCTTACTCTACTGAAAACAAAATCTACTGAAACAACACAGTAAATGCACTCGTAAAACCTTGAAGGAAGCTTTTCTATTTCCAGACACATTTATTAGAACATACTTTACAGGTGTATATTGTTTCATTGATGCACAACACGTTATATATATATATATATATATATATATATATATATATATATATATATATATATATATATATATATATATATATATATATATATATATATATATATAAACTGGGGATGTAAAAGGGCAAATACAGTTTTCTCGCAAATTAAGCCATATTTTTCTTGTTGGGAGAATTGTTTCTACATCTCTAAAAGCAATGGACATAAACCCCTGCAGGGTCTGAACTTTCCCCAGCAGGCTGTTTTTGCTGTAATATGAAATGGAATCAATATAGTCATGCAGAAACACATTCAAGTGCGTTCATTCTCCATCCACTTTGGTTTTTCTCTCTTTAAAAAGGGATAGTTAGTGGGGGATGGGTATATACACACTGGTCTTTCTTGCTTATTCACACATATACACACACACACACACACACACACACACACACACACACACACACACACACACACACACACACACACACACACACACACACACACACACACACACACACAAGGACCATCCACATTGCAGCCATTCATCCAGGCAGGGAGTTGAGTAATGACTGGTTTTAGTGAAGAAGACAGCTCACCTTCTTACCAAGCCTTCTCAAGGAGACTTCTGATCATTGTTGTCAACTACAGCTAAGCACTTTAAATGGACACTGAAATGTCCACCGGTGTGTGTGTGCGCGTTTCTGCGTAATTTAAGCGAGAGAAGTATGTCCATGTGTGACGAAGCCTGGAAGCAAAAATAGAGTTTTGTCTTTTTCTGTATTTGTTTGATTAACATGATGTCTTTGGAAGTCTGTTTTAGGTGTGTGAGAAAGTGGTGCCCCCCACCCCACCACCATCTGTCTCCCATTACAATTAGAACAAACCCACAGATAGATTTGTATATTAGACTTTCCTTGCTGTGTGTGTGTGTGGTGTGTGTGTGTGTGTGTGTGTGTGTGTGCACATGAGTGTGCAGGGAGCATTTAGCAGCCAATCAATCAGGAGCTGTCAGATGGGTAAGTATGGGGAACAGTGTCAGAAAAGGTGACACTCATGCACATTCAGGCTTGCGTGCACATACATGCACACATACTGCATCTCACAAATGTAGGCAAAAAAAAAGTACAGTTAATAATTATATAAGCATTCAGGCGTAGCTGTGATGCTCACTGTTTACACCTGCAACACTTTTCTTTAATATTCATAACATAAGTTTGTTTTTTTCCTCAACAAAGAACTATAAAACAAGATCAAATGGTTAGTGACGTGTGATGAGCTTCAAGAAGTGGCTGGCTCTCTTTCTCTGCACTAGACGACATGATAACGAATGTTGAACTAGAACAATCTAGAACAATATTCAAATATTGTAAAGCTAGTTTGAAACAAGTACCTTATCTTATTTTTTATTTTGTGAAAATAAACTACACAGTTTTTTGAGGACGGGTCAGGACTGCAGGCAGACCAGCCAAGCATCTGCACCATGTCTTTCCTTGGTCATAACCTCCTAATATTTGCAGGATGCCTTGTTTTGTTGAAAGATTTGCGAATGTCCCTGGGAAAGATTTGGCCTTGAAAGCAGCATGAGTTGCTGTAAAATGTTTTCTGCATTCATGCCGCCATTACACAATGATGATATGTTTGCACATTTGTTGATCTTTTGAGATGAACAAACCTTCTTGAGTTTTGCTCCCCAAAGATGAATCCTTCCTTGGATGCTGCTTCTATACAAAAGTATAGGTACAAACATTTGTTTGAAGTATATATGATTTTATATAATGAATTTTTTTATTTTTTATTTTACCTTTTCCTAATCACGAAATTGTCTTTGTACCAAGCAAAAATGGATGTATATTTACTAAATAAATTATGTTAATGGGCTATTAATTTCTCAAATATGCGCTCACAACCAAACTGCAAGCCTACACATACTCCAGGCAGTTGCAGATAACAGTATTATAGCATATTATTTAAACTACCTATTAATAAGCAAAGAGGTACGCGCAGTGCCCTTTGGGCCAGCTAAAGCACTTAGCTGCCAATTAAACCAGTAATTGACTGCTTAGAGGCTGTACATCAATAAGGAAGCGTGTCATAATGACACAGTATCCCATAAAGAGAACAAACCCAAAGGTAATTCGTGCAGGCAGATTATTACAACCTTTCTTACATGCAATTGTTTCACAGACTCCAGCAGTCATGTGACAGTGTCTCTGGTGTTTCAGTCTCAGATGCTGTTTAAGTGACAGTGTCTTCAGTTTGAGAGGCACCACCTTCTAGCAGCTACATTAACAACAACCAAAGTGACGTGCCATACATCAGAATGCTTGGAATGAACGTGAAAATGTGAAAAACAGTGGCGTTTAACCAGACCCATCTGTTGTTTGAAGGCTAGGACCCAGGTTTGGACAGAACAGTAATACCAGTCCTGAAGCCACTGAGGTTTTACAGGATTTGGGAACCCTTAATTATGATGGACAATTAAGAAATCTGTGGAGTTTTCCAGGAATCAAATCCTAATCACCGCAGGCATTATCCAGTCAGACCTAGGAGGAAAAAGCCACGCTCCTCATCTATTTACAGTTGCTCAGTTAGCCTTTTCATGGTGAAAGTGTTTTGCATATGTGAAAATTGTCTTTCTAGGTCTCCACTAGGCCACCACTCCCACCACTCACTCTGGTATCTGGGGGGCTGTTAGTCCTGTTTCAACCAAACTTCTGCTTTTGAACTATAAGCCACAGATTTGGCATCCGGAAAAGTTAAAGGGATCATGCAACAATTGCAAAGTGTAAAACAAGCTAAAATGATCAGCCCTCTACTGTCATTGCTTGACAGTGGCTATGAAATGTTCTGCTGAAACACTCATATTTTGATTTTGCTAAACTGGGCATGGAAAGTTAAGGTCACACGAGTGCACTGCTGTGTCATCTGTCGGGGGCATTGTCCTGAGAGTCTTGAAGTTTGTTCATACGGCGCATTGTGAACCTGAGTCATGCTTTCATGAATCTTGGACAGAAGCTGCTTGCTTCTGACAGCCCTCACGGATGTATATTTGTTAAGTCTTCTAGAATGTATTATTGTTGAGCAGTTAACATACTCAGTGAGGCCTGCAAGCATTGGCATGCAGCTCTTGGGGCTCTTTTTGTATTTCCCTGAGCACTGCACGATTTGTCCTTGAGGTAAATTCACCGGGACATCTGCTGCTGGGAAGATTGCCAGCTGTCCTTAATGCTTCCCATTTGTGAATAATCTTTTCCACTGTGAAACAATAGATTCCACATTCCTTAGAAATAGTTTTATCAACCTTTCTAGATTATTCCAACGTACCAGCCTCTTAAAACCACTGCTTGTGTCAGTTTTTCTTACCATTGCATTAACTAACAACTGAAGGCGCCAGACCTTTAATCAGCCACATCAGTTTTTATAGAGATCTGCACACCTGCTGATGATCAGCTCATTAAGGACTGACGATGAAGAGCACCTGGCTGCAACTTAACCTCTCAAATCCCATGGAAACTAAAAGAGAGTAGTTAGTATTGCTCATGTGGGCTTTTTTTTTTTTTCTTGGCTTCATTTTGATTAAATGATGGAGGTTGTTGTTTAGCTGAATTTGTATTTGCTTGCGATTGAGTCACAACAGATTATTTTTATTATGTTTCTACACACAAAGATGCAGCAATGTCAAAACAAAGCAGGTGATTTTTACCAGATTATACGCACTATATGCTCTTTAGTCATTCCCACAATAACCTAGAGCAGTGTTTCCCAACCCTGGTCCTCGGGGCACCCTGTCCTGCATGTTTTAGATGTTTCCTGGCTTCAGCACACCGTGATACAAGTAGCTGTGTCATCAACAGACTTGTCCAGACCTTGATGACAAGCTGATGACGAGCATTCATTTGAATCAGGTGTGTTGAAGCAGGGTAACATCTAAAACATGCAGGACAGTGTTCCCTGAGGACCAGGGTTGGGAAAAACTGACCTGGAGTAAAATTGTGTTGCATTTAGTGGACTTGTTTGTCTTAAATTTTAGAAAGTGCTAACAGACAATGTAATTCTCTTGTTTTTTTTCTTTTTTGTTTCTTGAATGAAGTGTTTATTATAAACCTTTGACATTTGCCTTTCTGAGCTCAATTTGAGCATATCAACTGAAAGGAAATGTATTGAACTGAAATTGTATCACACCTATATTGTTTATGTTAATAAATACACAAATTGTTTTAAAGAAAATTGACATGGCATTTTAAGGGAGGTGAAGAAAATCCTGTTTTTTGGTATTGGGTAAAAGCAGCCAGCGAGGGCAGACAAATGTAATCTTCAGTTTGCATATCTGAGGTATTATTTTCTGATGACAGTGCATGTCTACATTTGTGTGTGGATATATTCCTCCGTACTGCGGGTGAACCCCTTCTATGTAAATTTAAGATTTGTAAAAGACTTTGACCTGAAGATTTGTTTACGCGTGGAATTTAGGAGATTAAGTCAGACACAGTTAAAATGAACTAAAAGCTACAGAAATACTTCTGTAGCAGGACAAAACCCCTACATAACAGACAGATATCTGCACTGAGTAACCCAGTATGACCTCTGTTGGAAGAGGAAGAGAGAAAAATGTAAAGCTTTGCAGTGAAGTAAGACAAACAGGACAGCGAACAGAAGAAGTTTAGGAATGAAGTGACAAGATTGATCTAATCGGTTAAGAAAAATCACTGACATAACATTTTTGGCACCTATTTGTTATAAAAAACCATATAAATGTCATAGATAAACAAGTCATTTATAATCACTAAGGGAAAATTTGTTTTTGTCTTGTTGGTTTGCAGTGGTCCGTGTGACCCAGGAGATGCCACCAAGGTCTTTACTACCGAGCTACATGAGCCATCTGCTGCCCAAATCAACTGTGATCATCAGCTGTCATTTCAACAAAGCATTATGGAGAGACGCGTAGAAGCCATGACAGAAACAATCGTGGACTAGTCTGATAGATCAGGCCCACTTCTAGAAAGATGCAGGGTCTGAAAACAGTTCACAGGACCTCCCCATCCAAGAGTTTGCTTCTGAAAATGCTCAAACTGTTAGCACTATGACCAATCAGAGCAACGAACGAGGTGACGTAATTAGAGGACGGAAAGAGGTCAAAGGGAGAGAATGTTGTGTAAAAGAGTGAATTAAGCTTTTGCCGAAGCCTGTTGGGAAAACAGCAAATCCATCTATCTTGCAAAGGATTGAAAGGAATGATTTTAATCTAAATCTTTAACAGTTTATGCCAAAGTCAATTCAAATGGCTGCTAATCTTAAACTGCGTCCATTTACACGGTTTAGATAAATATAATGTTGCCTTTTTGTCGTCATCGTGTTGAGCCCGCCCAGACACACTCTGTGATATTGATGGGGGACTCGATTAATTTTACTAACACAAGTTTATAAGAGTCACTCACCAAAGTGAATCGAGTTTCTGAGTAACACACAGGCCCCGCCCACTTCCAGTTTACCAGTGTTACATCTGATTCAGATAAACGGTGACTAAAATCACTGATTTAAGAGGCAACATTTTATTGATCAATCATCTGATCAATTTTATTGAAAAACTGAAAGGCTAAAAAATTCTTTCAGGGGAAACATTTTTCTTTTATTTTCAAGCATGATAAAATTACTAATCATGGTTAATGAATACACACGCAACAGTGCCAAATAGCATTGAATTAAATTTAAACAGTGCAACTTTAATTATTAAATTTCCTTTTGAATTGAATTAGTGTTAAATAAGTATAAACAAAGTATAGTTGTGCAACTTTAACCCTATTCTCCATATACTTACAAATAGAAAATGAATGCAAAAAGTCTAAACAATTATGCCAATTACAATTAAAATTTCTGAAGTTTCTGAAGTTGAACATGTGGTTATTATAGTAATTTCAGGTGGAGTTGCGGTGGAACGGGCTACACATCTCTTCTGTTAAGCCTGTGATAACTTTTACAGACAAACATTATGTGTACGCTGGATGACTTCTTCACTCAGAGAAAACCAGGCAGAGCAGCAGAAAAGTTTCAACTCCGGCAAGGGAGCAGCTCTCTGGGCTCGGAGTCAGAAACTGGATAATTTGTTCACTTTGTGATTCGCTTGTTTATGAGTGTGACCAGGTCACTGTGAAACGCCGATTGATTTGTTCACAGCCCATATTGATTTTAAACAAAACACGGCTGTTGCTTTTCACACAGTGATAAGACAGCGATTAATGTTATACATTTAGAAAAAAAAAACAGTTAAAATATCAGTCAAACAACAGTGACATGCTGTCTGGCCTCTGCTTTGCAGTTAGCAGCTAGCAGAAGCATGGATGGATCAGTGGACGAGTTAATAGAGAAAAGGACTCGTGACTGACGAGTCAGTAAAATAACTGGTGAGTTTTGTACTCATAAAAATGTTTTGTAATGTACTTGAGGACTCTTAATTTTCTTTCTTTTTTTTTTTTTTAGTATTTTTGCATGTGAAAAACGAGGGTTTTTCATTAGTTTTATAACTAATACTACGTTTTAATGAACTACTCTGATGTAGTGGCCTTTTTGTCTAATTTAACTGTGGGAATGTGGCGCTGAGGAAAAACATGCAGCACATGTCTGGTCAGAATTGGTAAGGCGACTACTGTAGTATGTACTTTTACTTCTTGCTCAATACCTTTTTAAAACACATTTGGCTGATTTATTCAACAAACTGTCAACCGTCTCTGTCCATAAGGATTTCTGTCTTTTTCTGTGTATTATATGAATGACAAAGAAGGAATAAGGAAATGAGAAACTTCACAAACAGGATGTAAATAGTTGAAACACTGCCCATAAGGAGTGTTACACAGAGTACCAACAGCTGGATCTTTTGAATCAGCCCAAATACAATCCCAGTGGACAGAAGGACGGGTACGTACACAAATACAAACACAAAATAAAAACAGCTCAAGAGCAAAACAGAGCCACTGATGATGTGCTGTCAAATATGAGCAAAACAATCCATAGATAAACATTTGTTGTGACAGGGGATGCGAGCCAAATGCTAATTTGCAGAAACCACAAAGGATTAAATATGTTAACAACAAAAAGCTTGACTGGAAGAGAACATGCAGAGAAAAGTCACCATAAAACTATTAAACAAAAAAAAAATGAGATCAAGACAGAAAGGAAATGAAGACTAAAAAACAGGAAGAGATGTTCTCTTTCTGAGCTGAGGTCTGGGTGAGGACTGCACCTAAAAGATTTCATGTGTAGTTTTTGGCATAAATCTGACAAATCTGAGTTTGATCTCCACCAAACACATGTGCACGCACATGCTACGCTCATTTCCTGTACTGTAACTCCACCCTCAACCATGCAGCAACTCATTGCCATGACATGAAGTCCAGTAAAATTCCCAGACTTTGGAGGATTTTCCATCATCACTAAACACCTACATGTGGACATTTGGTTCTGGTAAGAATGGTTTCAGTGTGTAAATACCAGAGGAAGTGCATGCTCTCCAGCTCAGTCACTGTCAGAATACAAATTTCATCATTCAAAGAGTTGATAAACTCTGTAAACGACACTGCACCACTCGAAGGTAATCTGTTAAATTTCAACACCATTTTTACTCTATGCTATTGACTGTTTACCTGTACAGGGTGTAACCCTGCCTTTTGCACAAATAGAGCTGAGATGGGCCCCGGCTGATCCCTGGGACCCTGATTAAGAACGCGGGTACGGATGGATGAATGCATGGATGGATGCATGGATGGATGCATGGATGGATGCATGGATGGATGCATGGAACGTGCCACATACTTAGGCCACGTCAGGAGTCTGTGTCATTTCCAGGACTCTCCTATAGTTTGTTTTTTTTTTGTTTGTTTTTTTTTAACTTCAAGGTAAACCATAGCTGGTGACCTGACTTTAACAAGCTATGAAACAATAAACCATGTGCAATAACACGTTATTTTAATATAATACAGTAATACAAACATTCATGAACTGGGTCATATTTTTGTTCTGGTATGTGTTTTATAAACCAGATGTGGCCAAAACTTTATGAACTTATTTTGACATGGGATATGACAAAGAGAAAAGTAACTGGCCATGTTTGGTGGATATGTGGCCAGGTTTAGGCCACCACACTCACACAGTGAATGCCATCAGTCAAAGCTGGAGCTATGAGCCTAGCTGGGGCTTAATAGTTTTGGTTTTAGTTAATACCTTAAAGCTAATACTCCTCATATGACTAAACACAGTAATGTTTAGCATGTTGTGACCAGATGATGCAGTAAAATACATAACATCATAGGGACTGTTAAACATATCTCATTCAGAAATGCAGTAAATTTGGGGAAGAAAAAAGAGACAGCAGGAATGTGAAATGAGTGAAATCAAGAAACTGCTGGCTGCTCGCGCTGAGGATGAAATTTCTTGGGAGATTAGTGCTTCCATATGGGACGCAGTTATTCATGGTAAAATTGTTGAATTGCACCATGAAAGTGATGTCTACAGAAGCAAATTAGATCTGACTAATTAATTTAATTATTTTGAAAAAGAATTTGTGATATCACTATCATCATTGCTGAGGTAGCAGTGGATGAGTTTCATATGAGGCAAGAGCTGTCGGCAAGTCCCGCAGGTAGCTGCCGACCCGCTGAACGGGCAGCGTGGTGGTGGGTCAGTCAGCCTCTTGCAGGTGCTTTCATCAGTTATCATGGTAGAGACAGAAAGTGGATTCTGTCTACCAGGTCCCACCAGGTGTGACAGCCACAAAACGGCTGCACAGCACTCGCCTGCACAACAGTCAATGACAGTGGTCCCACCAGAAGCGGTGCGGTGTGGCGTAGAAGCGCCCTACAAGCAACTGTCCGCTCCGTTCTGCTAAAGAACTTGGCAACCAGGAAGTCACACACAAGGATGTCATCAAGAATGTCATCAAAGTAAAAGAGCATGAGTGGACATGACTGGTAGATTGACATTACATTTACCCATGGAGGCTGTTCAGAGAGCTTTAGAAGAGAGGTATAACCACATATGAGGAGAGGTTAATTTTAAAAGTTGAAAAGCAAACTTTACTTGATTCATGCTCAGAGATGCTTCATTTCTGAAATGTTCCTGGTGGGATCTGAGGTCGCACGGAGGACGGCACAAAGCTGCTGCAAAACTGGACCACCCAGGAGTTAGTCTGCTTTGATTGAGAAGCAAGTAAGCTGGACATAGTTTGACGTTGTCACTTTCATATGGGCAACAACTGCTCAGCAAGTCTATAGCTCTTGTAAACCATTTGGATATCCTGTGGAAGCAGGAATAAAGAGATGGGTGAAAGGAGCAGCCAACAGGCCGGGAACAAAGACGAACCTCGAGGCTCCTAACCATCTCATTCAGTGCAAATATTGACTAGAACAGTTTGAAGGGTATTTAAAACTGTCTGAATGGTCACTTTTTCTATCTTACACTGTGTTGCAAAGGGTCAATTATGTCCAAGAGTAGTGGTATAAGAAGGAAGCAAGAGGAAAGCTAACTGATGAAAAGGAGAAAACGGGGAAAAAGCTGTCTCTTTACGTCACCTGTCTCGTTATGAGGACCTTCTTTCTTGTTGATACTATGCCTTTGTAGAATGACATTTAAAACTCTTGATGTCTTCATTTAATACGTGGACAGCTGGAGCGTTAGTTACTGATGCAAAACGACCTCATATGTTACCAAGCCAACTTTTGAAATTGCATTTTGTAACATCATATTAACAGCCTGTTTAAACCAAAACTATAATCTGCTGATGATAACTTTACATATTGTGGTTCAAAAAGAATTAATTGCGCATTCCCAGTTTTTTTTTATAATCAGTTATTGAATGTCTGTAATTTAGAGGATGTGTCGCACTAATGAGAGCCCAGAGCGACTTCCAGGGAATTTTCTCTATTTCCTTCTATTATTCAGTGAAAGCAGATGGCAAATCTGTCGGTTTTTCATCCTGATGGAAAAGATGGTGTTGGCTTAAAAAAAAACATCAAAGTGTTTTGCATTAATATTATTGCCTTGTTCTTTTTTTCAAAGAGTGTATTTTTCTTCAGCATTTAACGCATATGCGAAGATCTGTTTTTCTTTTTTTTAAGTTTTCTTTGAAAAACATTAATGAAAGCAAGTGATTAATTGCACACATACATTGATTTTACATAAAAAAATATTATCATATAACCGTAACACGCTCGTATTATTTGTTTGGCCAGGCCATATGTATGGCTGTGTGAGAAAAGTCTCAGTTCTTCATTGTAAACTTGAAGCACATACAGCTGGTAAATAACTATGGATGAACAACTCTAACACAATCAGCGCAAACTGTTGAGGCTTTATCAAATGCTGCTCAAATGTGCATTCAAAACACACAACGTACTCCTATTTAATTTGCAGCAGAGAGGTGTCTGGTATCACACATTCAAAACACTTTCTGGACTTTTCTTAATCTCGCTTGATAAATGAGCCGTGGTTTGGAGAAAGAGCACTTTCGACGCAACCATAAGCTCTCTAAACAGATTACAAAGACCTATGGGTAAATAGCGGCGGCGTTAAAATGAATAACTAAATAAATAAAACATTAAAGCGTCCTAGAAGGTGAGCGTGGTCATGTGATCAACAGTTTCTCCTCTCATCACTTGCAGATGATAAGTAAATGAATAAGATGAAAGTTTTTATGCAACTGTGTGTGTGCGCGTGCTTAGGTAACACTGTCAAAACAAGAAGGCGATGCTACCACAACTGATTGAATCTGTTTGTTGGATTGGGCCATGTTTTGGAGATTTTCTGGATGTTATTCAGGTTTTACATT
The DNA here is from genome assembly GCA_014839995.1 of Xenentodon cancila. Classification (NCBI taxonomy): domain Eukaryota; kingdom Metazoa; phylum Chordata; class Actinopteri; order Beloniformes; family Belonidae; genus Xenentodon; species Xenentodon cancila. The sequence continues at coordinate 3,701,912 of CM026208.1, forward strand.
GACATTGAGGCACGTGTGTTGTACTGAAATTGCAGGTGTGTATTTGCTCCCACTACTCTTTTACGTATGCGATCTTTTAAAGACCGCATTGACATGATCCAAAGAGTGATGACATGAAGCTGCTTATGTGAAGTAATTTGAAGACTGAAAAAGGTTTTAGCTGTGTATTTTGCCAAGAATCACTTCACCAACATTGACATCATAGTTAAAAATTGAAAGCTGAATTGAAAAATAATCTTCTTGTACAGCTTTTCCCCTTAGAGGTCACCACTGTGGATCGTCCATTTCCAATCTTACCATATTTCTGCACGCTCCTCCCTTTCTTGTTTCCCCTGCTTGGTAGATCCATCTCCAACATCCGTCTACCCTGCTCTATAAAAACAATGTGCACACAGTTAGTCTGTAACAATCATTACAGTTTTAATTCAAGATACTGATAGTTGACATTTTTAACTTTTACACAGTTTTGCTGGTCTTCTTCCGTTGCTTAGTTTACTTGTGTTATTGTGTTATTTTGGTGCTTTAACATCTAGTGGGCTTGGAGAGAGTTTAACTTTTCAGTTCCCATCAAAAAGACTGTGATGCCATGGTAGAATGAAAATGCTTGGAGGCAGAGTGAAGAACTTTCCTGTGGTGAGGCAAAATCCCAATTCGGAAAACTCTTGGTTGAAAAACTATGGAAGCCACATCCTCCAAAATGAAAAGGAGAAGGACCAGCTGGCTTCCTTTTTTTTTGATCAGTTCAAAAGTCTGCATTTCTGATGGTTATGGAGGTATGTTTGTCATTGTGAAATGGGCATTTTGAACATCTGAAAAGAAAACAACAATGCTCAAAGGTATATAGAAGTTTTTTAGAGGCTTTTTTTCCCCAGAAAATGCCTTGCATATTTCAGCAAGACAATGCTAAACTCAATGCAGCCTTCAGTACAACAGCGAGTCTGGGTGCTAAAAGGAAAATTACCTTTTTTATTGTTATTACTAAAATGGTACATTTCCTCAGTTTGATCTATTTTCTATTACTAATAAAATATGGGTTTTGCAAATCGTTGCATTCTATTTATTTACATTTATAGTTTCCCAATGTGTTAACATATAACATATCCCCGGAAAAAAAAAGTAAAACAGGAAAATGTTGTGTTAATTTTGGCCGATGATTTGATCTGTATCTAAATTTTGAGAGGAGTGACAAAGAAAAAGAAAAATCATACTTTCAATATTTGGACATTTCTTGTCTATTATTTAGTGTGTGTCGTATTTTATTTACAGAGAGTATACAGAGTTGGCAGTCTGTTGCCTAAGGCGTCTTTTGTGGGTGTAGACACAGCTCACTTTTAGTTTATACACTATATTGCCAAAAGTATTTGCTCACCCATCCAAATAATCGGAATCAAGTGTTCCAATAACTTCCATGGCCAGAGGTGTTTAAAATCAAGCACCTCGACTGTTTTTACAACTATTTGTGAGAGAATGGGTCGCTCTCAGGAGCTCAGTGAATTCCAGCGTGGAACTGTGATAGGATGACACCTGTGCAACAAATCCAGTCGTGAAATTTCTATAGTCAACTGTCAGCTGTATTATAAGAACATAGAAGTGTTTGGGAATGACAGCAACTCAGCCACGAAGTGGTAGGCCATGTAAACGGGGTCAACTAAAGCTGAGGTGCAAAGTGCCAAGAGATCGCTAACTTTCTGCAGAGCCAATTACTACAGACCTCCAAACTTCATGTGGCCTTCAGATTAACTCAAGAACAGTGCACAGAGAGCTTTATGGAATGGGTTTCCATGGCCTAGCAGCTGCATCCAAGACAAACATCACCAGGTGTAATGCAACGCAACAGACGCACACAGTGGCATAAAGCACGCCACCACTGGACTCAGTGGAGACGTTCTCTGGAGTGATGAATCACGCTTCTCCATCTGGCAATCCAATGGACCAGTCTGGGTTTGGTGGTTGCCAGGACAATGGTACTTGTCTGACTGCATTGTGTCAAGTGTAAAGATTGGTGGATGGAGGATTATGGTGTGGGGTTGTTGTTCAGGAGCTGGGATTGGCCCCTTAGTTCCAGTGACAGGAATTCTGAAAGCTGAAACCAAGATATTGGACAATTGGATTGGACAATTCCATGCACCCAACTTTGTGGGAACAGTTTGGAGTAGCCCCTTCCTCTTCCAACATGACTGTGCACCAGTGCATAAAGCAGGTCCACAAGGAGCTCGATGACAGAGTCTGGATGAGTGTGGATGAACTTGACTGGCCTGCACAGAGTCCTGACCTCGACCCGATAGTCTCCTCTCTAATTCATCCCAATGGTGTTCTGATTACCAGGCCTTCTCAACCAACATCAGTGTGTGACATATGCACTTCTGGAAGAATGGTCATAAATTCCCATAAACACACTCCTAAACCTTGTGGACAGCCTTCCCAGAAGGGTTGAAGCTGTTATAGCTGTAAAGGGTGGACCGATGTCATATTGAACCCTATGGATCAGAATTGGGATGTCACTTGGGTTCATATGCGAATCATGGGAGATGAGTTAATACTTTTAGCCATATAGTGTAGCTTCTATTCATACATGGAAGGTGCAATCATGAAAGAGGTTTTATGATGTTTAACAGCTAATCGTGAATGTGATTCCTTTCCATGACCATTAGTATGTTTTCTTGTCCACAGTCGCCTTGTGCTTGATTAGGATGGGAGACTGGGCATTGTTTGAGTCAGGACTCCATTGGAATAAACTGGTTTGAAAAGGAATATAATTGAAGTGAATTACTTGATGGGACTGTATTAGACTTAATTGTAGACTGTCTTGAAATTACTTTTATTGTGTATTGGTGCAATACAAATTTAAGGCAATTTTAAACTGAATTGAATATCACACAAAAGAACAAGGGCTGTCATCCTTTGGCCATGTTCATCTTACAGAGTAAACTCCACAACATAAACTCCAGCGTGTGGTGCAGCATTGTTTACTGCTACTTACACCCTGTCATAAGGATTTTTCCAAATGGCACTGCAATAAACGTAAGCCACCTTGGTCTGTGAACTGACATTTACAGTGTAATAAAAAATTCAAAATGTGACAAAGGGTTAGGGACGAGAGTGACAGAAGAGTAGAACAAAAGATACACAGTGCTTGATAAATGAATGCAAACACTCGCATCTTAATTGAAATTCTGTCATTTAGTCTGAATACACTTTGGTGTTTTGTCATATAAAGAAGAATGCAATCAGTCTGGAGAAACCTGCACACAGAGGAACATAAACACACATACACAGCGCCTCTGCCTTTTTCCTCAGGAGGCATGCAGATACAAACATAAAAGCAGAGAAACTCATATTGGCTTCTCAAAATGTCTCTGTTCTCTTGTGAGTGGGGATGCATTAGCATTCCAGTGATTTCCTGTTATATCCTAATCTGCTTTTTGTCGGTTTGCAGGTTTATTCTGTTAGAATGGGCTGTCACTGTTGTGAGCAAAACTCTTGTTTTAGGAGATGTTCATAATGTTTCCCAGTAGTTTCCCATGAAAACAACATGAAGTTGTTCTGGCAAAAAGTATCACTTGATATATTCAAGCAAAGAAAAGATAAAAGATGTCCAAATTATAACGTCCTTGCTTCTTTGTCCAGTTATCAAGTTTTTGAAAGGTTACCAAAACAAACAACTGATAACATAACCTCCTTGGTGTAGGTACAAACAGACAGGATATTAACATATGAAGAGATATGTGACATGATTTCAGTAAAGATTACTCACCAGAAGAACAAAACAAAGCAGGAAATTCATCTGTAGGGGAAGAATTTCAAAACCTGAGATAAGGAAAGAGAAACGAGTCTTGCAAATAAACAGTTTGGAATAATGGACTTTATCCACTTTATTCAATATTATACCTTTTAATAAAATAAGAGTTAGTTGATCCATTTCTTTCTTGAATCATTGCCTGAGGAAACCACTGAGCCTTTTCCTGCTGAGTCGGACTCAGAACTCATTTACGTCCTCTGTGTTTCTGTTGGCTTGTCCGCTATCAGATAATCCTGAGCAGGATTTTTGTGATCGCTAATTTGTTCCATTTTCCGCAATTGTTGATGGATCGAAATCCTATTTTAAACATTAACTCAAGTGGATGAAGAAGGGAGTGACAATTATTGCACTTCAATGACTTCAATGATTATATACAATCTGTGTATTTAATATATGTGCATTAAGTCTTACAGGAGATGTCATTTTTTTTAGATTAATAGCATACAATTAACTATAATTTTGGTTTCAAACTTACTACAGTTTTAAAAAATACTGGCTGTATTTGTTTTTGTTCAACTTGTTGTCTCACTGGCCCAGTTGCATGTTGTTAACTTAGATGCATTTTAACCGTACCAGATTAACTGCAACAGCGTGCTTTTAGTCCTCTGCCACGCTCAGCTGAACACGATTGTAGTGTCACAACAACACTGGTTCAACTGATCCACAGTTAAACTGGTTTGAAACTGAAAGACTGTGTAAAGCTGAAGAAAAGCTGACTGCCACCTGAGGGGCTCCTGTCCTGCCACTCATCCGTGCTTTGTTCAGCATCATTCCTCACGTCTCATGCCTGAACAGTTAGTGACGGCAGCTCGGCAGAGATTCACGGTTCGGCTGATCGAGCACGATGCTAAGCTAATGCAGTGGGCACCTCGATCTCGAGCAACATGTAAGAGAAAAAAAAAAGTAATCAGAAACCAACGGATCACGTGACCTAATGCTTCGTCCATTGTTTTATACAGCCCATGGAGCAAACTGCCTCTGCTAACAGAGGTCACATGACTTTCAGGCATAGAGGGCTTTAACACCAGGTTAAACTCTAATAATCAGTTAAGCGACTGTGTAAGCAGAGCATCTGAACACAAGCATGGACTTCCTGAGCCTGAGACAAAGTTTTAAGGCTGAGTAGCATAATATCCAAGCAGGAAAAAGAATCCTGCTCTCAAATCCAAATTCAAAAAGATACACACACATACTACCCATACGTACATTACCCTCAAGTACTTGTAATTTACATATAGTTTAATTCTACCACAAACTTGAAACTTGAATATGTTGTATGAAAGTCTAAAATATATTTGTTCAAGGACTCATTTTGTAATTTGATGTGGTCCTTTTTTTGCTGATTTCAAGCTGTGTTATTGTAATATTTGGTACTCTTAGATTAACTTTTCATCTGATTCTCTGTCTTTAGTGTCCTAAAAAATATACATGCTTTTTAATTACAGTGGGTGCGGAGTCTCCTCCTGAAAATGGGAAGATTTGGAGGCTGCTGAAGATACCGGAGGCTTGTAGATGGGCTCATGAGCCCTCACCACTCCTGTTGCGAGTCAGGCACATACATTTGTAACATATAAGCAGGCTGTCAATGCTGCTTTTTCAACAACTCCTTTAAATGACTTCATCACCTCCATTGACATTTGAACCAGAATCGAATACAGAATATGAAAGTAGCAAAGATGACAAACCATGACAGTTAGTTGTCTCTGCTGGATGTCTCAGTTTGATAAATGCTATGCTCATTACCTGCTGGATGGATTATGGATTATGTTTTACAGTCACTCACTGTCTACATATTTGTTTTTCTGCATACAGTAGGTGTAGATGTGGGAGGTGCTGCAAAATGCCGACTGAGTCAGAAACAGAAACACTAATAATGCTGTCAGCAAACTACTTTTGACACCACATTTTCAAACAATCAAGGCTGCCTTGGTAAAATAATAAGTGAGATGCACTAAATTGATTTTTTTTTTCTTGCCAATGTGCAAGAGCTTGAAAGTATAAGACTCAATTTCTATGATGTCTGATTTAAAATACGAGCACACACCAGTTGTTTTACATACCACTTGTGATTCAAACTCGAGAGCCTCTAGCAATGGGACGGCATTGATTTTTAGGCTTTAGTCTTTCTGCAAATCCAGCAGAATACTATACCATGTTTTTATAAAAGTCGTCCATGAAGTGTCAAAAAAACTGAAAAGACATTCCCTCAAAAGAAAAAAGGCACCCACTGACGCATGGCCCACACATTATTCCTCACCACCAAAAAATATGTTTTAGCCATTTTGGAAAAAAAAGAAAATTCTTTATCAAAGATACTAACGGGTGTAACAGGATGGAAAACTTACACAGTCCTTGCTTTGTGCCGTTGATGTGAACTTCTATTTATAATATTCAGGTCTTGCTTGTGTGGATTGCAGCGCCTGAAGAATATGACTTTGGGTGTTGAATATGGACAAGATGACCATACAAGAAAATTCTGCCCTCTGACATCAAAGAGAGTCAATTTTAGAAAAAACTCTCCAGAGTGAAGTATTTTTATCATCCGGAAAATCAGTGCAGAAGAATACTATAACTTATTCAACTCATTATTTTGAGTCACTGGTCACATCTTAGATAAGTCAGAAAACAGGAAAAAGCAAAATATGGCTACTTTAAACCCAATGCCTTGTTTGCTGGTATTTTCTCATAAGTATTCACTGTATATCAGGTAAACACTTAAGAATAAAAATTAATCAGGTTTTATGACTTGTTATATTGTCACCTATTCAGACTTTTAATCTTGTTTAATTTTTCCATCATTCAACACCCTGATTCTTATAGATCTAAGGCCTGAAGAAAGATTTTATTTGACTACAGATTGTATACACACTCACTCTCAGTGCACTGACCTCGCAAACATGAGGTCCTCTGCTGTCTGGCTTCCACTTTAACAGTTAAACCATCTCCAACTTTGCTGCTTGATATAATCACCCATGTCAGCTGACAGCTTTTAAAAAATACAAGTGAAGGCAATAGAGGCACAACACCTCGGGTTTGAATTTGGCTTGGGGCTCTTAATGCATGACCTGCTCCTATCTCTGTGTTTCCTGTCACTCAGAACTGTCAAACCGGCCAATAAAGGCAAAACATCCTGAAACATTTCCAGATCGCGCCACTCAGAACTGTCTTGAGAGCATTGGGCCTTTCACTTTTATGAAACCCTCCACCCTAAATGCTTTGCTGAAAGGCTGAGAGGGCTTGAATTTATTCCTGCATCTTCATATTTAGTTCAACAGGAAACATCTCACACAATTTCAGCAACAACCTCATATGAAACAGTTTGTTAAGGCATCTGTTGCTGTCAGCAATCAGCCAATGTCTGGTTGTCATTATTCAATCGTTCTTTATTGAAATGGCCTTTTCTGCAGAAAGTCTGAAATCACTGAAAAAGATTAATCTATTGCTGTTGAACTATTCATAATTTGCTCCGTAGCTCCATAATGACACAACAGTAATCCATGTTAATCCTGGATAGCCAGTCAACTAATAACATTTGCATGAACAAAATGCTAGTTCATAACAAGCCATTATTCTGAGTAATGAGTTTCTTCAGGGTGCTCCATTAATTCACTGGTTTCCAGGCCAGAAGAATAATGGCTGAGGAAAACACATCTATACAGCACACATCATAATGCTTCACCTCTTCAGCATGCAAAATCAAATGTTGCTCACAGACTAAATTATTTATAACGCAAGGTAATTATAATGTTGTAACTTTAGATATCTTATAACCTGATTTTGCTCATTCCAACACACAATCACAGTTGTGTGACTAATGGATAAGAAGCCCACTGTAAAGTGCTTTTTTGAACCAAACTAAGTGTTAAAGGCACTGTGCTACATTAGTCACGTTGCATACTTTGTCAACTGCAGTTTCGGTTAATTTCAGTCCTCCATGAAAAACAGAAATAATAGATTTGACAGCTGGAGACATAAATGTACCAGGTGATCTGAAGAGAATTAAAGTTCTGACTGAATTCCTTGTGTGTATTTTTGTCACAACAATCAGCAGCTTCAGAATCAACAATCAAAAATAAGATTCAGAGCAGCCACTGGAAGTGAGAATCCATATACAACACTACCATTAGGAAAAAAAACCCCACAAAACCTTTTTGTATGAACTCCTATCTCATTTTTTTATTCTTTTAAACATACAGAGTATAAACACTTGCTTCCATAATATCTGCTGGGTGATGTAATCAATACAGTGATATGACCCACTTTTTTCCCGTGGATAACTTACTTAGAGACACTTTACATGAGATGGATGAATGGATGTACGAAGAGATGAATGGGTGGAATAGAAGGAAAGAAAAAGATAGATAGTGTTTAGGTGAGTGAGGAGGATTAAGGTGAGGAAAGAAATTGGGAGAAGGAGAAGAAGGGGGGATGGAAAACAAGAGCCAATGGAGGAGGTGGAAAGATGAGATGACCTAAGAGGTGAGGTGATCTTAAAAGATGAAGTTAGAGAGTATATCTGCAAAGGTTATCTCAAAAAGAGAAGAAAATGTTTTAATAAGATGAGTGAACATGAGAGGGCAGATGAGGTAAAGAGAACCTGGCCAAAGAAGGAGTGAAGTTAGAGAGCACATGGCAACGATAGAAGCAAAGTGATACCAGATAAACTAATTACAACAGAACCTTCTTCCTGCACTCTCGCTGCCTACGTCTATATCCATCCATCTCTTCTGCCGGTCATCGCTTCATTCTCTCCGACTTTCCCGGAATAAAAGCGTTATGTTTTCCCGCCGATAGTGAGCGGCGTTGCTTCCCGCAGGCTCTTTAAACTGAAATCGGATACATGTACATCTAATCGGAAAGCTTTTAACTAAGAGAGCTGTGGGGTTGCTAGGTGGGTAAAGTATTTAGCAGTTTGTGTGTGTGTGTGTGTGTGTGTGTGTGTGTGTGTGTGTGTGTGTGTGTGTGTGTGTGTGTGTGCATATGTCAGTGAGTCGGGAGCAAAGCATTTAGTGGTCAGGGCACTCGTTGGCCCTCTTGAGTTTCAGTGTGTGCTTTTTCTCTGTGGTGGTGTTTTCTGCCTGAATAAATACAAGTGTTTATGTATTAATATATCCTTATGAGACCTAACACAAAACGTTCGTCTGCATATTATACATCAGAATTTTATAATTATTAACAGAATCAAGAAAATGTTGAATTGCATAAAATAAAATGTGGTTATGGTTGAAAGTATTTGGTTGTTTCAGCAGTTTGCTCAAATATAATTGGGTTAAGTTGTGTGTGCATGATAAATACCGTAAAGTGGAGAGTTTCAGCTTTCATTGGGTGTTTTTGTTTTTGTTGTTTTGCATGATTGGGGAATCTACCACTTTGAAGTTTTTGCCTTCAGCAACTGAACTGATGCTGGGTTTGGCTGAGATCAGACTTATGTAGCTTTTCCATGATAATGTGACTCTTGTAGATTGAATTGTTGCAGTAAATATTATTGTGAAAAAAGGAAGGTGATGAAGCTAGAAAGTCAGCACAAAGTGATCCATTGTTGAAATTCCCAGGACAACGTAGAGGTGTTTTATTTGTAGTTTTTAAGCAGCTAAAAGTATGTTTTTTTCATGCAGCTCAGTAATAAGTAAGACAAGTTCAGTCTTTTGGTATAAAGCATGGAAAGAAACTCACAGCCATCGGCTAAATGATCAGGGCACAGATCTACTCCGGCTGGATGTGTTGGATGGTAACATGTCCAGGATTACACCATCTGTTGTTAACAAGCACTGTAACACTGTTTTTTTGTGCAGAGTATGTCTGTCTGTCTTGTCTGGACACTGTAGGAAGAAGTGTTGGAATCATGAATAAGTTCCTGCTACCACGTTACATTCCCAGTATTCCAGCTGTGTACATAAAAGTGCTCCAAGATTGCCTATTTTATTTACCTGTAAACATACATTCCATATAACGATCAGTTGACCATCAAAACCAGTCGTGCTTTCCCAGTGTGTCTTGGTTCATTGCCATGGTGAAGGTGGTTTATCCCTCTGCAGTTCCGATTTCAATATCCCAACTGCTTCATTTTTCTAGAACTTTGTCAAATAACACTAGTCACACAAAGCTATTAGAAGCTACACACTTCCATCCCATCACACTGCTTTTATGTATTTTCCATATGATGTTGAAACCTCATGAAATTTTATTCTGAACTGTCTTTTACTAATCTCACACTATATGTGTTTCATCAGTCCAAAGAAATGTTGCCCCACAACCACTAAATTTTAGACCAGGTCTAACATGATGAGCACTCCGAGTCCCTCCCAAATACCGGAGTTTCTCATCCTATCTCCAAAGGCTTTGCTTAGAGAGGGTGTTGCAAGAGATGAATAGAATTGGAGTCCAGAGTTACTTTATTTTTAACGACCATAAGGAGCCAGAGCTTCCTGTCACCAGCAACCTCTTCCAGCTCTTCCAGGGAAATACTGAGGAATCCCAAAGCCAGCCAATAGATGTGATCCCTCCTGGGCGTCCTGGGCCTGGCCAATGCTGAACATGTCAGAAAGCACGGAGGAAGTGAGAGCTACATGACACTTCCTAAAAGTAATCCAGGATTTCTTCAAGGGAAATTGGAACTGATTTTTTTTAACAAGAACAAAAAAAAAAAACCCTCCTTGGTCCCATTTTAAAGATGCGAGAACTAACAACGGAAGCACAGATTGGAATAACAGACCAGTGGTGCCAATGAGGTTTAGACTACAGTCTACTTTATTTCACAAACTTTATCCCAGGAGTATTTCAGTTTGATAGCCTTCCCAGTTTGAATTACCAAGTTAACTTGATTGTTAGTTGTAAATACAAATTGCTGCCCCTGCTGTTCTGTGGTGTTGCTCTCATTTTCACCACATATTCTTTAATGAATGTAGGTTTATATGCGACATGAGGCACATAGTTTGGCGAATGCGTCATTCGAGCAGCAGGCGTTGTTAGCGTACGTAGGTGTGAGTATATTCTCTGTTGTGCTGCTTTCTTGATTCCCTTACTAGGTGTCAGTATGTGCAGTTTGTTCATATATCATCAGAATTCATAGGTAGATATGTAAGCAAGCAGTCGTCTCAGAACTCTAATCCAGGTGTGCGTTTGTGTATGAATTTCATTATTGTTTGCCAGCAGGACTACCGAAAATAAACCTGTCTTAGATTTCAAGGTCATGAATTATTTACGTAGCAAAAAGTCTGTTCTCATGTTTCTTGAAGTCAACACCTGAACACACAAAGTTACATGCACACTTCTCCACGCCTGTGTAATTGCATTTGAGTAACTGGGGTTGCGCCGCTCACATCAGTGGAAAAGAAATAAGTCAATGATCAAGGTGCACTGTGTAAAAATTTCACGCCCACTCTTGTTGTTCTGCTGCAGTTATTTAGAGGAACACGGTTGCAGGTAAAGTGTAAATGGCTACTTTTTTGTAAATGCCAAAAAAAAGGTTAATGCACAAGCTGAAATACATTTTTAATTTATATAAATCAACAACAGAGATGAGAATGAGAATTTCTGTCATCCCCATAAGCATAATTATGTGTTCAATTGTTTGCTTAAAAGATGTTTGTGGTTGTTGTTTTTTTTTTTCAAACAGTTTCTGCACTGCATCTTGGAACAAAGAACAAAAGAGTAATAAAATGCAAATAATATTTTGCAAACATCTATAATGACAATTGAGTACTGAAAGGATGAATTAGTCATACTTGTTCAAAGATGGTTGATATTAAAAGGGTAAAGCAGACTGAGATACAAAAAGGGACAAGAAAAAAAACTAATTCAGGAGTGGTTTTTAAAATAATTAAGTTAAATTACGTTTTTGGAGGCAAATGGGTTTGACTACTGAGATGGATGAAAGGCAGAGATGTTGATTTAAAAAAAAGTCATAGATTGGAAATCTAGATTCCTTATGTGTAGGTTTGTTTTGTTTTTTTTTTTGCATCAAAACTTAACAAAGAAACTGTGGTAACAATTTATATTCTAAAGATGGCTGTTGGTTCTTTCAACAATGTTATATATTTTACCAATAACAACCTTTCAATAGCAGGATGAGTAAATATAAGCTATCATAGAACAATATGTTGTGAATCAAACCAAAATCACTGCCGAACTGAGGAGTTTAAATATCCAGCTCCTTGTGTTTCCTGGTGTCCTGGACCTGCATGAAGAAAACCAGCACAAATAAACTAAAGAAAAACCTAATGTTAAAGTATGTTAGTCGGCTGCACTGTAGAAACAACAACAACAAAAAAGGATAGTGGAAATATGAAAAAAAAGAAATGTCTCAGGAATAATACATAAGTCAGTCCCAGGTGGTGGTACCCAGTTTTGTGAAGGAAATCAGTTCAACGAATGACCACTAGGTTTCTCCAAAAGAAAATTAACCTCTTGGCAAAGCTTCTCTGTCTCCAAAACTGCATATCTCTATGCATTATTGTGTATGCACCAGTAGACGTTTTTATTATATTCTTTGTCTGGTAAGTCAGCAGGTGGATTAGCAATGTCGGACCATTAGATCAAAAATCAATTGAGTGAATGAACAGCATACAGCAGCTGGAGTCATATTTCACATTAGCCTTGATTTACAAATCATAAAAAGCCAGACTATTGTGATAAAACTGTATATTGACTTGTTTTCTTATTGATAAGTTAGACTTGTATAAGTAAACAGAACTGGCACAGTTACATTTATGGAACGTGTTTAAGGTTTGTACAAGATGCCGTAGATCAGCTTGTTGACTTTCCCGAACACCAGTAACTAGCCTCCCCATCCTGCCTTTACTCCCTTACTCTAATCACCAGTCACAGGTTAACAACTCTCCCAGGTCTCCGAGTGTCTCCTCTATTTTGGGATAGACTGCACCATCGCTGAAGCCCTTTTCTGCCTCAGCTTGCAGGATGCATGAAACCTATCAGTCAGGCTTTAAACTCATTAATTTTCATGGAAAGGACCAGGCAGGTTAATCAATAAAAAACAATAACAATAAAACAAAGGTTGTTTGGCAGTGTCGGCCTTACAACATGAGTCTCACTGAAAACACGAGTCTGCATTATTTTCAGATAATTCCATGGCTCTGACATAGTGACCTTGTACGACTTCTAAATTAAAACTAATAGCCGGAGGGCTACTTGCTTACGGGTCACGAGGACACCAACTGTAATACAGTACTCCAATGAGCCCTGAAAAAGAAAATGCCTCTCTCTCTCTCTCTCTCAGCATCTCTGCCCACAGCACATCAGTGGAAAGACGGGTGAACTGAAATAAAAAAGTTATTACTCACACTGTCCTCAGCTATATTACAAATTTCCCTGTTACAGATAGAAATGTTCTCTGGCAACAGGAAAATAAATAGCTGTGAATAAGAGCAGTTGTGGAAAAAAAGTCTCCGTCTGGTCGTCCTACTATTGTACTAGCTATGTAAGCCATGTTAAAAATGTAAAAGCAGCAATGACTTGTTTTTATATGAGGAAAGTATCGTCACTGACAATCCAGTCACCTGTAAAAAACCCTCTTCTGACACCCTGCAGAAAATGGCACCAATTGAGTTTCACAGTTTTCATGTTTCAACACTAACACGGCATTACAACCCTGAATCAAGACATTTCACTCTACCTTTCACCAATAATGTTGCCTTCACTGATGTGTAAATCAACTTCACCAAGAGAAACCAAGAGATTAAACACCCATACTATTTTCCTGAAACAGTCTCCATGGTCCTTCTTGTCCTTGTTCTGGCACATAGGGCACCTATTTCTTAAAGACACGTGGAAAGATGGTTTGTCTGACTTCAATACATATTTCCAGTGTGTGATGGCCCACACAGATGCTCCGTGCCCAGAGATGCCAAGGCTGCTTCTGGATAAAGCCAATACAAGGCTTTTTTTTTTTTTTTTTTTTTTTGTCACAGTTCTGTTTTAGGTGGCTCCATGGTAAAGAGTTTGACAAAGCATGAAAGCCATTTACATTAGAAACTCACTTACTTTGAGGTTGCATTCTTTCAATAAGAAGTAAAATTGAGCTATCCACTCTGAAGTTTAAAACAAATAACAGGCCTGTCTTTGCATTTTTTGTTTTTCAATGAAAATCTCTAATACAATCTTAGATTTTAACTGGGGTTGTGTGTTATTATACATATACATACCTCATCTGTCGGTTCTTCCCTAACTGTGTCATTGACACCTATTACATCTTAAATTAAAACATTGTTTTACTCCAACTGATTACTGTCATATCGCCTTCAGTTTTACTACAGTGGGAGTCACGGTTGAAGTGCTCCACCCTGCAAGCTGATGTAGCTTTGAAAGAGATTTGAAAGGCCTCGGGGCTTTTGTATGGTGTTTCGTATTGTTTTAGAGATCCACTTTGTGCAGCCATTTCTTAGTCCTCCTGGAATTGATATTCACACCTCGGTATGTATCTGTCTTCCCGTTCACAATGCCTTGACCTCTAATAATGCTTTGACATTTTAGTCAAATAACATGGGCTGCAATTTCCTGCCTCAACACCGTGACACCCAAATCAATGTGGGTTAAAGATACAGTATGTGATTTATTCGCCTAATCTATATGAATGTGGAGTAAATTCTCATGGGTAGAAGAAGAGGCTGATGTGAAACCAGTGGGCTGGAAGGTAAACAGTATGGTCCTGAAATTTTCAGGCACTTCTTTTTCTACATGTCACATTCAAAAGTCTTTCATTTTATGTCTTTTTAATATAAAACAAAGCCTAACAAATAAAGAAAAACACAACCTAATACCATATGGGCAGTGATACTGTAAGTAACCCCTTATTGCATCCACAACATTAAAGATAAGCTGCAGCCAGGTGGTGCTAATTATGTGACCTTGTTGAATTTATCATTAGCAGGTACGCAGACCTCTTTGCAAAATATCTACATCAGGACAGCTGGAAAATAGAAGAATCAAGGGTTGAATGGGGCTACTGAAAGTCCACCCTCCATGAATAAAAGCTATGCTGTAAAGAATAATGGGCCGAATTCATCCATAACGATGGGAAAAAGTCATAAAGTCATAAAAGAAAAAAAAACTGTTTCACGTATTTTTTGGAAAAGATGGCTCCCCAAGCACCTGAATCATAGGGGTACTTGGTACTGCCCAAATATATATATATATATATATATATATATATATATATATATATATATATATATATATATATATATATATATATATAAAAATAGTTTTTTTCTGAGGTTGTATTTGCTTAAAAATAAGACTCACTATGATCAGGTGATTTCTATAATGTTTATAGATAAAAATCAAAGATTAAAAGAGCCGGTGCCAACTTTTGCACATGCCTGTAAAGAAGCCACATGCAGGAAATTGAGGATTAAAGTTCATGTGATTATCCAGACCACTGAGATATTCAGTACCTTCTTCCCCATCACAAATCAACACCTCTGCTGTCAGACTACATGACACATGGCCAGCGGTTCAGCCCACTTTTATGATCACTATATGTGAAATATATAAACATATTGACAAAGATGCGGGATTGATTTCATCGGGGAAAAATATATAAGTTCTTCTATATTTCTAGTTCCCACACTCATGCTGCCGATTTGTCTGGATTAGATAATACTTCTCTGTGGTCATCACAAATCTCCTGCTATTATCATCCTGTTGCAGTTACTTGCAAACAGAGACAGTGATTTTGATGGTCAGAAAAGCAATTTACTTTGAGAGTCAAGTCAACCGTACTGGTAACAGTGTCCCAGTGGGAGCGCCATGTTGGAAGCAGAGAGTGAAGCTTTCATGCTTCGTCCAGCAGCTAAAATCTCTGGATGAAATCATCTTCCCCTCTAGATTATGGCATTCATTACTTCTGAAAAGAGCTTTGGATGAAAAGACAGAGATGGGGGGAAAGAAATGGAAGGAGGGAAAGCCGTAATGTCCTGCCAAAAGTGTACCCCTGATGTTAAATGTATGGACAGAGTGACTCTGCAGAGTATGAGCCCAACAGAAGGAGAAGAAGAAGAGACAGAAAGACAAAATTAGAGGACTTGCAGAAAGAACAAAAAGCACGTGAGCATGTGGCTCACAGAGAGAAAGTAGAAACTCATTTTGTTTGAATGAGACATTTTTCTTCTGTCCTCAAAAGACTTCTCATTATTTAGGGCACAAAATCTGGTTTCTCTATTCTTCTTCTCCCCATCCAATGTGGTTTCATTCATGTAATTGTTGTCACTTATCTGTTTCTCACAGTTTTTCTTATAATGAAATATCCCTCATTCCCATGAAGTAATCCCATCCCCTAATGCTTGGGTGGTTATGAAATATGAAGAAACCTTCTCCACATCATCGTCAGTGAGGACTGCAGTTTTGTATGACTCAGTGGGGAAAGGAGACATTTATTTGGTAATCTTCAGATCCACAACATTTTCTGTCAAGAAACATGAAAGGCCACCGTGTGTCACATTAAAAGAGCTAAATAAACAAAACTTTAGATTTGGGTTGCAGAGTGCAAAGATAGTGGACTTATAAAATGGTAAAATAGTTCTGCCAGCGTTTTTTATTTATTTATAGCACTGAGCCTTTAGCTTGAAGATGTGCATGCTTTTGGACAGTTTTACTAAAAACCTTGGACTGGCGATCAGGACACGGCACAGAGGCTTGGAGTAATTGGATTCATTCAAGAGGACGTAAAATAAGCTAATGATGGCATTTTGCTCCGTTTCTTTACATTGCAAATGCCTGTTTGCTGCTGTCTAACTCCACTTTCATCTTCACCTTATTCTGTATTTTCCTATCTTGGATAAACCATCAAGTTCCTGCTGGGTTTTTTTTGTTGTTGTTGTTGTTTTTTGTGACTGGTATTTAAATCAATTGTGCTTGATCAATCAGTAAACATGCTATAATTTTATTATTTATTTATTTTTAGTTTAAATGTATGATAATCCCCTAGTTATGTCTAACCACTAAATCTAGTTTTATAGGCTAATGAAAAGAATGTTTTAATGTTAAAAATACACCATTTGCAGTGATCAGACAGTAAAAGACGTTACCTTGTAGAATCACATTAAGCAGAAATTAAGTGAAGTAATAAATTACTTTATAAGGTTGTCACTTGTGCGTATGTCTGAGTCCATAATTACTTTGGGGGATTTTTCCAGACAGAAGGGAGAGCTGAACCTTTGTAAAACACAAGCAAATCAAATTTTTGTTCAAATGAAATCCATACTGACATAAGTAGTTTTGCTTTAATTCCCAAAGCAGTAAAGGTTTATTTTGGTTTTCAAACTGCTTGTAGATTATATCTTAGTTTTTCTTTAAACTAAACTATGTTGCATGTTTGATCATCTGAGGCTGTATTTACCTCGTTTTGAGAATCATACCAGGATAGGATTTTGTACTAGTGTAATGCATAAATTAAACCCTGGACTGCAGAGCAGGTTTACTGTCTTTCTCATAACTGCACAGCCACCGCTTATGTTGCTTGCAAAATTAATCTGCTATGTTGGATAATGGTGCTGCAATGCACCTTGTCACTAAATTTACTTGCTGAGATGAAAATTGATGCTGGAGGCCTCCGTCTGGATGGATTTATACATTTTATATAAATATATGATTTAAAAAGAAAAATTAATGTGAGAATTTCAGGGCCCAGTGTACGTCGATCAATGTTTTGACCCAGGCCTCCGTTGTCCGGCACCAGTGATTTAAGCAGTCAAATTGGATTTTCAGCAAACAAACAATTCTGCACCAAAAAAATTTTTATATTACAAAAGATGGAAACAGCTTAGGCTTTTCAGACACCTTATAAACATGATACGCTTGATATGTTTGATTTGTTTCTTCTCTATCAGTCACATCAGGATTATACGTTTTAAACTATATTGCAGATTCGAGGTGGGTTTTTTTGACTAAATAATTATCTTTGAAACCATCAGCGCAGCAGCATCTTCTCTCTGCTGCAGAATATTTTAAACATGGATAAAAAGGATCTTGTCACTTAAGGCTGATTACATGGTTTCAGTAACGTAGACGTCTCTGAAATGCTCCCTCTTTCTCTGCCCCTCCTTTCCTGAGAGCTTTCCTGCTGTGCTTATAGGCACTATTTAAATCCAGCTCATGATGACTGACTTACTATTTCCATGTAACTCATGTATAGATCCCTTTGGGAGTTCCATGAAAGGCGTTCGACACAGACAGGAATCATTTTTCTGCTATTAGGAAGTCAGCTTTGAAAAAGTGCAGGAGAGTAATGATTTTCAAGTGAGTTTCAGTCCATATTTATGTGTGTGCATAAATGTGTGTGTATGTTGTATTATTGATCTGTCCGGGCTTCTCCCCTGGGCAGCTGCTTTTCTAGGTACAGCCAGGGACCCCACTCCCACCCCCACCCCGTGCTCCTCCTCAAGCCTCTCTGTTCTCCCTTTCCCCTCACTGCATCATACAAACGAGCAAGATCAGACAGAACATGACTCTCAGAAAAGAGCTGAAATCCCTTTGGTTCACCATTCGGCATCAGTACTAGTACTGGCATTATGCAGAACCTAAAATCCTAGCTGGAACCATGAAAAACTGACACACTAAATTGTGGTAGTTTGGACGGTCAAACTATTGACAAGGGGGCTGGAAAACATTCTTTCGACATTCAGTCAGTTTAAGCCTGCTGTTGTGAAATCAGTTCAATTCAGAAGCATGTAATCTGATTACTTACGATGCAAACAGGCACTACAGGGTATTAAAAAGAAGCTGTAAATAAAAAGGACAAACAATGAATACATGTTACCACATTTATGAATGTAACAGCTGCCAGATGTCGTTAGGAGTTAGGAATAACCGTGTCTCGATGTACAGTTTGTCTGCCTGGTCAGCCATTCTAATTCTTTTCATCTTAAATACAACTAATTAGTCTTTTATACTCTGGATAAGAATTCAACTTCCAGGGGGCATACCAACAGATGTATAGGAAGCTGTATCAGGATGCCAGTGAGGGACAACCAGACCAGAATCAACAAAAAACATTCTTTTTTTTTTTTCCACATATCTGAAGTGTCATGCCTATCACGTGTTACTGAAAATATGGGAATGAAATGTCAAAGAGCAACACATGAAATAAATTATATTTGTGGACACAGAAAATTAGAAAATTAAGATAGGAAGCAGTTTGTGGAAAAGGCAGCATGACCATGTTACACATTGGTTTTGTGGACAACAGTTTTAAAGCCAATTAAATAATCTGAATGTGACCATCTCAGGTTTCCAGAATCAGGGACAACACAAAGGGCTGGATCGGAGCCAAGGCATCCTGTATATCCACAGACTGGCACAAAGACGCAAAGAAACTCTTTCCACTATTCAGTTCTATTGGGAGAAAAACTTTAAGCAGACAGTGGCAAGCAAAAACTCCGCTTTAAAAGGGAGAAACTTTATGTAGAAGACGTTGGTTCAGATGATACAGATCACACTCTTTAAGTTAATTTTCCACCTTTTACTACGGTCACTGTAAACAGCTGGAATTTGTTGACAACAATTTGTGAAAAACAGTATTTATATCTGCTACTTTAAGCAGCATTCATAAATGTCTGCGTGCAAATACTGTTTTTAAACTTGTACTTGAGCTCTTGTGAATGCTGGTCTTTGCAGTGCCTAACACTACCCATCTTAAAACATTAAACGTTCTTCTTCCACTGCTGCTTCCTTCACTTCCACACTGAACATTTGTCATTCTTCTTTTTTTGTATCAAGCAGACTAAAAGCTACAGTTCACCTCCAACCCCGCACTCACCCTCAACCTCCCACACCCCTGAATCCCCTCCAAGGGTGTTGGAAATAAATGTCAACACACTTACAAATAGAAGTTGAGGTAAGGGTGTTCAGGTGGCTGCCCTCTACTGTAGCTTTAGGGTTTTTGGTCACTACATAATTAGGATTAGGGTCATCAGTAGACTTTAAACTTTATGGTTTGTAGGAACTTGACTCATTTTTGCAGACAAGCCTCTAATAGCTATTATAGAAACTGCACTTATTGGCGCCAGGATTTGGTACCAGCATCCCTCCCCTGCAGTTGATACATGATTTAAAGGTATATCTGACATTGGAATGATTATCATTTACACATATGAAACACTTTTTAAGTTTGCTTTACGCTCTACAATGCATGTGACACTGCATTTTTAAATCAGCCATACACTCATGCAACACCTCCTATTATATATTAATCTCCTCCTTGAGACTACTCTGGAGTTCATTGTCTTATCAAAGGACTTCAACATATGGTACGGCTGGGGATCAAATAAATGCTCTTCCAGCTGACGTATCGGTAACACCCACCACTCAAACACAAATGAGTCACTGGCTATTGAATATCTGTTGCACAGGGCCAAGATGTCAGATACCTATGCCTTTCAGCTGCACAGAAAAACACTGGAAGATCCTGAATTCGTTTTGTTCTATCCCATTTCACAGACCCAGAAGGCTGATCTTAACACAGCAAGGGGATTTTATTTAGTCCATGAAACAAGAGCAGGTTAAGTCCTAATAGGGAGAAACTTGGTCATGAGGTTGGCCAACACTCCTGTGGGCCTGAATACGCACAGCAGGCGAGTAGACAAAACCATCTGGCAAATAATTGATGAAAGACCTGCACTTAAGTATGGAAGGCTTGATTGTGGTAGATGAGAATCAGGCGTGCAGAGCCACCTCCACAAAGAGGAGCTATACAGCAGCCAGACAGAATCTTGACAGAACCCAAATAAATCAGAGCTAAATGTCTGCTTTGGGTTAAGCTGTCAACTAAAGATATTTGTTCTACAACGCTTTTAATTGCGCTCATGTTGTCTGTTAATTCTTTATGGTTACGTAGCAACACAGGTTTTGTCTTGGATAAGTTGGTTGTCTAGCGCCAATGTTTGCCAATGTTAATGGCTACAAATGTTAAATGTCTAAAAGCAGTGTTACAACTTCAAATCTAATGCTACGTGGCTAATTGTAGATTGAAGTTATATAAACTCAGATCTCCAAATTGCTGTGTAGCGCTGCAATTATGATGACTGCAACATGACGACTGCAACATGACACCTGTCCCGCTTACACAGCGAGCTGTAAACTCTGCCTCTTATTGAACCTCATTATAAACTGTATCTATTTTGAGATTTTGGACAGATTCCTCCATTACATGTTTAATTCCATTTGAATACTCCTACAATGAAATGTGGTCCTTTTATGTTCAAAATCTGTTTAGAACATCTTGGGGAGAGAGTTTTATTTGGGCAGTTGCCTTTGTGAAGCTTTAAACTACAGCTTAGTATGAGAGTAAGGGTGGTGGGACCCACCAAAAAAGTTGTTTGTGGATAATCCTTAAGGGGCGTATAAATGTTGGTGAATGTCTATGACAAAATGCACTCACTGGATTTAAATTACCGAAACTTGAGAAGGCAAATTGTCAGGGCAGTGTCCTCAAAATTGATATCAAGAGCCCAACAAGTGCCAGTGTCAACATATAACTGACTTTTTGATCAAGCTGTTTGTCTAAGTCTGGTAACTTAACTTGTAAGAGGATAGGGGGAGATGGGGGGGATGATAACCTAGAGAATCCTGAAAACTGACATCAAAACTTCTTAAAACTTAGTTTTATGACCATTTCAGTATTGCAGAGTGGTGGTTTGGTCTAAAGCATACTGGACATTTGGGTTATAAGGTTGCTGAGCAATTGGGGTGCACAGCATGAAATACAGTGACAACTAAAGAGAGAAAAATGTCAAAGTAACACTAGACTAATAAGCTAATCCTTCCCATTTAGCCACACTTCAAAGACACAGTTAAAAAAAACTAGGGAATGAACCCAGAGGGGCGGTCAAGTGTCAGAGATCGAGTTTTTGTGCATGTGTTTTGCTATAATGGAAGTGCATCTGTTGGTGCTAAAGCATGTGCACTCGAGGGAGGGGTGGGTGGATATGTGTAGCGAGGTTACTTGACCCCTGAGGTTAATCCCAAATCTTGACCATAAAGAAATCTGATCCATAACCTTCACATGCACAGATATGTGCAGGGCGTAGAGGAA
This sequence comes from Xenentodon cancila, assembly GCA_014839995.1. Lineage (NCBI taxonomy): Eukaryota > Metazoa > Chordata > Actinopteri > Beloniformes > Belonidae > Xenentodon > Xenentodon cancila. The sequence goes on from CM026208.1 coordinate 3,723,757, forward strand.
GCAGTTGGGAGTCCAGACAGCATAAGCAGTATTTTTAGCTCTATTCAAGGGGGCTCCAGACAAAGACTGCCTTTCACATACCCAGTCTGGCTTCTCTGTTTCATATTTTCTTTTCTCCTCCCTCAGTATCCCTTTCTTATTTTCTTTTCTCTCCCTCCTTTCACCATCCCCTCACTGCTCCTTTTTCATGTCATGTTCATTTTCTTTAGCGCCCTCCCTCCAAACCCCGTCTCCCCTCTCACGGCATCCTTTGGGACTCATTCCTCTAACACTACCTTAATAATGCCTGCTTCTTCCCAGTTCTCCCTGGAGTCACAACTTACTTTCTCCTTCTTTCGCTCTGTCATCAGCTCATCCCAACCATTCTGGCTAAATAAACACTGGATGAACAGCTGGTGATCTGGTTCATAATCCCTGTTTTTGTTTTTGTTTTTGTTTTTACATTTCCTCAGTTTTTTCTCTCCCATCTACAATCTCTGTTTGATTCCTCTGTTGAACACACATTCAGAAGCTTCACAGTCAAATATGTTTATCCATGACTATTGTTGTCACATTAGAAATCCAGTGGACAACAGTCATTTTCTACCAAAGCAAGTTGAGGGTCAGTTCAGGAGCAGTGCCTAATTTCAAACCATTTTCAAAAAGCATTTTGATGTCCCTTATTGTCAGAAACCATTTTGTGTTTGGAAGTACCAACTCTGCTGAAGTTGAACCATCAAGGAAGATGGAGGTGAGATTAGTTTGACCTTCAGGACAAAAGGAGATCCTGCACATCTCAACAGGTTTCTTTGTGTCAGTAGTTAGCTGGTATTTTTATTCCCATTTAAAATGAAATATTGGAGTTAAAATGATTTATAATTCATTTTGTTCTGTTTTTTTTTTGTTGTTGTTTGTTTGTTTGTTTTGGTTTGGTTTGTTTTTTCTAAGATTTCATATAAACTCAGGGGATATAAAATGTTTTGGTCCAGTTTACTCACCACACATCAGCCTTCAGACAGTTGCTGATGTAATTGGACTAATGATTTCACTCGAGTATAGATCACCTTTAGTTGATGTGTCACGTCTTTATGTTATACCTGACAGGGCAGCGCTGCTGTGCATATTAAGTCACTCAGGTCTAAATTATTACTGTGCTGTACAAAGCAGGTCTGTGGCTTACAAGGAATGTTGTAAGGATCTTAACGGTCTGGACCTTTCCAATAAATCTCAAAACCTGCATAATGAACACACAGAAACATGCACGTAAAACCCAAAAATCTGAAAATTGTGGGAATGAGGGAAAATATCAAAAGGCTTTTTTTGATCTCAAATAGGATGTAACCAAGATAATTAATGTGTTGGCTCATGAGTTTCAGTTCGTTTATAAATATACATCCTGCATTTGCTTGCTCCAAAGAATGAATTAACAGGCAGTTTAAGGCTGGTAATGAGGTACAAAATATTAAAATATGATTTTAAATACTTGATGTCATCAGGTGATTGCAATCACTTCTTTGATCTCCAGTTCCTCATTCAGTGTATCAATAATTCTTTCATTAATAGCTGATATAACTAGATTGGACCTTTATTAAGGGCTAAAATATGGAGCTATGTGTACAAATACCACTGAAAACGTTAGCCTGCTCAAAGCCTCATGTCAACCTTCCCTGCACTCGGAGGCGTCTTAGATGGATCATCAAACATTTGGAGTAAATGTTTAACACTCAACGTCATGAATCAACAGGACTTTCATTTTCTTTATCCTTGAAGGCATTTCACTTTTCATCCTGGTTCAGATACGTGAACGATACTTGGGTCAAAATCCAAACCTAATACGCAGAGGTCCTCACTAAACACACAAACTCAGTAGACAGCAACATCAAGTTTACCAGAGAGGATGCAGAAAATAAACTCCGACATTAGAACTGTACTGTGCATATTCTGAACACTGAGGTTTATTAGAAACCTTCTCAAACACAAACCAATATCTGCTTTTTGATTCACACCACCATCGGGAAAGCAAGCTGTTTGTCATCAGACCTTTACACCATTGGGCAGGAAATATTCCCACAGAAGGCAAAAAAGGATCACAAGCACATCAAGACAGTCCTTTAGACCTTCAAATATCCAAACTGCTTTTGTCAGGTCACCCAAGAAATCCAGGAAAATAGGAAAACACAAAGAGGAGCAGAAATGTTTTCATCCAATACATAGCAGGAGTGTCTGAAAAGCCCTGCGGTATTGTCTCCAAACATGACATCCTGGCCCACATCAAACCTACCTTCAACCTCAGACAAAAACTGTTTCACCCTATAACTGAAATACACAAACAGAAACTAAGGGGCGTTGTATATGCAGACCAATACAGTGTAGAAAGCACAGACCTATACATCAATGAAACTAAACAACATCCAAAATCATGGCACCACACAGGAGAGGCAGCACATTAGGTCGAGATTCAGCAGCCCACCTGAATCTCAAGGGTAAAGGACACTCTTTGGTAGACAATGATGTAAATGGTTGTGAAAAAACAACATTAAATGGAAGAGAACTCACCAATCAACCACGTACAACACAGCCTTGAATCTCTGGCACAAGCAGTTTTACGACCATTACCAGGTTGATTTGTGTGACCGAAATCAGGTAAACAACTGACAGTGTACAAAAAAACTCATCAACCATCAGGGGTGACGAGAGGGTCAGTGAAATGCATGTGACTTCAACAGCTCATGAGTTTGAAACTTCCCACCAATTCATCTGAACTGACTATGCTTTCTGGATGGAAGGTGAAATTACTTAAAGAGCAAGGGAAAAAGAAGTCCACTTGCCTTGATTCAAGCCTTTGGGAGTTGCCAGTACCTTGATGACTGAGTCTAAAGCAGCAAACCAACTTGTTCCCACTGAAATATATTAATCACTGTGATACTTCTCCAATGGGACGCACTTAACTATGTTATTTGTTTAAACCAGGTGGAGGGGGCAATATGTGTATATCAGTCGCAAACAGCCACATTCAGTCAGACTCTTTCAAGATAAGAGCAGATCGGATAACATTGGCCATATCGCAACTCGCCGAGTGTTGACCAGGCTTAGAGTCTGGAAGGCCTACGTGTGCATTTCAAAGGCATCAAGTGTGTGTATGTGTGTGTGTCAAAATTTGCCCAAGAGTGTGTCACCCTCCTTCTTAGTGTGTTTCAAAGAGAGTAAGCTGAGATGTGTCACATCACAGGAGAGGAGCCTGAACACAAAACTATGCCAAGCAGAGGTGTGTGGTTCAGCAGGCTCTTATGGTGCTTTGGAAAACACTTTCCCTGAAGATTACATCGAGTCCACATTAAGACGACATTATTTATGAATCTGTTTAGTGTTTAACAATCCTATTTTACACTGCCCGGCATGCAGCCTTCTGAGAAGACCTTCCAGTACTAAGATCATGTTGGTGTTATGTATTTGAAAACATAATACAAAATGTTTATAAGATACACCTATGTTAGTATACTAAGGGTTGCAGGGTAAGTACACCTACAGCGGATCAATATGTATGATATGATTGAATTTGCACTTAAACAGTAAAAAGGTTGTTCACCGTATCAAGTCATCATTTATTGCTGTTAATGTAAGTGAAGAACATAGAAGAATTGATAACGAGGTTATATCAAACTATTACGTGTTCCGTACAGACAACATATGGAGAAAGTCACCTTTATTGACCTGCTTTTTGTGGAATATTGTCTGCCCGACCCCACGTGTGCTGGACAAGCCGGCAGGAGGAGGGGACACATGTGAACAATGCCAGGGTAAAAAGAGTATACTGACGAGCGTAAATCACCTGGCGCAAAATCAAAATGTGTTGAAGTGTGGGACATATGGACAGTTTTGATAGCACCAGAGAGGAATGGACAACCTATGTGGAATGAGTTGAACAGTATTGTGTGGCCAACAAAATAAATGATGAGAGGAAAGTGGCCGTTCTCCTCAGTGTTATGGGTGCTAAAACATACAAATTCATCGTACCTGCAAAACCAGCTGATAAAATGTTCACTGAGATAAAGTAACTTTTACAGAAGCATTTAAATCCAAAGACGCTGGTTATAATGGAGCGTTTCTGGATTCATAAAACAAATCAGCTGCGTCCGTGTCGGAGTATATGGCAGAGCTCTGCAGACTGGCACAAGTTACACACAAAGAAAAAGGATAAAACACAGCGATGCTACAGATGTGGTAAAAAGTCACATGACCCTGCAGATTGCTGGTTTAAGGATAAAGACTGCAGACAATGTAACAAAAGAGGTATATGTGCAAATAAATAAATAAAAAGTTGCAGAAAAAAGTTGCAACCATAATGAACAACACTTCACATTCTCTACACAGCACAATGATCAAACAATCACACAGGGGAGAGTCATCAGTCAGAGGCTTCAACAATGTGCAAACCTGTACAGGAGATTTTTCCTACCCAAAGCTACATTGTGCAATGAGTCCATGGTGACTTTACAAGAATGTCTGACTCCAGTGCACTCATTATCTAGGTTTGCTTTTCCTACTAACATGAAAGAGCATCACCTTAATGCCTTGCCTTGCCTTGCCTTGCCTTGCCTTGCCTTGCCTTGCCTTGCCTTGCCTTGCCTTGCCTTGCCTTGCCTTGCCTTGCCTTGCCTTACCTTGCCATTATGTTCTACTTACCTGTGCAAAAGCATGACTCTGTAAACAAAGGCATAATTTTATGACATTTTTTAAACCGTAATTTAACTGGAATTACACTTTATTTCTACATTAAAGATTCTAAAGTGATAAACTATATTTTTTTAAGTTAAAAGTTAAATAGATTTCTTCAAATAAATATTATAAAACTTTCAATGTATCCAATAATGAAGCTTTTGGTCTATAAGGTTTTAATGGTCACGATTCACGTGTTGCCATCACAATATTGTGCATTAATCTGGCAAACAAGCCAGTGGAGGGGAAGAGGGTCATTATAGCTATTAGTTTGTACTTCGTGTTCTGAGTCAGATGGGTGAAACATACAGTCGGTTGCACACAGAACAATGTGGACACGGTGCAGCTGCAGACATGTAAACCACTACTGAATTCAGTCCCAAACAGACCGTGGCTGATCATGCTCTAATGTTTTGTTTTGGTTTCCTGTATATTAATTTGCATTTTTAACTCTTTGCATATAATTTATCCATTTGCATAAATCATGGTTTGAATGTGTAAAATCTCCTTTATGCACAATTGGGGTGTATGTGATATTTTACTAATATACTACAGTGTGTGATTATGTGTTTTTGTGTGTGTTTGAACTGAATTGGTACAAGCATGAGCTGCTGATGAAGCTAGGTGAGATGTCCTCATGAATATCATCCACAAACACCCTTATTATCACTGTGCCAACATGCATATTCATGGCCTGCCTCTGTATACAGTGTGATTCACCCATTACTCAAATCTGCAACCACAGACCCAACAATCCTCTGCATGAGCAGGAGCGTTTCGAACCCCAGAATATCCACCCTAACTGCTCTATTAAGGCCCAGCATCCGCAGTGGCACAAACCACGTAGAAGTCAGAGGTACTGAAAACATGTGTCACCTGGTCCATGACAGCAAGAGTTCATCCAGGTATTTATCAGCCAGAAATGTTCAACCTTCATATCTGCTTGAGTGAGGATTTACTGGTTTTCTTCATGCGTGTATCATTATCGCTGGACCTTTATAGTGCAACATGACGTTTCTGTGTGCAGGAAAATGTGGAGTCATAGCAGAGTCATAGATCATTGCATGTGACTGTGGTGCACCATTTTTGTCTCTCAGCCTGCATTGTTCTGTTAAATTAGTGAAGGATGATGTTTCTGAAAATTAAACAATGACCCTACAAGTAACATTGTGCCATGTTGAGGGACGGTGCAGACAGAGTTGAGAGTGAATAGATATTCATGAGAAGCAAATCTTTTTTTCTGAATCACAGCACAGACTTTTGCTTTCCTTAGATTGAGGCATTCTTTATTGGGAAGAAAAATCCTTTAAAAATATATCTTGCTTGCAAAACAAATTGTTCTGTTCTCATAGAGTGATTTCACTCATTAAACATTTAGGCAAAGAGACTTTTTTTTCCTGCATTTTAGTGAAGCAATTGGGATGTGAGTCGATGTCAGGACTGAGGTGCATGTCCCTCATAAAATATCTCAGATTGCAGCAGTGCAGGTTCACAGCCTCATGTGAGAGCACTCAAGTGTCTTACAAGTACAAGCAGCAATATAGCTGCTATAGAAGACAATTGTAGTGGGGACTGACATGAGGTTAAAGGGGAACTTTGTGGCCTATGAGTTCATCTACTTTTAAGCTCTCAATTTCCGTCATGATCCTTTTGCCTTCCTGGTTTCCCACTTTAAGCAGAACTGCGGCTCCGTATCAATGAAAGGAGTCAGCTGAGGGTTGGGCATCTGATTTGGATGCCTCAAGGATTCTTCACTGTGAAGATATTCTGGGCACATCCGACTTGCAGGAGGCCGCAGGCGGACCCATAACACGCTGGAGGGATTACATATCCCATCTGGCCTGCGAGTGCCTCAGGATCCCCCAGGAAGAGCTGGAGGACGTGAGGAGACGAAGGTCTGAAATAAAACCTCTTTCCAAAGAAGCCTTGATGCTGTGTATTATAAAAGAGAAATAACAGAATGAGAAGATTTATAAAATAAAAACATTCAATATTTGATTAAATGTAGAACAAATAAAACATATCAAATGCTGAAACTGAAAATTTTCAGAGCTGTTTGAAAAATGTGTCCCTTTTTTCAATTTGAGGCCAGCAGCACATTTCATATGTAAAAAGATGTCATCTGGATGACAGCATATGTTGCTCCAAAACATGGAAAAACATTCAGTGTTAATGGTGCCTCACAGATGTGCCCTGTGGTCTTTTCTTTCTAGACTGCTAGTCTAGAGAGTCTAATGACTCTAGAGTCTAATGAGCAGAGAGGATTGGAAATTTAAAATCACATCATATGTCATCAGAGAGACAATTCTTATGAATAGCAAATTTCAAATGTTTGTCTTTTGTCAAAGTAGCTCTGAAGCCCCGTTCACATCTTGCATTAACATCCATCCTGTGAATCCCAAACACTTATGTTGACGCCTGACATTAAAATGCGTGCTCAAATGCATCTTAAGTGATCAGATCTGACCTTCTCACTCCATATGCAAATAGACTTGCATGCCATTTTTGTTGGAAAACACCACATGCAATCTTATTTTTTAGTCACCAAAGGCAGCAGCTTGAAATAACTCACACAGGAAAAGAAATCTGTGAAAGTTTGCTTTATTTCTATCTTCTTTCTTTTTTGCATGAGTTTATTCTAAACCATTGTCAAAGTTAACGGTATTTAATTTGAGGAATCCATCTCTGAAATCTTTCATGTTCAGACTGAAGGGGGAAAGCGTCCTGAGTGATGGGCTCTGAATGTGTTTTGGCGAGCGTTCAGACCTTACATTGCCTCTGGTCCCACCGTGAGCAGAAGCACTGTGGTGCAGCTGTGTCCTGGTTTCGCTCCATCTTCCGTGGTACTTGTGGTCCCACCAGTAGGGTTTCAGATGCAGAACTGTCTCGAGCTGCCTGTTTGGCTAATTATCCGTGGTATATTGTTTGAGTAATTATCTGTGTGCAATATAACAACACTAATTTCTAAATGTAACTCATTAAAGCTTATTGGAATGCTTCATAAAACATCTTAGATCTTATTTAAATCCACAAAATCATGCCAGTGTGAAGGCTCTCGGAGGAAGCTGAGATCGTAAAGTGGTGAATTCTCCGGTTTAGGTGTGAAGTGATAATATTCTCATATTCCAGAATGGTTTTCTCTCAGGAGATCCAAGTGCACATGGATGCTAAGCTGAGAGGCTTCAACACAACAAAGCAGTGAAGCATGGGAAATAAAAATAATAATAATAATAATAATAATAATAATAATTCTACACCAACTCCCACCACCTTCGGTCCAAATCACACCTATCCATATCCCAACATGCATTAGCTTATTCTCAGTCACTTCTTTAACACAGTTAAAGAAGTCATCTCTGCATGAACGTCAGGAATCGTCTGTTGGGAAAAATCTAGTTTGGTATGGAAATAAATATATTCACTGGAATAATATGGTGGGGAAGCAATTTGAAACACAGGCACATAGAAGCAGGCTGATTTTTTTTTTTAACCACACACACACACACACACACACACACACACACACACACACACACACACACACACACACACACACACACACACACACACACACACACACGGAGTACTCCCTTAGGGAACGACTTAGAATACACACATGTTCTTGTACATGAAACATAAACCAACACCCACACAGAGATAGAAACTTTTATTTGTTTATTTATTTTTTTTTTTTTTTGTTATCTTACTTCCATATGAGTTGATTAAAATTACCCAGATTCAGGAAAAGAATAATTAAGTATTTGTTTTTTTTTAATAATGATTAGTTCAACTCTGTAATTAAGAGGCGCGCTGTCGCTGTTGGCCCGGAATACATTTTGTTTAATTGAAGAGGAGGAAGAGGAGATTGTGCTAAGCTCAAAAGACGAATCCGAGTTGGGAAAGGATGACAACAGCCAGGAAGAAGTCCTGCTGGCTTCATGCTCAGGCTGCTAATGTTATTAAATGTTAATGTTCAACATTCAGTCCAATTGCATCAGAGAAACTGAGGTGGAAACTGGAAGCCTTTTTCCAACCCCTTTATTAGGATCCATACTTACCCAACAGTAATTATTTTGGTTTTTGGAGGCAATTTGGTAAATAAGGCAGATTTGGTGGGCAAGTTGCTTAAAATGCTTAGAAAAAAATGAAGTGGGAATGTATGTCTAATTCTGCATGGGACAAAAAAATGCTGTGTATGCTTCTCAAAAGTTGATTTTAAGCATCATCACAAGTGTAACGTACCTCTGATGGATTCTAGTTGCCCTCCAGTCAAAAAAAGGAAAATCACTTTTGGACATAAATGAGGTGTGATGTAGCTCAGCAGCTGTAAAATAAACAGCAGTCAGCTGACTCTTCAGATTGAAAATGTTTTGGTATGTTTTGGTGCTGGGTACATCTGAGTGTAGTCTGAGGATCTGGTCGCTCAACACCTGAATGCTTAATATAATGTAAGTATGTCACTTTGAGGGCAGCGCCGTTCGTGGTGGTCGGCACAGCTGCTTCACAGCAGGAAGGGTTCCAGTTTGTCTTTCTGCGTGGTGTTTATATTTTCTCCTTGTGCTTGTGGGCTTTCTCTGGATACTAAAGTTTCTTCCCACAGTCTAAACACATGAATACTAAGTTAAATGGCTGATTTTAAATTTCCCATTGGTAAGTGTGAGTGAGTGTTCTTGTTCTTGTCTGTGGCCCTGTGATGAACTTACACCTTTTGGATTAGGAGAGCTGGAATAGACTCCAGCAGATCCATGTGACCCTAAATAGGAAACAGTGGGTATAGAGGATGAACGGATGGATAGATGAATGGATGGATGGATGTCACATGGATTAATATAAAGCCATGCTGCACTTTAAAGGAACATGTCCTGAAGGGGATTATGTGTACATGCATGTCTGCATAGAAATCTGCCTACGCCTCATCACACACCTCCATTTACATCTGCTGCCTCTCATTGCGCATATGCAAATAGTGATGGATAACACCGTGGTAACATTTCGCTTGAGTCTTCTGTGGTCTGTGGCATCAGACTGAAAGCATGAAATTATTTTGATGAGACATCAGAAAGCCAGTTAACTAAAATAAAAAAATCCACTACTGGTCAACTATTTGGCTTCATAAACACAACCACCATGACACTAGCTTGATATCATTCTGATTGTAAATCAAACACATGTCTGAACACAAGTCTGACCCTAAACACAAGTCTGACCCTAAACACAAGTCTTACCCTAACCCTAAGTCTGACCCTAACCCTAAGTCTGACCCTAAACACAAGTCTGACCCTAAACACAAGTCTGACCCTAACCCTAAGTCTGACCCTACCGCTAAGTCTGACCCTAACCATAAGCCTGCCACTATTCGGGGCCTAGGTTTTGGAGCCTAGGTGTGAAATTGTGTCATTCAGCAGTACTGATCAGCTCAGTGTTGTCTAGTGACAATCCATCTGTATCTCCTGCCAACTGCACATCAAGCTGCATTTGCTGTGCTTCAGAAATAGGCAGCAAAGTTCTGCAGAAGATGGGGTGGAGAAGAGTGGCTGAGTCCACCCATAAAACCATGATATGAAAAGTCTGGACATACGTGGTTGAAAAAGTCGACTCTCATACATTATCTGTTTTCTTTTTGATCAAAGCATGCCAAAATAAATGTATTAAACCATCTGGAAACCCTCTGTGTAGACTTTTGAAAAGAAGGTCATTATGTCTCCTTTTAAATATAAGAGCAAAGGGCAAATGAAAACTAATTGTTACACAGAAAGTACAGAGCAGATAATATAAGGAAAACGATGAAATAAAAAAGTAACAAGGACTAAAAAAAAATGTGTGAGTGTGAAAGTTTCTTCCTTCAACAATAGAGAAACAGCGCTGAAAAAGAGAAGAAACTCACTGAGCTAAAACTATTGTCTCATTCTGGCTAATGATTTCACATAAAGGTCAACATCTGACATATTTCTCTCTAAAAAGGTCAAATGCCCAACAACTGAGGATTTTACTACGTTCCATATAAGATCCAACAGCGCTGATAAAGAAACATTCGCCTAATGCGGAATGACAGGAGCTTTCAAAGGCAATGACTTTCATATTTCTTTGGTTTAAAAAATAAATAAATAACCAATAATAATAATAGCAATCATCATAGTATCCAACTTTATTTAAAACACACTTTAAAACAACCAAGTGGACTAATGTACCTTACAGAAAAATACATAAAAATCCACCAGATCACAAAGAAATAATAATAGGCAATACAATTGAATAAGATTAAATAAAATACAATAATAAAAATAAAACAAAACAAAAAGTCCCCATCTAATAAAAGGTGTTAGAGGCCAAGAAAAATGATGGGTCATCAAACGCCCATTTATTATAAGTTCATTTGATTTTTGGGGTTTTAATGAAAAGTCACTAATAAACTTGACTAAAAATTCTTACTAATTGTGGAAATAAAACCTTTTTTACTTTGTCAAAATCAGCACCTTATAAATCAACCCGTTTTGGTGCATTTCCCTCGTATGTCAATGAGCTCAGCTCGTCCCCGCCCTCTCTTCTGTGGCGTTTTGACACAACACACATGGAGTGCTGGCTGACGACAGTTGAGCATTTAGTTTATGGGAAGTGTGGCGGCGGGAGGCTCGGAAGACACATCTGTGCAACCATATCAACTTGAACCGGAGTCAGACAGAAACAAGATGCGGCCTCTGAAGAACTACTATACTAATATGCAGCATGTTTCTTTTTCTGCTTATTGTCATCATGTTTGGTGTGAGTTTGCTGCGGGAAGAAACAGTAAATATGGGCCACCCTGGGAAAGGCCCGTATTTACCCGAGTGATTTGGCCCTAACAATAAGCTTTACCAAAAAAGAAACCTTAGATCAGCATCCAACAGCTGAGAGCTGATTACTCAAGAAATGGGCCAGATAACTGGATCTACTTTTGAAGACTAGAAACCGCAAGTAAATCTGATAGTTCTTTTAGGATGAGGTGGAACAGTGTCGTTTATGATGCAGCGGGCTTAAGGACATTAAGGACTTCATATGAAGAGAGAGAGAGATTTTAATAAGTCTTTATTTCTAAAGCACTTTTCACACAAAGTGCTTTACATATTTAAAAATAATACAAGTTAAAATCCGACACTCCATTCAACATGGATCAGCTGAATGTTTGGAGCGGCTGATCATAACTAACTGCAGTGGTCCAGATGAAAAGTAACAAAGGCTCAGGGTAGTTTCTCTGCTTTACACTGAGACGACGTTGTTCTTAAGACATTTATCTCCATTTCTGCTAAAACAGTAGACAGGGCCTCCCATGGCACACTTTGCCAATTTTTGAAAAGAAATTTGACTCGGTGTACAATTTAAATTAAAAAAAGTTAAATTAATCCCATGCCATTTAAACTCTATATTTAATTTAAAATAGTTCAGGACAATGCACAAAAAAACGTATAGAATAAACTGTGTACATTTTCGTAGCGTGATGCCAACAGTGTACGTCAAAGCACTGCATGTGTTTCAGGAAACCTTTAGAAAGAGAAACAGAGTTAAAACTCTGCCATGCAAAGAAAGATAAGGGTGTATAAAAAACAGGCATAAAGAATGATTCCTCCTGGTACAAAGCTCTTTCAAAATAAACTGAGATGAAGCTGAAAACGCCACAGCTCAAAACATTCAACGATAAATGTCCCTCATGCATGGTGTAACTGCATTGCTTCATGGGAGAGAGTGAAACCAAACTGCCGTGCCTGTGTGAAGTTCAGGTCTGTCACCTTCTGAAAGCATTTGGTGCATTGTTAACAGGGAGACAGAGAGGCCACCAAACCGATGTGACCCCACATCATTAACCCTGAATAAACCTGTGAAAACACAACAGTTATTTACTGAGCAAAACGAAGCCGGAGGTGGACTTGTAGATGCAAGTCGGTCGCAAGAGGTACAAAATGGTTCAGTGTAGATGTACAATCAGAGTTTATACTAGAGTCAACGCGAATGCTCGGACAAGTAAGAGCATTGTTGGCTTGCTTCTAAAATGTAAACACAACTGTTCTTCCTGCTGCGTTTCTCACTTTCTCTGCTGCTTTTGTGACCTGCACATTTAAACACAAACACAGTTTCTTTTAGTCTTTAACTTCGTAAATCAGTTTACAACCCAGTGGGGCTCTTCATCCCTCGCTTTCTCATTATGATTTAAACCAACAGTTCCTTTGTTCCTCCTTTGTAGCTTTTTGTCCTCTTCCTGTCTTTTAAAAAAGCGCACACAAACAGACAGAACCAGATTGATCGGCTCAGCAGGTGAGGAGACAGGCTGCCAATAAGAATAATTCAACACAGAGTCCAGCCTCCAGACCTTAAAACAGAAGCCACATATGTTAGCCTAATAACCTCGGACAGCTTATTGTAGCTGGGTGTGAAGTTGACACAAAGGAGCCGAGTCTGATCTGTGACAAGTCAGTGATGCTTGAATGAAGACCACTTTAAAAAAAGAAAAAGGAAAAACCTGACTAAGAGACACAGTTTCAACGAACTCACTGTTGATAAAGGAAACCTCTCATCTCTCCTGCGAGCTTTAGTCTGACCAGTTACAGCTTAACAAAAAGAAACATTTCGGCTGCACCGAATTACCATAATCTTGATTAATGGCAGTTGTGGAAAAGGGTATTACACAGCAGATAAACAGGAACATTGTTACATGATATAATTAATCCATATCAATAAATAAATGGGATTTTCTTGATAAACCCTTTTCATCAAAACACAAATGCAGCACAAACAAACAGTTCATTTACATTAACAATGAAAAACAGCAGTGTGAAATATTTTTTCTTAATGTCTTGAGAGCAAAATCCCAGCTGTTCATCGCCAAGCGGCTACATCCAGTCTGCTGGTCGGACTGAGTCCAGGAAGTAAGGAAAGTTGCAGTTCTTTGACTGGCCACCTGGATCCAAAAACAAACAGTGAGACGACAGTAAGAGAAAAGGCCTCTTCAGAAAACCTGGGGGTGATGTCACAGGGAGCCTGTCCACTACGTTTTATACAATTTATGCTCATTAACCACAAGAGAAATGCTTAAAACTGGCATTAGATTTAGAGTATCATTTACATGCCATGCAGGCACAAAGTGCCCAACCCTGTTAAAACACCAGTGTATATTTGCTGTGATCAGACACTTCCTATATTTAATTTAATTAAAAAATAACACATTTCTTTATAGCTTGGTCTTAAAACATTTTTCTTTTCTCTCTCAGGCATTTCCAATAAAAACTGCTACAGAAAGGTTCACGTTTTTCAAGCAAACTGAGGAAATAACTGTCAGGTTTACTAAAATGAGCTTCCGTCAAGTCCTTGTAGAGGATTATTAAACAAAACCTCACTTTCAATTAAACTCAACTCAGCTAATAAACTAAATCTTTCCTCCTCCAGCATGGAGTTTAACCGTCTGGCCTTTGGGGATAACATGACCTTACGGTTTTTGTTTATATCATTTTTCAGCTGACTGTTTTCATATGTACAGAAAAGTCATTACGCTTCCAGGCCCGGATTTACTAAGCAGAACAAATTAGCATAAGGCTGCTGCACAGACGATGCATGGAAGAGGTCAATTCTGCTGATGAGCTCCAAAGTGCTGTGAACGCAGATGAAGCCGGCTGATTTAAAAGATGGTCAAAGCAGTCCATCATGTTTTTGTTTTTTTTAACTCTGCCAACGTCATGAAATAAACTTTTGCTTTCATTTAAGTGTCACAGGGCTTTAGTCATCGGGTCATCATCTTACTTTGTTCTGCTTAAACTTTATTGTAAACTTTTCGGATTTACAACTTGGTTTGTAAATGATTATTTATGTTGCTTGCATGAGTCTCTTAATGCCTGAAATCACGAGAGTCTAGGCTTTTCTACTCGTTTTGGTTCAGACGGCCATTTAATTTTACTCGCAACAATTTTTTTGTCCGATTCTTTTGTTCACACCAAATTGCAGTAACTGTGTTTACACCAGATGAAACAAATCACATCAATAGGGATTGCACAATAATTTGTTTTAAGTGGTCTCAATCCAACCTAACATTTCTCCCAGTGTATCATTGAGGACTGTGGTTGCTGCAGAAGGTTGAGGTTAAAACTAAAGAAAACCCTTCTGTGTTGCAGTAACAACAGCCAAAACTTCTTGAACTTACCTAACAGCCACTAACCACAGGCCTCTCTCAACCCCTCAGTTTCTGTCACTTCCAGAAAATAAAGGCCTGTGAATTAAACACTTCCCGGCCTGAAATCCTCACAGGACATCTTGGAGGGCCTCCAGGCTGTTTGGGAACATTATATACGTCTGCACTCTTCCCACCAGTGACCCCAGGAACAGGGACAATGCAGAAGAAAATGCTGACAATGACACTTAAACTGCAGAAACCCTGGTAGGATGAAAATTACTGCAGAATAAAAAAGTAAAGGTTTGCAAGAAGTTTTGGTGCATTGAGAGATTTGGGACCGTTCTTTGTGCATACGTCCTCATTCTTACATTACCTGTCTTATTTGGTTGTATTTATCGTGGGAAAGTCAATGTTTTGTTGTTTTTCTTTATGTGAAAAATGCTAAATACATTATTAATACCTTGTTATTTTTAGCCAACCAGAAAAGTCACTGAACCAGTTTCCTTTCAGTTACTGAAAAGAAAAAAAAGCTGATTTCTTTGGCACAGCTTCGGCCTTATCTGACAGCATTCATTCTGAATGATGTTAACAAAGCACATATAGACACGTATCCACCAGACACTGGGGCACCTGGCCTTGGGAACAATAACCCTCACTTTTGTCAAAGTCATCTTTTGGGTTCAACCTGGCCAATACTACAATAAATGTCCAAAAGCTGATGTGACCCAGCTGATAACCTTGGGGTCATTTCTAGCCCTTATAACATTTACCAGTAAGTGAGCAAAAAGTGGCATATATCGGTTCCTCTCCCACTCTTCAAAGACCACGGAGGAGGGTCCATCCACCTGATCTGCTCAAGACACTAGACAAGACAAGACACTGCATAAATATTCGCTCCAAGTTTTTATTTCCTCTTCAAACACAAGTCAGCTCATACACCAACAAACAAAAGCTCATCTCTGCAGCTCACAGCGTACCTGTTCAAGGAGTAAGGACCAGGTGAGCTCCACTGTCAGCGTCTGCCCTCTATCAGGGCTCTAAACCAAGATACCTCCAACATACCAGTCCACAGAAGAACAGTGCTTAATTCCTCATGCTTTGGGGAGGAATTAGATGATAATTCAGCAACATCTTCACTAGAACATGAACTTCGTTTTTAAGCAATAAGCATAAAAACACTCAAGAAAACACAAAATGAGAAACAGAGAGTGAGCCCTGATCTAAAATTCAATGTTTGCTCAAAAACATCCCATCGTGAAACACATACCCTTCAAAATGTTTCTGACAACATTGGTGAGCTCGGTTAAAATTCTGCAACCATTTTCAGCCATTGAAGCATCTGATCAAAGAGTAACTTCAACATTTCAGACATGTTTTATTGATCAGTGTTGTTTTCATCTGTTTTTGTTAGTCTTAATGTTTCTTTTGACAAATGTTTTCAGACAGTGTACAATAGCAGGGAACTACAACCTCACATCTCCGACTCCCCCGAGGGCTTTTTTCCCACGATAATTACAGGTTGCTCGGCACTCACATCATGCATCTACTCGATTGCTGCTTTGCACATGATCACAGGAAATGACAGTCTCTGGGGAGACATCACTTTATGACTCAGAAATGTTGCATACCCTAATAATGCTCCATTTGTAACTAAAAATTAATTTAAAATCAAGAAAAAAAAAATCTTACAACAGTGTCCCCAGGTCCATGAATGATATGTCAAATAACATCTTTATCAATTTGAATACTTTAGTCTTGTAGAGGTTTTAAGTAGTACTCCAGTGGCCTTGCAGACTTTACTCCTAATGTCAAATATCTCCAAAACATCCAGTCACATTCAAGACTCTGATCTATGATACCTGCAGGCACATAGATTTAAATGCTAATGCATTTAGTCTGAGCCAGCTGACAACAATCTTAACTGGCAGGTCAACTGACTGCAATACGCAGCACAAGTTTCAGAGCTGCAGGAGAAATGCTTAGTGGAGAGCAGAGGTGTTAAGCTGCAGAGGCTGAATTTTTCATGCCGTTTTGGAGGTAAAGGAATTCATCTGACTACAAAAGAGACCATGTCAACAGAGGATCTGTAGCATTTCAGAACCAGCAGAGAAAACCAGGGCAGACAAAGTGAACAAGACATGCTGTCCCTCTGCAGTTGCCAACAAGGTGCTGTTGAGCTAGGCATGTCCCCAATAGCTTCAGCTGAGGCTTTTAATGACCAGGAAGAAAACGACAGGCTACAAACACATGCCAGTCACTGTCAGCTCCCGGTAATCAGCAGATGTTTTCACTCACCCTGTCTGGATAAGCAGGCGCACAGGAGGCTAAGTGGTACCGCAGCCATTTAGTTTCATGTTTCACTTGACAGATGTGACAGTCTAGATGAGATGCATGTGCACTCAATTTTTTGGCAGCGTATCTTCCCACTATTTTATTCTGAAATCTGAATATAGAATCAGGACAAAAGTGATGTGCTAAATAATCACCACAAAGATGTTTTCATACGGAAAAACTGCTGTTTTGCCATCACCTCGAACATATACAAGTCTTTAGCATCTGTTTTTAACACGTCAAGTTGAACAGTTATTCTGTTATTATCTAGCGAGTTTGAAAAAATGTTTGAAAAATGTTTGAAAAATGTTTGAAAAATGTTTGAAAATTTCTAAAACTAACCAAGTACTGTCAATGATCAACATGATCATGGATCATGTCTCCTTGTGCATTGATGCCAAAACTAAATAGTATACCTAGATGTTAATGACCAAGTAGTAAAAAAAGGGTTTTCTTAAGAAGGTAAAAAAAAATTCATTTGTAAGCAATTTATATTGATTTCTTGCTGGCGTTGTCAAGTGTATATATGTTCAAATGTGTGTGTATGCACAGGTATATATGTATATTTATTTATTTAGAAATTCATACTAGTGTTTACGTTATGCTTTTTACAATAGTTTTGACATGTCTGGAATGAAAAAAATGAAAAGAATTAAAGGGTTGCTGGTGCCAGTGGTCAGTGCAAGGACACTAGAGGACATTTATGCATATCATACGGGCACAAGTTTCCTTAAAAAAACAGTCAAAACCTAGTTAACATAAGTAATAAAAATACAAACCTGATATGAAATAAAAGACAAAATGTGCCAAAAGCAGGCTGGTGCTGGTGGAAGGAGACCAGTTGTCTTCCCTAACTGGCTTTATAAAGCTCCACGTGAGCTAAGCCAGTCAGTAACCAATTCATTTCAACCAATTCATGCAATTACAAGAAATCTCGTTTAGAGAGTAATATTCTCATCCAGGAGCACCTGGAACAGGGTTCTGAGTTATACTGACCACAACTTATTAAGCTTTAAAACATACTTTTCACACACTACCTTACTTTTTATTGTTTAATTGTGTTTTCATAAGCAGAATATGAAAGTAAAACCTAGGAAGTCGGAACTGTAAAACTGTAACAGGACTGACTTGCTCCTTGTTTAAAAGTCCAACACTGATTATATATGTGTGTATGTATATATATATATATATATATATATATATATATATATATATATATATATATATATATATATATATATATATATATATATATATATATATATATATATATATATAAAAAAAACCTGTCCTGAGTCCCACTGTGTTATCCGACTTCATTTCTAAGCTTTCTTTTCTTTTAACAATTTTGGAATAATTTTTTTACAGCCTATTGAAAGTCTTTTTTACATGAAATCAATGTCCTTGAGGTCTTTCAAATGGTTCAAAAGTCACTTCATAGCACAAAATCTGAATTACTGAGGGAAGTAAATATTGTAATTTAATAAAACTTGACTTAATAATTTAATAATATATGATCATTTTATAATAATTTTATAGGAGCACCATGAATGTCAGTTTTTCAGATTATTTGTGAAACCAGAACTTGAAACCAGGTTTGTTTACTCAATTCCAAAATATTATTTTTTGTGCCCTGTTATGAAATCTGGTAGAAGTGATAAAAAACACTGAGGCTAAAATGGTACAGGCCGTGAAAGGATGCTCTACAGTTCTGATCGGCAGAGTGACTCCCGAAAGTAATACGCAGAGAAGTTCAGTCAGAATTTGTGGATTTTTCTCGCTGTCTCAGTCATTATCAGCATCTCACCACCTCTACATGCATTTTTCTTGCTGTCTCTTTCTCTTACATTTTTAAAGAAAATCTGATGACAGGGGAGTAAAGAAGCTGTCCTTTAAAATTTGTCTCCATGTCATTCTTTTTTTTGTTCTGCCTCTGAAAGGCATTTTCTTTTTCTTTCTCTGTCCTATGTGTTCATGTCAGAGACGTCCTCACTGTTTTTCTTTCAGTAGGTACTTTCACGCCATTTCCAAGACAAACAGTACAACACATTAACACACAGTTTATTTGTTTGTGAGTTTGTTTTAACGGCCTATTACACCACTAGTCCTTTATCTAAGTTGCTGCATTCGGTCGTTCACTGGGACAATTTAGTGGAAATGTAGGTGCATACACCATGTATACTGTACATCAAAGAACACATTATAATCAATTATTTTCACACACTCTCAAAGGTGAACAGTCATTGCAGTATTTTAAAATGTGCTTACCAGGGTAGGTAAACATACTCAGCAATCTATCAAAAACCGCTGTATGGACTCAGTGTGTACTGAATTTTGTATGTCGATTCCATTTTTCATTCTAATGAAGTTTCTGATCTTATTTTTGTTTTCCCCAGCCAGCATTTATATGTGGGTTTCCCATATTGGTTAAAACTGAGTGGAAAAATGGGTCGTACATGGATCTGTTCACAGATTCAAGGGTGCCCCTACCTGTGTTTGCCCATATGGACTATGCTCCTCACCTGTCAAACAAAATCCCAGAATGCATCATGTCTGTTGAAACTCAGATGCTTTAAGTCAAGGTTGAAAACCTTTTTATTTACTGCTGAATTTCAGTAATCTACCATAATGCACTGCAACTGCAATTGCTTGGGGGTCATGTTCTGGGTCTCTAGGAAGCGTCTAGAGACAACTTGTGTTGTAATAGACGCTATATAAATAAAATTTAATTGAATTTAATTGCAACCTTTATTTCTTGC
The DNA here is from genome assembly GCA_014839995.1 of Xenentodon cancila. Taxonomy (NCBI): domain Eukaryota; kingdom Metazoa; phylum Chordata; class Actinopteri; order Beloniformes; family Belonidae; genus Xenentodon; species Xenentodon cancila. The sequence continues at coordinate 3,743,671 of CM026208.1, forward strand.
ATTTAATTTGTTTAATTGTTTTTAACTTACGTCTGTCTGTCTTTAATTTCTAGTTTTAAACTCTTTTAATTTTCAAAAAATGTTCTCATGGCAAAATGTTTCTGGTCTAAATTATTCAAATTAGTTGTGTTCACATGATTTATGTTCACATGAGCGTGCTGAATGTAATTTACAAATCCGCATCAGCGGAGACTCCCCGCCAGGAGGTTTCTGTTGGCCAACACCACCTCTGCTGCTACAGGGCTGTTGTTTTGCCCCGTAAAGGTTTCTGAAGGCCATTTTTACAAGGCCATTCCTGGTAATGGAGACACGCCCCTAAAATAACCTGGAACTCCTGCTAGTGGAAACGCACCTATAGGCTTCCCTTTTGGGGACCATCATACAAAAACCAAAATTGGAACTCACTGCATTAGATGGCTTAAAATTTGAAACCCAAACTCAATCTGTATTCAAGGCACCTACGTTTAATCACATGCTGGATGGGTTTGTTTTACTCATCGAGTTCACTCAAGTCATTTAAACATCAGCAAGTGTGGCTGCCCCTGCAGAAGCAGAGGTTTTGACAGTGTGCAGGTCTAAAGCATGGAGCCTCAGCAAAGATCTTAGAGTAGTAACTATTGTTACACATCAACCTGGGAATAGTTGGATGGTGATTTTAAGACAATGTTGAGTCCATCATTATATAATGAAAGATCAATCACAAGTGGAAAACATTTAAGATGATGGCTAATATTCCCAGATGGGGAGGCCCTCAATGAGAAAATGGTAAACTCTTCTGTATATAAGTGAATGTGACATCATGCATCAGACGTGTAAAGTTTGGCTGAAATTTGTTTATGCAACAGAACAACGATGTAAAAACAGTTGATTCACATGTTGTGGCAGTACTTGAAGAGGGGTGGGCAGAAGCAAATGCCAACAAATCTTATCGAACATAAGGCACGTAGAGTAAGTAGGCCAAATCCCATAAACTGATAACATTTGCATCAGTTAATTTTAGTGAAATTTGATCCAGCTTTAAGTGAAAAGAATAGAGTCCATTCACTTCTTTTGCATTTTGGCAAAAGGTTTATGTTAAAGTTATTGAGAGTGTAACACATCTTTGTGTTTTATCGTCTGAAGAAGAGTCTCTACATTTAGGATATGGTGAGGATCAACTGAATTCTATAGTGTCTAAATATACAAAAACATACTCTTTTTTTTCATATGACAACATACAGCATCTTTTAGTCTTGTCTGTATTTTTCACACACAACCACTCAAAGAGCACTTTGAGGGTTGAATGTCTTCCCAGGGACACAGTGAAGGGTAGAAGGGTCGGGCATCGAACCACCAGCCTTCAGAAAATAAGAGGAACATGAGTACCTGAACCACGGTCTGGCCCAAGATTCCCAAGAGTGTGGTAGAAAATGAAGAGTCTAAATGGTTGACAGGAAGTAGAGGGATGGATTGCAGGAGAAAATGAATTTCCTCCTGGTGTGGAATATATGGTTCCTGTTAAAAAGTGAGTTGCCTACAAATGACGGGTGGGGTGTACATACTGTTCGCAGGTGTTTGATGTGCTCCCTGAGAGATGTTGAGGAGGTTGGAGTAGTCACTGCTTTTGCTGCTCCTGCTTCATATCATTTACAGTACAGAGCGCACAGACACACAGCCTGGTCCCGGCTTTCATTTACTGGCTTTGGTTCATGAAGTCACTAAAAATATTTCTGCATTAAAGCATTAATTAAACACCATATTTTATTGCTGCTTTGCCTCTGGCTTGATTCTTCTCTCTCTCTCTTTTTCTTTGTAAACAAGTCTGCATTTTTCATACTTTTGTTGTTTTGAGGACTAAGGCAAAATGTCCTTGTATCCAAGATGCATTTAATATAGCATTTAAAGTTATTGGGCTAGTTATCAACAACATTTAAAAGAGATGATGTTAAGAAGATTGTTCACAGTGTGAGTTTTTTAAAAACCTGCTGTGGTTTGATGTCAGTTGCTTTGGAGCAAAAAAAAATATATATATATATATACAGCAACGAATTTCACTTGATTCCTTAAATTAAAACTCTTTCCAAATCTGACCAACTAACAAAAAGTTATTAAATATTGTGATTTATGGGCACCTTTTTTAGATGAGAATTAGGACATTCTCTGTTAATGTTTTTACAACGTAGTCTCATGGCGGTTTATAAAGGTCAGGACTTGGGATCTGTTGATTTCCATCTTATAAATATATAATTATAAATATATACATTTCTACCCGATGACTTACAGGGGAGGTGTTTTGGATAAATCCCATCAGGAGGAAGCCTTCGGGGCAGATTAAGGATTCCCTGGTGAGATCATATATCTCTTTCAAGACACAGGAGAGCCTCTGTGTGGGACTACTGGTTGAGCTAGAGATGGAGCTGGGAGAGGTGAGTCTGGGCATCTGTGTTTAGGTTATTAACTCTGCAATCTGATCCCAAGTAGGTGTGCAAAAAAATGGATGGGTGGACGGAAACTTACGCCAGCACCTGATAGAAACAAATCTTTAAGTTGGTGTCCCAATGTTACTAAAAATGCAAATAAGAAGACAAAAGGACGTTTGGCAGCCCCCCTTCAGAGTGGATTATGATTTAACAGAACATTGAGTTACGTATTGAATATTAACATGGCAGGTCACATCATATCATCATGTGCTTTTTGCTTTTGTGTGTCATAACATAGAATACACGGAAAGGATTACACCCTATATTGTATTTTGGCTCTAAATTATAATCAACTTTCTAATGTTTTAAATGTTACATGAAAAGCTTGAAATGTGTATAACTAGTCCACAAAATATCCCCAAAATGTGGTGTTGTTTAATGTAATGACAACATACAAATATGTCTGATATCCAAGCATCAAATCACAGAAGAATAATCCAGTTATTCTCTCTCCTCCTGATGCTGACTCCGCCCCCTAAAAGCCAAACGCTTACAATTAACACTGTAAATATTCAGTTTTAAAGGGTGATTGTTTTTGCTGTATATAGATTTATACCACAGAAGTCTTAATTACAAGTCTGTCACATACTCAAAACATGTCACAGACTTGTAATTAAGACTTCTGAAAAACAGAAAAATCTAAATAATAATAATAATAAATAATAACATGACATGGCTCCTTTAAAGTGAGGATTTCAGATTTTCGATATTCAACAAATACAGTACTCATGCCATGATAAAACTGAAGTTTAACTTCAATTCTTACTTTCATATCATTAAATTACACAACATCTTTGAGCTGAAAGAGTGACAGACTTACACAACCTTGTAACAAAGCTGCATTTTTGATATAATGTCATACTTTATTTATGTATGTTTAACATGTATGAAGAGCAGGGGACATTGGGGGGAAAACATTAAAGCAAAGTAAAACAGTAAAGTTATAAAAAGGTAATGTAAGGAGAGGAGAGTGGGAGGTGAGGAATGGAAACGAGTTGAGGATGAGAGTAAATGAGGAGTGGGTTGGAGGAGAGATCTAGTGAAAAGAAGGGTTGATGCAGCACTGGTGTGTTTGTGTCTGAAAACCACTTATGAAGATGGGATTCTTGCTATTATGTGGGTTTTGCTGTCCTTTTACAAGCAGTGTTGTTTGAGCATGACGATACAAGATCCCCAGGATATGCACTTAAGTGTGTGTATAGTTTCAGTAAAAGTCCTGCAGTAAATCAGGACAGAAGGGTTTATGGGACATAGTGTTAGTGCCACCCGCATTAAATCCAGTCACAGCAAATTTAATACTAAAAGTCAAGGAGCTCCATTTAGCTATTTTGAGGTTTTAAAAAATAATAAACCAACAACAAAAACCAAAAAACCTCTGACACAGAAACTAATTGTCATACAGGTCCATTTATTTATTTATTTATTTATTTATTTATTTATTTATTTATTTATTTATTTATTTATTTATTTATTTATTTATTTATTTATTTATTACATGTGAGACATGAAAAATGTTTCACAATTCTAATGTTGGTTATTCTTGTTGTGTCTTGTGTTCTGCTTTAGTCCCCCAACTTCTTTTATTATTTTATTTTCATCTGATTTTCCAGCATCATTTTTTTTTCTTTTTTGGAATATTACAACATAACATAACTCCTTACAGGAATTATATAAATGCATTAATCAATGCATGATACACCTGAGGATACAGGTGGCTTTTTATGGACTAATGTTGTGGTGTAACATCATTTTGATGTCATGTAGTTGCTGCTGGAAATGATCAAGACTGACTTATGGCCGCTGCTCGATTGGATCAGCCGAAGGGATGCAGCAGAATCTCGTCACAGCTGAAACACATTAACCAACAAAGGTGCTTAGATCACATATAATCATCCATGAAGTGCCTAAATTGACCCAGTTACCAGGGCAAATGTTGTATTTTGTCTCCATATGTCTTAATTAACAAAAGTTGTAAATGCAGTACAAATTCTTTATGAAGTATTTCTTTTAAATCCCTTCTAAAAAAATCATTTTATTGTCTTTTCATTTCTATGACTCAATGGTATAAAGAGCTCAGTGCATAAGTTTCTCCCTTTTAGGTATTGCCACAATAGATCATTGTGTTCCTGATATTGATTTGACAAAGGTTTTATATCGTCAGTTTCTCTGAATACAACCCACTCGTTTTATCTGGGTTAGGGTTACGACCAGCACTTGTTGTTTTAGTGTTTTAATTACCATCCATAACTATTAAAATGAACATTTTGATGACCAATGATAAGTTTTAATGACCATCCATATTTATTTTATTCTTTTTATTAAAGTTCTGACAAAAAACAACCGATTCAGTTAATCAATTATGCATTGGCCAATTATTGCCTTTCTTTTATAGTCAGCATGAATTAGTTATGATTCCATTCTGTTTAAGTATGACAATGCCAGGTTTCTGTTATTTCTGTTTTAATTTTAAATAAACTAAAAAATAAATATGGATGTCATTGAAACTATTTTGCAACAATCACAAATCACTAAGAATAATGTCTGTATTTATAAATGTCATTTTAAAATATATAATTATAACAGCCTTTCATTCGATGACACCAGTGGACTAGTGACCAGTGGTGGTTGTATGGATGGGATTGATGATATAATAATGAACTGTAAAAAAAACAACAAGTATTCACTCACAGATCCAGATAATCGGAATCAGGTGTTCTAATCACTTCCATGGCCACAGGTGTATAAAATCAAGCAGCAGACTGTCTATTTCTGAAAGTATGGGTCGCTCTCAGGAGCTCAGTGAATTCCAGGATGCCACCTGTGCAACAAATCCAGTTGTGAAATTTCCTGGCTCCTAAATATTCCACATTTAACTGTCAGCTGTATTATGAGAACATGAAAGTGTTTGGGAGTCACAGCAACTCAGCCACAAAGTGATCGGCCGCGTAAACTGACGGAGCAGGGTCAGCGGATGGTGAGGTGCATAGTGCCAAGAGGTGGCCAACCTTCTGCGGTAAATCGCTACAGACCTCCAAACTTCATGTGGCCTTCAGATTATCTCAAGAGAAGTGCACAGAGAGCTTCACGAATGGGTTTCCATGACGGAGAAGCTGCATCCAAGAAAAACATCACCAAGTGCAATGCAAAGCATTGGATCCAGTGGTGTAAAACATGCCGCCCCTGGACTCTTGACCAGTGAAGATGCATTCTCTGAAGTGAAGAATCGCGCTTCTCCATCTGGCAATCTGATGGAGGAGTCTAGTCTGGGTTTGCCGGTTGCCAGGACAACGGTACTTGTCTGACTCATTGTGCCAAGTGTAAAGTTGGGTGGAGGGGGGATTATGGTGTGGGGTTGTTCTTCAGGAGCTGGGATTGTCCGCTTAGTTCCAGTGAAAGTAACTCAGACAACCAAGACATTTTGGACAATTCCATGCTCAAAGCTTTGTGGGAACAGTTTGGAGCTGGACCCTTCCTCTTCCAACATGACTGTGCACCAGAGCACAAAGCAGGTCCAATAAAGACCTGGATGAAGTTGACTGGCCTGCACAGAGTCCTGACCTCAACCCGATAGAACACGTCTGGGATGAATTAGAGCGGATACTGAGAGCCAGACCTTCTGGTCCAACATCAGTGTGTGGCCCTTACAAATGCACTTCTGGAAGAATAGTCAAAAATTCCCATAAACACACTCCTAAACCTTGTGGACAGCTATCCCAGAAGAGTTGAAGTGGTTATAGCTGCAAAGGGTGGGTTGGAGTCATATTGAACCCTGTGGATTAGGAATGGGATGTCACTTAATTTCATATGTGAGTCAAGGCAGGTGAGCAAACACTTTTGGCCATATGGTGTACATTTACTTCAAATTTAGGGAGAAAGTATTGGAGTAGAACACTAGATAAAACTAAAAAAAAAAAGTAAACGATGAACAAAAAGCCAGACCATATTAGTCTGCAAAGCCTGCTCCAGTATTTCTATCCTAGATTGTTCTTGTATTGCTCAGTCACTGTGTTGCCTTGTTTACTGGAAATAAATCCTTGAGTATATTCTGAGCAGCCACCTATTAGGCCTTGGGTGGACAACCGCATTAGTGGGGTAAGACCACGACAAAGTTCTTTTTTCTGGGCCACACACTCACTGCTGAAGGGGTAAAACCAGTTAAGCCAACCATCTGCTTAATTACAGACGAAGACAGACAATAGACCACTGGAGGCAGTAGCAGAGCTTTTCTTTACAGAATTGGCAGCTGATGGTGAGTTGGGGGCACAGTCAAGTTCACTAAGCATGTAGCCAAAACCAGCCTCAGACCCCAGGATGTGCTGATGTCAGAGTCAACGAGGCTTATCAGGATGCTGGAGCCCACAGTGCCACTGGAGGAGCAGATGGAGGAGTACGAGGGCCTGGTCAAGAACGGCTGCCAGCATAACTGCTGGGAGACGTCAGGTTTGTAGGAGAGCTTCTCTGCAGGGTCTGTGCTGCTCTTTGCATGAGCAGATAGAAAAGCAGAGTCATCCAAAAGAAGTATCAAGGAGCCTCAAGGTGGCTTTGGATGAAGGGGGCGGAGTCTTTAAGCTGTGGAAGATGATTGTTTTCACTTAGGTTAAAAGATGTTCTCTAAAAAATAAAGAAAGAAAGAAAATCTTCAGAAAACACAAGTGGATTGCACAACAATCACCTTGATAATGGATCACCTCCCAAACAAACCATAGTTTGTGAGACTGAAGGGATGTATATTTAACTTGCTTTAAGCAGCATAGGAGAGTCATTTTCTTTGCAGTCATCTGACTGGGCGGGAGCATAAGAGCCAGTGACTCATAGAATCTGAAAAACATGGCTGGAGGAAGAGGAAAAGGAAAAAGCAGGCCGGCTCAGTGCTTTGCACTGCTTTGGAGCCTCTGAAGCCGAGTGTGAAAAAAAGAAGAATATTGTTCAAGCTACTAATCATAATGGACAAGAAATCCCACCCACTGCACAAGATACTGATGAAACAATGGAGTGTCTTCAGTCAGAGACTTCATAAGCTCCACTGAGTAAGGTCAGTCCTGCCCACTGCAGGGACCTTATAAATGACCGTGTGCCAGGACAGGGGACTCTGTTAGGGGGAGATACATCATCTAACTGCCTCTTTGTTAATTTGAATTTATGTCGTGTTCCGTTTGCTCTTTTACTTATTGGCAATATAATGCAACAATTTAATTCCTTTTTGGTATTATTAAAGTACTTTCCAGGTGTATTTTTGCAGCAGCATTTTTTTACATAATCATTACAAGCATCCAGTAAGTAAGTAACTGCCACTTCAGTGTGGATTAATTGATGAAAACCTTATTTTCTAATACATTAATTGGAAAACCCATTTAAAAAAAAAGAATAAAAACTCAAATTGAGTCTTAAAAGAAAACATTTATGCTAGCAGGAGATGGTTTTCTGGCAATGTGTTCACAATAAAATGACACATGGTGTACTAGGAGGAATCCCACTGCCTTTTTTTAATCTAGTCCTCCATGAAGTCCTAGACCATATTACCTCCCAGAATTCCCTCAGATATACCAGCTCCATGCATGGGACCTTGCCTTTCAACAGTTGGCTGCAGACGTCTACATCAAGTAAATAAAAAAATAATAATGCCAGCTACAATGTTTACAGAAATATAAAATATAAATATAAATGTTGGCAAAATTTAAGCAGATTCTGGACATCCATGCTGTTATTCTCAGAAGTCGTTATTGCAAAAGGGGAGAAAAAATTTTTTTTACATTTTTTTGTACCACAACAGGAGACTTTATCAAAGCAATGAATTTATTTGTAAAATGACTGAATGACAGTCGCCTCAGCCAATAGCTAGCCTTCCTCTTTCATAAGTGTCATGCTATCAGCTAAATGGAGCAGGAATTTTTCATTTCAAAATCAAGTCAACATCTGACACGGGATATTTAGCTGTAAACATCTGGAAAGAGCTCTGCGGGTATTTCAGTGGGATCGGCTAAGGAGGTGGTAGCCACAACTAACATTGATTGACATATGGTGGGAATGTTCCTGTCCATATCCCAGGCAACATGGCCGCTAGCAGTAGAAAACCCTCTTCAGAAAATTATGGGTCGGTCACGTGACCTACCACGGGACCTAAATGCTGGGGATCAGGACACAGGAGTGACGACATGTTTCCTTTAATTGCTGCCACAGCAGTATAGTTAATGATTTCAAAAAGTCAAGACATAAACAAAACAGAGCTAGAGCATGAAGAAAGTGAAGTAAAGCATGAAAACACAGCACAGTAGGTGATGCCAGAAATACAACAAAAGAAATGGAAGAGAAAGGCAAGGCAAGGCAGGTTTATTTGTATAGGACAATTCAACACAATTAACTTATTGTTTCAGCTGATCTGAGGATTTCTGGGAGTTTGTTCCAGAATGTGGAGCATAAAAGTTGAAGGCAGCTTTTCCAAGTCCGGTTCTGTATGTGGGAACTGATGAAGAACCAGATCCAGGTGACCTGAGGGGTCTGGAAGGTTCATACTGGGTAGGGAGATCAGTGGGATTCCTCGGATGGAGGCAAAAAACACAGGTGAAGAAAATGAGAGAAGAGAGTACATTATAGAATTAAACAGTAAATAAATTAGGTCAACAAAACGCAAAAAAAAAGAAAAATCAAAACTTGAACTCAAAACTCAAACAGTGAAGATCTGTCAGGCTGATCAGACAGGCTGATGATACTGGTTGCACATCATGGTTACTAAATCAGCTGAAGGACTGTTTTTTTTTTTTTTTGTTTAGGGAAATCTCAAATATATCTTTATACAATGTTGAATTCAAAACTCACTTGACTTTTCTCAAGTATCACTTTCTTCCCAAAATATGCAAGAAGCCCGTTCCAACAGGTCAAGTCTCACTAGACACTTAATGAAAGTAAAGTTACGGTAAAACTTTTCTACTTTTGACTGAGCTTCCAAAGTTGTCTTTTCCAACCTACTCTTGGCACAACCTGACACACACGTAAAAGTGTGTATCCAAACACATAGACTCCAGAAGAGCTCTCATGCACGCGTGTTACCCCTCGTCTCTGAGAGTGTGGGTGGGAAAACCTTTTAGTAACACTACTCCCGCTCAAGTGGCAGTGCTATGATAATAGCTTGCGTATGAGGAAATAAGTTTGTGTGCACCTCTTTATTCTTCCGATCAGATACACAGCTGTCAGTGAAAAATGCCTAAGATGTGTTTGTGTGCTCTTGCAGACGATGTGTTGGTGTGTTTGAGCAGGGACGGAGGCTTAATTGAAGCCTGTGTGATGTCAGCACTGGTCAAGTGGTCCTCTCAGCTAAATGATGACCGGCAGCGGCGTGCTGTGGCATGCATAACCATCGCTCTATTAGTCCTTTCAAATGTGCAGATTATGATGATAGCGATGGAATAAAATGAATAAAAATGAAGGAATGAACAAGTATTTTCCTACATCAGAAAAACTCGTGTTAACTTTTTCTGCAATGCTAAAATGTTGACAATTGAAAATGTCTTCTTCAGGCCTACTTTTGAGAATACAATTTAAAAAAATGACATACCAAATATAAAATTATTATAACAAAACTCTATATTCTCATGATAGCTGTTGCTAGACCAACTTGCTTCAGACCACTGGGGAGTTGCGTCCTACCCACCAGTGTAGTCTCAGAACATGCTGGCGGGATGTTCTCCCCTGGTTTCTTTGGGAATCCCTCAGTACTGCTCCAGAATAACTGGAGGAAGCGGCTTTGGCCTCTCTGCGTAATCTGCTGCCCCTTTGACCAGAGCTATGGATAAGTGGTAGTTGATGGATGGATGGATGGATGATTGCCTGCTGGTAAGAGAAATTATCCGACACAGTAAAAAGTACTTTGATTTGACACGGAGACTTAGGGCTACATGAACTGAATGCAGTTTGACACTGAAATATGATTTTTAAGGTAAGACCGAATTCAGTACCAGTATTTAAAAAGAACCTCCTACACATCACGTCAAGTCGACTTATGTTTATTTTCTGTATATAGCATGTTTAAAACAACCTCAGTTGACCAAAGGTCTGTACATGACAAAACCAATTTAAAAATTCCCAAATGGAAAATAAAATAATCAAATATAGTTAAAACAACAAAACAAAAAAAAAAGCAGAAAAGTAGAACAAGCAAAATCTACTAAAATTGTAAGGACAACAGTTCTAAAATGAAAAAAATAAAACATTAACTAAAAGATATATAAACACATGGCATGTATGACTGCCCTATGTGTTTAAATTAAATTAATAAATAAAATATGGGAAAAAATAAATCATTCAGCATCACTTGAAAATGTTGGCAGTTTTGATCTGTTTAAATCTTCTGTATGCAACATATTCTGTATGTGACTTCCATATATAGAAGGAATGAACATATCATTGCATAAACACCAATGCTTTAAGAAAGAATAAGCGGTAGAAAGTTAAATCGTGTTATACTGCACACGCTACTGTACATGTAGCTTGAAATTAAAAAAAAAAAAAAAACGGTGTAATTAGTAATGGGAGAGACATGAATGGAGGACATGATCAATGTGCCTAATGTAAACATTCAGAGACTAATTATACCAATCTATTTTTAAAACCACTGGGTTAGAGCTGCAGACATGAGCAAACACAAATAAATGCACAGGCATAAATATCCTGTTAGCTAAAACATGGGATTTGTGGTAATTCCTGAGATTATCAGATTTATCCCATCTTAATCTTTAAGTAGGAGTTTTAAGCATTTTTTTTTTTTTTTTTACTTTTTTCTGAAATAAGCAGTGTGTTTGTAGAAAAAGATGATACCGTTACCCTGAGGGTGTGAAGAAACCCGCACACACTCACAAACAGAAACACACATCTGCTGTATCCCTTCATCTGTGTCTTTGTACCAGCGACACAAATGCCTTTAATATTTTTCGCAGGTTGCACTATATAGTCACATACTGCAGGTCTCCTGAGATGGAGCAGTATGCACGTCAGGGGAAACTTTTTAATGCTGATGTCACAGTTCCAGAGAAGACAAAAAAAAGGGCAAAAGGAAAGTTTTCCAAGTTTGAAAAAGGGATTCATCTGTAATGTGCATAACATGGGGCAACAGAGGTTTTTTTTCACCTTATGTATATAATGGTGTGCAAATTATTTTGTTTTATCTAGTTTTTGTGTACTGATCATCAGCAAATTTGAGCACCTTTCTAAACTAAGGCACTTTGGCAGTTTGCTGGTTTGGAGCAACCAACTGTGTTTTGACATAATTCCAAGCGGGAGCGACATAAATATGATAAGATAAGCGCTTCACATCAATTGCACATCAGTTTGGAAAACCTGGATTTCAACGTTCTACAGTGAAACACATTCAAAAGAGGTGTACATCTCAGTGAGGTTACCCAAAGGTCGGCACTTGCACTGCTCAGAGAAAGATAAAAAAAAAAAACCCAAGAGCAACATTTCAAACCCAACAGGCTCCTCTGAGCATGCTGTTACATTTAATGACACAATTGAAAGAAAGCTGAACAATAGAGTTTGTGTGGAAGTGTTGCCAGTACAAAGCCTCTTCTGTCTAAAAGGACATGGGAGCACAACTGAGGTCTGAAAAATGGCATCTTACGAAACAAGACTCCTAGAACAGTGTTCTATAGACAGATGAAAAGTGCACAAAAGTGCAATTGTTTGCCCTGACTGCCCAGTTCAAAGTTTGGCAGAAACCAAACACACCATTTCAACAGAAACACTTCGCAACCACAGGAGCATGTTCACCTTACGGTCATTAAGCCAACCTTGAATTCTGGGTTACTGAATATTCTAGAGGCAAAAATCATCCTTTCTGTTTGACAGATGAAGCTTCAAAAGTCAAAAATGGGTCACGCAACATTTCAATGATCTAAAGCACACCAGAAAAATCTACATGAGAATAAAGAAATTGTGCTCTTGAAATGTTCAGTGTTCAGTGACCTCAACCCAAAACAAAAATTGTGGAGGGAGATTAAGAGAGTTGTGCATAAGCAAATTCCCCCCAAAATGATGATACAGTGAAGTAATGTTGAAGAATATAATGAAGCAGAATGGACAAAAATGTATCTACTATAATGTGAGAGGCAGATAAAGTCATACAGGAAGGATTACTTTGATTACTTAATATTGCCGACATATTTTGTTTTTATCTTTATGATCTTAATCATCTATAATAAATAATAGCACATTGAAAAAAGGTAAACATTGTTTGTCTTAATTGTATTTATTTAAGGGCCATACAGTGGGAGGGTTTTTTTCATGACTTTTTAACACAATAAAATACAAAGGATCAAAATAATGGGCTGAACAAGGGGAGTGTGTGTAGAAGGTGGTTTGAGCCATTTGGTTTTTGCTTTATTGATGATAGACTAGTCCGTTTCTGGTTGAAAACTATTTGTTTACATCGCTCTTGATTTGTTGCATATGTTTTGATGTGATGGTGCAATAAATGTTTGAGAGTTTGTTTTTTTTTAAGGCATGGTCAAACTGTCACACCAGTGTGTGAAACAATAAGCTTATCATCTTATCTTATAAGATCATCAGTAAACATGTTCTGTCCCTTCATGCTGATGAGCTTCTTGAATTTTGTACTTGCTGCTCCCTTTACTGCTAAAACTCATAAAATTTCAAATTTTGACAGCAAGTGGCTTCCCAAGAAAAGTGTGCAACACATGGACGGTTTGATTCCACAGGCAGAGGCCAATGAGGAAGAGGACTCGCTCAAATCCCAAGAGATGATAGTAAAACTCAAAGCAGCTTAGTATGCAACACTGGCCTCAAGAACACCAGAACTACAGCACCACAGGCCAAAATTCTTCACACATCCCAAGAGGAAAAGAAAAATATTCTCAAAACCTCGACTTTTGCCAGGGGAACACGAACTCTAAGTTCAGCTGGGCAGAAGAGACAGACAGAAGGGGAAACGAGTCTGAAAGAAAGCTGTTCAGCATCTCCTTTGCACAGCGATGGCTGCAGCCTCCCATGTGGATTTCACCCAAGACTAATGCCAACTAATGGTTCTTCCTCCCGAGGGGTTAATTAGCCTCCAATACAAAAAACACTTCTCCCAATTACAACAGATGTTATGAAAGTTGCATTTCACAGCATTATATAAATCTTAGCTAATAATAAACTGATTATTCATTGCTTCCCATGAGGCTTCGAGCATAAATGCAACAAGTACACTATTAAAGATTGTTGTCAAAAGAATGGGGCTGCATTGCATTGAGACTAGCTAGAATTTTGGAGTTTAACTTAGTGTGTAACTCATGTGAAATGTGATAACAACACATGCTGAAACCCTCTGATTCCATTGTTGGCACTCATGGAAGAATGTTAGAAAAATGAACTCAAAGTAGGAAAAATAAATTAAGAGATGATAAAAAACAAAACTTTTTTTTTGTTTTTTTTGTTTGTTTTTCTTTTGTAGACGGTACTGATTCCAAAATGTAAACCTACGAATAAGAAGCTAAACTCAGCTTCTTGTGTACATCCAGCTTCCATGGTTGATGCCAACAGGAAGTCAAGGTTTTCCTGTGTCCAGGTTTTACAGAGATTGGAAAACCAGCCAAATAGCATCTAAAAGAAAACACATACACCAGTCTGGAATCTGCACTGCTAGTCCATGAATATGCTGGCCTTTCTGTGCACTCAGCCTTGTACCCACATGCACTTGTCCATGCACTTTCCTCTTAATACTTGTTGCAGTCAAGGTGATCTGCCAGTTGTCAGCTGTATGTGTTCTGTTGCGTGTGTTGCTGTGGGTGTCGTCGGGGTGATGTTGTGGCATCTTACATTGAAGATATAGTGATGCATACAAACAACTATTTGTCACAACGAAATGATGAGGAGGAAAAGAGAAGAGCACCAGAGAAAAAGGAAGGGGAGGTAAAAAAAGATGCTACTCACATTTTAAATCTCGCTTTTGATGTAAAAAAATAACAATTTTTTTTTCAAAAGGACACATCTGTGCTCCTCAGACATAGATATGGGCTGGTCAAGCAGCCTTATAGCCAACAACACAGCTGCTTTGTGCATTGTAAGGCTTCTACGAGTTTATTACACCCCTGTACTAACATCTACTCTACTAATATGACAATGAAAATGAATTCAATTCAGTTCAAGTCAATAATACATTATTGATCCCCAAAGGAAAATGATGCAATGTATTAACTGTCTAATCTAATTACTTTAAGAGTCATTACAGAGGTTATAGCTATGGGCAGGAAGGACCTCCTGTGTTGCAGCAGACCTGAAGAAGATGACTGCAGATGAAACTCAACTCTTATAGTTAGAGAGGATATGCAGCATTGTCCTGCAAACACTGAATGCCCTAAACTTCTTATTGAAATACAGTCTGCACTCTCCCTTCATGTAAGATGCATTATGGTTGCATGTCCAGTTAGTCTGTCATCCAGGTGGACATCGAGGCATTTATGCACCAAATCTACTCCTTCTCCCATGATGGTCCCTAAAATTTATAATCCCTGTTTGCTTTGTTCACATTAAAGATGAGCTCATGGTTGCACCATTAATCCTGTGCTGCTGACCCGGTTAGACATCCAACCTTCCAGTCTCACAAATTGTGGTCTGTTTGTCAGGTAGTTAGCAATCCAGACGATTGTAGAAAGTCTTCTGGGATTTCTTGCACAGTAAAATTGGCTAAATCATGTTAAATGCACTTGTGAACATGGAAAAAAAAACATGTTTATGTTTAGAACATGATCTTCACAGTGCTGCTGGCTTTTTTCAGATGACAACAGATGGGTTTGCTGAAAGAGGCGTAATATGGCATCTTCAACTCCAACCTCATGACAATAAGGAAACTACAGTAGGTCATGAAAGGTGTTGTTTGCTTACTGACGTGGGCCAATAAAAGCCTCTCCCAGACATTATGGGGCAGCAGGTTTATAGTTATTAGGGACAAATGGATGAGATTTCTAAGTACTGGAACAAGACAGGTTGTCTAGGTGAGGCTAATGTTGAAGAGTGGAGCATGAATCCCACATATCTGGTCTGCACAGGCCTTCAAGACTCTGAGGACTCTTAGAGGTGGAAAAAAGAAAGACAAGATGATGATCTGCCTTACCTCAAGCAGTACAGCATCCAAACTGATATGAAAAATCATGTAAAAAATATATGAGTAGCAAACAAAGTTTTTTTTTTTTGTTTATTTATAATAACCCAAAGCGCTGGGTATCCAAAGACAAAAATCAAAAGACAGTGAGGAGAGTAACTACACATGGAGCAATAGAAGAAACAACACAAGATGCAGGGTCCTGTTTCACAAAGGTTTGAATCGGTCCACTTTTCTGACAGTTCTGTATCCTTCACTTTCTAACGTAATAGAATAAAGTATGTTCAGTATCCACGTCAAAGTTTAGGTTTACTTCACAGAGTCAGTTAATGTGGTAACAGACTCCGGGTATGAGTTCAGGTTCAACATACATAGAGTTTCAACATAACCTGCTTTGGGAAACGGATGCCAGGAGTGACAAAATGACCACACACCAGCAAGGGGGGGAACAACAGACCAGGTAATAATCCAGACACTGACGACAACAACTAAAGAACAATTACAGCAGGAGAAAACAAAGGATGTCAAACACAGGGAAAAATAATATTAAACTTAAACAAGAAATCAAACTAAATGTGAAACATAAGTGGAAAGCGAAAGAACAGATAAAAACATAGAAAAAAAAAGTTTAACAGGACTCAAATAAAATTGCCATTGTTTAGTTTCATTAGTTTTATTTGTTCGGCTTGCTTGACCACTGCAGCTTGCATATCTGTCCTTTTGTATTTAAATACTGATTTAATTGGGTTTAAACTGTGTTTAGAGTCAGTAACAACCTTAGTTAAGATGTTTTAACATGATTTCACACTGCTCACAGGAAAATGCTTAAACAAGATACTCAGAAGACCTTGTGAAGCTGAAATTCCTGGAGACATTACTAGTGAGGGGATTTTTATTGGTTTGCATTGCCCTTAGTCTTGGCATTTAAGCATGAGGTTATACTATATGTCCCACAATAACATACAGTGTTGTAACAGTTTAATGAGGGTGATTTTCAGAGGTAGACTGGCGTGACCTTCTCCCTCATCATCAGTGCCAGACTTTAACTAAGCACTTGCGGCTGAATGGGATCAAGCCAACCTGGATCTAAAATCTTGGAGAGCAACTTAGCAGATGCATGGATGCTGTTATACCAACACTTTGATCCGCAATATGTTAGAGTTACATTTTCAACAAATGTATTTCCAACTCTGCTTGTCCAGATCTGAACTTTGTTGTACTGTTCTAGATTTACATAAACATGCCAAACTTCCTTAAGATTTGTGAATATCTTGTGCAGCTGTTCACAGTTCCTTAACTTCTATGACTGAGCCCTAAGTCGTGTTCAGCTTTTACTTCCATGTCGTCATCTGACTATGACAAGCACTTTTGAAGTTCTCAAGCAGTATTATTATAGTTACATACAAAAGCTATTATTCCACCAAAGCAGTG
Organism: Xenentodon cancila; assembly: GCA_014839995.1. Classification (NCBI taxonomy): domain Eukaryota; kingdom Metazoa; phylum Chordata; class Actinopteri; order Beloniformes; family Belonidae; genus Xenentodon; species Xenentodon cancila. The sequence goes on from CM026208.1 coordinate 3,760,651, forward strand.
CAATTAAGTGTAAATGCGTGAGGTCACCAAAGTATAACTGCCATCACCCAGCCCTTGTAATTACACCTTACAACTTAGAGCATTTCAACTGCTTTTGTCCATTACTATGTTAAAATATATACAAAGGCTATAGGAAAGTGTAATGAAGAGTGTTTTATATCCTTTTTTGCAGCATAACCTAGGCAATCTGATACAGGTATATATATTTATTTTCATTTTCACGAACTACATAAACATACCCCAGCAAAAAGTACTCAACATTTTCAATACTGGATTAAAATTTTTTGATCGAACGTCTTATCACACACACAAAAACAGTGATCAACGAGTTTTGAAAGCCTGAAATTCTAAAACTAAAAACTTAAAGGAACATATTATGACAGTGTCCAAAGTCCATATAAAAACTTAAATAACTTCTTTGATTTTAAGTATACAATTTTCTAATGATCTTCAGTCAGTCTGTCAGTTTGTACAGACTTAAATAGGTATACAAAATGGACAGATGGATGGAGTCCAGCACAAATAGTGCTTTTATACAATATAGTAATTTCAAGCAAACTGTGGTATTTAAGTCTTGTAAGTACTTGCAGATTTGCAATGTCGTATAGTTACAAAAAAAAAAAAAAAAATGATTAAAGGAGCCTTTATCATGCCCATCTACATGTTCATGGTTTACATTAAGCTTCACATTAAGTCATGTTTGGATTGAAATTACGATTTGGCTGCTGTCTGTAAAGCTCTCTGTTTACCAAAGCTCAGTCTGCTCTGATTGGCCAGCTGGTTTCTACAGAAATGCGATAAAGAAAGGTGGAAAAGCCTGTCTAATGTAGTAACAGCATATCTCTGGGAATTATTAAAGGCATTGTCCTTATGTTATACTTCTTACTTCTGCTGCTCAGAAGAAAACCAATGGAAGAACATTGTAAATTTGATTATTTCTGATGTAAATTTTGGCATTTTAACATGGGGGGTTGATGGATATGGACTTGCTTTTGGATCCAGCTCATTGCGCTTATTCAAGAAATTGGATGCTGACACTTCTGCATTGGCGCCAGTTTATCAAACCAGGTGTAACCCAAACCCACACTCTCATAAAATAGAGGGAAATTAATTCATATTCAAGCTGTGAGTCAATGTCTGTGTACAGTGATTCTCAAAAGGTGGAATAATACTTCAACTTTGGCTAAGTTGGAATAAAATGGCACGTATACAATAAAACACACAAACGCATGCACAGTTCTCTGAGAACATGTTCAGAAGCACTCACTATGTATTTCAAGCACTGGCATTTGGAGCGCAACACAAACACTCATTTGAATAGCTCTGAGCTCTGGAGATAGAGTTCTCCCTGTTTCAACCAGATCAGATTTGTTTGAAGTTTATCTCACATAGCAATATTTGACAAGTCACTTTGCAGGAAGACAAAGCTAAAAAATATTGCAACTCTCAGTGCCATCAAATAAATGTCTCATTACTTAGGATGGGATATGTGACCTGCCTGACAATATTATCCCAGTTCTCCTGCCTGTATGTCATTATAAGGTTGCTTTTAAAGAGCATTTTCAGACATCACTTACACTCCTCTAACTTGTGCACTCAAAGGGTTTAATAGAAAGTTGTCATCAAAATTAAATGAACAGGAGAACAAAAACAAGTGGACGTCATGAAATTTAGATAATTATTTACTTAAATTAGAGCTGGTTTTGCAGGATCTTACTTAGTATATTTTTTTATAGTTTTTTTTTTAATGAGTATTGTGCTTTTGTGGAGAATATATGTACAAATGAATTTCCAAAGTTAGAAGAATTTACAAGAAATCTTTAGGAGTACGTGCCACCGGTTCAATTAATCATCACACAAAAGCAGAGATGCATGCTTCATTGGGAGAAAATCAATTTAGACATTTAATTCAAAGATGCTCCTGGGTGTTGATATGTGAACTCTCTTACATAAAGAAAACATAAAGGATAGAGGAAAGGAAAGACAAAATATGGACAACAAGGTAAAGAAAATGTTTCCGGTGCATCATGAGAAGTCCGTCAAGCAGTCAGTGAAGAATGAAACTGGCTGACTGGATTTGACTTTGATTTCCAGGACACAGTACAAAAGGACACAGAAGAAACTGCCTCAGGATAAACAGAAATGAGGCACATGACATCTCGATAGTTTTTAAAAGTGTTTTTTTTTTTTTTAGATGTTCCTGTATGAGTCATCACATAAAGTCCGCCCCCACCTCACCGTAGCTGGTTTGGTACATTCTGCACCAGTGGAAGTGGCTGAGAATGGGAGGGGCACCACACCACGTCATGAAGTGAATGAGAATGCAAATACAGGTCGCACATTAAACACAAAACGTTGTTGGTTTATCTTGAATTTAAAGTTAAACATTCTCTAACAATATGTATACAATGAAAGGAAGGAGGGGGTCAGTTCGGGAGGGTCCATGTACAAACATTCAAATACACCTTTAAAATGGAACAAAAGGGGCTTAAACAGAAATGAAAACAGTACAGATTAAAAATGCCTCAGACGTGGCACTTATTTACCACTTTCTTATATGATAAGGAAGCTACATGCTGTCTAGCAGCACATCTGAGATTACTAACAACGAGCGAAGCTTTTGATAATGTCATAACGTACACACACGTCTGACACATACTTTATCTTCAGTATCTGAGTTCCTGCGCTTCTACTTTATAATGGGGAGAAAAGCTATTGTTTTCGCTGGTATTTAAATCCAACAATGTTGTATCCACTCAAAGATTGGGACATTTGACAGCAGAACCATCGGCCGTGCACATATTGTCTTTTAAAACGACAAAAACAAATTCCTTCTTCATATTTTTCTTCATGCCTTCAAAGGCAGCATCAACAGGAAGGAAGCTAGAGAAACAAAGAGAGGGGAGGATGAAAGACGGCACCAAATGTGCTGCGGCTTGGTTTTATTAGAGGGAGTTGAAAGCATCCCTCTTGGCACTAAAATCATGATGAAATCAGCCAGGCTGATATGATGAAATCTGCAGAGTTATTTAGAAAACACAGAAAACAAACCTGCACATGAAAAAAAAGGCAATTAAGCTGAGCAGAATAATATTCGCTTGCTTCACAATGACAAATAAATGAAAATGTTAATATTATGCTGTGAAAATTATCACCACACTCTTTCCCTGACCTTTTCCACACTAATTATAACTCCACAACTGTTGTTGCAAAGCAAAGATAATTGGTTGAGGCTTCTCTAAACATTGTTACTGACATTAAAAAAGAATGAAAATCAATATTCTGTTTGGCAGATAGGCCGGATGCATTTACCAGCTCTCAATTTACAATAACTACTGGGTCATACTGTCTGTCAACTTCCTAATAATCATCACAGAACACGCACATGTAGGGCAATCTTTTGCTGGTATTCATTTGACACATTTTCCCCTGCATATTTTACAAATGTACATCTAAAAACTGGTCCACTTAAAAAGCTTAAAGCCTCAGAAAACTGCTACATGTGTAGGAAACTATTTTTGCCCCATAATTTAACCTAATTTTCCTGTTTTCTTTGGCCTACAGTTGCCCTCGGTGATGACTCAGGTAGTGGCTGCCAGAACTCAGCCACAGTACACGAGACGTGGCCCAAATCCGCGTTTTGTTTGAGCCAAAGGGCCATGTCTGGACCTCAAAAAAAAAAAAAAACCTGCCATAACTCAAAGCCAGTTTATGGCATTTCTGTCAAATGTGGCTCATTCCATACACACCATGACACACGTTACTCCGAACCCACGACACCTTGGCCACATCTGGCACAGATAAAACGTTTTAGTGCTGTATGTGACCCATGGCAACAGGAGCGGTTGTTTGTAATTTGATTCACTACATCTCTCTACATCATAAAAACTAGACCTAACATGTAATGTGCCATTCAAAACATTTATTTGAATGGTCAACTAAAATCATGTTTAAAAAACATCACGTGCGAATAACAAAATCACCAAAAATGTATCTGATGATGATACATAATGCATCAAAATACAGTTGGAACTAAAAGTTTACATAGTTCAGAAGCTTTTATTTTCCTCCATGTGTAACTGTACAGTATATTATGATCTCTCAATTATGTTGTTTTTCTTTTTTTTAAGTACAGGACATTGATTTTTCCTGCCTCCCCATCTGCTGATAAGGTTCTACTCCAAAGCCCTGGGCTGGGAAGGTGGGACAGCTTCTGGGCTTCTTTCACATCTAATAGTCCGGTAGACTTGGTGTGACTGGGGCTTGGTTCAGTTGGGGTTGCAACACTCAGCTGGCCTCAGGTTTAGTTTCACACTGCACTTTGTAAAAAAAAAAAAAGGAAATCTCTTAGACAACGTATTCCCCTCCTCACCGGTCGAGCAAACCAACAAAGGAACTCAGAAGAGACACTAAATCTTTCTGCCTCTACATCTTTCTACTAGATCTTTCTTTTATCCACCCATATGAGAAATAACATTTTAAAAATTAAACAAGAAGTCAAACAATTAAGCCAAACACAAACAGGAGAAGATCAGTTAAAAAAGGACAGGAAGCATGACTGAATCTGTACAAAGCAAAAGAAAACCATCATCTTTTTAAAATGTTCAGTGAATGCCAGTGTGATCAGGTTAAACTCAGTCGCCTACAAAGGTAGCTATGCTGTAAAGTTTGATAACAGCCCACTGGTGCAAATATTAACTACCAACTACAAACTACAGGCAGACTGACACACCTGATAAAGACGAGGGTGATCTTCCGACAGGCAGGAGATGATGGCGGAAAATTGAAATACTAAAATCATGAGGGCGAGTCAAATATCGTGTCATCAACTATAAATCAACTGCATTGAAAGGATCACAGTTTCATTAAATATCACAAAATTAATTTTCTCATAGTAACAAACATTGAGTTAGAATTTCCTCTGAAGATTTTGTCTAAACTGACAGTCACCTTTTCCTTTAGCTGCGCTGCAGTCTCACGGATTAGTCAGCAGGACGCCCGTCGTCCTTGGTAACAGCAATTATAAGTATTAATTTACAAGGTACTTTTTTACTTATTTATCACTAAAGGCCAGCAGTACTGCTGATGACATTTTCAAAGTACGTGCAGGCGAGTCAAAATTGATGCATTTTTAAGAGTTTTAATTAGATGAGTTAATGATCTGTAATTCATCTCTCAGATGAATGCCTAATACTACCGTCTTATATTTATATACAGTATTTTTTTTTTTTTTTGTCAGTCCTGTTAACCTTTACTGCAACACATTCTCCTAAATCACTGTAAATGTTGTGATTTTGTTAATTGCACTCAGCACCAGGAAAAACAGGGCAGTTTTCTTCAGTTGCTGATAGCTGGTTTAAAATGTGAGGATGTTACTCCATGTTTTCCCTTTTTGTGGTTGCTTGTGTCATTGCTGATGGTTTAGAGCATGTCAACATGAGACGATATGTGCGTGTGTGTGCAGCAGATAATACGGATAGCACCTGATAGTCCCGGTTGCATCTGATTCGGTGGTCAGGGTGTGCATGGCAGCCGTTAGAGCTAAGGTTGTGCTAACATGCAATTTCCAAGATACAGCCTGCAGGCAGGGACGGCCTGAGTGCCGTCAACACCGTTCAATAATTAATTCTGCACAGGCCTTATTACATACAGTTCTAAGAAAGAGTTATCTGCTCAGCACACGTCCATGCACTGACCGAGGCGCAGGTGTGTCATCACAGCAGCCATCACGGCTCAAACAGCTGCAGGAGATTATTGGCTGGACAGGAAGGAACCAGAATGCAGAAAATGTAACATCTATATTTGTTAATAAGCCAGGGGAAATACTGCAACCAGTTCTCTGCTGATACATAATGCACAACCAATAAGTTTTTTTTTTTCATGGCCTAGTTAAGGTTGGCATAATTTAATAAAAAAAAAAAAATGTCAAGGACAAAGAACAGGAAGAAGTCATTGGACTGGAATGGATGGACAGTCAGATGTCTGAAAGAGGATTTGACATCATATAAAAAGACTGTAACACAAGACTGTATATATATATATATATATATATATATATATATATATATATATATATATATATATAATGTACAATTATTACAACGTTTAGGGACAGGATTAAAAATACATGATCAAGGTAAACAGGAGTACCAACAAGTCAGATCTGGCTGAAATTCATTAATAAATAGAGTATTAAATAATCTAAAACCAGACCAGTTTACGTCAACTTCTGCCATTTCGGATGCGTCTGCTTCAGCACCACTGGGTTGTGTTTGTTTGTGATTCAGTGGACATGAAAAATGGTCCGATATTGTGTTTTGAATCAGCCACTTCCTAAGTTTTCACCAGTATGAAACTTGTTTAATAAAAGAAAGAAAAACAAAACTGTTTATTCAGTATTTTCAGGCAGTCAGCTGACCTCTTGCTTGTTGCTGAACCTCAACCTGACCAAGTGAAGCAACCGCAGATCACAACCCTGCCCCGACATTCCTGCGAGTACACAGACGGTGTGATGGACACGTCCTACATGCAGCTCGTGTCCTCATGAACCCATCACTCTGGAAAGGAGTAAATCTTGACTCAACAGGCCACATGGCCTTTTTTAGACTCTAACTTTTGTCTGCTAAAAAAGCACAATATTACTGTGATTTCTTGTTATAAGTTATAATTTCTAAGATTAATCTCCAATCACATTTCTTCCTCACAGATGATGGTTGATCATTGTTCTTCCAGGTTTTAATCATCCTTTGGATGGTTTTGACCCATTTGTACTAGTAAAAAATTGGGAGAACATTAAAAGTCAAACCTAAAATATACAAAAAAATAACAATAAAACGAGACAAAATAAGTAGGAGATAAAACTGAACTGACCAACCAAAACCCTGCATCATGACACCATAAGTGTATATGCAATCAAGATAAACAAGTTCAAGTTAAATTAAGAACGTTCATGCCTATTTGCCATTCTTAATAAATATTTCCCTCAGGATGTAGTGGATTAAAGACTGCAGAAGTAAAGAACAACAGACATTGCTGATACTCGTTCAAAACAACTCATAATTCTTTTGTTACTAACCCGGTTTTCTGTGTAACAAGAGAAATTCAAGAAGACGATGTGAGAAGTCAGATGCAGTCCTGAATAAATTGGAAACGTTCGAGCTGCCTCACACGCTGCCCTGCACAGCAGCACCGCGTGGGGTTATTGAAAACACTTTTCAACATACAAGAACATTTAGCCTGTTGCAACCGTCTGTGCTACAATTGGAAGCTAAGCTGTTGTTTTCTTTTTGTTTTTTTTTTTTTAGATTAATTGTGGAGCTCTTATGGATGTGCCGAGTGGGTTGGTGAGCTCAACTCATTGTCTTACTGACTCTCTCTTGTGCAAGCTGAATGACATCGGTTAAGGCCGTCCATTCCAACGAGAAGGGGCCATTACTGTCACAAATACGCACACACACATGCACACTGAAGTGTTTGAGGTAAGCAGTAACAGGAAACTCTTACCACTGATGCTCCAAGATAGAGTCGCCCACGGGCAGATAGAGGTAACGCTTCTTTTCCTCTGCTTTTTCTCCCTCCCTCTGTGTGAATAAGTGTCAATGGGTCATTCATTATGGATAGACATATGAATGTGACCACATTTTACACACACACACACACACACACACACACACACACAGTTTGCAGACTTATTAAATTGCCATTTTATTTCTCAATTTCTTCCCTCCCTCTCTTTCACTGACTCCCCCTCTGTCTCAACAGTGTAAATTGGTCATACATAATGGATGAACAGATATAGGTGGAAGCAGAGCTCTTTCCACAGATACTGATGGAGAGTAGCCAGGAAAAAAGCCACCTGGGTACACATTCCCATCATATTTTGAAGACCATTACTCCATCCGTGGATTTCTGAAGAGTCTTGTTTATTGTTGTGATGAAAGGTCAACTTGACAACCCCATCTATCATATTTAAGGCTTTCTAATGTCACCAAAAATCCACAAATTTGCATTTAAAATGAAGGTTTGCTAATTCAAGTAAGGGTTTTGTGGACTGGTATTTGGGTCTTTTAGATGAATCCAAGCCTTCCTTATACTCCTGAACTTGTACAAGTATCCGTTGCTCCTGGATGGTGTAGAGGTTAACACGTCTGACCTTTTCAAACCGAGTTTAACTCCAGGCGGGAGGCAGTTTATCTCTCAGTGAACACCAGTATCCTCACACTGATCTTTTGTGTGAGCTGAACACGATGAGCAAGTGTCTTTTCAGAAACTCATTCCAGCAGATTGCCGTCTGCTGAGAGTTCACCTGTTTGTACCTGCTGAAGCTGTACGTGATGTCATCGCTGCACCTGTTGCCAGGTGACAAACGCCACCCTCTAATCCATTCATGAGCTTTATGGACTTTAACCAAATCTACTCCATCAGTTTCTCACCTCATGTTTATTTTAATTCACACTGCAACAACACAATTCCCCTTGAATAGTCCAGTCAAATCCAGAGGATTTTCCTGACACTCCAATACTCCATAAATGTAGTTTTAAAGGGAACGGAGATACTTGTTCAAATCTTAAGGCTAAACACAAACCCAGACACATTGAAATCAGAAACAACTCATTATGTTTGTTAATCCAGTGACGTGTTTTTGTATTTTACAGGTATTTTAATTGTTTTACATGTTAAAGTTTTCATTTCTCTGATTGGAGTTTTGGAGATTTTTTTATTTATTTACTTTTTTTGTCCTCACCTCTGTTGTCCAACAGACCTGCATATGCTCAGGAAATGTAACTAAATCAAATAGACAAATTAGTGTAATCAGTTGGTTTCTTTAGCTAAATAACTTCAAACGGGTGCATACAAACACAATGAATCTAAACTAAATTTCATGTAACTGTGCTTGAAACAAACTTTGCAGCCTCTATAAAATACTCACAGATTGCCCCTGTTGGGAATTTGCACTATATAAGTAAGATTCTATTGAATTTTACTGTAAAGCCTTTTTGACTCTTTTCTGACAAAGGTAAAAAGTTTTCATTTGAATTGAGATGGTGAAGTGCTGATGTTGGTTGGTTCCAGACTATTCTGATTCACATGGGTGACTTTAAGATACATCCCTGGAGCTCTTTGGATATTCTGACCTGATGAAGGTTATTCAATAAAACCGCTTGCTTAGATTTAGAAAGTGATCGTGTTACAAAGTTCAATTACGTTCACTTTCTGGAGTAAAATCTGATAATACAGGGTTCCTCTGTGAATTGTTTTTGGACTCCAACTGGTCCTGACACAGCCAGTGTGTAGCTCTTCATCGTGAGATCAGGCTGCTGGTTTAGTTTTGCACATGTTGAGGTTAAGTGGCGTCTATTTGTGCATACCGACTCAGACAGATGCTGCAGATATTACAGGAACACAGTGGGAGAATACACAGATGATAATACTTTCATAGTGAAGAACCATTAAGATTTACAGTGAACTACTGTATATGATTAACTAAGCATGTCAATCATTTCACTTATCTTCATCCCAGTCACAGTAATAGAAAGTATTCTTAGGCTGTAAGTGGGAGCCGGGACCTTGACCCCATAGAGATGCTGTGGAATGACCCGAAGAGAGTCGTTAACACCAGACGTCCCACAAATGTGTCTGAGATGAATCAGCCTTGTAAAGGGAAACATATTCCTGAATCGTTCCTGAACGTTGTGCAGGTCTGATCGTGAGCCACCACAAGTGTTTGCTTGGGATCACAACCTCCAAAGTCAGTTCCATCAGTTGTTAACGCCACAGATTCACCGACTGTTACCTCCAGCACAGTGAAAGCTTATTGGCTGTGTTCAGTAAAGAAACAGGAAATTATAAATGTTTGTTATCATCTTAAGCACGTTGTGCTTGTCTGTTATCCTGACTTCTATGAAAATCAGTAGCAGACCAAAAAGTAATTTCAAGGGCTTTACAAACTTTTTTCCTGCCACTGTTTACAGTGTAATGATCTTAAACAGTAGTTAAATGTTTCACATCACCAGTGACGTCACTATAAAAGGAAACACGTTTATGTAATCTCATCCCAATCCTGCATCTGGGTTGTTATGTGAATGTGTTTTTGACATTCCTTCAAGAAGGACTGTCGACAGTCCACCTTCTGATGATAAACAAATGTGGTTTGGAGGCGACTGACTGACTCCTGAGTGACAGGAACCATGCCAAACGCCTCCACATGTTGCAGAGACTCAGGCATGAGTGACACAGTGTCTTGTAGCTCTGCAGGCAGATCAGCTGTGTTCCCTGACGCTGTTCGCGCGGTGGCAGTTTGATGCACGCCACGGTATAAGACGACACAAGGGGATAAAACTGGGAGCGTGTATGTCTGAGGGAGCAACTGTTGCCTGGTGCATGTGTGTGTCTGTTTGTGTGTGCTGTGCGAGACAGAAGCCGAGGGTGTGCCAATCTGTGTGTACGTGTGAGTGTGTGTTTTGTCATGTGTAGCCTATTTGGTGTCATTTGCATGCAAGTCGTGATGACCTTCTCCTCTCATCTGAAATTCTCATTAATTCAAAGACCCACTCTCACACTCACACTCTCACACACACACTCACACACACACACTCACTCTCACACTCACACTCTCACTCACACTCTCACACACACACACACACACACACTAAGCTCTACACAGGCCATCACATTCTAATCACTGCACTCTGCCCCTTCAATCTTTTTTTTTCTCCTCATCTTTTTTTCGGTGCTTCCACTCTCCATCTTCTCTCCTCTTTTTCTCTCCTGCCTCACCTCTCCCTCTTCTCTTTTCTTCCCTTTCTAATCTCGCCCTCCTTTTTTTCTCCCAGTCCTGTTTTTTTTGTTTTTGTTTTTCCTCCCATTCGATTTCTCGCATGTCTAATTGGGGTAAACGGCACAGGTTGGGAGAGACACCTCACCATGTAGACATCTCGTCATGACACCCCAGTCATTACGCCCCCCCTCATTGTAACATCCTCTCATGCCCCGTGCACAATGAAGCCCCGTTGACCTTTTTTATGTGTGTAAAGTCAGAGAGTAATGACGGACACTCATTAATATCGTGTTTAAATTCAGGTCATAATGACATAGATCTTGCTTGAATTATTCACATCTTAACCTTATTTTTGTCCCTGGCCCCTGCGTTTGATCTTGACAGTGATCTCGGCTGCCAGGACACTGATGGGCATCTGACTGGTCAAAATGAGCAGATTATGTAAAAAAGTTGAGACAATTGATCCCTATATTATCCACAAGTCTGAGCATATCCCAAACAATGCACGTTACAGGACGTTTTAGTGGTCAAGTTGTTAAAGAAAATATAAGTTTGATTTCATTTCAAATTTATTTTTTTTCTCGTTATATTTTTTTCTCTGATTTTTATACATGCATGCAAAATCAAACTTTGCAAATGTAGATAGAGTCCGCACACAGTTATAAAGATATGTAACACATATGCAATATTGGCGTAAAGGATAGATTTTCAAATCCAGTTCTCCAATTTGCCCCCAAGTGGACATGTCTGGTATCACATGTGCTGCCTGCCAAGTACCAAGGTGTGAAAAGGACATGGACGTGAAAGCTTAGTCAAACAAGTGACCCCCGGATCTTAGTCAATTTTTAAATCGTACCTTGTTGTGAAAGAGGAGAGGAGTGGAGTCACACACAACATGCTGACAACTCAGTCACCCAACTGGTCTCAGTCTATGAACACATGCATGAAATGAGTTGTGATCACACACAAAACAGGAGCTGATTATACGAAAGGGAAGAAAGTGCTGTATTACTGCAGCAGCTGAGTTTACTGTGAGTCTTTTACGTTTTTTCTTTCTACTATGGTTTGGAATATAGTTGAAATCATATCAGCTGGTGGTCATTTGTGTAGCTATCAGGTGAGTGTATTTATACCAGGGGAACGGTTCCCTAACCAAATATCTATTCAGTTCGAGGTCAAGAAAACTACAGAACTCCAATGGAAAAAAAAAGATCCCCAAATCTTTAGAGCTTTTTTAAAAGAAATATGTGGCACACCTTTTAGCGTAAAAGGTGACACCGTCTTTGTGCCTCCAGTTGTTTAAACTTGGGCATAAAAGGTGTTATTGCCAGGGGGAGTCACTGATGTAAGTTCTCGTTGTTGAGCGTGTGTAGCTGTAAGAGGCTTTTGCAATGTTCAGGGTTGAAAAGGCAGATTCACTGCAGTAAGTTGGTGGAAATATGGTAAGAATTTGAAGGGCCGTCTTCTGCAGGAGAGAAGCACCTGCTGAAGTAGCCATCTTTGTCCAAAAGGTGACAGGGTCACATTCCTGCAGTGCCAGTTTTGTTGGAGCTCAATTGGGTCTGTTTGCAGAGAAGCAGCGAGGGCAGACTTTCTTGGCTTCAGTTAAGAATTCAGCAATAATTATGACAAGAAACAGATTTTTAATCCAGGGCAAGACCTGTTTTTCCAGAGGAAAATCTCCAAAGCATGTTTGGAGATTTCTAATGAGATTGTCCATGATTCAGTTGATTGTGATGGTGTTGTTTTCCTGTAGTCTGATCCAAAAGTTGGAAAGTTAACAGGTCCTGCTGAAAGTCATATTTGAATACCTCCAGCTTCCTCCAGAAGATGCAGGCAAATGGTTTGGCTTTTGCTGATCCAACAGAAATCTCTCTAGCTCTTTCTGCAGTGCCAAAAACTGCTCCAGTACCTTGCCTTTACTAGACCAGCAGACATTGTTGTGAGGGAGTAAATCATCAAATGTTGCATTGACCTCTGTTATGAATGAGCACAACAAGCAATGCTGCAGAGCAGCGGATGCTCTCAGATAGTTGATAATTTTTATAACTTTTCGTGAGGACTTTTGAGGGCTTCTCTCCACAGCTGGTGCAGGGGATGGGCTTCAACCATGGGACTAATCCCCTCTCTCTCCAAATCATACATAGAGCTCCATCAGTTGCAATTAAAAATAAGTGCTTTAGGTCTATTTTTCCACCTTTAAGCATCTGCATCACTGCTTAATGAATGTCCCTTTGCATTTCCATGAAAACATGAAGACGCAAAACATCTTCACGAAAGTTAATTGTCTTCATCAGAAAATCTGATGAAGACAATGAGTTGTGCATTGTCTGTGAATATATCTACAGCCAATGAAATGCATGTAGAGCAAATCTTCAGCTGTGGAATCAGAGCAGGGTATTTGGCATATTTTCCGAATTATTTCCTCCTTTCAGTGCCTTCAAGTAGAGCAATCACCACTTCACTCATGCACTCCTTGACTGTTTCAACATCAGCAAATTGATGGTTTTCCCAGGACTCAGGACTCATGCTTCCCTTAGTAAGGCTTCCGATGCCCTCTCCTGTTGTCTGACTAATTATCTAACTATTATGCTCCTCATAGCTTCATAAGATGATTGCCTCTTTGTTCTGAAGGTAATTTTGTTCAAAATATCCATACCTGGTTTTATAATGGCATTTTATGTTACCACCTTTGATGACTGCTATCGTCGCGCGGCGTTTGTGCTCCCGACCATGAGCACAAATGTGTATTTTGTGGTCCGATCAGTCTTGAATCAGTCCGATCAGTTAAAGCAACTTTTCTTATCAGCGTCCAGTGTTGAGCAAGCCACCTTCATCCTCACGAGCAAACAAAAAGAATAAAGTGTTTTGCTTGTGTTTTGCTTGTGCCTGCACTGCTCTTAGAGAGCACTGCACTGAGGAGGTCGTCATCTGATAAGGGTGTGTGCCATCACAAACATATCATCATGTACCTAAACAGATGATGTACTGTAAGCGGTGATGTACATCGGTTTGGCAAAATAAACCTCCTGTATCCTGGAATGCCAAAATACATGCTGAGAAACTTTGATTTCTGCACAGAACAGTCATGATGCCCCAGTCAGTGAGTCAGTTCATTATTCCATTATTCTGTGTAGTTCAAGAGGAACAAGGATAAAACATTCTGTGCTGTATTGCAGTGCACAGTAATTCCTGCTCCAGGTATCACTAGTGCCAAATTTAATTTGACTGCCAGCAGTCCTTTTTTATTGTTTTTGTTTTTTTTAACATACTGATGCATTTCAATTTCCAAATCACTGACCAACTGAGGCTGTCCAGCTTTATTTCTTCAGTCTGTTATTTTCGCCATATGAAACTCTTTTATGTGTGCAATGCTTCAAACGGTTCTGAAAGCACACGCCGACCACAGTCCTGCACAAATGACCACTGCAAATTCATAAGTCCATAATGAGCTCCTATGGAAAGGCTCCGCCTGTGAAATGAGGCAGAATTATAGAGGATTAACCACAAAGTAACCCAAATCAGATCTGTTGTCATAATGTCTGTCTGCTCTCCTCCTTTGTCCTCCTTTAATTTCCTCTCCTCTTCATCCTCTGTCACTCTTCTCCTGTGATGACAAATTTATAAACCTGTCATCTTCTCTCTCTGGTCTTTCCTCCATACCTTGTCTTCTCTTGTCTTCACATCATTGTGCTGCTCTTCTCTCTCCTCCCCTCCATTCTTCAGTGCTCATAATGTCTTTGATAAAGCCTGTCAAAAATAATTAATGTGATTAAGTGTGCATGCCAAGCTGATAACAGACCTTCAAAATCGAACTAAAGGACAATAGTGTGGCTGACTAGAAGTTTGGAGGGATGACTGGCTGAGTGGAAAACGGGATGAAACAGAGATTGGCTCCTTGATTTTTATAGATGGTTCAGATTTTCTTTGATTTGATTTTCTCATGTACATGCATGAAACAAATGTAGCCTAAATCATGGATCTAACAGCATGAATATAGAGTAAAACTGGCATTTCCAATGTGTCCTTTATTCTAATGCATTATATACAGGGTTCACAGTCTCAAAGCAAGGCCTGGTTGGAATTTAGAACAAAATAAACAAAAAGCTGACAAATAAATATATAGAAAACTAGTGTTTTAATAGGAAATAGACTCCAGGGGCATGTAAATAATATTACTAGTCAGGACATTGCACATGCATATAAAAAGGTAGTGGACTGACTGCAAACCCCTGTGGAACCTAGGCTAAAAGCTGTTTGAATTGACAATTAGAAATAATAAAAACAGATAGAATGACCCTGAAAAGATTATTGGTAGTCAAATATATTTTATCCAATCTAAAAATCTATGCAAAAAAACACTAATTGCTTACTTCTCTGGAGAAACATGGAACTCCTCATTGCCTCAGTCAATCTTTAAATCAGAATATTTAGTATTAAACCAAAAAGATGAACACTTTGCTGCTATGTTTGAAGGGAAGGTTTCTCAACATATCCGTCCACCCAGAAGAAAAGGAAACACACACACACACACACAGAAGGCTGGATCTGAAAGCATCATCAGGGTTCCTTTACACAATTCTCTTAGTTCCTCCTGGGGCATCAATCCACTCTGCCTTGGGCTAAATTATGCTTCCAACATGTTACATTCAAATGACTACAGTGTGGTGTCATGCTAAGGTACAGTAGTGTTTGTCTCAGCTGTGCAGCTTTAAGTATACCCTGTAGCAGTTGGATGCATTTTGAAAAGGTTAAGAATTTGCTGAGGGCCTCCTCCCAGGCTACTGTACAGATACCCAGAGGCTCGGCCCGCGATCGTGGTTCAAATCCAGCCAGTGGTGATGCTGGAGCCAGTGGACTACAAGCACAGAGAATGACTGACAGAGCAAAGCTGGGGGTCGTCAAAGAACTCTTAAATGGTGAGAAAAGAAAAGATCAAATGTTACATGATGATACAAACTGGAAATACCCATTTTTGCATTTTTAAGCAGTAGCGATCAATAAACATGGAATTTAACTTATAAATAAATGTTCAGGAAAATCAAAGTGTTCAGTTAAATGTCAAACTAACTATATTATGCCAAACTATCTTTGTGTTAAAGATAGATACTGAAGCCCACATTCCTCATTTGTAAGCTTTGTTAGATAAAAGCTATATGAATGTAGTGTAATTAGTGTCTAACCTGTACACACAGTAACTGGGAACCCAATGCTATGAAAACATTTACAATGAAGCTTCAGATTTTACCCAAACATGTGTAATTTTGAGGAGTAACAGTGATTAAATTCAATTAAAAGCAATTACTCAGACTAATTAGTCACATCCATTAATTAAATGGATGCATCCATAACTGTGGCATTTAACTTGCAAAGCAATCCCATTCTGCTGCGGATCTTTTTAGGGCTAATTTGGCTTCTATTTTTTTTTCTCTTTTCTTTTTTTTTTTACATACAAAGATGGTAAAGAGGACAAGAAAAGGACAAACAAGAACAACAAACTGGAAAACTGGAGGTTAAAATATATAGTTTGCTTTTGGGTATAAGGAGCAGAGGAATAGAGGAATGTTGTATGAAGTTTGATTAAGGTTTTCACAAAGAGAATAAATCATGTTTTTATTAGATTTATGTTCAAAGTTTCAGATTAGAATGGACAGAAAAATTGCTTCCCTTTCCCAGAAAACATCAGCAACAACTTTGTCTTGAATGACATCAGGCAGATCTTCTACGTCCATGCTGACACCTGAATTTGATACCAAATTGAAAATGCTTATGTCTGCCAATTGTGAAATGTTTTTGACTAAAACTAGCAATAAAACACATTTTCATTCAATTTTACATGCATGTCCATTACAGTTAAAGTCTAAACTTTAAGGCAATATTTTGCAAAAGTCATTGAAATTTTTACTGCAAAGTGAATTTGTTTCCTTTACCAGGCTTGTTATGCAAGAAATTTGTGTCTTTTCCACTGACCGAGGTCCTTCCAAGGATAATTGTGACTGATGCCCAGAAACTCATTAGTTTCTATTTCTCCAAACATTTTAACAATCACAAAGACATCTGCAACAAATTGTTCCAAGACGAGTCTCGTACGAAGGCTTCTGACAGTATTTTTTCATTGGCATTTCGCATATACATATGCATTTTGTTATGAATAATTGGAAAACTTCACTATTGCTCGTCAGAGCTGCCATATACTTTTTTTTGCAGTATATGTCAGTCTTTGTGAATTTGATGTGTCCATTAGAAATATTTTCATTTCACAATTCCTGTTTTCAAAATTTCAAAGGTAATGGAAACACCGATGTTGAGCATGTGGAGACAATAATGGCAGCATATTGGAGTTTTGACTTCGAAGATCATTTCAATATAAATATTTTTTTCATTTGTCCACTCCAAGATGTAAAATGACTTCCCCATATTAAATGACAAGTTTTCATTATATTTGTTTCCTTATTTCCAGTAGTATTTCTTATATTCTTTCTACCGCTCCATTTTTGGGATCCAAAAATTATTTGGTTATTTAGGTTGTTTTATTGGAAAGAAGCCCTGAATGTCATGCCAAAGAGTCACCCTTTTTAAGGGAGTACATGGATGATATTAGGAAGAAAGCCTGGGTTAAAAGACAGTTGACACTTTCTCTGTAATGGTAATGAAACTTGAATCTTTAACACAAGCTTCTGTCTTTTTTCATGGCAGCTACCACAAAGAGAGATTGACTGTGTTGAACTTGTTTGGCAGCAAAGCCTTTCTATTTTTCAATAAGAGTCAAGATGGACTTGATGCAACAAATTCTGATGCTCTCTCCTGGGTGCGATGAAAGAGCTTTTCCATGCAACAAGCAATTTTATTTAAAACGTTTATTGTCTTGCGCCTCAAATGTTGTAAGGGAAAAGCAGAAACCGGTATGATTTACATAAACCGTCTTAATACATCAAACACTGAACTGGCGCAAGCTGCTGGTTAAATTTTGCACACAGTTGTAATTAAAAATCCTTATAAAGCTGTAAAACTAGGTTTTCACTTTGTGTGTGCAGAATTACCAACAAAAGTTGGCTTTTTATTTTTTATGTGGGTCTGTGTAGGGTCTGTGCAGGATTTCATGTTAGAAAACCATTTCTATGATGGATGAAATTGTGCCCAGTCAATGGCTAAAAGCAGGTTTTCAGTGCAGAAACTTTTATATTTATCATGTGTGTGTGGTGACAGTCTGGAGAGATGCACTGAATCTTAAACACAGCTACTTCTCCTCATAAAAGGCAGCATTCAGTCAGGAGGAGAAACCCCCGTTCACATGTCACCTGAACTGCATGACCCAAATGGAGTCGTCTCCTTTTATGTATGTGCGACATAATACCAGCTTTGCTGTTTCATAAATTAAATGTGGTACTGTGTGCACTTCATGCTGCTTTACAAGATTATACTTGTTATAATATCTATGTCATTAAAAAAAAGGTAAATAATTTCCTGTTGGGGATTTTATAAAACATAACTGAGTTGAACTGAAGTGAAGAGTCACGTGAAGCCGACCAAAATAGTAGCTAAATGTGACATTATATACACACACACACACACACACATATATATATATATATATATGTATATATACATACATACACACACACACACACACACACACACACACACACACACACACACACACACACACAGCAAACCATGTTCTTAAACAGCAAGTTCTTTGGGTGGTTCTGAGCCCGACCAGTTATGTGAATGACAGAGTCATGGCTTTTTTTTTTTTTTTTTTAAACAAAAAACACAATTAAAATCCCAAAGGTCACATGAAAGCAAATTTGATTATTGTTGTTACCCATGGACACAAATTAAAGTTCTGAAAATTTTAATTTGAAAGAAATTATTCTGAAATTGTTTCACGACTTGAGGACAGGTCAGTGAAGTGCTCTCCATATGCACTTCTGAAGGAATGTGCTACGTTGAATGTCTCTTTTTATTCCAAAACCTAATGACGGACCTGTTGCCAATTAACCTAGTTACTGACACGATGTTCCTCCAGGTGTCTCTTTTTAGTTCCCTTTACTCTTCCAGCCATTTGGTGCCCATGTCCAACTTTTTTAAAAATGTCTCATGGCCATCAAATTTAAAAATAAACTGTTCTTTGTTCATGAAATGATAAAATGGCTCCCTTTTAACATTTTTTTTCTACATTCTCTTATGAATACAATATGGGTTCTGGATTCAGTTCTAAGTATTGTTGCAGTATGTTTCTATTCATGTTTTTGACATGAATTTGGAACTTTATAAATTAAGACAGATTGAAATTAAACTATGACTCACAGAATTACAGGGAATAATTTAGGGTTATAAGTGATATTTTAGTATTCGGTGTGGTTTGATTGGAGAAGGAGAATTACTATCACAGAGGAACAGAAAACAGCATTACTAAATGCCCATTTTCTGCCTTTAAATCGATCATCAATTTCCACTTTATTCTATCCACTTTTAAATAAAAATAACACTAATTGATTAAAATAGGCATTCTTTTTTAAAAATCATAATCAGTGTCATCAGTTTAAAACAGTATGTAGTTAAAGTGTTTCATTTTAATTTTGAAAATGGTGAATTTTGCCATCAAATTGTGCAAATATTGTATCTGGAAGGTTTTCCTGACTGACTGGGTAATACAGCACAGTCCTGAAACCTGACTAGCTGTTTTGTTTTAGTTGCAGCTGAAAACAGGCTGTGATTTGGAGATGAAAACAGTGCGATTTGGGAATAAATCGTACTGCTGTGAGCCAGTGCGGCTGCATGGATTACCTATTATTTCAAAATGGTTTTATTGAAAGTGCTGTTTATTTCCTGATTTGGTCATTTGTCGTGGACACGGCATTAGGTGTGCATAAAAGCAAAAAAATAAAAAACAAAAAACAGTGTCGTGATTTACATAACTCCTACAAAAAAAAGCTGTATGGGTAATTGTTCTTGGTGGGAACCATCAACATCAACAACATCTGTTGGAGTAGTTACACAACATCCGTTCACTGCAGAGAGCAACAAATATCTCTTTGCTGCAGAAGCAAGAAAAAGACAACACTTTATGATTCATCGTTATTATCCAGGTCAGTGGTAAAAATAAAATCCTTCAAAGACCAAATATTCTTAATCCAAACCAGTGACTTATTAATAATGAAGATTGTACAAACTTATAAATGTAGTACAAGTGTAATTTTATGTATTTACAGCGGGTACTTCAAGTTTAAAAAGTAGAGAGAACTTTTTGAACAGTTACCGTTTGCTGAGGATTTGAGTTAAACAATAGAAAAAGTACAATGTCAAACTCTGAAATGCAAACCACTGCAGTTCACACGGTTCAGTGGTGACAAGATTCTCTTTCAGAGCAGCAGAGCACCTGAGACACCTGAATTACTGCTTCTTTCTCCACCGGGAAGCTGCGTACACCTCTGCTCTTCTGTTACCTTTTACCAAAGTCTACAAAGACCCTTAAAGCCTTTTAACAAGTGAAAAAAGGCAGAAAGTCTAAGGTTTTTAAAGCCGAACGTGGGAGCAGCGTCACTCAGTTGGTAGCATGCGACTTGTTCAGACAGAGCAAAGGAGCGTGGGTGACATCTCTCTCTGTCACACTCTTTCACTCTTACTCATTCGCTGTGTCAATATCTCCACCTCTTTCAATCTATTTCTCTGTCTCTGACTACACCGGGGAGTGATGACTTTGTGACAGCTCCACAAGAAAAGCCCATTTTGAAGTTAAAATCCGGGTTGCTTGTCAGGGGTGGTGAAGCAGGGGGAAGAGGGAAAGGCGTCTTTGTGCACATTTGTGCGTGTCCGTGATTGTATAGGCATGATGCATGCTTGGAGTGACAGGTGGTGGGTCGGGAGGAGGGGAAGAGGAAGAGAATTTCAAATGGCTTGACTGATGTCTTGATTGTGAATGGGGCTTTAAACCACAGAGGCTATAAAAAGTGCCTATAATCTAAACTTTTGTCATCTAGAGAGCTTTTGTCTTGACAATTTCTGAATTAGCTGAGTTCCCCATCAGTTAAGCTTTCTTATTTGTTTAAAAATACCACAAGAAATGAAATGCCATGGTCTCAAATACATAGATGGATAATACAAAAATGTAGTCATACATCCCAGCTGTACTCTTCGTAGTTCTAGTAGTAGTTGTAGTGTCTATGTAGTTATTTGTGTGTTTCGTTAGGAGGCCGGACTCAACCGGAAAGCAAGAAAAAGGATCTGAAATGTTTTTTTTTTCCTTCACTCTCAGACTGCAGGCTTAGTTGTAGGTCCTTGGGCTGGGTAGTAGAAGTAGAAACATGCTGGGGTCAGAGGCTTTAGAGGCTCTTCTGTGGAACCGGTTCCCAGTTGGGGTTCAGGACGGAGTCACTTTTGCTACCTTCAAGATTAGACTTAAAACTCTTGTTGTTTTTTTTTTTTATAAAGTTAATAATCAGGGCTGCCTCAGGTAACGGGAACCATTCCTTTAGTCATAGGCCTAGACTGCTCAGGGACCTCCCATGATGCACGAGGCTCGTTCCTCACTCTGCCCGCTATGTGGTTTATGAATACAAGCAACATTTTTACTGCATTAAAATTGTGTTTTTCTTTGTGTCTCATTGGCACCAATTTGTGAACCAATTTCTTTGTCTTTGTTTGCATCTCTTTCACGTCTCCTCAGACCTCCAACTGGTCGAGGCAGATGGCCGCTCCTCATGTTCCTGATTCTGCCGGAGAACGTTTTAGGAGATTTCTAAGATTAGGATCCCACAAATGTACTGTTGCACTAAAAGAAAGTGAAAGCGAGTCAAGGTTATCAGCGCAATATACCTCTCTGATGAAATCTCAGGAGCTCATTTTGTTTTAAAACTATATATATATATATATATATATATGTATCCATATTCTTTTTCATTTGTATTCATTAATTATTTTGTAATATTACATACCTGCCCTTTTTTACGAAGCAGTATATTATTTTTCACCTTTTATCATGTAAATTTGGTACCAGAAGAATTTAAAAAATGCAGGAAAAAAATAATAATGACATCACATTCACCATTCCATCCCACATATGGATAGTGTCCTCCTGGATCTCCTGGATCCCATCAAGGAAGACAGCTATTTTTCAGATTCTTGGCTGAGCTGAATGTGAAACCAGGTCTCTTGCCTTTCTCCTCAGGGGCTGTTTATATAGCTTTTTATTATCAAATATGTGAAAATTCACTTTCAACTCGCCTTGGAAGTTGCGCCAACAAAAGGAGGAACTGTGGGAATTGCTCTTGAATGCAAAAACTCTAAGTAAGTGGGTACAAGTGCCTTTGACTTAAAAACATATAACTAAGCACCATGGCACACATAAATACTTCTCACACACAAAACATAGTTCTGTCGTTGCATCGGGGCAATGGGATTAACTTAAATTGCAGCACAGGCCTTAATCACATACGCCATACTGTATGGCTCTGTAGACAACCTAAAAGCACTGATTAAACAGTCCTTACTGGAGCTGATAAACTAAACAGCTGGTGAAGAATGTGGTGAAGTCCAGGGTAGGGCATAAGAAACAGGAAAAGGGTCATTCAGCCCAGCAACGCCTTTTTCACAAGATGTTGCCCGACAGTTTTCTGTCTGCAGCTATGTTTGTGTCCATGTAGCAGAAAAGAAGCCAGATGTCTTGTCCCAAGACAGAAATTATTAAATGACACTGCATAATAATTTTAGAAAATGATGTGATCCATTCTGTTTTCTTTAACCTCTTTGTCCTATTCAGGTGTTTGTGGCTGGAGTTTATCCCATTGGACAGTCGTAACACAGAACCAGACCGATATAACAAGATTGTTTTGAAAACTACATAACATGTATAGATCTGATAAAGGATAAGGGCTAACAAGCTCAGTTTGCATCATTTCATGAGTTTTAAGTACTTCCAGCACAGTATGCCATCAGTCTCTGTGGGTAGGCAAAATAGTAACATCAGATACCAGTCTGTTTAAACACAAACTGATATATATATTTTAAGAGCTGAAGCTACCGAGTAGGGAAGGACACTGCTGGTGGGGATTAAGTATCTTGCTCAAGAGCACTTATCCATCCAGTGATCCATGCTTCCAAGGAGCGTTCCAGCCAAAGGGTCCTTGAACCAGCTTGCCAACTTGACATCCTTCCATCCATTTTGGCCTCAGCTCCAAAAAAAGTAATTGAACTGCTCATGTAAGGGATCTGAATAGTAAACACACACACACACACATGCAGTCCTTCCCGTCTCGGTTTGGCTCTTTGTCATTGACTGTTTTTCTTTTATCCTTGCTCTGCATTTGTCTTTTCGCTGTCACTCTCACAGAGCCAGCTGTAAGGATCTGTTGTACAGTCTTGGACTGGGAACCCTCCCCTTGTTCCAAAGAAAAAAATGTGTTAGTGTCCTTCTCAATACCAAAGGATTTTTTATTTTATTTTATTTTTGCTTGTGTCTTGGAGATTTATGAGTGCTGCAGAAACAGATGTAATATCTCAAAGAACATCTGTCTCTAGTGTACTGAGGGGAGAGACAGATATGTGAAGCTGTGCTCTTGGCTGGATTTTGATGTCTACTTGTGTCTGTGTGTGTGGGGGACTATTTCAGAGAGAAATGAGCATTTATAGATTCATAAAGCCGCTTTGGGATGCCGAATAGGGGACTGTACGTGTATTTGCAGAGATGTGATCCATAAATGCTCAAAGTACTGTGTGATAGATAAAAAATCCCAATTAGGTGATATTTCAGCTATTAATAGTAGTCAGTTTTCATAGTTCAGTATTCAGTTTGGGTTATTATACAACCTAAACTTTACCATTTCAAGGGGCAATATCTGATGGGTCCTCTGGTCAAGCAACTTTCACCTGAGATTATCCCAGGACCTTTCCAGGTTGACTAACTGTACCACTAAGCTATGGGGAGTTAATCACACGCCACCATGGCAGCTGCAGTGGTCGACTGAGCAACCATGGGTTTCATCAGAGCCTCCAACAGTCCTCATTCAGCTCCATAAATTCCTGTTTTGGATGTAGTTTTGGTAATGAGATGTTTCCATGGACAGATTCGATCAGAGTACATTAATAGTAGCTTCATAACTGACATCATGAGCTAAAATAGCACACTTGTGGTAACTGAGCTACGTCATTTGTCATCTCAGATTCAGAGAACGTCCTCAGTTGTAGGAAAAAGAAAATGAAGAGCTCTGCGCCTGAGATGTTCCAGTTTCATCTACTCCAAACTGGTTTTCAGCTGACCTCCTCATGACTAAAAATCTGCTGAGGTCCAGGAATCAAATATTGGTCACTCAACAGGCAAAATGTTTGTTGTGCCGGGTCCATCTTTCACTTCCTGTGGCGAGCAGCACTCTGACTGAGGCCCAACTGCATCCAAAAGTGCCAAAATTGGTGTAGCTGTTATTGCAGCTCTTTTCCTTTTCACTTCTGCTCTGAAAACTCTGGGATGCTGGTCATCCTTCGCAAAATCTGAGGCTCATGTTTGGGCTGCATAAAGCTGGTGAAGTTATGACACGAAGGCAGGTGGCTGCTGGGTAAAAGTGATTTACTTTTCTAAGCATTTGCTTTCATCTGCAGATCTGGGCGTGATCTGCAGCACCCTTGAGTTGTAGGTGTTTGTTTTTAACCTGTGGATTTGATAAAAGTGATCATGATCTGCCAAAACATTGAATGTCCAAGCCTCTACCAAAACTCAGTAAATTCACTTTGGTAACTTTTTAAGTAAAACCTTGTAACTACTACTAGACTGCAGATTTTTCAGTCTTCCTGACTTCTTCTGGCTGCAGGGTTTTAATGAAATGAGGGAGAAATTCATGCTGAGTAGAGCATCAGTGAACAGTAGATATTGTAAGATTTTCTCATTATTAGTCACTGAATCCAAAATAATTCACTGGCACTCCCAGTTTTAGCTCATTAAATGTTATTTTTTATTGTCCAGTTCAGTGCATCTATCAAGCATCTATCAAGCAATTAAGATGGGTTGTTTACATCTTAACTTTTTGCTTATGCTTGTGCAGAAATTTAATTTTTTCATACATGCAATAAGCAAAATTGTAGCATGCTTATATGAAGAAAAAGAAAGACAAACACAAACATACAAATATGACACTTTTACTCTGTGCACAACCTAAGATTCATATTTACCAGCAGGTTGCTTTGTGCGTTCCTATATGAATGACTTGTATATGCTGTGAGTGGTGCACTTTACTCAAAATTCAGTGTCACATATAGATACCAAACAGAGATACCAAACATTTGAAGCCACTAATGTGGTGTTAGTGACATTGTTTTTTTTTACCATTTTGAATACTTGTAACATACATTTAACATCATTTGTTTATGTCAGCAGTGAAAAGGCAATTTTCAAATCCATTGGTCCTTCAAAACCCATATTAGCTGACTTTTCATCTAATATGTAAACAAAATAAAACCACACAATGCTCCACACAATGTTACTCTACAAGTAAAACCCGTATGTAATGTGACCTCCCTCAGAGCCAAGTAGAGATTTAACTTTTTATAGACACTGTTCCATACATATGTTTGGGATATTAATAAAAGTTACATGCTGTGGCGGTTTCTGACTTATTTCTTAAAGAGAATGAAAAATAAATCATAAAAACAAGACCAAATGCACATTACGCTTTTGCACCATGAACTGAGAATGAAAAGAACCATTAAATGTAAAGTATGAATTCAAATATGTGCCCAATAGCATTTTCAGGAATTGTTTCAAAATGTGTGTTTTCATTTTACGGCTGTAGTGTAATTTTTACTATATTGTGTCTTTGCGGGCTGTAAGTTCCTTCATTTCTGCACTTGGATGGTTCAGTGCAAACAATCGAAAAGCTGTCATTTTATAGTGCAACACACAAATGCCTTAAACAGTGTTTGTGTGTGTGAAGTGAAAGAAAGAAAAACAGCAGTTGTCCCCCAACTGTGATAAAATGACTGTGTGACACCAACATCTTGCAGAAAGTCTTTTTTCACAGCATTTGCCGCTCGTGCTCTTCAAGTGCTTCTCAAAAGCTCAAATCTTGAATTTCTTCTGAAGCTGCAACTTTTTTTTTCGCACTTCTTGTCACTTCGCTACTTA
Organism: Xenentodon cancila; assembly: GCA_014839995.1. Lineage (NCBI taxonomy): Eukaryota > Metazoa > Chordata > Actinopteri > Beloniformes > Belonidae > Xenentodon > Xenentodon cancila. The sequence goes on from CM026208.1 coordinate 3,786,540, forward strand.
TTGTCACAGCTCCACTTTTTTTACACATTTGAATTATATATTTTTTTAAGTATGTGGTTTCATAAAACAAATCCTAAAATGCTTCTGTATATTCATCTCAAATATTATTTCATCTACCTTCCAGAAAACTCTTTGAAGAAACTTTGAATCAATACTTCTTACATCTTTCTTATGCCACTTTATGACACTTAAAATATCAAAATGCAGTCAAAGTCATTTGCAACCTTTTCCATGTGTTATCACAGGCAATTAAAGCAGCAAGAGATGTGTCACCACTGTGATGATTAAACCATTTATTCAGGATGATTATAGGTCTTACTGTACACTTATTGACTGGCCAAGTCATTACAGAGCACAAAGAGACCTTTTTGCAACTCATTTAAAAGTTTTTGCTCTTCCTTTTATGGCGCACGGACTCATCTGCTGCAGTAAAACCTGGCTGTGACAAGCTGGTTCTCCAACCTCTTGATTTTCAACAAGGAGTCACAGCAAAATGTGAACTACACTGAAATGAAAGGTGTGATTTTGCTAACAAATAATACTTGTGTGATTTCAGTCATGAAAAGTGGGAGGCTGACATTCTTGTGTAAAAAAAACTATAACAGCAAAAGAAAAGAAAAAGAAGAGGTAGTCACAAGTCGAATGTGTTCATGATGCCAACTTGATTTGGTGGGTTGTTATATTGTTGTAACAGAATTTAGACATTAAGAAATGTGTTGTTATAACTGACCTCTGAAGCTTAATCATTTATATGTAAACTCCTTGTAACTGCACCATCAAAAACACATTCTCATTAAGTGTTTATACATTTTACAGCACATAGTGTTAAGGTACCAATAATACATTATATGGTATAAACTGCACAATGTTTGGCTTTCACAGATGAAAGATGACTTTTGTGAAAGATGCTGTCGATATCTCTCGTTGTAGCTCCAAATCAGCGGTCCTGCATCATACAGTATGAGCAGGTTGACGACAGTCGTCTCAAAGGTTTTGCAACTAAGGACCACCTGAGGTCATTTTCTGACAAACTTCTTCTACTGGCTAGCCAATTAAAATGCACCATGAAATTATATTAATGAATACTAATTTGCTTGTTTTTGATAAGCGATTACTGGTGATCTAGGTGATCTGACGAGACAGTGTCCAGACAAAGAACATTTGAACAATTTGATATAATTAAGTGGGATGGAAAAGGGCTGATAGGGGCCCTGCTCTTTTGTGGGTCTGGGTGCGGGAGCACTGGGGAGCCTGGGTTGCTGGTGTCTGAAATCAGGACCTCACCCGCACCGGGGACTCTTAGGATCTTGTGCAGGGCTAAGGCCCTGGGGGAGCTTCTGTGTAGGGTGGTGTGTTGGCTTGTTGCATGCTGGTGCATCCTGGTCTATATGGGGATGAGGGGTCCTGGTGAGGCGGGCTGTGCCTTTTGTTTCTCGCTGCATCTGTGTCGGGTACGGGCGGTGGGTGGCAGGCAGTGGCTGTCTTTGGTCTTCTGGTGTTGGTTGTGTTGCCCTTGTTCTTCCTTCCTTGTCCCTCTCCCTCTCCACTGTCCTGTTCTTCTTTCATTTGCTGGTGTCTGGTGGGTAGCAGGAGTGTGGCCCTTGTGGGGGTGGTGGCCCAGGGACTGCAGGTGCCTCTTGGGCTGCTCTACTTGCCAATGGTGTCATGTCTGTGGGGGATCCGGAGCAGCCAGGGAGTATGGTGGCAGTGTTGGCAATGGTCATGATAGTAACTACCCTTGTTATTGTTTGTAATATAATGTCATTAATATTAATATTGAGCTTATGGTTGTTCTCGCTATAGATGTCTTACTGTCACTATTATTATAACTATAAGAGTGTCATTACAGGTTTGTGTACTTCTCCTTGTATATATGTATCTGTACAAGTATATATGTGTATATATATATATGTATGTATGTATATATGTATGTATATATATATATATATATGCATGTATATATATACTTTGTTCCCACATTTTTCTCTTATCCCTAAAATAAATTAAAAAAAAACCCCATCAAAACCACTGGGTGCTAAAGAAACATAGACCATTAAGTGAAATACACCAAGACAGAGGATGTGAGAAAGAGCCTGAAAGAGAGAATGATGGAAGTGTAAGCAGCAGTTAAAGCTATTTAGGATCCTCTTTTAATGACAGTGAACGTCAGACCCTCCTGTTAGACGAGTCTTCAGAGTACATCATGTGAAAAGCACTAAGAACATTTTGTACTGTTACTGCTGTGAGCTGCCATCTATCAGCATAAAGCATTATTTCCCCACCCGGCTGCCTCTGATGTGTGACTTACCGTACCAAACAGAGAGTCTTTGGGGTGTTTGCCACACAAAGGACTCATAAATAACTGTCTGATTTTCCTCTACTATGTGGAAGTGTAAAGTAGACATATGAGATAGATTTGAACGGTGACAGATCCATTCTTCAGCTTGTATGAAAAGCTGTCATTACACCCACTCCACTGTGATACAGGACAACAATCCATGTTGTATAAGATATAAAGCATATGATCAGCATTCGATCTGAGCATCTGAGCATATGATCTGCTGCTGCATGACAGACACACATGCATTTTCTGGATATTTGGCTAAAGTGCAAAAACTGTAAGAAACCAGCTGACTTAAGAGGTCATTTTGATTTTGAACTCTATGAGTTTAGTTAATTTAAAAACCTTTGTAAAAGAAAAAATATACTAAGCAGGCTGCAAACCAACAGCTCTGCTTTTCTAAACCATTGATTCTGAAGTCGGGGGCCGCGACCTTCAGGAGCTTCAGGTTACTGCTAGGGTGGAGAAAAGGTTCACGTCAAATAAATAAGTATCACATTTTAGACCAGGCAGTGGTTTATATAGTAAATCACATATTCTAATAACATCCTTTATAATATTATTTTCATATTTATTTCATTCGACATGTTTTCCATGTTTGTGTCAAAGTGTGTCGGCAAGTCAGACATTAAAATGCTGAGAACTGTCCTGAAGATATAATCCTCCACTGGGATGTTGCTTTGATCTTGATCACACATGAATTTGGATGCTATGGACATGAAAAAAGGAACTTCCCAGTGAAGGAATCCTGGATAGAAATGACAACGATGACAGGTGCCCAACCCATATTCCTCTTCTCTACCCAAGAAGCTAATCATCCGCCAAACCAAGAAGGACATCTAGACTCATTTCTGCACAATAAGAAATAATGGATAAAAGGGATATTGTACTTTTGTCATAACAATTGTTGCTCATATTCATGATATTTGAACCTCTTTTCTTTGTTTTTTTTTTCTTTATAGCTGTACTTTTGACTCACATTAAAACTCTAACAATTCTACCAACTGTTTTATGGCTTCTGGTTTGTTATTGTATTGGTTTAAAAATTCCAGTGCTTGTTTTTAAAGATCTTCATGACCTTGCTCCCCCTCATTTATCTGACGTTTTAACTATACACCATCCCAGCAGAGCCCTGCTTGGATGCTGCCAGACGTCCCCAGGTCCCGGTACAAGCGATGGGGAGATCGTCGATTTGCTGTTACTGATCCTCAACTTTGAAGCTCATTGCAGCCTGACCTGCAATTACCCAGCCATGTTTTAGTCCAACCGGAAGACGCGCTTGTTTGGTTGCTGAAAAGAATCTTGAAGCGACACCGTGCAAAAACATGTGAGCATGGTGTCACTTTTTTTTTGTTTGTATTAAATGTTGTTTGTGTGTAATTAAGTCATGACTGATTGATTGGTTGATTGATCGACCGATCGATCGATCGGTCGGTCGGTCGGTCGGTCGGTCGGTCGGTCGGTCGGTCGGTCGGTCGGTCGATGTTGGAAGACTTCAGTAACTGCTGAGTCCTAATTTGACTAGCTGAATCACACACAATCTGCTACAAAATAAAAAAAGAAAAAAAGCAAGTTCAAGCAAATTTATTCAGCACAATACAAGCAGTATATAAACCCTGAGATTGTCGCCATGCTTATAAGCACTTTCATAGTGTTCAGTTCTTTTAACATAATAGAATTGAACTTGATGTGTGAATGGACGTGTAGGTTTTCACCTGGGTGAACCGGGTGGTTTCCACACTGCTGCAACTGTGTTGTAACCGCCTCATACAAAGGCAGATAGCGACTGGACAGGTGGAAAATTCACAAACTATAAATGTCTGCAGTATTTTTTGTGATATTAGCATAATTACGTTATAAATAAAGAGCGGTAGAATAGATAGAAATTTCCTGAACTGGTGCAGAAAAAAGGAGAGTCACAAATATAGACTAGAACAGACTGCTATATGAGAGCTGTTCTCTCTGCCCATCATCCTACTTTTAGGCTGAGAAGATAATCAACCCTGAAGTTAATCCCAAAGTGTGTATGTGTGTGCCAACCAGTGTGGAGCTGTGCAGGCTATAAGGAGATAAGCAGGTCTACAAGTGAAAGAGAGGGTAGGAGAGGAAGGAAAACGTGAGAGTTCAAAAGAGCCAGGAAAGACGGAGAGATAAGAGAAAAGAAAGTATGAGATGATGGAGGAAAAAAAGGGCAAAGGAAGGGTACCAACATGAAGAGAAGCTGAGAAATGAGAGGGCAAGGAGGCAAGTAAGAGAATGTGCCAGGAAGGGATGAAACCGTGAAAATGAAGAGGAATATCAGACAGGAGAAGAGTGGGGAAACCTTGTTTTCACTGATAAGAACGTATCAAAGCAGTCTTGGCTGTCAGATCAAAGACTTGGCATCACCATGGAGTCGACCTTTTTGGGGATCATATGTCCAGTTGGGCCTTTGGGACTGGCAATCAGTGACGGGGACGAGTTGAATCGACTTAGAATGAATTTACGTGTAACAGAGAGTTCACGTGGACTCTCAGGGATCCCTGTTGTACATGTGGATGAGTCAAGAGCTAGAAAGTGATGTTGATTCAGTACAACATGTTTTTCATCAGTGGTTTTCCTGACTCTTTCCCACCTTTCAAGTTAACCAACCTTTACACAATGTCCCATCTGAATACTCCCATAAGCTCAAAGGGAAAAAATGACTGAAGCTGATTAACTTTAACTTGTCTTTAGTAATTACATGTCATGTATGAGAGTTGGCTCCTTGTGTGCAAATGGCAGCAACCAATTTGAATTTTTTTGTTATCTTTTCATGCAATTTAAGATTGAAATGCAGATATCACACACACAGAAACTGCTTTGTTGACATGTGTCCTGAAAGCATATTGTGGAATTCAAAAGATTTGAATTTTAGTTAAGATTAGTCTTACTTTTTTGTAAAGCTTGAGAGAAAAAAAAGGAAAGGTTAAATATGCAAAAGACTTCAGGCAGGTTAGAAATTTTGAGATATGGTGTGTTCAAATTGTGAGTAAAAAGTCAGGTTCAGATGTTAAAGCTAAAAAAACTAAATCTAATTGATGCAAAGAAATAAGGTGAAAGCTACAAGATGATAGTCAAGTGTTTTTGGTAGGTTCATCTATTTGAATTGTATTAGGGGAATGATGAAAAGGAACAATGAACTCGGGAACTCCATTAAAAATTAAATGGACTGCTTATTCAAATAAATGTGAACAAGAGCATTTTTAGACACAGTTCTCAGGATTGATGAATTCAAAAACAACTTTCAGGCAACACCGAGCAAAAGGTTCTTTGTTGTAAGACAGATGCAGAATTTCATGATAGGAACATATCTAAAATTCTTTAGTACTGGGTTGTATTTTCAAGGCTTTTGTGCATAGGGAAACTTTTGGGGCAGAATGGTCAAAATGCAAAGATAACCCCGTTCCAGCCCCGACCCAACAGTCACAGAGCTAGACGCCTTTGGCAGAAGACTGAGCACAATATAAATGTAATCAAACTTTTAACCTAATTATATAAATTATTTAACTACTTAATTACTTAGTGGAAATTAAGAGTATGTCCCTACATACTGAGCTAAGCTGATGCATACGCTGTATAGGCACAGCTTGCAATGGTAACCATCCATGGAGGCACACCAAATTATTATTTTATTTTTTGCATACTCTTTTATATTATTTATACACATTTATAGTTTCAAAATCACAACAGAATCCACGGTACCACAATAACACACGTAAAAGCCTATTAACTAGTCCCCCGCCCTTTTCATTGTTGACTGTTTACATCACTTATGGGCACAATAATTTTGAGAAACACATTTTTTTGTCTCACAGTTGCATGAAATATTTAGTATCACTCATCAAACACAAAAACAGTTTATGATTATGATAGGGAATTTCTCAGTCAGTCTGCTTGTTAAATGCAAGCAGATGCAAAGCGTTTCTTTTTTCTTTTTTCCTATGTAATTGGTAGCTGCAAAATTCAGCTAGTTGTCAATATTGATTAGTCTTGCATGCAAAGCAAACACATGCATCATGAGATTTTCATTACTAAATGAAAAGATGATTTGGCAGAAGTCTAAAAGATTTTTTTCATTAAGGCCACTTTTCACCAGCTCTAGTTTGAGAACCGCAACAATCAAATCTGAATTTAATTATCATTTTGGATAATATGACACACAGTTTGTGATTTGTCAATTTTTTATCCTATTTGTGAAAATGGCAGAAAGCCAATTTGCCTGCTTTTTTGACTGTTAGATCAGCTTGCAGGAGTTCCCAGTAAATAATCACTCGGGAACATCACTGCCACCATGTGCCTTGAATTTACGTGGACCTTCTTGTGTGCTTTCATTACTAGTTTATAACAAATTCCATTTATATTTTTTTATGAGTTGCAGTTTCTCAGTTTTTACTAAGGATACAAGGTTTTGTATATGGCATCTGTGGCTGTTTTTGTCTTATTCTGTCCACCAGTTTTGTTTTTGGTCCAGTGGTAAGTAAATCTAGGAATCACTCTGTTAATGAGCACCCTCTAAAATAAAATAAAATAAAATAAAATAAAATAAAATAAAATAAAATAAAATAAAATAAAATAAAATAAAATAAAATAAAATAAAATAAAATAAAATAAAATAAAATAAAATAAAATAAAATAAAAAGAGTTATACAATCTGTCAATATTGTTAACTGACTTTTCAGATAGAGTTTTGAAGGAAGAAAGATATGAAATAAAACAGGACTTAGGAATTTAACAAAAATAAAAGATATTTGAAACTTTGTGGGATAATGATATCTTTAAATCTTCTTGTGTTTATGATCTCATGGCATCTAAGCCAGAGGTGTGAATGTCGTTCTAGCATTTGAAGCATTCCACAACATAACAATTGCAAATGGTTTATATTTCCTGGACTGCCAGATGGTTTTTGTCTGAGAGCTTCTGAGCATTTTAACCATCAGTTAGCAATAACCATAAATAGCCATGACAATTTGGACAAATAACATCAGCGGATGTGCCAACAACATGGCATTCATTCATTTCATGGTTTTTTGGTGAAGAAAATGTATTAAATTGTTGGTAAACTCAGGACTGAAAAATCACATACCATGAAGGTCCCACAAAAACAAGGAAACTCCTGATTGCACATGATAATGACTTGAAATTAGTAAGAGCTCAGAGGAAAAATAACTCAGGCAAGTGTTACGCAAAGCATGTGGTCCAGCCACTGGTCCACCGGAGGATAAAACGTTTAGCCTCAAATGCATTAAAAACAGATTGCTTTTAATTCTAGTGGTGTAGTAGTTTTCAGTAACTTTGAGCCTTGTAAGAACCAGTCTCAGGCAACACGTAACTTCTTCCCCTGATTGTACATTCAGTTAACTTCACCCTAATCAATATCTCTAATCTTTAATAAACTGTTACTTCACTTTGCTGGCTAGCTAGCAAAATTACTGAAAGATTTCCCTGCATGAATTGATGTCCATATCGACCCGTTGAGTCTAAGTAGGAGGCCTTGCAGCAAACTTGGTTGGGATGTAGTTAAAAATAAATATAGAAATAAATATGGATGAGTGATAAACAGAAGCACGTAGCCAGACTTGGTGGTATGTGAGATACATGTCTGCACAGATACTCACATGTTCTTGGTAAACTGTTAGGGAAGTGTTATATCGTCTGTGTCACAATTACAAGACGTTCTGATGATGTCTCCCTGTCTCTCCTCATCACAACAGACTTCAGGCAGTAAAGTAAATTATGAACTATGAGTCAGGAGTATTGAATGGCATGATATTAGGTTAGCTTGTAAATCCCATCTCTGGGAATCATGTTAGCTCTTGATGAATAAATGCATACATCTTTTAAGCAGACCTTTGAGAATTGAAGATTTCACAGATCCACTCTCTGCAGGATGATCAACCGGACAGCGATGCAGGTTGGTAAAATTTTATCTCATGTTGTAGTTTTGTCGAAACAGAAGCATTGACTGGAGTATCCACCCCACTTTCTTCTCCAAATATTGATCAGTTGGAGGAAATCGGGGTTAAAAACTGCAAAATTCATATAGCTTGAGGCTGACATACAAATCTGTGAAGGTCAGTAACAGACAATTTGGCCATTTTCCAGAGGATGGCTGTTAAAGCATCATCAGCTGCTAATTTGTCTTGACTGGCATTCCTTTTGGTGTGTCGAGCTTGGCGACCTTGAGAAGGTTTCCCTGGTTGTTTGAAACATGCGAGCAAACCTCCATTGGCTTGTTGATTGTGTTACTCCTGGTGGGAATGTCGCTCCTGCTGTATAGCTGACATAAATAGTATGACGTAATGACACCAAAACAGCAGCACTGAGTACAGTTCTTTAGGTTAACATTCGTCTAGAGTCATGCGTTGACAAAAACAAACCCAAGACAACATAATAAAAGACAAACATCAAACTGACAGACATGTAAATCTGACCTAGAAAACAAATGAAATCATAAGTTGAAAATAAGAAAAGCTGCAGAAAAACAACATGCAGAAATGATGAAAGCAATATCGCCCCATGCAGCAGAGGAGACACGATTGTGAATGATCAAGCGATGGGGACTAGCAGCCACCGAATAGAGATGGTAATTGCCTCAGGACCCTTTACAATATTAATCTTCAAATAATCTGACTATAGAATAACAGATCTCTTGACAATTACACTATGACCAGAGAATCATTATAAAATGGAATGAATTTTAGCATTTAGATTGAGGTCTTGAGAAAACAACCAGTGTGGAGCTCATTTTTTTTTCAGAGCAGGATTTATTTTGTTTTTGGTTCAGATGCCTGCAGGTCTAGTGTAGGTCAGCTGTGCAGAGGAGCTGCAGCGCTGCCACCGAGATATGATCCTTTTTGCTCAAGAATCCTTCAGCTGCGTGACAAGACTTAAGTGTTGTCTCCTCGCAGACTACAACATAGGAACCATGCCCCCTTGTTACGCCTCTTTTCATCTCATCACAAAACATCTGATGCTTCAAATCTGCTCAGAAACATACAACTGATGCCGCCAGTGAAAGTGAGTCAGAGGCCAACAGAATGAGCGTGTGTGAAGGAGTGATGGTGTGTGTAAAAAAGAGACACATGGCCGGGTTTTATGTGTGTGAGTAAGCCAAGAGATTTAAAGAGAGGGCATGTTGGGGCCACATACATAAATGAGTGAAATGGAGAGGCATAAACAATGAATGCAAGACAATGTGGCTCTGTCTTCATGTGTGTATGTGTCCGTCTGTTTAAGAGTGATATGTAAATGGTAAAATGGGGAACATAAACAACACAACTTGGCTCTGTGTGTGTGTGTCTGTGTGTAAACCATCAATTCAGTGTAGGGAAAGTCTGTTTATTCATTCCATGACCCACATATGCTCCCAAGAAAGGCCTCCTCAAAAGCCTTATTGTCCTCCTCCTCCTCCTCCTCGCGCTCTTTTCACCTCCCTCTCCCTGTCCCTCTGTCCTCCCTTCCTCCTCCCCATTTTCCCTCCCCTTGCGCAATCACTCTCTCCATCTCTCATGGGGTCTTTTTATAAGCCAGTCTTGACAGTCTCAGACAGTCTCCCCGCTGCTTTCCCGACTTCCTGAACTCTGTGGTAAAGTGAAACCCTCGCTCGACCATGTGCACGAACAACACACATCAGCGGCAGAAGAAAAGTGAGAAGCTGACGGCTGTGGTCACTCAGCATCGGCCCTCTATTCTGTCTTAATCAACCTGCTCAGAGCCGAGAGGTTCCCGTAAGAGCCCAGCCCCTGAAACCATGAGATGTTGTTGTTTTTCTTTCGCCAAACTTGAATTGCAATTTGCTCTCAGGTTTTGAAATAATGAAATGAACACTGGTGGAAAATATTTTAGAGAAACTCAGATCCAAACAAAGTCAAATCAGGACCAGAGATTAAAATGCATCAGAGACAGCCCAACAAGCATTTATCTTTTATCCCAAATGGATCCATTAAATACATACACAGAGCTGTTTTAAGTCCAACACCAAGTCTGGGGCTTTTCAGACATCACTGATAACTGTTGTTTCTACTAAATCAATTTATTTCTTTGCATGATGCAGTTTAGTTCTGCATACTCACATCAAGTGCAAATAAAGAACTAGCTTTCTTAACCACAGAAAAAGGAAATCTCACACAGATTTGTCGAGCATGTAGATAAACCAAACACTTTTTTTTGGCTTACAACATCTACACTTTATCTTTCCATACTGTCAAAGTGGGACTATTATACATATTTTCTTAACAGGTTTCACAAGATAAGACCGAGCATATATTAAAACATCTAGGAAAATGATCTGGCTCATGGATGTATATGGGTTTCATCTGGTTTGAAACAATGTCGTGTCTGTCCGCACCAGCTCTGTCCTCAGTGGTACAGCGGGCAGTGAAGTCCGTGTACTTAACTGATGTTCTGCAACGGATCTATAATAAATATAGATTTATAATATAGTTAGTAATATAGTAATACCAGAGATGATATACACTCATTTAAGTTAATATTGCACGAAGAAAAAGTAACCGTAGCATGGAATTATTACTTTAACATGAGCCAGTCGCTGTTGTCCGCAGTGACCAGGCAGGAACCCACGGCTCTCCAACAGAACCTGCTGCACAGTAGGTGTTAACAGCGTTTCAAGGACTGACGAAACAAAAGCTGAATTGTTTAGGAAGAAAGCTTATACTATGCATGTCACAGAGAGGACAGCGTCCCAACTTCTACACCTAATCCCAGCAATTGTGCAAGATGGATGATGCATCATGATTTGAGCTTGTTTTTTTTAACTGCCTAAAGACTTCGATCAATTGGCATCATGATGGGTAAAATAAGTCCTCAAGTTTATCAAAATATACCACAGGACATTTTCAGGGTGGTTGTTTGATAGCTGAAGCCAAGTATAAACTGGTTGTTGACGCAGGACAGTGACACTGTGGAGGTACATCCAACTCAGAAGGGCGTCAGAAGAAGAAAACATTTCTGTTTGAGTATCCAGTTGGAGCTCGGACCTTAACCGCAGAGGAGATGCTGTGGCATGAGCTCAAGACAGCAGTTCACACTAAATATCCTACAAATGTGTCTAAGCATACACATTGAGATTTTCTTGGCTTAACAATGACATTTTCAAAAAGTACAGAGACGCCACATCATCCTGTATGCAAGTGTGGGTATTTATATTCATGCCTCAGACGGTAACTGCTGTGAAATAATCGGTTCATACAGTTAGGTTTTATTATTCAAATTTAACACCAGATCTCTCTTACTTTGTAAGCAGGATGGAGTTTGAATGTTGAGTTTGCAAACAGTAACCTTATATTGCTGCACAAAATGAAAATAAATATGAAATGTGGTATAAGCCTCTACATTCAAGCTGCAGCCCAGGGGCTGTATTTTGACAACAATGTTTTTGTCTTTATCTGACTTTTTCAAACCATTCATCATATTATATGGATGTCAAATGTTGATGATTTATTGCTTGCCTTCTGTAATTATTTATGTTGTCAACAAAGCTCCGGCTAAAGCTATTGATTTGGCACAAACAAATGGTCTGATGTATATAAAAAAAAGTCTTTTCAAAGACAGCTGAGCCAAAAGTACACTTCCTGTCTGTGAGCATACTTGTTGCTAAGAAACAGCCCTTTTGAAAAATGGTCAAAATTATACATGTCAGAAGCACACTGAGTGATAACATTTGCACTGATTAGTGTGGGATGAGTCATCGTGGCGTATGCATAACATTAATTAAACTTGCAATAATGCTATTCTACTGCTCTTCTACTAGAAGAGGTACTTCTAATAGAGTATCTATAACATTTAAAAATTGTTCCCTTTGAAATCTTTTGGAAGATCAGTCCAGATTTTTCTGAAACCGGCTATTGGTGGCCCTGAGTCAACCTGAGCTGCGCCACTCTTTGAAATGTGTGGCTTTCTGGGCTCAGTTGCTGCATGAAATTCTACCTGACAATATGGGATTGTCTTGGTTTCCAGTTGTCCCTAATGGAAATCAGATGTGGCATTTTTCTTGTCAGGAGCGCCATCAGAATGCTGTCCCACTGGGAGGCAGGCCAGCAAAAACAAAATGACAGAGTGAGCTGAGGAAGGATGGAAAAAGAGAAGTAGGAGAAAGGAAAACACAGGGAGAAATTATAGTGCAGAGAGACTCCAAAGAAAATACAGTGGACTTATTGAAGTCAGGTCGACTTTGTGGGTCATTCTGAGGACATTTAACTTGAGAAATGGCACTTTTAGCTTTATGTGTGTTTTAACTTAAATTAAAACAACTGCAAAGAGATTAAAAAAAAGCCTACTATTTTCTGAAGCCAAACATTTATTTTATTTTTGATCACTTTAATTAAATCTACATCTCAAAATGTCAAATTTGACTAAATTTGAGGTAAAAAAAATGTATTAAGAAAAAGAAATTAAGGTTTCAGGATTAACATCATACAAACTTGCAATGTGAACTTACAGGGGACCGAAACAACGAGAAAAAAAACAAACAAGAGCTTCAGTCTTCGACGACTAAAAGCTGTTTGAAATAACCAAAAGATTGTGCAAGATGTAATGTGGGTCATAAGCAGAAATTACTGCAAATTCAGTTACACATTAAATTACAATTACACATGAAAGTCATATGGGGCAAAAATAACACTAATTTTATCAAGACATTTTAAAACATATCCATTCAAATTCAGCTCAATTTAGGTTTAGGTGCGATTAGATAAACTCTAAACTGGTTTTTAATTGCTGTATCATCTAACAGAGGAGCAGCTTGAGATGTCTGAGTGTTTCCTGAATGTCTCAAGAGTAAAAGGTGGCCTGAGAGGAACTATAGTAACGTTTGGAAAGGTGTCAGAGTTTGTTTACCTTCCTCCTTGTAGCATATTCACATCTTGCATTACTCCACTCTTGCATGCACTGTGCACACCTGATGAATCTTCAACACTCCAGGAACAGATGGCACGCTGGCTGGGATATTTGCCAGCTCTGCCTTTTGTGTATTGTCAGACAGGCAGCTTCAGAGCAATGCTCATACTCAGGAGAGCCTGATTGAGTCCACTAATGCCGTATGACATGCCACTGACTCACCAATTGATTTTTAACGACTCCCTCCCACGCTATCAAGCGATGCCCAACCATGACTGACCTTAAAAAAAACATCATGTACCTGACAGTTTCTATAACTCATTTCAGTGTTTAAGTGAAATATCAGTGAGTGAGAGGAAATTAGCCTTCTGTCTGAATGTAGGAAAATGTCCTTCATTAACCCATTGCGATCTCATCTAACATGTGTTCTTTTAACTTTCGGCTTTCAATGTTCCACTTGAAACCTTAAGTACACGTCATCAGAACACATAAAGCTAAGGCGAAGAGTAACTACTAGAGTAACTACTTCTGTGTACATATGGTGCTTAGAACAAGATGTTCAGTTTAATTTAATACAGGCAATAAGTTAGAGTTAATCTAGAGACAAAATTCTAATATAAAGGTTGGCAAGTTTAATGTTGTTTCATAGATGAGTATAGCTAATGCACAGTAATGTACATTTATATATTGGTTCAAGCACGAAGCCCTGTGGAGCTCCATGACTAACTCTGAGTTGAGGACTGAGGTCCACTCTTGACGAGTTGAACTAACAAACCTAAGTATTTGAACTTCTGATTGTATAACCACCTTTCATCAAAGCACCTTTCATCCCCTCTTTGTACTAGGCCTGATCTGAAGACCACCTACGCCAACGTTGGTGATGACTGGTATTTACTTAAAACTTAAAACAGTTGTCTTTGGATTGGAGGTGTCTCAATTACTTTCACTTTAAGGTTCTCTGCTGTTTCTTTACTGCTTCCATACATGCAGCAACCAGTAATGCACGCTCTTCATGGAGAAAGCAGATCTCTTGACTGACTAGAGATTAGTCACAGCAAAGCCTTGATGAAGCTTAATCACACAGTCAAGGGAATATTAATTCCCTTTGTCAGAGTAAAACAGCTACTTTTTAAAATCTACTTTCTGTGAACAGTTTCACTCCACAGCTCAGAGTTCTTCCAACACAAGAAAATGAATCAATCGTCCAGCACACAGAGACACACATACGTCAAGCTAACTAATTGCTGAGCACATTAACCTGTAATTTGCTGTCACTTTCTGCATAACCTGGACCTTTCTCTTAAGTAATCTAACCCTGAGGACCAGGTTGTTAAACCTTCAAAGATAATGATATATGTTGTTCCACAGCTTATCCTGCTGGTCTCCCAGCTGCCCTCTTTATCCACCGCCTCATTAATATGTACATGGCCCCCTCAGTTCATCCTGCTCATTTACCTGTTTAAGTCTGATGTTGCATTCACACACTGCATCTAACAGCTGGGTTTCAGGTGTACAAATAACAAATCAGAGACACTGATGTGCTGTTGTATTTGTTTAATTAGATTTAATAGGCAATTCAGAATAACCAGTCAACTTCATATGAAACAGAAAGACTACCGCCGGGCCGGGGAATCGAACCAGAAACCTTCTTGCTGTGAGGCAACAGTGCTTACCACCAAGCCACCATGCTTCCCATGTTAAATTAATTGTTCTCGTTAAAGTTTTATTGATATTTTATTTCAAATGTATTTTGCCAGATGAGTGAAGCCGTGCAGTGATCAACGTGATAAAGCTCAACATCGCTTTTGTGTTAGAATATATTTCTCACTGTTCATGTAAAACAAAGACCATGTCGATCCAAAATTATGACGAAACTAAAAAGTGCTTCAGTAAAAACTGTGATAAAACAAACTCCATCAGTTTCTCCGTTTCAGTTTGACGTCTCCAGTCCATCGTTATCCATCTTGTAAGGGAGTTCAGTCACAGTTAAACTCAGTTTGTGTCTGAAAGCCCGCTTGACTGGGACTTGATGAGGTTGGCCGCTAGTGCCAGAGTCAGCCGCTGTAGCTCATACCTCGACTTAAGCATCCAGATTCTTTGTTTTGAGTAGATATCTCAGTCTTCAACATCTACAATGCTATGAAAAGCTCCCTACTGGTAAAATCTTTAAGAATCATGCTGATGTCAAAAATGTCATCTGGGCAGTACGTTTTTTCTTTCTTTTTTGTAAAGAAACCGAGGTGAGCAGTCTTTTACAAAGCCATTGTTGCGGCCAGGATGCCACTGAGTCAAAGGGCACCACAGGACATCATTAATAAATGTTTGTTTTTTTACAAGTTAGTTTTTAACATGATTAATTGAAATCTGGACATTACTTTGCACACTACTACCATGTTATATTTAAAATGACATGAAGGAGCGTTTACAGTTTAATTCACATTTATGATACTTGGTCACTCTTTTTTTTCATTTTCTCTCCTCTCTACTACTTCCACCATTACTTTCTCCACTCTTCTGATTTCCATAACATAACTGTAGCTCTGTGACCTTGTTTCATCCTTTATACTGTGGACCATCATTGTTGATAATTGACATGGTATTCTAAATTAAAAAGAACTAATTGCATTTTGCACAAGACTTTCGGACGGGAGTCCAACATTACTTCAGGTGTTTTTTTTCCAAATAGTATTGAATGAGATTAAAAAACAAGACAATTGCTTAAATTTATACTGATAATTTATCATTGAAAAAAAGTCTTCCTGATGTTGCTTTAAAAAGCTTTCTTTATTGCAGAAGTTTTAGGGGATATATTTTACTATTAAAGACTCAGTTTGACCTGACATTATAAAAGCAATATCTGAGGGTAATTTACATTTATTTTCACAATGGCTCTCACAATGGCTCAGGCCTAAAAATTAGAAGGCTCCTGATGAGAATCTTGGCACAAAAGAGAGACAATAAGCTTAAACAAAATTTTAATAACCGGTTAATGCACATCGAGGAAGTTTGTAAAAAAATAAGCCATACCAGAAAAAGGACAAGCTAGAGAGCAAAGTCATGGAAAGCTTTAAAACTCAAAAGCCCGAATACAACAAAAACATTATTTGCAGTATACCGAGGAGTTAGTAAGAGATATATTAAACACTGGTAGACTGAAGAGCTGTCAGGAAAATAGAGAGAAATTGAAAGTTAAACTAACAGAAGATGTAAGCCAATAATATCAAAGTAAAATAAGGAGCCAAACCCCAAACCATGACAAATGCGCTGTAAACCAAAGTATATTTTAGTATATTATATTTCTCCATTGTTGGCAGGCACATAATAAAACAACACTTTTGACCCTGAAGATATGGATTAGACAAAAAACCTGCCAGGTACGACAGAAGACATAAATATTCAGACAAAATGGCCTGATAGACAAGGCTTTTATTTTTAATGTATTTAAGGATGGGGATGTAAAGTTGAGAAGTATAAGTAAGAAAGATGATGAAAATAAGATATAAAAAGGTGAACCTGAGAGCAGTCATCTTAGAAGCAAAGCGGAAAGAAAATAAAGAAAAATGTTTCCAAACATGGACAATGTCCAAGTAACATTTTTCAAACTGATGTGAAAAGGAAAGTAGAGACTGGCAACGGACTAAAAAAAGTCCAAAGAAAACAATCTTGAGGACCTGAGAGGGCTGGAAAATGATAGGAAAATATTTTAGGAAAGGGGAGTAGAGGAAGAGTTGGATTAAAGAACATAAAGATGATAATGTGTATAAACTGAAAAAAAATGGAATAGTCTTTAAAATACAGTTGAAAGATGTATCACAGAGCCAGGAGACTAATTGACCTCAGATAACTCACACAACGAATATATTCATTTGAAAATAAATAAAAGCAAGGCCAACTAAAAGCAGACAAAATAAAATCAAAAGACAGAAATTTGTCATAATATAAATGTAATATATGTGTAAGATATTTCCTCCTTGTTTTCTACTCAAGCAGTGTACCACAGTCTCCAAGGGTCAAAACTACTAAAGTTCAGCTGAGTCACCTTTTTACCAGTTTATTTTCCAGCAACTGGTCCAAAGATTTCAGATTAGACCAGAGAGACTAGATTAGATTAGACAAGATTAGACTCAGACTAGAAAAAAGCTTTGCTGAAACAGAAAACAATAGAAAAAACCATAGAACAGCGATATGTCTTTCTACAAGTCTTCTTGTGGGAGATTTCTGGTGTTAGTTTAATTCTATTCTGAAAAGAAATAATGCTATATACTTGGTATACATATCATTTCTAGAGTGACGTGTCCCTATAACATCACAGAAACAGAAACAGAACGAGAGCCGTTGTCATTGTTGGCTCACGGAACCACACCTCACAAAGAGTTAACGAAAACTCGTATGACCACAGAACACGTGTCTCTAGGATTTTGTTCTCTTCAGTTGAGCTTGTATTCAAAGAACTCTGTTTCTGAAATGAGCTGATATATGGCTTCCTTTTTGCACAACCCAGTTTCAGGTTACATTTCTGGATGGAGTGCTGTACTGCGTTAAATCACAATGTTCCAAAGTACTCCCAAGTCCATCCAGATAACAAAGAATGTATATCCCAAACTTGGCCTGTATCTACAGTCTTCCTTGGCCCAAATGTGGGTATTATTGTTGGCAAGTCATTGGCGAGTGAGAAGGCTGCTTAAACTCAGCCACATATTCACTAGACATGCTCCACTTCTTCATTTTCTTTGGGCCTTTGGTCATGGTCATCCTTCACAACTCCTGACATATCCCACGTCAAAACCAGTTTACGAAACATGGACAACATGCAGGTCATACAACAGATGCCAAAACCCAAAGCTGGACTGGTTCATGAACTTTGGGACACCTCCGGCCCATACTTGCCAATCCCATAACAGAGCCATAAACACCACAAAATGGCCCTGATAAACTTCAAATGTGCCTGCATTGATCACAGTCTTATATACACTGAAACTGGAAATGGAAGTAATAACAATAGCACAGATGCTGAGGTTAAGAGCTGATAGTGAGGCAAAGAGCAAGAAGAGACGCCCAGACAGAACAATTTTCAAAGCTGTAGTCCATGCAGTGTGAGAGCTGTTGTCATCGTAAATGCACTGGGGGTTGAAGCAAAAAGCAATTTATAGATAGATTAAGTTTCACCTATAAAGGCGATTATTCGTTCACAGCAGTAGCTAAAGTGAAAGACTCGGTGTTCGGAACTGCTTTATTAAAGCATTAAAGTCTGTTACCTGCCCTACATTGAACTAATTGGGTTCTGTTAGGAAAGCATTAACCTTGATATATGGCAGTGTGCAGTATGTGTGCCTGAGCCGAGCATGTGGTGCGTGTAGCAATGTTTATGGTTTAAAGCTACTGTAAACACCCAGAGCAGGCTTACGTCTTACTAGGGACTGGAGGCAATGCACTGACAAAGAAAACATGCAACCATACTTTAAATACTGGTCAGTAAAGTTTAAACATGAATACTACAGTCACACACAAACCCCGGGCCTTTACAACGAGGACACAATTAATCTTTGATTAGCCAGGCCAAGCAGCACCAGGTGTGTGTGTGTGTGTGTGTGTGTGTGTGTGTGTGTGTGTGTGTGTGTGTGTGTGTGTGTGTGTGTGTGAGTGAGAGAGAGAGAGACAATGGGAGGTTTCACATTGGAAATTGGAATGATTCATTGTCACATCAAGGCAATAATGGGCGGCATGTTGCATATGTGTGTGTGGGCACGTACACAGGAGGCAAAGAGCAAAATACAGAGGGATTGAGAGTCTCTGTATGCTAATTTGATTGAAATTGAATTGCTGGCATGGTGTGCTAGGAGAGAGTGGCTCCACCATGTATGTGTCTGGTTGTATTTGACAGTTAAAAGAGACCAAATTGATTCACAGACCAGTCTCAATAGTGACAAGACGTGAACCCCCACATCTACTGGGAAAGGCACAGACAGATGGACTCTGGGAAAAAAAGTCTTGGAGAGATTATGATTGACTAGGTGGGTCTCGCATGTGTTTCAGTCCAACCATCACAGCTGCTGTATATGGCAACCACTGTGTGTGTGTGTGTGTGTGTGTGTGTGTGTGTGTGTGTGTGTGTGTGTGTGTGTGTGTGTGTGTGTGTGTGTGTGTGTGTGTGTGTGTGTGTTAATGAAGCATCAAGAGACTTCCAAAAAAAAAAAAACCTGAGATTGCACACTCATGCGCTACCACAGTATTGTTATGGGTGTATTAGTTTGTTCCTTCTCGTTTTCCACAGCAACCCCCTTTTGTTAGATACATCGTATTCACAAGCCAGAAGTGAGAAAGACATTGACGAGGTAGCTGACAGTGTGTTAGATTTATCTAATCGGCTTGTACTTGCATGAACAGTAAAAGTACACCTCGCTGTCCATGCATGAGTCATCCAACAAGCCCGTGTTCGTGTTTATATGTCAAGCGTTTGGATGTGATGTTGCTAAAATCGGAAGATTAGTTGTTCTGTGGAGCTGAGTAATTATAGTTAATGAAAACTAAGATTTAAACTGAGACTAACAGTAAAAAAATTAATCATGTTAACCAAAAAAAAAATATTTTATAAAGCCAAATAAAAACTAAAATAAAAATGGAAAACTAAAACGAAATATAAGAAAGTTAACATGAATATCATTTTTATTAACTTTTTTTGTAATTCTAATTACTTAAAGAAAAGAAATTAAGCAGCTTTGTTCTGAGAGCACTGTTAAGAGGATTCTTTCATCCTGGATTGTTTTTGTCATTACACCATCACACAGCAGCAATATAACAGTTTATACAATGTACCTTTTTTTTTCAAAATTTAGTAGCTCTTTTATAATTATAAAGTTTTGCTGTGCAAAAATTACACTCACACTCATTCTGGGAGGTTTTGGTCTGGAGCGTTCGGAATATGCACAATTCCAAGTGGGAATGAGATAAGCAGTGGTCTTAAAGATGCAACTGTTGTTACATAGCAGTCTGGGAAGCCACAGATCCCACACTCCCTACTAAGTATATCAAATGTTAAACTCTATGACTACACAATTGGAAGAACAGTTAACAAGCTCAATGTTTGAAAGTGTTGCCAGGAAAAAGCCTCTTCTGTCTATAAAGAACATGGAGGTACAACTGGGGTTTGGCAAACTGCACCAGACTATACCACAAGACTTCTGGAACAATGTGCTTTGAGTAGAAAAGACCACAGTGGATTTGTTAGTCCTTGAAGCCCAATCCCATGTTTGGTAAAAACCAGACACATTATTTCAGCAGTAACACCTCATATCCACTGTGAAGCATGAAAATGAAGGGGTCACGATTCTGGCTTATGTACCCACAGGATCTGGGCACCCTGCAGTCACTGAGTCGACCATGAGCTCCTGTGTACACCAGGACCTAGAGGGAAATTTGAGGTTATTTCTCTGACAACTAAAGCTTGGTCAGAACTGAATTATGCAACGGGACAGTGACACCATCAAATCTACTTTAGAATGGCTAAAGTCCAGACCTCAGCCCAACAGAAATGCTGTGGTGGGACCTCAAGGAAGCTGTGCATACGTCAATTCCCAAAAAACTCAATGAACTGAAACAATATTGTAAAAAAAACAATAGATCGTAATTCTGCCAAAACACTGTGAGAGTGAAAAAGTCATACTGGAAGTTAGAAGTTCAAGTTATTGCTTGGATTAAAAAGATGTTGAATCATGTTGGTATTCAATATAATATAATAATATTGCCCACATATTTTTAATTTGGTCTTTTTTGTTTGTAAAATTTTGTAAAAGACTACTTTCAGATCTGTTAATAGGTTTATACTAACAAAAGAAAACGGTACTAACTTTTGAGCACAACAGCATATGTGCCTGCAGTGATTTATCCATCCCATGTGGAGATTAAACAGATGGTGACCAGTTCTTGTCTTTTGACCT
The DNA here is from genome assembly GCA_014839995.1 of Xenentodon cancila. Classification (NCBI taxonomy): domain Eukaryota; kingdom Metazoa; phylum Chordata; class Actinopteri; order Beloniformes; family Belonidae; genus Xenentodon; species Xenentodon cancila. The sequence goes on from CM026208.1 coordinate 3,807,690, forward strand.
CAAATTTAATACAAAGGGTGCACACGTATAGAGTAGCCCGCCATAATACCCTTGTAATGTTTTTAAATGGTTTAGATTTCCCAATGAACTTCCTTAACCTGGGTCCTACAAACTCCCTCAGTCTCTCACACACACGCGCACACACGCACACACACACAGTGTTCACTAACTCATTGTGATGGACACCATGTGGTTCTCATTCAGTCTTGTGTAATGAAGTTACCTTGGGCTGGAGCAGGGCCATATTAGCTGTACTGTGTAAGATTACGTTGAGGACCGAGTGGATGAGTGGCAGGTGAAGCCAGGCCAATGATCTGCAGTGACCTGATGGAGAACATGAGGATTGGATCTGCCCTACAAATAATACTGCTAAACTCTCAGTATCAGCTTTCAGGTTTTTCCCTTTTTTCTCTCATTCTTTTCCTTATTTGTTTTTGGAGAAAAAAGTAGAATTACTGAAGAAGCAACAAAAATGATGAGGACCGAACGGTGACACTACTTTTCAGTGGTCCCTGGGGGAGATAAAGCTATTTTAAATCTAAAAATGACGAGTTATGTCTGTGAATGCACGGGTCAGAGTGCCTTTATTTTGCTGCTTATTCAAATCTGTGTTGGTGGCTATTCCAACCATCTCAGACCATATGCCTCTAACCCACATCACGCAGCTCTCTTGGGAAATCTGAGGTACTCCCAAGCCACGTGTGATTTATAATTCATCTAGCCAGTCCTTCTCTTACCCCAAGTGCCATCTGAGTACTTTTAAGATGGGTCATCCGGGTTCAGGTTAAATTCGTGTTTTAAATGTCTTCAATGACAAGAAATTGAGGTTTTACATGTACAGGAGCTGTCTTACTACGGTAGTAGGGTCAACTGTAAAGAGCTGAAATCTCACACAAGTCAAAACACTTTCTGAGTCAAACAGGAAATAAAGTTATAACTGGATGAGTGGTCTACTTGGGGGCTCACACAGGACTGCTGGAGCAATCTTTGATGTGTATGTCTCTGACATGTCTTCATCATATCGAAATTCTTCCTGCTAAGGTACACGAGTAAGCTGGAAGTGTCGACAGTGTCGTCGTGCCGCCACCGCAGTTCGGCAGTGCTTGATGTCACCCCACGATCTATAAGACAACTTTTCAAACAACAGTGTGCCTATACAATACAGTGTGTACAGCGTACTGATTGTGGTGGTCATCTCTGACATTTACTGATTGTGCAAATGAGGATACTTCAGATAAAATAAAGAAAGATCATGGACAACCGTGAGCATCTGCTTCACAACACAGTGATTCTGCAACAGACAGACTGTCCTCAGTCAGAGGCTCCAACACAAACCGCTACAGGAGATCCTTCCTGCCGGCAGTAACAAACCTCTACTCTGACTCTTTGAAGAGGATTAAATGACTACTGCAACAATTAATTTCCCTTTAGAGATTAAAAAGAGTATTTTTGATTTGAACTGATTTGAATCCACTTTAAAAATGATAATAGCATAACCTGACTGCTATGAAGGACTTGCACTGTTTTGGCCAGGAGCCAGGAGTTGGGGGGGTAATATATTACCCCCCCAATTACTTTATTTAAGAAAAGATAATTATGTCCATTTATTGCTCAAAATGCCTCAAGCCAAACATCCCAACAAGAGCTGGGAAAACAAACTTTTGCGCGTCCTTCCCTTCTGTCTTCACTCCATCCTGATCGTCAGATAGTCGCTGGGCTTTCCTGTCATTTTCACTACCTCCAACCATCCATCTACACAGATTCCAATTTTATGTAATCGGTTGGCCCACAAGGGATGGGATAGTTCACTCCATCTGAGAAAGCCTTGCATCCAACAGCTTCTTACATCCCTGCAGCCCAGCAGCTCCATCCTCTCCCCTTGTGTTCCTCGTTGCAGTTGTAAGCTCTGATCTACTGTCATCTCCCATCACATAGGTCAGGTGGAAGACAAAGAGAAGAGAAAGCTACAGAACTCATTTCATTATGTTTCATCCAACAGTGCAAAGGAGAGAAATTCAGGGGAAAAAAGGATTTGGAAAAATATGTTCTGCACTATCAAAACTATGAAAATCAAGGCCTTTTCTGCCAGTTTGAGTTAGCTACATGCCTCGCACCGTCTAAAACATAATCATTATTAATACTGGTATTATAAAAACAGAGACAGACAGAGACACACACACAGATAGAGTTGATATTATATTTTGGCAGCATGGGCCACTATAAAAAATATTGACCCCGAAAGCCCTCTGTCACTTTGATAGATTGGGGTACGGGGCGGTGTACCGAAGCAACACTATCTGTACCCAGATGAATAATTACCTGCAGTATGTAATTTGAGTAAAGCGTGCATCATTAATTAGTTAATAATTAGCTATTGTTTCAGGTTGTTTTGAAATGTTCTGCTTATTAAGTAGATCAATGTGATGCTTTAGCCATGTCATTCCAGCGTCGGCTGTCATGTCCGCCGAGTGTCCATGGTTTCTCTGGTGTGGTGATAAAAGGGTGGGGGGTCAGTGGAAGACAGTGAAGTACTGATAAAGTATATCAGCCAGCATCAAGTCCTATTACGAGGGAAGCAGGTGGCAGCAAAGAGCTCAAGAAGGATTATTGGGATCTTTAAGAACAAGAGTTACTATGCCCAAGGGAAGAACATGGCAAAATGTTCGGGGGTGTCTGCAGAACACCTACAAGGGCAATAGATGTATGACGGAGCACAACACAGCAGAGGGTTGCATGGAAGAGGAAACAAACTGCAAATCCCGATCCGAGATAGATGACTGCCAACCAGAGCATTAAAAAGAAAATTAGGTTAAAATCATGGATAATAATAAACAATAATGTGAAATATCTTAGAAACCTGTTTCTCATATTGATGGACTGCAGGGTTGGTCAATCACTCACATAAAGGTATATGAAAAAAAAATAATCCTGCTAATGACAACTATAACTTGTGACTGAAGCAACAGCGTGTCTTCAGTCAGAGGCTTCTTCAGATCTGCTGCAACACAAACTGCTTCAGGAGATCCTTCCTGCCCACAGCAACAAACCTCTACAAAGAATCTTTGAAGAGACTTAAACCATGACTACTGCAACAATTAATTTTCCTTTGGGAATCAAAAAAGTTTTTTGGTTTGTTTTTTTAGCATAAAATGAATATATTTGTGTACATACGTGCGTGTGTGTGTGTGTGTGTGGTTAGTTGGAAAAGACACAAATACAGAGCAGAGATTCAACCCAACACTGCTAAGATGTTTTCTCAGCACCAGCAAACCGAGCTGCTCTGCGACTTCCCACAGACAAACGACGGAGAAATCAACTTCACCAGGCAGGCTCTGATCAGTCAACCAGAAAACAAGGATGCACGTTGTTTTCAGTGTCAGTGGTGACAAAACACATTAACATGATCCAGTGATGTTGATGCAATAGAAAGAAAAAACTAACAGTGGGAAACACACAGCAACAGCAATAAGAAAAAATCACAGTTACAGTCGGACAGTTGGTCTGACTCGCGGAGTGCAAGGCACAAGGAAAACAAAATGAGTTAAACAACACAAAACTAAGAGCCCAGAGACAAAAGCCTCTTAAATATGGATCACTCAAGTAACAAGTTTAGTTTTTTTCCAAACCAGCATTCCTCTGCATCAGCGTTAGTTGGCGCGGTGCAGCAGCAGCTGGCCTACCCTTCTTCCCCGGGTCAGTCTGAACTTTTGGCTGGTAGCATGTCTCGCTACAGGAGGAGCCGTAAGAGCTCTGGCCTCCAGCTGACAGGCTCAGAAGAGATAATGTGACAATGTGAGGGAGGGGGAGATGAAGAGGGACTGCAGTATTTATGGCCCAGCCTGAGCTGGTACGCATCAGCAGGGACCCTCACTGGTTTTCAGGTTTAAAAGCCAATGAGGAGGGCTGATGCATCATTGGGCACCTAGGTAGGAAAATAGAAAAACCTGCTGGGAATTTGAATCATTTTGAGGTTTCTTCGTCTCAAAACCCGGTGCTCAGGCTTTGCCTTTTGTGCAGGCAGCGTCCTGGTGTTAACACGTGGCTGTGGCCAAACAACATGTTATATGTCAGTTATCCTTGGTTTAAATTGTTTCACCCTTTAAAAAAACGAATTACCAAGGTTTCAAAAGGATTACATATTTTTATGAAAAGATTAAGATTCAAATATTACTTCTAATGGCACTTTCAGATCTCAATATTGATTGTCATCTCTGTAACTGTACTCACTGTTTTGACCAGTCACACTAGAATCACAGATGGTTAACCTCAGACTTGGACTAAAAACGACCTGTGAAAAAAACTCACCTACGATTAAACAATGTTAATACACCGCGGACTCAAACTGGAGGAGAACTTAACAGCAGTAGTTATAGGTTTAGTGCACCCCTGCCAAGATGGCCCTTTAGTTCTACAAAATGTCATTTAAAACCCACTCTTTGGAAACCTGTGGGTGATGTCACAGAGAGATTGTCCATTAATTTTTTTTACACAGTCATGGGTTATCACCACCATTATCATAAATGTCCAAATTAGTAAGTGGCTTTGAAAAAAATGCCTTACATATTCTCAGTAGACTTAATTTAGCCCCTTTTTATTCAGCAATATTTCAAGATTCAGTACTTCCTTTATCAATACTTAAAGGCCCCTTTGCCATGCTTGTGCAGTTAAGCGCAATAGTATTATTGGGAACTTGTTATTTTGGGTTGGTAAAGAAAGGTGCTAGCAGCTAAACTGTCAATGAGGGATAATTAAAACTATTTCTTCTGGATCACAGGCAGCTACTAATGAGGTTATCATAAGCAGCTTTGACTAAATCCTTTTCTGCTCTTCTCTAATTGGACCAGATAGTCACTAAATGAACTGTGGCAGTATTACAAGTACCCTGGGAGCTGGACAGTTAGGCTGCTGTGGGCACATACACAGCAAAGACACATAGCAAAAGCTACAGCTCAGAAAGTGACCAGTAGAAAGTAGAAACTAGTTACATATGACGGAATTACATATGCCACAATGATATATATATATATATATATATATATATATATATATATATATATATATATATATATATATATATATATATATATATATATATAAACTTTTATATAAAAGGTATATATGACTTTTGCATATCATTGTTACATGTGTTATAACATTAGTATGTTTAAAACCGCTAATAAAATTGTTGTTATCTTGTAGGAAACGCTGGAGAAACTAATATAACACAGCTGTAGCAGGTCTCTATTTAGTATCATTTAAAGTCCCTCTAAAGTCAACTTCATGTTTGGCATAAGTGTTTACAATTTTGAAACGTGTAAAAACTTCAAATAAATTATATTCATTAAAGAGTTTTTTTTTTTATAAAATATGCAGGCTTGTTTGATAATTGGAGTGAAATATTTCATCTTACTGTCAGCATCAGAGAAAGAACATGCAAACACTGTTCAGCTGCAGACCAGAAAAAATCTTGGGTCATCATCAAAGGAAAAAAAAATTGTCACCAAGTTCCAAAATTGTTATGAAAATACATTCTAGCACAATTTCAAAGGACCACCGTTGATGGCCCTTTTACTGGCCCCCTGCATGTTCTTTGAACTTGCCCATCACTACCTTCTTCTCTGTGCCTCTTCTCCTCTTTCTTCATTCCTCATGATTTCTCACTTGCTGTCTCTTCCAATCTGTCTCCCAGTAGGCAGTCGCTCCATAAAAATATGGTCCACCTTTGAATGGCCTCCTTCTTTGAAGTCATCTCTTCTCCTCTCCAGTGTGATCTACTTTTCCTCTCTTTTACTTTTATTCTCATCTCTTCAGCTCTAGTAGATCCTACTTGTTCTTCATTACATCTTCCTTTTTTTCCTCTTCTCTGCTTAATTCTGCACACCACCTTAGGTTTTTATTTTCACTTTTTCCATCTCTTTTTTGTCTCCTCATCAGTTCACAACTCTTCAGTTGTGTTGCAGAACATACCAAGCACATCTGCTGCTTTGCCATTTCTGATTAACACAAATTTTAAAGCAACATTTGATTCTCTTCTGTCTATGGACAGTTTATTACCCTGCAACCACCTTTTACTCCTCTGGGGTGTTCCACTGAAGTTGTTAAAGAACAGCCATCTCGATGCAGCAGGTGCTTTTCACCTGGCTACCGACTTGCAAGCCGTGGAAGACGTGTTTTTGTGTGTAATCCACACATTATCTAAACAGAAAGTTTAAACCTTTATCCCACCCTGATGCACATTTTCTAAATCTGTTTGACAGAAATTGGCTTCTCCCCGTTTCAGAGATCTCTCTTAGTGCCGTACACTGAAACATAGAAGGTCCAGTTGTGAGTCTTTGTTTCATGTTAACTTGGTCCAAAGTTGCCAATTTCCACATTAACTAGAAAATAAGAAGAGTGACACTTGAGTTTAACACACAGGAGCCAATTTATTATGTAAAATCAGACAACTCATGCTGACAACATAAAAAATGCTTTGTAGGAATCTTTTGAATCAAATGTTATACACATTTTTAAATGTCCTCTCTTATCTTTTTTATGAAATACTCATACTTACTCTATTAATCTCCTCCCTCTTACTTTCATCTTTAAATAACTTTTAAAATTATTAATTCAGTTTTTATAGATTTTTTTTTCTTTCATTTCTTAGCCCATTATTCCTTATTTTCATTTTGCATTTGTCCAGCTTTTATATCCCTTTGTCCTCTATTAATATTTTATATTTTGCTTAAGTTTATAGAATGGGTATTTGTTTTCAGTACTGTTCTGCCTTTTGCTCCTATTATCACAAAAGTCTTTTTGTCTTCTTTGTATTTCTTTATACATTTTGTCTTCATTATGCAACTGAGGGGACTGTCTTTCAAGTGTTGTACGTTCATCTCTGCGCTATTGTTTAATCAAACCAAAGTGCAGAAACCAAGTATGCACGTATTGTTCCTTCACTTCCATTTAGAATAAGAAGAGGAGGCGTTTGTCTTTGTGACACTGCAAGTCTTTTTGGGATTTGTGAAAGGGATTCGCCCCCAGATGGCAGAAGTTCAAACCAAAAGCCAACATTTTCCCAGGATTTTGCTAGGGTGGATGTGAGGACAGAGCCCAAACATCCCTCCGTTTTTATATACATGCATATAAAAGAATTAAGCCACTTGCTCCAGTTATTAGGATCAGCATTGTGCCTTGGTGTGAAGCTAATTAAAACACACCATCAGTAAAGTTAAGCAGTCTTCAATGATTAATATTTTCAGATAGATCAGCTATTTGTCTAATCTGAAGAAGGAATTCATGAATGCATCTACACCTTTTACACACCATTTTACCATATATACAGCTTTTTATACTATCTACACTGTAGACGAGTTGAAATAAAACTCAAGACCAGCAAGCAAGAGTTTGAAGCAACAAACTTTACAGGGATGCAGGAAAGCTGTCCGTGCATTTGTGACTAACAGTTTGGATTATTATAACTCCACATTCATAGGCCCTACTAAAATTACTTTAAATAACCTTCAACTTATCCAAAATGCTCAGGAAGAGTTCTAATGAGGATTAGGTGAGAAGCTTGGCCCTCTGAGGAACTAATTCCATATTATCCCAACAGAACGCTTTGCTCTTTGACTGCTCTCTGTTCTCTTTACTCTTCTTGTACGTGCATGTTATTATCTTTACAATTAACTCACTTCTCTTTTGTCTCATAAGCAGATATTCCTGGACTGAACTCTTTGCTTGTAGGTGTCTTTTTCACGCCCAACAGGTCTCTCCCTCAGTCTTGTCATGCTCAAGGTTTTTAGCCTCGTTAACCAGAATTTTTTTCCTCTTCACTTTTGCCTCATGATTTTTCAAAGGATGGAGGATTTGCACCAAAGTTAAAATTCAATGCATCACTTGGGTTCCTTAGCTAGGTTGTTTTTTTTTTAATTGCCATTATTTGAACTATGAATCTGGACTCTTATAGAAAAACAAATCACATTATGTTGAAATATAGTTGAATTGGATTGTCTTTGATTGGACTGGATTGGAATTTTGACTTTTCCAGCAGCACCTGGCAGAGCGGATTCTGGTGGCAACCTGAGTGGCCACAGGTTTACAAAGGTAACTTTGGTGTTTGCATCTGCTGCCACCACTTCACAATACAGTTGGCAAACATTTCAAAATCTTAACTCTTAAATCTTATCTTATGTGTGTATATAGCTTAATCATATTATAGCATGTATGTTTTACCATTTCATTTTAGTATTGTTACACAAGTTTAGCTGTCTTGCTCTTTGTTATGCTTTTCCTTAGTTGTATTAGATATTTTAATTAGTTTAAGCATGTACAGCACTTTGGTCAACTGAGGTTGTTTTAAATGTGCTATAGAAATAAATTTTACTTGACTTGACTTAACCACAAAAAAAACAAAAAAAAATACATCACAATTCCAGTTGAATATGTGTGGTGACCCACTGTGCAGTAGTGACTAAAGTACATTATAATGTCATTTTTACTTCACCTCTAGAAACTCGAGTTACCTTTAATGAACACAGAAGTAACCAAGACCATTCATTTATTAATTTCCTTCACACAGTGAAAGCCTAGTAGCCTACAATTGTACTGCATAATAGTATGCAATGCAGTTGCATATTAATTATTCTGTGAATGTGTTATACACCGAGGAATATTACAACAGATAAGTGATTTCATGGTTGAGTTGATAACATCATTTATACAGTCAGCTCTATTATTTCCCACTGGGGAAACATGTTTGCCAGTAAACAACACACAATATCGAAACATTGGCCCTCACACTGAATACACAACAGAGGAACCACTGAAGACATGATTACCAGGTTAGGAAAATGCTTGGTGAAAACTATTTCCGACCTGTTGTGGAAAAACTTAACACCTCTGTTTAATAAGTTTTAACCACTAGGTGAGGATCTGGACTGATACCGAGTTTATTAGATTATCATGATTAAAGAAGTGAGAAGATGATCAAAGTTGCATGCAAGGGCGGTCAAAACATACATCAAGCGCATCAATGCAGAAATGACGCAGAGTCGTCAGTACAACAGTTTTGCAGAACAGAGCTCGGTGCTCTTTAGACAAAAATAACCTGCAGTTTTAAAAACAACATCTTTGCAGCTGTGCCAGACAACTAAACCCAAACTGCACAGACACAATACTGGTCTGAAGTGAGTGGACTCACAATGACAACTCCAAGAGAGACTGAAAATGTCCATCACACAAGCCTAGGAAAAGAAGAAGAAGAAGAAAGAAATACACATATACCTATTTCATTATCTGAGAGTGTGGTACTGGGTTGTGATTATATGATGTAGGTATAACAATTAAGCATATCTAATTATATTGGCTCTACTGGGTATATGATAGTTTGAAGAGGATGACAACGACCGTTTGTCTGCTGTCAGTCACATCCCAGCAACGTTGCTATGAAAATCCACCTTATAAGTAACTTCCAGGCATGTTGATGAGCATCTTTAAGGAGAGTGCTGCCCTGCTAAGCTTAAGCTGTCATTTTTGGTTTTTAACATCTTTGACAATTGAATCTGCATGTTAAAATATATTATTTAATGCTTATTTGACTTTCGTACTAGCGGTTTAATTTAAATTACAACTAATGCACTGAATTAATAATACTAAATCTTCTTTATTAAATAAAGTGTGCTGCAAAAAAAAGAAAATCGCGGGGAAGAGAAAATATTTTCAACAAGACAGAGCTGTTACTCACATGGAGGATACTTGAGAGGGGGGTGCCTTTTGCATTTGTGTGTCTTCAAGATGTTTCAAAGGAGGAAAAAAACAAACAGCTGAGTAAGTACTTTTAATATTTAGATAATAACGTGCAGCAATACAGTAATGCACTGTACATCGTTTCCATGCCATATATCACGCTCCTGTGAAATCTAACTTTAATTAGACTGAGCTCATTTGGATCACAACAAACTCCAGCCTTATTCAGACAGCAACATACGTTAGGAACAATAGGATTAACACAGTGAGCGGCTAGCTCAGCATCTGTGACACCGCCAGTCCTCAACTCAGAGTGTATACCAGTTGAGTTAGGACAAGACTTGTGTGCAGGGTCTTTGAGTTCCTGTAATATTTCCCTCTTAACTAATCTTTCTATCATTTTTATGTATACACCAGCACCAGCAGGTGCACAGATCACTGATCTCCAACATTTTGTTTTCCATTTATACCACTTAACTAGGTCTGCGTCAAGGGCGACCAGCCTCCCTTCTCCCCAGCCAGCTCTTTGGCTCTGCCAGGTTGACGTCTTCCCAAGTCAACCAAGAGATGCAGTTTCTCTACTGAATCCTGGATTTTCCCAGGCTTCTTGCAGGCAGCAACGCCAGATTCCCAAACCACCTCAACTCGCTCCAATCGATGTGGAGGAGTAAAGAATTTACTCTGAGCCTCTCCTGGATGACTGAGATCCTTATCTTACCTCTATAGGTCCAGATAAAGCTTAGTTTGCGAGGTTGTATTTCCAGTCTGACTCTCCTGGTCACTACCCTCAATTCATGAACATACGTGAAGGGTTGGAACATAGCTTGCCCTACTGGTAAATTGAGAGCTTTGAATGTGTCTGTTTGGTTTCAATGGGAGTGAAAGCTCGGTTGATTTGGTTTGCATTGCTGGCGGTGTGTCAGAACCATTTCTGGTGCGTGCTTGGACTCCAACAGCGCTGCCCTTTGTCACAGATTCTCTTTACAACCTTTACAGAATTTCCAGATGGGTTGGCTTCCTTGAATGGAGACCTCCTGTAGTAACTGGGGCTGTTTGCAGCTGAATGTAAAGTAGTTCAGTGGAGAATCAGTACAAAAAGTCTAAGGCCATAGACCTCAGTCGGAAAATGCTAGATAGTGTACTCGGGTTGGGAAGGAGTAGCTACAGTACCTCACTACCTAAGAACCCCTAATACTGTGTGTGTGTGTGTGTGTGTGTGTGTGTGTGTGTGTGTGTGTGTGTGTGTGTGTGTGTGTGTGTGTGTTTGTGTGTGTGTGTGCGTTTTGTCAAAGCTTAAATTACTATTTAGTTTTTTTCTGCTTCTTTATCCATAAAAGAACATAAATTAGAGAAATAATATTTCTAATGCTTGTCTCCCTAAATATCCAAGCACTGATCCACTTCCGTGGAAGCAGAAGTCCTGAACCTTCCTCCTCTCTTTTTGACCGTTTGCACGGCCTTTTGTTGTTGACTTGTATTGATTTATGACAAGGTGGTGACAACTAGAGGAAGATGCATAAATGTTATTCACTTTCTGTACACACAGAAAGTTAAATGTACTTTGCTTCGGTTAGGAAGGGCCCTATCAACGCCATCACTAACGTAAAATGACATTAAGTATTTTCAGAGGCTGAAAATAGTAATTTATTTTGACTTCCGTCTGTTGCTTGAATCGTTTAAATAAGTGATTCTCAACTGGTGGGTTGTGGCCTAGAAGTGGGTCATGGACCAATTTTAGTGGGCCACAGGCCTTTTGGTTCACACAAAGGTGGGAATCTTCAGTAAAGCCACATAAGTTTGTGTCTTCTTAGAACTACTCAGTTGTTTCACTTCTTTTACTTCAAGTTTATGCATGAAAGCCCCGGTAACTCTGTACAATCTAAGGTTTAAACAGCCTCTTTTTCTTAATTAAATACATTTGAGAACTTAAAATTTTACCTTGATTTCCACTTATTTAGGGGCAACGATGGGTCATTATCGGTCTACTGTCACTAAACAATGCTTTGATTCACATTATATTGGTTCCAAAGAAAAGTTTGCACTCCTCACCATCTAGTAATGGAGTCCTGTTTTAAATCTGGAATTTTCCTTTGTAAGGGTCAGCAAAAATGGATGTAACTCAGGCATTTTGCACACTTTCTTTTCCCCACAAAAAAACTGTTAAAAAGGATGAAGCGTGTTTTTCCATTGCCCTCCGTGCTCATCCTCTTTCTTCTCAACAGAGCTCTCTACCTCACAGGTGATCTCTCCTGGGAATTGTTTAACAACGAGCACATGCAGGGTGGTCACAGCCATGTGTGAGTATACAATATAGCAGCAAGCTGGGCTGCTAGATGGAGTGAAAAGAAAGTGGAGAGGTGAAAGACGAGAGAAGAAGAAAAAAAGGAAAGCCTGACAAGGCAGTCTGGGAGGTTAAAAGAAGTGTAATAAAGACCAAAAATAAAGGAAAATAGACATGAGAAGAAGCAGAAGGAATATGGAAAGGGGAGAAACGCTAAGTGGGAAACGAAAGGTACTTTTTTACAGGAGAATAAACATATGACCAAAGGTAAACTGCCTGTAGAGAGGAGACAAAAAAGACTGCTGTAAAAGAGACATGTGGACTTCAAACACCGCACCAACCAGTTTTATATCTGTTGTTCTAAATGCGCAATGTAAACTGTGATGTTTGATACATTCCTGCCAGACGTTCACTGTATTCAGCTGCAAATGTTAGAACTTCCTGCATCCAGTACTTCTACACATCTATCATTGCAAGTTTCCCCCAATTTCTCATGATGAAATATTGTTTTAATGATTTAACTCCAATTTCCTTCTCTGCATTCGTTAATGGAATGTAAACGAAAACAGTAACTGCTAAATGCACAAAGATGATTACTGTTATTCATTCAGTGGAGGGCAAAAGGGCAGAAACCTAACTACTGACAATCAGTGTCCATGCTTTCTGTCAGACACGTGTCTGCTGACGGCCAACGCTGGCACTACAGCCCCAACGGAAACAAGTACATGTTTTCACCATATTTCTCTGTATTTGATTTTCATACACACAGATTGAAGAGTGACCATCTGAATCTGGATTCATTTAGTGTCCTTGTCATGGCTCCTTTCTTATTTTGTCCAATCATTCTGAACGTGTTGTATTCGTGGCATGTCAGACAGTAACGGCGTGCCGGATTCAGCTGTGGAATGCCACAACATGTTGACAATTTCAGTTTTTGTTTTTTTTCCTACCCTCCAGGGTGACCAGCAAGTTCTTTTGAACAACCTTTAAGATCCTTTCCCCAAAACATTTCAGCTTGACATGGAAGAGAGAAGATTTGCCTAAAGTGAAAATATGTTTGGTGGAAAATTCCTATGGTTAAAAAAGACAAACACTGGTTTGTGGAAAGGTGTAGGTCAGTGTTCAGCAAATCCAGTCCTCTAAAGACTTCTTTTATTTTAATTATTCCTGAATAGGAAAACCATGTAAGCTGATGGATGGAAGGTATAGATGCGGTGCATCACATTACCATCATGTTTATCACAGCACCATTAATCTTACAGAATGAATTACATGCTTGCAGCAACTTTTTAAGGTATTTTCACAGATTTGTGAATATTAAGATACCCAGGGGTGCCTGGGTAAGTAGAAAAAGACATTTACATTTAAAAAAAGTGATCTTTTAAGGAACAGTTCTACCATTTTAGCATCACAGAGAAAAGTGTGTATTTGATACTGAGAGTATAAAACTTGGAAAATGTCATTGTGTCCTTACATGACATCATCATGGCACTAAAATGAAATTCATATTTGGAGCCACAGATTCAAATTTTGCAGCAGTCTAACATCTTGTATAATGCAACCACAAGTAAACACATATTCGCTGCATAAATTAGTCACACAAGCTAATGTATGTAAACACCTAAGTTACAGTAATGTGTAAGTGAAGATCAAGCGGGGGGGGGGGACATGCAAGATTTTAATCTTGTTGCAGCAAATCACCCGCTCAGTAAAGCCCATAAACAGATTTCTTTTCATCTCCCAGCTGGTGACATCTATCATCAGAAACTTTGTGATGAAGAAGCACAAATCTGATAGCTCCATTGATTCATGCCATTATGAGATTACTGGCAGGCTTCAATCCAGTAATGCAGCATTCATACTCTGTCAGTAGTAATGGCTATTACAGAATATGGCTGTTCACCTTCATCTAGTCCTTTATTAAATCGATGGCTGGAAACATAGTCTGAATTTTTATTGAGTCCCAGTTCTCATCGGTAATTGCCAAGAAGGATGTGAACTCAGGGACAATCAATGATGACTCACTTAATGTGTTAAATAAATACCACATAATAGCCAGTGACAGAATCTGAATTTTTTTTATTTATTTATTTATTTATTTATTTATTTATTTATTTATTTATTTATTTATTTATTTATTTATTTATTTATTTATTTATGTTTCGCCTATGTTGGAAGATATTTTTTTTTCCAAATTAAGATTTTTGTACATTTCACCAGTTCATGAATAAAATAAGCTTATTTGTGATCACAGCAAAACATCTCAAAATTGCTGAACATGATCAAATAACGGTCTCCCAACTAATTAGGTCAATTGGCAATAAGGTCAGTGACATGATTGAATATAAGAAGACCTGGAATATTCCTGCTGCTGAAAATGCGTACATGTACGCATCATGGCTGCCACGCGTATCCTTCGTTTGTCTGACACGTCCCCCAAGAAATATACAACGCGTACGTGAGCTGCAATATACAGTTGGCCACTAGTGGTGCTGGTTCCCGGCAGATGAGCGGTCAGCACCGGTGAGCACCGGTGAGCAGCTCTGTAATCTGCTGCACTGGAGTAGAGCAGATTAGGTCGAGCAATCGAATGCAACAAGTCATCAGTTTTTATCTATTCAGCGTCAACACAGTGAAACTTCAGTGTATTAAAATATAGTGTTGGTGTTTGACATAGTCAATTTCCCACATCGGTAAAACCAGAGAAACTGACAACGGTCCAAATGGCGTTAATTTAATATACTGATAACTATCTCGAATGCAGTGGTTTTCCTGCCTCAACCACAAAAATAACCCTCAAAAAACCAGTTCAACCAGTTGTAAGAAATCCAAAAATAAAATGCTACACATTTCTTGTCAATGTGCCTTCCAACAGTTTCCTTGTTGTATAATTTATGGTTTTATTTTCTTAACTGATTTTACACTCTGCCCCCATGTGGAGACCACCGGTATCACCTGTCCAGGCCGCGTAGTCCTGAGCCAAGAAACATTCACAACAGTGCTGGTTTTTATGAGAACAGAGGCAAATGCTTGGACAAACTGCAAGGCCTTACACTCACAGGTAAAAATGTGCAGACATTCACCAGTCAGCAAAAATAAAATAAAACAAAATAAAATAAATGCATCTACAAATTGTGAAAGGTTTTCACAGTAATGTCACTTAGTGTAAAATTGTATGAAACAGCTTTGAATGTCTAACCATGTAGTACAATCAGAAAAAGTTACTTTTATTTGGTTTTATTTCTTCTCTTTGCAGACATTATTAAGATATTTATTCATTTTTATTTAACTTTTTTTCCTCATGAAACTTCAGTTGTAAACATCCATCTACTTTCCCATTTCAGACATGCAAAACATTCCAAAGCATTACTGGTATCAAGGCAATTTAGTCCCAGTAAGGAGGTAATAGAATCGGATATGAATCTTCAGTCCTAATATGTGCACAGCGGTGTATAATGTCGCCCCATGGGTTACTGTGAGTTTGGCATTTCATAGCTTGTTTGAATGTGTAATGTTGTTCGCTCTTAAGATAGTGTAGTTGAGATTAAGTCCTTCTTGAAAGAATGCACATACTGTTCCACAGGGAGGCCAAAATATTGAGTCACCTCTAATGTACAGATGATAACGGTGCCTTGCTGAAGGGCCTGTCTGCTTCTTGGTGAGTGCTGTAAAATAGCTGCAAGCTACTCCCGTATAAAATACTGCTGATGTCCTGCTACAACAACACCCATTATTTCTTAATGTGAGTGTGAAAGCAGTCTATTAGCTGGTGAGGCTGCACTCTGGAAGGCCGATGTTCCCCCTAATGGTCCTTTTGGGTGCACTGGAGAATCCCAGTATATCAGTTCAGCTCACTTCTAACCCTTTCTTCTTTGTTTCCTGACCCTTTTTTTTCTCTACAGCAGAGATGACTGAATTACAGACCCTCTGCAAAGATCACCTGGTTGGAGAAAATGTGCCTTCAGTTTAAAAGGATGTAGCACAGGTGTATCTGGAAACTAGTTCTACCAAAACAAACAAAAAGCTTTTTACAGCTGCCTCTTCCTTATGTGTTAATATGTTTAATGGCTTGGACTGAGGCTGAATAATAGTAAACACAGTGATGAGATAAAACGTGTTGAATTAAATGCTAACTATTTTCTAATTACTGAGTAACTAAATAATACTTTAGCTTTTAAACTCCATAGTGAGAGATCATATTTACAAACATTTAAAAATGCACTCTCAGTTTAAGTTGCTCTTTGGCCTGATGATCAGTTTAGGAGTTACGCTACTAGATGTGCTCAGAATTCCTCGAGACCTGTTACGCTGTCATGTTTTGGCTGACATGTATTTTGGATGCCAAAACTTACATGGATATTTAGGTGCTTCAACCAAACCACCTATTATGTTGAATTGTAGCTTTGAAAAAACATCAGTTAGATAATCAAGGGATGTTGCAAAGTGAGACACATCAGAAGCAGAGATGCAGCACCATTCAAGCATCCATCCTTCCACTATCCGTCTTCCTTATAGTCCATCAATTAACATTCATTTATCCATCCATCTATCCAGCTGAGTCAATGGCATGGCTGTGATAATAAAAAAGGAACTGTTCAGCTGTAAAATATTCCTTTCACGTAACATTTCTTTCATTATCTCTTCTTATTTTATCCCTCCCAAGAACATAAGAGATGGTTAATTGAACTAAATGCAAGCTTTGGGATGAATTAAAAGTTCTGATTTGACTTTAAGTTGTTTAAATTGCTATTTGTCCTGTCAGGAAGGTCGGCGAAAGCTGCAGATCTAAGGGGCATTGTAGTGCAGGTGACAGAGCACTTGAACGCAATAAAAGCCTGGATATACGAGTTAAAAGCGAACACTTGAAGATGCACATAAAGCCTCACAACAAGCGCACTCAGTCAATTTGTAACTGACATTTTATACATATAGATTTTATTTCATTATCTGACAAAATAATTAGATTTATTTGGTATTCAACTAACAAACACATTCTGTGTGGTTTGTAGTGGTGAGTTGTTTTCAAGGTTTTACATAACAAATGGCAAAAAGTACTTAGTGTCTTAAAGTGCACATTTATTGATAGAGCTCACTGATAAATGACTCGGGGCTAAAGTTTTGGGGATTTTTTTTGCATGTGACTAGAAATTTCTGAAATGTTTTTTTTTTTTTTTTTTTTTTTTTTTAATGAAAGAACAGCTAAATACCTCCTTGTCATGATCCTGCACTGGTTGTCTGTTTTCTTTTCGTTTTCTGTCATAACTCGGCTGGGCAGGTCTGGAATCCTTCCTCCTGGGTGGGGCCTGGGCTTCGGCTCTCCTGCAGCTGCAGCAGTCTTCCCCAGCATGCATTCCCTTGTTGTGCGAGAAGTGATTCACCCACCTCTGTTTCCAACTGGCCTCCTCTGTGTAAACCAGCTCCTGTGAAGATCCCCCCTGTAGATTATTTACCTCAACCTCCTGCCTGCCCACCCACTTTCCTATGGCTCCTGCACCCACCAAGGACAACCAGTGGCTCCTCTAAAACATTTTCTGTCATCCATTTCTGGCAAAGACAGACATCCATTCAACTCAAGTAACAACACTGGAGTTTCATCTTCAACCATCCCTCGAATTAACACGCCTAATCTAGCCAAGAATAGACATACCGCTAACGAATTTTAATTTGGTTTGCGGGAACATCTAGTTATCAACTTTTGGAACTCATAAACTACCCACAAGTCTTGGAGAGCCAGTCAAATCAGTCCTTGTAAAGAGAATCTCTGGGCTGACTTACACGATGATGACAGAGAACGTTGTAATCTGGATGGTAGCAGCATCGATAGCTGCAGCTAAAGACTAGCGGCCGTTTAAATCGGCTTTGGCATCGACTCAGATTTACCGTGCAAAGGAATGGTCCGAGTCCTGTCTGTTCAATTAAAAAAAAAAAGAGTCTATGTCTAGTCTCTGTTTGGCCAACAGGCTCTGAATACAATACCTGTGTCATTGCTCTGATTGGTCGTAGCGCTAACCAATGGAAAAGGCAGTTTGACATGCAACTGTCGGCGCCACTTCTTGGATGGGGAGGCTCTTGTTTTCGGACCCTATATCCGTCTAAATTTAGGTCTGATCTATCAGGTTAGAGCTCATCTCTTCTTCGGCGACTCTAACCTCGTTATCACACTGTTGTCCGGATTCCCGGACTCTCCAGCACATTGGTTAGACTTCCCTGGGTTTTGCTCCAGTCACGTTACTTTGGCGGCACAAGCCATGACACTCCTACACCCTATAAAACTGAAGACACTTTTACTTTTCCAATGTCCTACACCCCATTGGCTAAAATTACACAATCACCAACGTATATATTTATATATCCATAAAATTGGCTTTATATAAAATGGCCATAATTGTTTTATTAATATAAAATACTATTTGTCCCAGTCAATCCGCACATTTAAAGACTGTAATGTAGCACCACATCTATGTTTATTCAGACATCGATGTGTAAAAACAGAGGTGTGTTTTTTTAAGGCCTCTGAATTACATTTGCAAATTTGAGTATTCACAGCGTTAATCTCTAATTTCCACCAAAACACATAAACTGTTGAGTGCCCACTTGTGAAAACACAGTCCAAGTGTCCACTTGACAGGCTTTTGAGTGGATGAGAGCTGGCTTGAATTAAGAAGGGTCATTAGTCTATTGTCTGGTTCACAGCTGCTCGGAAGACCGGAATACATCTGGATGGTTCATTGAGATACACAAACTACCACCTCTGGCTCCTAAGTATTCAACAATATATTTATGCAAATGAAGGGATGGTACATACTTGCCAAAATAATACTGCAGGTATTTTGAATAAATGTGCTACGTAAATGGAGGACGGAGAAAAAAAAAAAGCAAACATAAACAAAACCTTAATTCAGGAACTGAAAGTTTCCGACTGCACAGGGTTTTCTTGGCACACGATTTGCTCAAAGTCATTTTCACATTGTTGTTCAGAGACATCTCAGCACTAGCTACGTGTCTGGAGGTCTGGAGAGAGAGATTCTTGGACAGAATATTTGGTCTAGTAATTACTTGATGTGTTAGCCATGAGCAGCCGTTCTGATCACACATTGTTGCCACCAATTCTCACAGGATGGGCTGTACCTTCTGCCACGGGTGTGCGGTTGTTTTTGTCAGTGCTGGAGAACCAGCCATACATTCTGAGTTTATGTAACCACTAACTAGGTGTTAGTTTTCATTTATTAATACGCACTTAGTGTCCCTCTTTAACAGGTCATTTTTATTAATTATTCCCCTTTTTAAATTCAAATTTTGAAAGTATTTGATGTTTGTTTCTCTTTGAATGTCAACATGTGTAACAGCAAGAGGTGACCTGAGAAGCAGATGTGTGAAAGCATGATAAGATTTGGTGTTCCGTACTCCACTGTGGTTTAAACATGGAAAACGAGGAAAACATATCCTGTCAAGGTACAAAAAGGCCCTTGGATCTACACATTTGTGATTTATGTTCACCTGAGAGGTGTGTAAAGTCCGTTTCCACAGTGAGAGGCTGAATGTTAAGTGTGCCGGTGCAGGTATTTGGGATTATCAGCCATGGGCAGATACTGAATATAGATTATAAATGTTTCCTTGTCTTTTATCTATTTGTTTCAAGTTAGGCCCTGAACCCTGCCAACCCCACTAAGGGAGATGCTGTGAACGTGCGCATGGAAACCAACAAGAAGAACATGAGACCTAAACGCGTTCCAATTGCATAATCTGGTGTCGTCTTTGCCTCAAATGCTGGAAAATGTTAGGCAAATAATCAAAACTGGGATGTATTTTTAATGAATGAAACACACCAGATCTGAAAAATAGGACCAGCCTTTGCTGTTTTTGAAAGATTTGAGCATTTTTACATACAACAACCGGTTTTACTGTCTTACTTTCATTTTCTTGTTACACCATCATGTGGTTGGTTTAGTTTGTTAGCTGATTAAGAACATTTAATGGGTTAACATAACACGAGTCAAAGCAGTGGTCTTCAACCATGGTCTTCAGGACCCACTGCTGCATGTTTTAGATGTGTCCCTGCTTCAGCACAGCCCACAAATGATGGCATCAGTAACAGACTTGTGCAGACCTTGATGACAAACTGCTGACAACCATTAATTCAAATCAGGTGTGTTGATGCAGGGAAACATGTAAAAACATGCAGGACAGCGGGCCTGAGGACCAGGGGTGAAGACCACTGCTCTACAGCCTTTACAGAGATGAATTCACTTCATATCAAAGAAAAATTGAAGCAAGTTGTGTGTGAGTGTGCGTGAGAAAAATAAATAATTTAAAAGTGTAAAGCAATAAATAAGTTTGTGGAAGTAATTTCCATCATTCCAAATGTTTTTGCTTGACACAAAATGATTGTAGTCTTTGCCCTGAGAGCAAGATACAGTTTTATATTATATTATTTCAGGATATTATGCACTTTTAAAATAGCATAACTATTCTCCACAAAATGAATTTAGTGACATACTGATGTATAAAAGACATACGTACAAAACAGACAATATAAAAACACCTGAAGTGTTTTATATGATCTTTTTATTAACAGAACTCTTTGAATGCACCACAATGATCTAGGATGTTTCACAGTAGATCTAATAATTCCAGTTTATTTCCTATTTCTTCCCAAGATGCCACCAAATAAATCTGTTTTTGAATGTTGGCAGATCATGGTTCAACTGCATTTACAGAAAAGCACACGTATGGACACGATCAGTAAATAAAAGTCAACATATTCTATAATGTTACTCAGTAGCAGGTAAAGAGCATCATATTTACCGAGCTGAGGTCTCAAGCTGCCATCTTTAGTCCCATGGTTTGTCAGCTGACCTCTGACAGGCTAGTCCACATCGGTCCAGCGGTCCTCAGAACTGAACTGATGCTGGTCTATGAAGCTCTGAACTGTTTAGGACCAAAATCCATCAGTGACCCCCTGACCCAGTATGAACCTTCCAGACCCCTCAGGTCATCTGGATCTGGTTTTTTATCAGTTCCCAGAGCCAGAACCAGACATGGAGAAGCTTCCTTCTGCTTATCTGCTCCACATGTCTGGAACAAACTCCCAGAAATCCTCAGATCAGCTGAAACACTCAGTTTATTTAAATCCATGTTGAAGACTCAACTGCATTTGAATAAAGCTCCAAATCTGCACTGATACTTTTAAGCTTAAGTTTCAAAACTTGATCATATTTTAATTTATTATTTTTATTTATTGCTCTTTTCTTTATTTTGTTTAATTTTTAAATCATGCCTTTTTATTTCCTGCTATGTGATGTTTTTTAAATGTCTCTGTAAAGCACTATAAATCACCTTTTTGAATTGTGCCAAACAAATAAACTTGCCTTGCTTTGACAATTCTGAATCTGATTCTGCAAAAACATGTATGGAAGGGTTTGAGGTATTGATGTATTGATTTCATTTACAGGAAATTTTTTTTTGTTTTTTTTTAAGTAATGAAAAACTGAAAATGCATCTGACCAACAACAGAGATGCACATGTGCATGAGCCTTCAGCTCTGTGAATTTGACCAATAAGAAAACACTTGAACCAAATCCTGTCTTTAGAAAAAAGCCTTTTCCTTATTCCTCTCAGTCCGATATCCTGAAAGCTCCTCTTACAGGTGCCAGAGCTTAAAATTAGATGAAAATTAGCATAAAATGGCCACTTTAAACATCAAATTTGATGTCACAGGGAGTATGAATGAAAAAAGTGCACATTTCATATTTCAAAAGAATAATGTTCTAACCCTCGAGTGGTAACAGCAGATGGTTGTAATGAATAACAGCTGTCACTCTGATGTTATTAAAGTACCATCATTGCAAAAGACCTAAAGTAGGAACTCGGAATTTTGAGAATATTAAAAAGCAGTTACAGAAAATATCCACTCCTCTGTCAAATTTAAAAAATATATAGTACACTATTTTGAATGAGCTTCCTAAATGTTATCATTTTTCATTAACCTTCCATCATTTTACAATATTGATTCTATAAAAAAAAGTTTCTCACTGTAAACATTAGTACATGGTACTTTTTAAACACAGGCCTACAGTCATTATTGAAAATTAAGCAAATATGATTGTTGTCTCAGGGACAAAAAAAGAGAAGCGTGGACACAGTCTAAAGATCTCGTCTTTAATTATTTGCATACTAATTAGCTCTAGTTTTAAGGTAAATCCTTAACAGATACCTGAGCTTTGTAAAATCCTATCCTACTTAAAATCTTCCGCCAACATTGTAGTCTCAAAGAAGCTCATCGTCACAGGACAGAGAAGTTGGTTGTCACAAAGTGTTTGATAAGTGCCAACCTGAAGAGAATTTCAGGGTCTCCAACACTTCTGCAGTTTGTTCCCAGCTCCCACAGGTCAGTCAATGATGTTCTCAATGCAGAATAATGTGACTCCACAGGACATTTTAGAGAGGATCATATTTTAAGGTTTCAGCTCAGTATTCAGTGCTGTCATGATCAAAGTTCTCAACTTCAAACTCTGAGCTCAACATCTCTCCTGCCATCTGTCAGTGGATCAGCACTGGTGCCCTACAGGGATCTCTCTTCTCCTCACTATATTTTGTCTACTACACCAGTAACTGTACCTTCATGGATCCAACTGTGAAGCCTTTGATATTTTCAGATGACACAACAGATAATGGACAGCCATCCTTGGTGGCCACAAGTCTGCATAAAAGAGCAGCTAGTGTTGATGGTGCAGTCAGAACCTCCTGGAGATGATCGTGGAATTTAGAAGATGCCTATAAACAATGCCTCCCTGCCAATGTGTGGGTATAAAGCAACCAACGCTTTGATAGAACTATATTTGAAGATAAATGTGGTGCAATATCAGTCAGTTAAAGGTTTGTAAAATAGCAAATATTGTGATCTGGTCTCTGAGCTCTAAGATCATTTTCTGACATGCCGACTCAATCAACACAGAAAATTACTAGCGACTTAATGGTGATCTTCTTAAGTTACAGCCTGATATTACATCAATGATGAACTCTTCTGTTTATTAGACCAGTGAACATCATTACATTCATATTATTTCATGGATAAAGTAATGGCATAGCTTAAGATTTTTTTTTTTGTTTCGTTTTTTGCAGAACTTATTCAGGCAATCTTATTTTCATACTATTGGAATGACTTCCCAATTAAAATCTGAACACATAAGACTGGTCAACTCCAATTCCAATAAAGCTCATACGCTATTTAAAAAAAAAACTAACAACAGAATTCAGTTATTTGTAAGTTTTATTCCCAATAGAACACAGAAAATGTGTAAAATGGTAAAAGATTAGGCATTTTACTGTTTCATGCAAAATATCATTCAAAGTTTGGGCAAGAAAACAACGAAAAGTAGATGGCCCTCCAAAAGGAGGAACACATTGCAAGTAATTAGGTGAACTGACAACAGGTCCTGGTGTGATAAAAAGAACATCTTAAAAAGGCTCTCATGGCTCTCAAAAGTAAAGATGGGCATCTTCCATCTGTCTGTCCACAGACAGTCTGATGGTGCAGCAAGCAGGGGTACACCCTGGATAAGTCACCAATGCATTACAGGGCAGATAAATACAAAGACTTGGAATATCTCACATGACAGAGAAATGCCAACATCTTAACAGATCTATCGCTGTCTTTTGCATGACTTTACTGTACTGTCTGTGTCTTCTGGTAGAAAACTGAGGCAACCCCAGAGATCAGTCAACAGTCTTTGTTTTGACCTCAAACAAAGATCTCAAATGGGCAAAATCTTCTTTTCCAGTTTGAACTGATGACCAGGGATTAGTTGTTGTCATAGCTTAATTGTGTACAAGTTATGAGAAGCACTACTGACCTGTAGCACCAAAACTCACACGTATCCATGGCCAGGGACAAAGCCTGAGCTTGCACACAGTGGTGCGACATGATGGTCTTTTAAATGCCATTTAGTTATTGCACCTGGACAGCTTGTTGGCTAAAATAAAAAGGGAACTTGGTACATAGTGTCAGGGGTTATGGTTTTTGGATTGGGTTTTTCTTCTCTTCTGTGTTTTCAGTGAATGTGAGTGAGACCACTGGATCCAGATCCAGCTCCCTGGTGGCCCTGATTCCTAATCATCACGCCACTTACTTAAACTTGAACCAAAGCCAGTGCTTTTGCTGTTTTGACTTTCCATTTCTATTCTACAATAAAGAAATTGCTTCTGTTTTACTTACCTGTCCTCAGTGCTCAGTTGGATTCTGCCTAAAAAGATTCACTAAGCAATAACACATTAACAAATGCTTTGGTCACAAATGTAGTGGTCTGTGGCAGTGTTCTGAGATATTGTAATTGTCAAAATGCCATGCTGTGGCCGAAAGCGTAGGCACATTCAAAAACTTCACGATATAAAACAAAGACACAGGAGTTTCATGCTGTAGGATACTCATTAGTCACCAAGCTAAAGGAAAGTGGTCACTGGATTTTACATAACTGGTACATTTCTTAACAACCCATTAGCTCTTGTTTTTGTGTGTTTGTGTTGCAATATTTGAATGTGAATGAGACTGCTGTGTTAGACTAAGGTAGGATGCTTAAATGAGTTGGCGCTCTTGTCAGAAAGGGGAAAGTAAAATACACAAGGTATTAAAAGTAGGAAGGTATGCCATTTCTATCATAGTTCATGGTTGAAAAAGTTAATCTGTAGCCAACGGAATAATGAAATAGTCAGCCAGAAACTGTTTGTTTCTAGTGGTATCATCCTAACAAATCACCACTGCCATAAACAGTTTGTGCCAAGGATGCGACTCTTTGTCCTTGTGCTAGAAAACCATTTCTCATAGCTCAGAGAATGTGTTTAAGTAAATATACTGTTAACCTTGGCTGTGAGTGAAAAGACTCTAAAAAATTCGATTTTAAACCATCTCCTCCCTCACAGCTTATGCTAACAGTAACAGATAATTGTTACATAACCATTTTACTGCAATAATTTTTAATACAAGAACCGTGCTCTCTATTCTCAAGTACAGGAAACCAAGGAGTTTTGACAAGTTTTGTAAAATTAAGAATGTTAGATGGTATGGAGCAGCATTTAAACCTGCAAAATACAAAGCATCCATTGACTGACTCCAAAAACAGAGCACCATAACTGAACTTTGTGGAGTAAAGATAGCAGAACACATTTTTTCTTATCATTATACTGTTGGCCAGCAGGTGTCACTGTTTGTACGACTTACTGTCAGTTTCTCTAATAAAATGCCACAATCACAAAGATGTGCACTTTAATCGCATTATCTCTTAAAATGGATGAGTCATGCAAGATATGTGCA
Source organism: Xenentodon cancila (assembly GCA_014839995.1). Classification (NCBI taxonomy): domain Eukaryota; kingdom Metazoa; phylum Chordata; class Actinopteri; order Beloniformes; family Belonidae; genus Xenentodon; species Xenentodon cancila. The sequence continues at coordinate 3,833,003 of CM026208.1, forward strand.
CAAAATCATCTGATTCCTAATAAAATACTTAGAAACAGTCAGGTTCTTATATAAAGAAAAAAAAACATTTTCTTTTATGTTGAGGAAAAGTTATGTACCTCGAAGTAAGTGACTACTGAGGTATGAAGCACTTTTTTTTTTGTTTGACAGCACCTGTGATGCTTCAGACAGGATTAGATTTTACTCAATTTTACTTTGGGTGAGATGTCTATACGATCATCTACTGTGGTAGCAAAGTACTATTTAAATATACCAAGCAGAACTAATAATGGATAAGCACACTTCTCCTAACAGCAAGTCAGGCAAAGAACATTTTATCACAACTCTGCTTGAGGACTTGAGTCAGATATTTAATCGTCCCTTCTCTGAAAATCAGACACTTGACTCTGAAAGTCATGTCTAACCCATATGAAACAACTTCCCTGACTTAATGTGTTTTCTGACACGCTCTGTCAGGAAAACAATGAGTGGGTGGAATATCCATTGCAAAAAGCTTAGAGGTACTACAAGATACATTATCTTATTTCTGCTTGTGTACAGTTCTGTAAACATCTTTGCTCATATTGCCACAGGTTTGATGTCTCCTTCCCACTTCCCTGACTGAATTAACTGCTTGTTTGAACACTCACTGGCATCTTACTCTTTAAATCTGTTCTCTTCCCCTGCTCATCTGCCTTCCGAGCTGATGTCTAAATGAGCAGGCCATTGCAGCAGCAGCACATCATTAAGAGAAAGCGGGGAAGGTCAAGATTATAAAGATGAGGAACAATTAAAAAACCCACAGAGACAATGTAGCTCTGAAAAGGTTAACATACCCTTCCAGCATATGCACAATCAAACAAATGTAGACACATTTGTGGAGGAGCTGGTGAAAAGCAGGCTCTAATACACATACTCTAGTCACAGTGCAAGTGGGAGAGAACAATCCACAGACGACATGTAGCTGAAAAGACACAGCCACATTCACACTAAGAAGACACCAAGAATATGAGCATCACTTAGATTACAGCAGAAAACTGTTGGCACTTTACAGTGCTGTTCCAGTACTGTTAACCGTAACGTAACAGGAAGATCGACTAGCTAATAAAAAACCTGGGATGAAACTTATTTATGTGCTGCTGCATTTCTCACTAGCCAATGCTCACATTAAAATGTGTTGGAGATTTGTTTGTCCACATATTTATAATTTTGTGTAGTTACAATACATGTGCAGAAAACACAGGATGGTAGCATTTCACATTTGCAGTTTTTTGTGGGGGGGTTCAGAACCTGTGGGGGGTGACGGCTCTGGGGCCACAGGCTGCCTCTTGACTGGTCTTGACTGCCTGGCATCTTCATATTTGTATGTATGATCATACTTGTACGCATGTAACACAGACATTTAAAAATACTTATAGACCTACATCCATCTCTCGCTTCCTTATTCTCTCTCTCTCTCTCGCTCTAGTTCACTCTTTGCTCTCGCATGTGCTCACTCTCTCACTCTTGAATGCGCTCTGGCGCTCACTTTGTCACATGCGCTCACTCTTGCTCGTGTCTTTATTTCAACCTAGATCACTCCAAGAGCATCAAAATAGCTTTAGCAATGACTCCCTACAGGAATGAGAGATGTGCCCCGTACTTTTTCCACATCACAGCCATTACTGTACCACTCAAAATAGTGAGGACATCATCAAATATGCCGATGACACCAAAAAAATGACACTAATTTTTGAGTGGAACAGTGTATACACAATACCTTGATCCTCAATAAGACCAGAACCAAAGCGCTGACTTCACTATAATAACACAGAGTGAAATTAATTCCTTATCATCAAGGACTGTTCAATCTGGACTTGTTCTGGGGCATCAAAGTGTCACATTATTGATAAAACTAAATCATTAAAAAAAGAATTGAATGTAAAGTACTATAACTCTTTGGAATATAAAAGTATTTCCTCATGACATATACATATTTTAATTGGTGACAACTATCAAAGACTTGAAGCTAACAATGATGACTGCTTTGAATGCTGGGTTATAGTAATTAGACATCCATGAAATTGAGAAGCGGCATTCCCTGTACAGCAAGGATTGCTGTTTTGTCAGAATTAAGCTTCAAGAGAGAAAAAGACAAGGCAAGGAGAATTTGCTAGTCAACTCTGACAGGAGATGGCTTGGAGAGTTCACCCTAATGGAAGCCAAACTTTTCCTTTGGCGTTGGCCAAAAAAGCTACGCCGTGACACTAAAATGACCAAACATTATTCTGATGTTCATTGTGAGAACAAGATGCATGCCACTGGCCTGTTGGTGGTTATTATGCTAAATTCAAAGTGGCTGGTAAGACAAGGAGGAGACGAATTGTATACTAAATATTAAGGTAAATATCAAAAGCATTATGATGGACAGGGCCTGCTTTGCCACCTCGCATTGGTACCTAGTGCCAACTCATTATGAAAAAAAACATTGTTAGCTAAATGATCTTTCTAACTTTTCTATATGAAAACACAGGTCACGAGTTCACTGGCCAATGTAGTTGTCAATGTAAGACGTTGAGCATAAGCATCCACATAATCAACCTTATAATTTCTGTACAACTGTCAAGGATAAAAAAAACAATAAACCAGAGGAAAAAAAGTGTCATCATTCCATAAAGTCTGAAGTACCAAACTAACTCTACTGCCCCCGTGTGGTAGAAAATCTACGGGTGCAGCTTTAAAACGAAATCTTATCAATTCTATTAACTATGTAAATTTTTTAAAGTGTAAAAATATATTTTACTGGTGCAAACCAGGTGTCAAAGATTATGAAAACATAAACAGCTCCATCTCCTGCAGATAGACTCTTCATCGTGTTCATAGTGGTCTGATACTCAGATGAAATGTATAATGTTTCTTCTATCCCTCCTTCCTTCTCAGCACCTCTCTCAGTTCATTACTTTCAAGGTTTTACTTCTCTCATCACAAGTTTTCACCTTTTCACTTCTGATTTTTCATCTCTTGTCTTCGTCTTTTGGGGTCGTGGTATATTTCCCTGGGTGTTCACTTACAAGATTATCTTGTGTTGGGGAGCTGGCCCTCCGGTAGAATTAATTGCATCCAAGGCTGATAACAGAGACAAGGGGAGGGGGAGCACAGATTACAATTGGCCCCAGCCAGATAAATAGCATCAACTAACAAAAACACCATGTCTAATATCCTTCCAACTTCTTTTTGCTCTTTTTTCGCCTTTTATTTTTGCCCACTTCTTGATTTCTTGGTCTCTTTGGCAAACATATATTAGTTTTAGTAATAAAATCTTTCAGCTTCATTTCTATTAACCTTAAAGGTTGAAGCTGTTTATCAAGCTATCAGTCAACATTTAATATCTCAATCTCTTAAAGGTAAATAAAGAATTAAATGAACTAGTTGTCCATCTGCTATAATGGTCGGAGAATTTCACACCCTTGCAAACACCATCTTCTTTTGATAAATCCATTCACAATAAATATTCTGCTGATACTGATATCATGAACAAGCCAATTTAATGTTGTCCACATAAAAAATGTAAAAATAAAATACAATCAATGTAATTATCTATTTATTTTTAATAGACAGGATCATGTTAAGATATTTGTCTGAATACTGACTACATGTAGGAAATGTTCTGTCAAAAGAGGCAAACTTATGGTCCCATTAAGGGTAAAACAAATGTTAAAACAAGGTCTGCATCAAAAATTGAAAATAAAATTTAAAATAATAATAATCCTCTCTCATGCCTCGCCCGTTCCTCTGTGGTTAGTTGTCCTCTTCAGGCTCTGGTCCTCTACCAGATGATTTCATACACGTATATATTATGAAGGGGCCAGGACTGAGAACACACACATATTCTCATATGGAGGTGGCACTCAACAAAAAATAATCCCAGTAAATGAAGGGGTTTTATTGACACAAGCGGTTTTAAGGTTTTTACTTACGTCAGTGGAGATAATGTCCTGTAGCTATGGCTAAAGCTTTGCTTGTCACTATATTGGTAGTTTAGATGGAGGGATAAGCAAAACACATACGTCTTTGAATTGCAACATCTGACCAGTAAATTTCAAACTGAGGTAACAGAGTTATATAAGTATTGTATTTCTACCTTTTCTTGGTAGAGCTGTGTTTTTGGTGCCAATTCCCTGCCTGCCTGTCAGCAAGTCAACATAAAACCCATCAGGTCAAATGCAATAAAATGTAGTGAAAGACAGGCTCCCCAAAAGAAATCTTCAAATCCGGTCTGGTTCTGGATCACGTCTGTCTCGGTCTTGGTGGGAGACGTGCTGTCTAGGGGCTCTTCTACTTGTATGGTCTCATCTACGTCTACTTATTTCAACCCTAAATAAGCTTTTGTGGATTTTTCTTCTCTTACAACCTCTTCCTCTGCAGCATCTTGTGAAGCATGACTGATATCCTCCAGGTAATTTATTACACTTCACAAAGATCCCTCTAGACTCATAGAAAGCCTGATGGAAACTGTGTTCTGTAATCCCTCTGATAAGAAAACAAATTTAAATGTCTTATATCAGAGCTGTTTGAGTTATTATTTATGTTATTATTATGTTTGTTGAGAAATTTGCTCTCCATGGGGCACATTGTCTGGTAATTACACCTTGTATCATGTCAGACCAGTAGAAAGGTTTTGAAGTGCTGTAGCCTCAATATGAAGCTTTCTATGTGTCCCGGTGGGCAGATAGTAATTATTTTATATTATAACCTCTCTACTAAGCTGTCGTGATTACAGCTGCATATCTGGAAACTACTGCTGGGAAACGTTAAATGAAAGGCAACATTTTAAATTTGTAAACAAAAGAATAAAACACGCTGAATGGTGGAAAGAGAATACCTGAATAAATATAAATGAGGGAATAGCTGATATATTTTCTTCTTTTATATCCGTCATGAGGATAATGTCACAGTTTATAATTTTGTAGCCCAAAAAGTTACTGTACAGCAATGTTTGATTTGCTCACTTTTTGTTCCCTTTTCCTCCTTTGAAAAATATGTTTACTTGCATTTCTGGTTTGTTCAACATTAGAATGAAATAACAAAAATAAACAATTATTTTCTGTATTCAGTAGTTTTGTGGGGTTATGGATCAGTGATGTGCTGGTTATGGTTATGGCCTTGTATCAATGCTTTGGAGAAAGTAAAACACAAGGTAGCTTTGTCTAACTGAAGCATTTACACCCCCCTGCTCTGACAAATTCAACTCAGAGTTAAACAAGGCTGCAAAAGAGTATTGTTAAATGTATCTGAAACAATGCAAAGTGATTTTACTCTCTTTAAAAGCTGACCTGCCATGCCAAAATTCGTCAGCAGACTTTTGAAGTAGCTGCCAGACTTGGCCACTTCCCTATTATTATACACAACATAATCAAGTGTGCTGCAGATCACATAACCAGCAGTGGACCATCGTCAGAGTCACTGCTCCAAATCCCTCCCATACAGCCTGTGCAGCTCACCTCCACTGATTCTTCCTCTCATCTCCACATGTCCTGTGTCCGATTTATTTCATTTCCCGGCATAGTTTCCCAGCAAGTAACCAGATGCATTTCCTCTGACTAACATAACTTTCATTGGAAATGTAGTGATAACAAAGCAAATGTCATTTAAACTATAAAATTCAACAGTGTCAGAATTTCTGACTCGGGGCCAAAGTTGGACCAGTTTCCAGAAAAGGAGTTTCCTCTCGACTGCGTGCCCTCAACGTTGTTAACTTTGAAAAAAACTGGACAAACCAGAAAACAGTTCTGCACTTACTACTTTTGCCATCTTTATTATTAATCTGTATTACCATTACTATGTTCCTTCAGCATAAATTGTGATAGTTTCTGCAGTTTTGTTTATTACTGTCTTATTGTCAGTGATGGTCTTGAACACCGTTTCACTGTTTCTAATTTATATTTCTCAGTATCATCAATACTGAACATATTCCCAATTCACCGCTAAAGGACTAGTTCTTTAAACTAAGCTTCTCATTAGCGGGTATGGCTTGATCGATTATTCTATAAACGATGCCCATAACCTGTTACATTTTATTGTATTTTGGAGCACATAACTTAAGAGCAGTGTATTATTAGTACATTAGATTTTCCGACCACTAGGTAAAGAACTGGTTTAAGGTCAGTTGGTTCATGCAAAATAGGGCGCTTTAGATTGTGCACGACTCACTGATAATGCACATGCACTCGGATGTTGCATCTGCTCCTCGCACACCACCCACCATTACATGTGATGGTTTGGACTTAAGCGTTTGTCCAACAAAACTTTTCAGGTGACATGAAGCGGTTATAGAGGTTACATCTTTACCTGGGAACATTGCTGCGCTCCCATCAGTGGATATGACTATGATTTATTCTCCCTCCCTCCACCACTCTTTACGAGTCACAACAGCGGATCTTGTAAACTGTCAAAATTCTTTGTGAGATTCTTTGATTTGAGACTCCTTCCTTTAAACATTATACATTTTTAGTTTGAGTTAAAATGTTTCATATCTATGGAATTGGTGACATTACTGAAGTCTAACCGAACAGCTTGGGGGGAAATCAGATGTTTTATGTGTTAATATTTGAAGTGTAGATGATTAAATATGTAAGTTAAATACATCTGCACATTAAAGAAAGAGAAGAGACAAGTAATGATCTGATAAAGAGAGTCCAATCTTTGATGCATAAAAGCCATGAAAAATGGCCACACTTTCAGTTTTAGGGTTTTTCCTTAAGATAAGCCGTTTGGTCCTCACCAGATCCTAAATAATAGTGTGTGACTTATTTGTCTAACAAACCTTAAGTCCAAATCCACAAACTGTAGAACCACTAAGTACCAGTAACACCAAATAACAGTCAGAAACCCATTTAGCAGCCAGAAATTCCTTTTTGTTTTTTGGAAGGATTTTGGTTCAATTCCTTCACAGTATTGCTTCAGCTCATTAAAGTTTGTTTTTAATTACAGTCCACCTACAACATTTTAGAGGTCCTGACTGTGACTCGTCTACTGCAGCACCTTGTTTACTTTTACAAACCATTCAATGTAGATTTGCTTGTGTGCTTCAGATCATCATCCTTTTTGGATGACCGGGGGGGGGGGGGGGGGTTACTTTCATTTGGAATATTTAAAAAGACATTTGGTGGGGAAAAAAATGTATATGTATGTTGTTGTTTGTCTGAAAACATTTCTCTAATAAGGCCCGTATGGTTTTTTATATTTGTCACCCCACCCCACAACCCCACGGCGTGCACACACACACATTCACAAAAACACTATTAAAAGAGTGGTATTAACTTTTTCACATAACAACATGTTCCCATCCACATCATCAACTGAGCTGCTACATCTCGTTCAAAGCTGAACCTGAAATGCCTGAAATAACTGGAAAACAAAATTTACAAGGATGCACAGTTCTGGAATTTTTTCATGTCTTAGTTACACTGTACATTTTCAAAATATCATGTATTCCTACGTGACCACTCATAAATGCACAAGTTCTAAATGTCTCACTTGGATTTGGCTTAATTAGCCACTAGGAGAGGTATAAATAAGTGCGAGCGCACCTTTTGTTTAAGATGCTATTTTGAGGATAAGACTATCTTCAAAGGGATCTGCACTTTAAGAATTAGCAGAATAATTAACGCACTGCTGGAGTAATAGGCCCAGTGGACATATGACGTGAGGATGCACAAACACACAAACGCGCACACACACACACACACACACACACACACAGAAATGCAGTGGGCACATGCACGTTCTGAAGGCAGTTACATCAGCACGGATATCGAGGTTCAGAGTAAACCTTATCGTTCATTGTGCAGTTGTAAAATGATCCCTGAAACAACGCAAGAATAGTTTAATCTACAGCTGTATTTTAAAACTGCACATTAAAATAAACACATTGCAAAAACACACTAAGAGCAGGATGGTGGGCTATTGAGGTGTAATAAAAGGAGGACTTGTGACGTCTGCAGGGACAGTTTTTTGTCTTCAGTCATCTTATAATTTCATCAGTCATTTTTCAAAGAAGAAGTGAATGCACCAAAAAAGCTTCATTCATCGTCTTCTCTCCTTTCTGAACACTCTGAATCTGCCTTTTAATCTTGCTTTCAGATTGTTGTTTTTTTTTTGTTTGTTTTTTTTATAGAGTTATGGAATTTATCATATTCTTTTCCTTTTTTCTATTCCGTGTTTCAGGTTTCGCTTTCTCATTTGGCCAATCTGTTCAGTTTTGTGTTTTCATGTGTGCTTATATCTTGCCTCCATTTATTTATTTGTTTATTTATTTATTTAACTGGTGACCTGTCCAGGGTGGACCCCTGCCTTTCGCTGACTATGCGTCGGGATAGGCTCCGACAGACCCGCGTGACCGGGAGACGGATTAAGCGGGTATAGATGAAGGATGGATTTATTTATGTATGATGAAAAACAAGTACAGTTTATGAATAAATCATGTTTCACAGAAAAATAAATAAAAACAAAATACATTAAGAAAAAAAAACATGATAATATTAAAACAAGACTAAAAACAGAAAAAAACCCAAAATACACTATAAAGCTTATCTAAATGAAAAAAATTCCCTTTTAAAAAAATCAATGCTATCAGTTGGGCTTAACACATTGGAAGCAGATTCCAAACTTTAGCGTTATATGGTTGCTATGTTAACCTAAAGTTTAGCATAGAAGAAAACGATCCATACTGAAGGAAGGCAGAATGGTTGACAGAAGCTGCGGCGCAAAGGACGGCTCTAGAGATGGAGGAAACGTCCGTGTACTCCTCCCCAGTAATTCGGTACAGCGGGTTCATGTTCCAGACGAGACAGCTGTTGGCAACCGACAGCTAAAGCCAAGTAGCGGGAGTCTCCCATGACTCCGGTACACCGTTAAGACCAAGACGCAAATTTAATTGGAAACTCACTGGAAGCCACATCCGTATGTGGTTCAAATCTGATTTGGAAAAATGTGTCGAGATATGATCTGGATAAGTTAAAAATCAGATTTCAGCTGGTCGCATGACATTAAACTTAATGTGACCGCTTGCACCTGCCATTGAAAGGCACATTAATTTAAAGTCACAGCGCGTAATCAGATCTCCTCGCCGTACATGCAAATAAGCAAGTACATAGATTTACACCAGCAGAGACCAGATGGATTTTTTGTTTGTTTCTTTTGTTTATTTGTTTTACACCTGTGGGAGGCAAAAGTGGCCTAATCCATGCCTAGTCACCCAGGAAAAGAACACCCATCCTGCCAGTTTACAAATTGAAAGACAAATTGAAACGCAGATTTTCTTGTTGATTGTTATGGTTCCTGCTTGTTGTTTTAAACAAAATAATATAAATTCCATATCTACACCATTTTAATATATGACACCATTAATTTTTTTTTTTTTGCCAACACAGAAAACATCATATATGTACGTAGACAGGTCTTCAATGTGTCTCAGAAAGCATCACATTTTACACTGGAAAAAGAACATGGCCAAATGAGGCCCAAAGCACCTTTTGAATGTGCTTGGAGAGACTGGATCTTAGTGCATCCTCAGATATGTGCTGCCTGCATTTACACCCGTGCTGAAAGCGCTCCACTTGTGATTAAAACACTCAATATGGATGTTAATACAGCATCATGTCTAAACAGGGCCTGAGACATAAAGCCTTGGGATGAGACCACTATCAGTCGGAGCCCCACCCATCACTAAAACTCTGAGTCATAACCTTCACTCGAGTCCTTTACACAACCTGTAAATCCAGTCATTTTACTGCATCCAGATGGTACAACAGTAGTCCAATAATGATAAAGACAGCGGTTACATGACATAATCATGACGTGTAAAACAAAATTGTTAGTTGGTGCGAGAGGCCGTGGTTGTTTGCCTCCTTTTCTTTCGAAAGCATCAACACATTTTGACTTTAAAGTCGTAGTAAATTTTCCCACAAGCTCTTTATATCGCTGTCTGTGTACATATTTTGTCATTCTGAAATGTAAGGAGGAGTGACCTACATAAGATTCTTGCTGAAAGGTACCTATTAAAGACACTAAAAATCTGTTTTTGGATGATGGATCCTCTGAGGTATAAGGCTTGTATCTATCATGGTATCTTTTACAATTACTTTGACTTTCTTTTGTTTTGCTCGGCTAGTCCTGCTCATTTAGTGTGTGTATATATATATATATATATATATATATATATATATATATATATATATATATATATATACGGAGATGTTAGGTGGAGGTGGTCTAATTCCACAAATACAAATAAATGAAACTCCATGTGAGATCATGTTTACTGCATCTATGGCTATTAATCCCTTAATTTCCACTTTACCGTATCTTCTTCATCTTTTGATGCCACACTAACCAACTTCATCTTTCCCTTTATTGTTCTTAATGGCATATCCATCTCCAGGATCCAAACATGGAATGTGGAGAAGGTTATGTCCCATTGATTCAGTGGCTTCTTGAATGGAAGTCAACTAAGTAGCGGCATCGCTCACCGCTCCTCCTTCTCATAGCTGAGGAACTGAAAAGTGTAAAGCATATGTTATTGTGAAGTAGCAAGACATTTCAGGGGAATCTCATCATATTGAATGAATTCAGAATTACTTAGCAACAGCTGAGGATGACTTAATGACCCAGCAACAAGAAAGCTGTTGCCTTATAACCAGAAAGGAAAATGAGTAAGGAAATGGTAGTTGCTGGAAAATTTATTGGGACTTTTTTGTAAAACTGCATCAGTTGTTGAAATGAACCAACAACAAATAAAACATATGTTGTCCCACAAAAAAACCCAACAAAAAAAAACAACCAAAACAAAATAAATGCTGGTTAACAAGTGATATGTGTATCAGACAATAACTTCAAATTAGTCCATCCATTCATCTTTTCCATTATCTATACCCACTTAGTCCAATTTCCAGTTACAGGCATCTGCTGGAGCCTATTCCACCAAGGAAAAAGCTCCTTCGGGGACCACTTCATCCTCCTTTCTACTTAGTTGACTTTGTCGTTGCATGTGGTTTTTTCTGTTTCCCAGTATAACTGGTTACTTGGCTGTTCTCCAGAAATTTCTTACCACTTTCTTTGACCCAGTGGTCATTCTTTTTAACCATTTCAGTTGTCTTTCTAGTTCTTTTTGTTAGTTTTAGAAAGTTTGATTACGGTGATGTAAACTCTCTTTTTACAAGTCCCTGTCTAATATCTGATTTCTATCACTCCTTCTCATCTTTTGTCATCTCTCGTAACACACAGTGTGTGTTAATAACATGCTGGAACCATGGACACAATGGCAAGAATCAGTTTCAGTGCTTGATGCGGAAACCCCCTTGTTGTGTGGAACAATGACTTTACATGATGTGATTGACACGTGGGCTGTAGTGTATTTCACGTATGGTACATTGTAGAAGTATGAAAACAAGCAAAAGCTCACTATAGTGGAGAAACATTTCTGAAATCCATTACACCAAGAAACTCTGGTCAGCGCATTATTCTGATTTTGGACTTTGGCTAGATTCAGGTAAAATTTATTTGTACAGAATTATATAATGGTGCGGCTCAGAACCCTTCTTTTCATTTTGTTACACTAACTCTCTGGATACATACACAAAAAAACTGAGATTGTTTGATACCAAGACGTCTCAACAAAGCAGCTCTTGGTCTCACTTCTAGAAACCATGTTTCTTACTGTTGTAACTGGTGTCGTTGCAACAACTAACTGCCCTGCATTTTGCTTCCTTGTTCTGTTTCTTCTTTATAGCTCACAAGTTGCCCCAAACTCTTTCTCAAATTATGTAAGAAAGCTTGCTCTTAGCATTTCCTTTCATCTACCTTACAGTGTTGGTCAGATCAGTGAATTACAGTTTGAGTAGGAGGAGAAAAAGCATCCAGTTTAAACACAGAGTTACTCCAGTCTCGACAAATGTGGTTCTTCTCCCATTCTTGGACTTTCACACGGTATATTAAAAAAAAGGAAAATGAATTAAGGAAAGAGTATGGCAATAAGATCTTTTTTATGATGTTGTTAACTAATGCTCAGTTGTACTAGACCATCATTTATTTCCGTGTGGTTGAAAGTGAGGGCAAAGGAGATTGAAAATCTCTAGCAAGGTCATGATTCTATTTCCAGACCGTTACTTTCAGTATGTTTTTGAATCCAGTGAGATGCCCACATGCCTACAGGTAGATAAACAGATTGTTCTGCTTGTTGAAGGAGCATGGTTTGTGCCGGAGTCATCTGAGGTTAGAGTTTACCCACCAGGAGACAGGGGGAAAAAACAAAACAGAAAACATCAACACATCCCACACTGTCTTCTGCAATATGATAAACTGCCATCTCCCTGCTCTCTATCTGCCAACCTGTCTCTCGAAGCACATTTAGTATAAAGATTATTCATTTTCATTCACACTCAAGGGCTCATAAAGTTTCAGAAGGGCTGTGATTAAATTAATCATGCAGTTTTCTTTAGTACATCAGAATTTACGCAGTGGCAAGTCAAAGTATGTGAACCCCTTGGAGTTCTCTTGGAGTTCTCCCGTTAAACATTCACAGTGGTGGATTCAGCAGCTGGTAAAAGCTCCTATTGAATGGTTTAAAGCACATCCGGATCTGGTCGGTGCCGGTCGGAGCGGGATCCGGCCTGCACAACTTTCAGGAGAAACATTTGAGCATTCCTCTTTCCAGAACTACTTTATCCCTGAAATATTTGTAGGATGTCCATGTTTATTATTATTAATATTGTTTTATTTTTAATGTTGTTGTTTTTTTTAGCCACGCTATAGTTAGATTTACTCTGATGCTTAAGATCCTCGTCCAACTTCAACCAAGCGGCAGCTGGTGGGCAGCCCCCCTGACATCCAGTATGATATTTTAGTAAAACTTGTGAATTAATTTTCCCCTCAGTGATGTTTGTAATCTCCGCCTGTTCTGTGTAGTACATACTGCAAATCATTCCTTTTGAATTTTTCAGGTTTTGCTTCGTCAGGCATCATTTCTGGTCTCCAGCATTTTTTCATCTCTTGGCGAACACCTGCTCCCTCTGTAGTTTTTGTCATGGACACAGGGCCTCAACGAATTAACAGATTAGGTATTGTCATGAACAGAGATGCCGGTCAGTCCAGTCATACCTTCAAGTCTTTAGCTCTTATTCATGGGTTGTTCTTTTCCACATTAATGAGTTTGCATTGCAACAGTAACAAGACAGTTTTCTAACTGTGGATTGATGGGATGCATAAACTTTTAGATTACTTTATTTCTTTGAATTAAGGTAGATCAGGAACATATTGTTCCAACTACTTTTGACTATATTTTGTCAGAGATCGCTGTTTTTGTAAGGCATGGTTCATATCAGCAGCTTTTTATGAACAGCAAATATAAAATGTTTGTCAGCAAACCTATTTCATTCATGGGATTCCAGAGATGGAAACTACTCAGTGGAGGCTAGTTGATCTTGGGGTTCATTTACTTCCGGCTCTGTGAATCACATCTGCACGGGTCCAAGGAAACAGTAGCTATGCAGACGGATATGTATGTGTTCAATTTGATTATTATTTTATGAAGTAAGTCTCCTGTTCTCTCTTCATTACAAATGAAAGAAATTTGGGAGACCTACATCCATATCTCACTCACTCACTCACTCACTCACTCACTCACTCACTCACTCACTCACTCACTCACTCACTCACTCACTCACTCACTCACTCACTCACTCACTCACTCACTCACTCACTCACTCACTCAAATTGATCTCATTAACACAACAATGACGTCACTGTACTGAATTGGCCTCTAAAGTCAAAAGATCTCAATCCAATAGAACACCTCTGGGACGTGGTGGGACTTGAGATTTGCATAATGGATATGCAACTGATGAATACCAGCAAATGTGTGATGTTATCATGTCAATATTGACAAAAATCCCTGAGGAATATTCCCACCACCTTGTTGAATAAATGCCACAAAGAATTAAGGACGTTTCAAAGGACTAATGGGGTCAGAAACTGATTGAAATTGTAATTGAGTTTGTTTACACATAATGCAAGTGCAATGCATAGAATGCCCTTAAACACAAGCTTTTAAAACTGCCAAGAAATATTAAAATGCATGAGTAAGAAGATGAAACATCAAATAATCTACAATTCTGAATAATTTATAGGCTGTTGAACATGCCAGAGAGTATACATCCAGTTTTTGCAGAGATTTTGCCACTGTGATCTAAAGGACCATGATCAAATTTAAAAAGATCTCACTTTCAAAGGAAATGGGTGATGTCAGAGATGATGCCCACAAGCTAAAAAGCAACAGCATGAGGTCTGGTTGTCCTTGTTCATCTAGAAATACACCTAAAGGTTCAGTTCTGAAGCTACAAATGCACGGCAAATGTCAGGTGCAATCACAGGATTGTTTGATCAGGATCACATTCTTGTGAGGGTAATGTTCATTGTTCCTGTGTCCTTAAGACAGCTTCTGTGTGCTGCAGGTATAAATTTGCAAACCAGATTTTTAACTACTTAGTATACATTAGGAAATTCTAAAAAAGCCACAGATCACATGCATTTCAAATGAAATCTTAGCTGGAAACAGACTAACAAAACTGCACCTTTGTGTCATACATGAAGTACTTAAAATAAAAAGGTAGCAAACCTTTAAAAAATGCAATTAACATCAGTGCACTGCATGGATTTGTTTATTGGTTTCTATGTAGCTTATGTTTCTGTCTGAGTGCATATTTCACAGGAAACATGCTGTTGAGATTTGATCTGGACTCTGAACCCGTAGAAGAGCCGGTTTGGTCTGAATTCATCTTTGGTGTAGCTCCTTACTACCTTCTGACGTTCCACCAACCTGAACATAAACATCTGCTGAAAAATATAGTCATCTTATTAGCTGCAGTGGCCTGCCTGTCACGCTAAACTTTAAAGTCGCATTTGGTAAGTGTATTTTTGCCATATTTGTGGAAATTTATCGTTATTTTCTGATAATTTTACATAATTTTACAAGTAGGTCAGTTGAGAAACAAATCCTCTACTTTGGCACCACATACAAGTTTACAAGTTTACAAGTTTCCACCACTCCTGTTGCAGCTCCTCCAATAACAGCCAGGGGGCGTGTTTGCCAGTTGTCAATCACAGAGTCAACCTCCAAGCCCCTCCTCTCCAGCCCCATGCTTCATGGAAATATTTGCATGCCACCGCTTGAGGAAAAATAGATGTGATGCTGTTGTACAAGGTTTATTGAAATGATGAGCAAACAAACACTGCAGGCAAAGTTGCAGATTTTTTTTTTTGGCAGTTTTGGCAGTTTTTGGTTTGATTTTTTGTGTTTATAAGAAGACAAAGGGTTTTAACATAAGGTGTACAGTAATGCCTGCACATTGTAAAAGATGAAGGTTAGTTTTATTATACTGAGATGCTTATTTGGCTTGCATGTGTTTATTCAAACATTATTTTAACGTTATCTCTGGTAAAGTAATCTGGTTGCCATATCAAAACAAATAAACACATCTTTGTGCAGTTAGGAGTTTACGTGGCCTGGACGTCAGGCCTAGAAAGCTCGCTCATGAGGACAACACACTCACTAAGTCTAAGCATATATTTAAAGTTATGTTATATATCAGTACAGCCAGATACTGTTTAGTCCTATAAAACTTATTTCTTTAAATTTGTTCCATTACTCATTTTATTTGAGGTTATCGGTTACCTGTCATATGCACATGCTCTAGGACAGCGCACTCCTCCACAGCAGGGGAAGGGGGGAGGGAGACAGGTCTGGAGTCCCGTAGAGGAGTTGGGAAGGACATAAACATGACATGCATTCAAATTGTCAAGCCAGTTACTGGATTTTTGAGTTTTCCATGGCACCATTAACTGTAGCGGCCATTGTCGCTAAGCAGTGAATTGACTTCTGAGCTAAGAATAAAAAGACCTAACACACTTCGAAGAGAATGTTTTATAAAGTAATATCAAACAGCATATGCTAACCTACAGTATGATACTAAGTCAGTGTGGTTGAGATCAGGTGGGCGTGTTTCTGCTGGCTCCCAACCCTGTTTGTTGTGGCCATTTGCATCATGACACCGTTTATCCGGTCAGGGAGTTGGAGCTCGTCAGGTAGGTCCTCAACCCGTTCTTCAGCTCCTCAAAGCTGAAGAGTGAACATTACCTCCCTACAGGCAGCTATCAGGCTGCGCTGGAAGTCGATAAAACCGTATCAGCATCGGCGGCGAACAACTTGCCTTCAAGCACATCATTAAACGCTTCTGAGCTTTAACCTGCAGCCAAAAGTCAGTCTCATTTCCTAAAAATCATATAAAAAACATAACATGTCTTTCATCATGTGTTTGCTTAAAAAGTTGAAAATAGTTCCTTTAACAAATTAAGGTATTCATTCCATGTTGCACAATTTTGAAAAGATGTTTCATAGATCGTACACATGTGTCTACGTTAGTGATCACACTGGCACAATTAAATTCCATGTGAGCCGCTAAATGGCTACCAGCTGGTAAAAGGTAGAGAAGTACAGAGGAGCGGATCTGAAAACAGACAAAATAGAGAAGTGGAGACAAAACAAGCCTGTTAACACTTTACAACATTAGAAATGTAACTGTTCACTTGTGATAGTTCACATCAGAGCACCTTTCCTTAAATCTACTTTAGGAAAAGCAACATGGAGAGCAAAGTTCATACCAACCTGCTGTTGTTAACCTGGTAAATATGAGACCTTGTGAACATACAGCATGTTACGTTGTTATGTATCAGCGGGAAGGACAGAAGGGACGTCTGCCTTCTGAGAAGCTGAAGCTCCAGCACAGCGTAGCAGCAGGTACCAGGACAGATTTTCAAAGATTGCACTGACTGCACCCATCAACACGTCCCAGAAGGCTCCTGTTCGTTTATAGTTCCACATTTATTGTGTTTCATTTAAAACATTAAATGGATTGGATTTACAAAAGACCACATTTAGCCTACCAGCAATATGACTTTGGAGAGATACCTTCTCAATAATCAATACTGTCTCCCCGTGCAACAGAGAAAACAAACAAATCTTTAAAGAACATAGGGTTTTGTGACTCCCTGAGGTAGTAACTACATTTTAGCTGGTTAAAACGAAGGAATGAAGACTTTTTGAACCAAAATGTCACCCAGCTTTTACTAGATATCGATCCTAAAATCCCAGTTAGTGCACAGTGGGAATAGTCATCTATTGTTGATATAAAAGTATTGATTAAACAGAGTCATGCCGTCTAAAAGTTCCCTTTGAGCCCTTTTTTATTTCATACATTAATTTCTTAATTGAATGTGGCCTCAGAACGTATGAACAGCCCATCAGTCTGTGCCTCATTGCTTTTTTCAGTCCCTCTGAGTTTCTTTACGAGTTCAGACCAGCATTGTGTCTATACAGCTAGGTTCAGCTGTCTTACACAACTGAAAAGATTTTGTTATGAGAACTAATGTTATTTTGTCTAAAAGAACCCTGCTCTCCTCTGGGAAAACTCCTGTGCTGTTGGTTTCTCTGTGTTACGTCTACATCAACCTTAAGGTTGATGAAGACGTAACACAGGGATTCACAAAATTCACTAAAGTCTAGCCGTTTTTCACGTCTTCATTATTTTAAAGTTATTATCTTCAGCTTTAGTCAGATAGTCGGGAGTTAAACTATACCTACGGAGGTATTAGAAAAGTTTTTTCCATAACAACCACTTTATTGTGTCTTTATTGAATATTTATATGTGTAAAAGTTTTATCCTTCTTTGTGCTTCAGTACAACACGACAACTCAAAAACACACAGGCGCCTGTCAGTATTTATTACACCAACACACAATAAGCACCTTGTTGGCGACATCCAGCACACGCCCACAAAAATAAAAACACCCTAAGTTTAACACTTTTATTGGGTGCACACAGAATTGTGCACATGCACCCTATGTGAAGCATTATAATTCCATTAGTGACCACGGGAGTGGACTGCAATTACAGAGCTCTGGTGTGTTAATGCTAAAGTCAACACGAGCACACAGTCATCTTTTTCCTTTAGTTTTTTTACCCAGATTATGTATAATGACATTAAATCCACATAGGTTTATTACCTGGAAATGAATGCCCTAACACAGCTTAAATTTAACCTTAACCAGGTCTTAAAAGTAGGATGATTTCATTTATTGGAACTTGTGTTTTACCCGATTTAAAAAAAAAAGAAAGAAAAGAGAGCGATGCCAGAGCCCATAAAATTGCTTTATAACCATCTTTCTGTCCCCATAAGATGAGAAAAGCAGGTAGAAACAAACACTCAGATGCAAATTGAATCCCAGAAGGATACCACACCTCCGTTCGGGCTTCCACCCTCGCACTCGACTTGACTTCTATTGATTTCTATTATCAAACTCATGCTAGCATGCTAACTCTCTCGCTGCGACTCTGCAGTCAATCTTATTTCCATAAGCAGCATGGCGCCGCAGTGCTAATAAAGTTACCATGCTGACAGTTGCTGTTCCCTGTGTGCGTTAATGCCGTGTTCTGAGCAGTTCTGCGGCGGGGCTGGGCCTGTCCGTTTTGGTTTTTCCCATTAGAAGATAATAGTTTTAGTAGGGTTAGAGCCGTCCATTCACATCCTGCTGTGAACATTGATTTCAGTGTTTACTATTCTCAGTGTGCGGGTTTGTGTTGTTTTGCTCCAGCAGCACACTCAGTGTGAAAAAAAGAAATATGCACTTTCACTCGTGGTTTATTGGAGTTTTACTGAGCAAACACATCTCATGATTTGCTTTGAGGTTGTTTTTTTATTTTAATCATTAAGATAAAAACAAAACAAAAACAAGACTACAAAGGCTTGCTTCCAAACAAAAAGGAGAATGTATTTAATTAGAATAAACCTTTAACCTTCGACTCTGTCCTTGACTTAGCAGAGCAAATCACTTGAGATGTGCTTAAAGTTTGAATGAAAATGATAAGAAATCAGTTCACCTTAAAAAAATAATAATAATAATTCTAGGTTAGTGAGCATATACTGACCCAGGGTCATTTTGACTCCTTTTTTTAATCTTCTTTTTGTTTTTAATTTGTTTACTCATCAATTTTTTACAATAGCCCAAAGAAGCATGTAATTTGTATTCCTTTGTGCAGGTTAAGATTTTTGCATGTCCTTAACTTCTGACATCTAAAGGGCTTTCCTGCATTTCTTTCTTTGAAGGGAACAGAAAAGATCAAATATAACAGACACACATGGCGTTCAACCTGAATGTTTCTTACTTCTTTTGCATTTATAACTCCGAAAGCCTGTAATTGTGGCATTTCAAATAGGAATTCTTCCTGAAATCAAGCATATTTTGCTTAAGTGCCCTCTAATTGCTCAAATTACTGGGGGGGTTGCCGATGATCAGATCGCACTAAATTGCCCGTAGGTGTGAATGTGAGTGTGCATGATTGTCCGTCTATGTGGCCCTGCGATGGACTGGCGACCTGTCCAGGGTGTACCCCTGCCTTTTACCTACTATGCGTCGGGATAGGCTCCGACAGACCCCCGTGACCCGGAGACGGAGTAAACGGGAATAGATAATGGATGGATGGCTTGCCAATGATCAGAGTTGATGTGTCATGAACTCCTGTTTTCACTCAGACATGCATGTTTTCACATCGACATATTGTGAACTCTGTTTGCAAAATGTCTTGTCAGTAACCTTAACACGCATGTGTGAAGTGAGAATCAGATTCAGAATATGAAAGTGAACATGTCATCTCATGACAAAGGTTAATGTGGGATGGTCTGTTTAATATGATGCTCATCATTGCTAACTCTGAATTGTCTTTTGGTTCCTCATCATCTGTATTGTTATTTTTCTGTACACATATGTGTTAACAGTTGTAGATGTGGGAAAAGTGTTTCAATGTCGACCCAGTCAGGAAATGTCTGCAGCCAAGAGATAGAACGGCTAGTGATGCTGCTTCTCTTGTCTTCACAGCTGCAGACGGTCAAGGTTATGTTCAAAATGAAATCTTTGAAAAGCTTTTTTCTAAATAATAATTATTATTTTAGATGCTGTGTGGCTTAAGCAATTTCTGCAGATATTCCAGGGAGTTTTGAATACCTGTTATAATGAGTAGCCATGCTAAAGAGAGCAGATGACTGTGACGTGTGAGAGGAGATGACAGACCGGTCCATAGCCCAAAAAATGTTTGGAGGAAAGAGCCCTAATCTAGACAAGTTGAAGAGGGCTTTGCAGAAGTATGTTCAGAGAAAAGGGAGGAGGAGATTCAATCATTCTTTCCTTTAATTGTCATGGGGAATGCCTGTTCATTGGCAAATGAAAAAGAAACGCTTGAAGTGCTGACAAGAATACAGCTAGATCATTGAAAATGCAGCGCAATCTGAGCTGTAGCTCCAGGAGTATTTTCCCAACTCTGACTCCTCTACCAGGTTTTTCAGGCAGACAGATATTTCAGACCAAGCAGTATGAGTAAAGGATTGTGGTGCTTGTTAATAACTGGTGGTGTATTCCTGGACATGTTTCAGCAAAGGAGCATCTGAAGCACAGATATTGAACTGCTCACGGTGAGTTCTTGTTCATTTTATCTACCACACTTTTATCTACCAGACACTACATGTATGTTTTGATAGCTACGCATGTTGATCTCCATATTGCTGCTGATGCTGCATGTGACATCACCAGGTGAGCTGCTGGCGGGCAACACAGCGCCCTGATGCAGTCCTCAGTCATGGTGGTCTCTGGACACTCCATCATGCTTCTCTCTCTGTTATACCACTCAACTTTGTCTCTGCATATTTATTTTTCCTGAAAAGTTGGAAAACATGACTCTTTTTCTCTTTAGACCATTCTGTTATTGTTTATTTTGTCAGGGAAAATGAATCTTTGGAGATTCGCTACATCAGTTAAAAAGTGCTAAAAGTGTTGTGTAAACCAGAGTAATGTAAACATCATCCAGGAAAGATGTGACTTAAGAAGCTAAATCTTACTTTTTTTTTCATTGTCAAATGGACTAATTGAGCCTCTTCAGTCTAATTCTTTGCAGAAACATTTTATTGGGTCCTTTCCTCACTGCATCTGCATGGGAAGAGCGTTCAGGATTTCAACCTGTCCAGCAGAATGACGGCCAAGTAGGTGGGATGGACATTATATTTGTAGCTGCAAAATTACCTTTGTAAATGTAACACCTGCAGGAATGACTATTATAATTCCCCTTGCTTTGATTTTATTTTCTTTGGCACTTTTTCACAGTACAGATCCCTCAATACAAAGGATAAGTGAAACGTTAATGCAGATGGTATTCATCTTACATATAAATAGAAAAAAACGGCATAAATACACAGTTCACAGTACTACATAGAAGTACCATCCAGATAAACAAATCTCATGTTGTTGTTTTTTAAAGCCTTTTGGTGCATTTAAATTCATTTCACTGAAAACAAACCAGAAACTCATACTCATCTAGTGGAGCTACGTGTTGCCTGGTACCATGGGAACATACCATCTAATGACAACACCCGCCATACGAGGCTTTGCAATAATAACCAAGAGACCATGCTGAAGCATTTGACACAGAGCAAAAGTACCGACTAGTTGGAGCCAGTGACACCTCCAGAAAGCTTTCTTAGGGGTGGCCAGATGGTGCCAGTGGACAGTCCAGGGTGGCTCACCAAACTGGTCCTCCTTGTGGTAACTGTGGTAGAGTTCAGCCCGTGGCTGTGCATTCCATGTCCCTTCAATCTTTTTCTTTATAAAGACAAAATGCATCAAACTAAACTACATACATTTTAAACAGTTATTTTAATTTTTCTTTAAAATATGTATTGCTTCAGTGTTTTACAACAGTGTAATTCACCTGTTGCTATGTCTTTTAGCAAAAACATTCACAAACATATCAATATTGATGCTTTTTCCTCTTTTTTATTCAATTGTCAAGGCACCCAAGTTACTGAAGTGCTCATTGCTCATGGTGTTTCTCAAGTGAGTCTTGATTAACTTGAGCACAGAAAAGCTGCTCTCACAGGTAATGCGAGTGCTATTTTGCAAAGTTTAAACACTGTGTCAAACACTTCACTATATGGCTTAAGGAGACTGTGAGCTCCATCAAATCTGGTATTTCCATGCCACTGCTTTTCTTCAAGCTGATGTAACTCATATTCTTGATCCTCGGAGTTGCAGTTGTGTAGTGAGGCAAATACAGAGACTGTATTTTTCTTACAAAATGTGGGATTCAAGGCCTGTGCGCCTTCCAATTATAGCACAGCTCTTGAAGCACATCAATGACTTGATTGAATGAACATTTATGAAATGACTCCTTATCCGTGTTGCCCTGTTTTTGTACAACTGGAGTAGAAATGTAATAGTTTTCCGGACCCGGCTGTGACCCGGCGGCCTGGAGGTGCAGCACCTATGTTGCACTGCTCTGCAAGGGTCAAAGTTTTCTCCCAAATCTTTTCAAAGAGAGCTCCCTCCTTTAAACTGCTCAATGTGTCGACAAGTGACTCAACAAGAGCAACAGCTGTGCCCAAATTCAGTTAAGGGGACCTAAAAATCTGAAAGAAATTCTACTTGATACAAGAAGGCCAACAATCTTCAAGAGTATTTGGGCCTCTTGTCTCAACAGTTCTGTCACCATTTCTGTCTTCTTATATTTATGTCAGTAGTCGTAAGATGGCTGACAGTTGTCACCTACTTGTACCTACCATGTAGGTACACGCCTTGAACTTACCCGTAGGTACACGCCTTGAACTTACCCGTAGGTACACGCCTTGTACCTACACGTAGGTACACGCCTTGTACCTACATGCCCACTGTATGTCTACTAGCCTTTGCAAATCTCTTGGGGCTGCCTCTGGAAATATCTTCCTCTGTAGCTTTAGCCACTTTTGGTGCACAAATGACCCTGAGACAAATGCATACAGATTCTGCAGAAGAGAAAAGAAATAGCAGGCTTCTGGGATGTTTTTCACAAAGCTGACGACATCCCACTTCAAATGTTAGGAAACATTGACATGTTTCTCCTTCACATTAACACCTAATTGCAAAGGACATCTGTTCCTTCTTGCTAATGTTTTTAGTTTCATCAATTAAAATGCTGAAAGCATCAGTGTGGGACACCTCACTTATTATTGAGGTGCAGACCATTTCTGCCAGGCAGTCGATTATTTCATTCGGAATTGTATGACCAAGGTAGGTTGCATTTTGTGGGCCTGCCATTTTTCTTTTCACATGATTATTGTGTTTGGCTAAAAGTTCCATGATGGACAGGAAATTACCTTTGTCCTCACCTTCTGTTCGATTGTGGCCTTGCTGTGCATTATTTTGTGTTAGTGTGAGAAGCAGGGTTTCGCCAGTAGTTTTGATATATTTCCTGTTTTACTTCAGTATTTTTTAAATAATCTTCATTTAGTGTCCCTGAAAGAGAGCCATGGCTTGCAGTTGCTTTTTCATATTCTGCCCAAGGTAACAATGCATAAAGATGTAATTCAGATTTAGAATGGCTTGAAAATCCCTCATCTTTATACATGGCCTTTGTCCACTTACTGAACCCGTCTACAGAGGTAAACACAGAATCACCTGAAGAAGGAAGACTGAAATGCTGACAGACATAGCAGCAGGCAGAGTCTTTGGCTTGAGAATAATCAAGCCATTCGCCTAAGAAGCACCAGTCTTTATTAAAACCGCTAAAGCTGTTTTAAAGCTGCTCTTGCTCCGTGCTGCTTACTTTCATGCAAATGATTTCCTGTTCTTTGTTTCCTGTTTGTGTTCAGCCCTTGTAGAGGTGTGGCCGTGTTCTGACTCTGAGTCTCTTTCGTGCTGTCTTGCTTCCCATCCCTCAGCTACATGGTCATCCTCCTCCTCACTGTCACTCAACTGTTAGGAAGTTGTATCCGCAGTTCTTCTACTGTCGACTGACTCTGTTCTAGGCTTATTTTCTGATTTAAAAAATAAGATATAATTGGTGGTGCAGTGGACTTTCTTTTCATTGTCTGCAAATTGTCATGGAAGCACACTGCACTGACTGCAGTCAGCACTCACATTCACGAATGTTGCTCACAGATGACACTAAATTCATTGACGTAACACTCAACTGTTTAAAAAACATCCTGGAAAGCCAGCAATTTTCCGGAAGTCTTTTCTTCAGAGAGAGGAGCACTGATGTCAGAAAAAAAGCTTCACAATGAGGTAGATTCACGAGGAGGACCTATTTAGTAATAATCTATTGATTATAATGTTATGGCTGCTCAGTGTTTGCTTGTTAACAGTGCCGTCACTCATATACATACAGAACACAGAGTTTATTGTTTACATGTGTTTATTGTGTAATATGGCATTTCACTCAACGTAACTGTGTTACAAATTTAACCGACTGTGATGCCATATCTTCAGGCATATATGACTACCTGATCCCAGCAAATAAACGTCTCGTTCTGATAAAGATAATAATGAGTACATTAAGGCCACAAACATATTCAATTCAATTTTATTTATATAGCATCTATCACAACACAAGTTGTCTCTAGTCGTTTTCCAGAGACCTAGAACATGACCCCCGAGCAATTATTACATAAACAAAGGCAGGTAAAAACTCCTTTAGAGGGAGAAAAACCTTAAACCAAACAGTGGCAGGAAAAACTCCCCTTTAAGAGGGAAGAAACCTGGATAAGGACCTGGCAACTTGACTCTGATTCTTCAAACATGTGGTGACAGGAATTAAAAAACTAATTCTGTGTATTATTCTGTTAAGACACTTTCTTCCTGCTCACTGTCCTCCTGAGGGCATCAGCGTTATCAGCTACAGAGCTGTATTCTACAAATAATCTCAAAAATTCAATACAATCTTTTAAGCAAAACCTATGTATTATCAAACATGTGCTGCTCACTCAGGTGAGTCTGATGGCCCAACTCAGAGCCAGAACAAATGTTCCAGTCAGTGTTTTTAATACAGTGTCTGTCACCAGGTGGACCCAATCTGACACCTTCACACTTAACTCAAAAAGGCAAGTTTATTGTAGACCCTGAGAATACTGACAGAGACCTTGGTAGGAGTCTTTCATAAATGAACCTCCTGGTCTGCAAGCTGGTAACTGCCAGTAGAATGTCTCTGAACATTTCCTCTGTCATCAGGGTTTTCTAATCACAACGCAATCACCTTCATCTTACTGCCTCCATCAGCGTTTAGCTCGCCCTGCAAGCAGCCGAGCAGGGTGTGCGTGTGCCATTATTCCCTGACTAGTGCTTTTCATATGCCTGGCTTTGCCAGCAATCGATTGGCATCTCCTTTGTCTGCAACATTAACAGACTCTGACGGGCGTGTTTTCCTGCGCGCGTGTGAAACCAATATGAACTGACTTGCAGTGCATTCACCTGCCTGTGTATCCATTACCTGTTCAACGTAAGAAGACTGCCAAGGTGAAGGATTCTTTAGCAGAGTGCTGATGTCCGATAACCATCGGAGGAGGCAGCAGGACTGATGGGTAATGAAGTTGGCTCAGTGTCATGAGCTCAGTATCAAAACTCATGAAATGATGTATACACTGCTGTGAATGTCCAAGTGTGTTTAGCTCCAAGGCTGAATTTCTTCTCCTAAGGTGTTTTTAATGTATCAGCTGTCTGAATACAAACAAACAGTAAACGCAGCGTTGTTTCTGTTTTATCTAGAATGACAGGTACAGCCTCTTAGAAAATATCTGATTGACAGAAACATTGGGTTTCAACATCAATTTTAAAGACTTTCAAAATAAGCCATATTATAATAGTTTTGGAAATCAGTTTGAACTGATATGTGATGGCGCTCATATCACAAAGCTGTCCAGTTCTGAGCGACTGCAGTCGGCCTCTCAGCTTTCAGTCTGCTGCTATATTTGTAGAAGCTCCTGGTGTTGGTACAGCCGTCCCTTTGACATCTACTTAACGTCAAACTGCTGAGCTGCAGAGACGCAGTCTGTTATGCTTCCAGCGCTGTTGTCTTGCACTGAATATGACATCCTGTTAAACCATGACAGACACATCCCAATTTTACCCGTATTAACATTCCTTTTTTGGGTGTATGAGTTTTCCACTGAGCCACTTACTATTTCATTAACGTTTTCACACAATTGTACACACATTGTATCTCATGTTCCACCTACTTTGACATCAAGGTTGAAGATATTTGTGTGTTATATTGAGTAATTTACTTTTTTACCCATCTCACTTACAAGGCACAGTCCAGCCTCAAGAAACAGCATATTAAGAACATGCCAAGTCAGAGTCGTGCATTGTCACTAAACATTTGGCAACAATGCAAACCCAGCACTGAATAAAAGCACTGTATTGATTAATAAAATGCAGAAGATTTTGTGAACTTTCCAAACTCACTTGTGCACAAATTACAGTTTCCTAAAGTTTTTGTAATAATTATCTTTAACATACAGGAAAGTCTGCAGTAGCAGACTGAGTTTATTTTTACATTTGTCCAGTAATTTTAAACTTCATTTACATTATCAGTTACTCTTTTCTCTTAGATTAGATTAGACAAAAGTTAGATTTATGAACGTTAAAAGCCTGGTTATATTTAGGCATTAGAAACTACACAATACGTTTTATGAAAAAAGCACTCTTTCAGGAAAGAAACTTTCTACAAAAGTTGTACTGTATACAAGAAATATCCTTTTTCTGTTTCCAAGTCTCATCCATCTGCAATAATGAAAGAAACCCCTAACATTTTTTTTTATTGAGTGTCCTAGGATTTAGGCTGTTGCAAACGACAGATGACCAACTTGAAAGAATTGTGTCGATGTCTTTCATCCTATCTCCAAATTAGTGGTCATATGTGTGTATCCCAGTGTGAGCAGTTGGGAGACAGCCATCTCAAAAGGTCTAGTGACCAAATATTGCCTGGGATCATTCCTGACCTCACCATCTTATAACTGGCTGCCCTGAACAGAGGTATAAAGACATGATTAATAAGGTGCTTCTTTCTGTCCCTGAACCCAGGCTGGTCACAGACATTTCACTTAAAACTCAGGAAACCGTGTCAACTTTTTGAGGAAAAAAAGCTCTTTTCTCCTTTTATAGTAGACATCAATTTTTCTCTCAACTTTCCTAGAGTCCAAATGTAACGTTGGTCACAATAGCTCAGTGATACCACTGCCTCCTTTTTTAAACACATCTTTGTGCAAAACTTCTGTTCATCATAGCTGGCTTCTGGGGATGAAATTAGGCTCTCTGTTCCAATCCTCTCTTCCACAGGATGCATTTATGTATGTTTTTATTTTGTAAGTGAAATTAAGTCTCCAGTTATGTATCCACATTGCTTAAGATCACTGCTTTTACTACTCTTTAAAAATGTTTAATAAAAAAAGAAACCCAAAATACGTTTGGAAAATAAAAAGCAAAATCACAGCCTATTTAGTACTGATTAGGGTTGACCTCTTATAACTCTTTTGGACATAATTTAGAAACAATACACTTGTTAATGGCATGTTTAATGGGACTCCGTGTATTTTAATGACCCTGGGTAAGTTGATGATGAGCACCTGCACCAGTGACACAAATGTCACATATGAATAATTGTATCATAACTTTTAATTTCCCCAGAGAGGTCATTACAGAATTATCCGGATTTATATCATCAACCTTTTCCGCTTTCCCTCCCATACCAAACATCTTCATCACACTTTTGCTCCCTTGATCATTTTCCCCATCTCTATGTGGTCATTTGTCTTTCTCAACCTCTTCAACACAGCACAGCATCAGTACCGTTTGTTTTTTTGTTGTTTTTTTTTCTAGATATGGTTCCATACTTCTGTCTTGTAGCTAAACTTCCCTCATTCCTGTGCACATCTGCTGTGTCAGTCCTTCTTTCTTCTGATTCCTGCTGTGCAGTAGTGCTCTGATGTCATTTATCCTACTTATCCTGTTGCAATGGTGCCCCTGAAGCCAGTGGGACTGTGGGCTAAGAGAGTTCTGCATGACTGGAGGATAGATCAATACCACCATTAATGGAAGATCTCAGACACATAACACATGACTTCCTATGCATGTACATATTATGGGGTTCAGAGACTAGGTTTAATAAATCCTGAGTTCAATCTTGAGATGGGAAACAGCCATTTAATGTTGTCGGGTTCATTTTCTGGGTTCATTTTCTTTAAATTTATTCAGCTAGCCAACACTAAAAAGTTGTCCTACCACTCGCCACCGGACTCACCGGACCTGGCAAATGTGAAGAACAAACAAGTCTGGCAAATGGTGCAACCAGACCCAACTAACCTTAGTCACCACAAGGTACGTATTTTAGCTTAACTTAGCCTATGTTAACCAATGGCAGTGTTCCAACCTGGTCCTCGGGACCAGCATTGTGTATGTTTTAAATGTTACTCTAACACACTTAGATCAAATAGTCACAAACTTAAGTAGACCTTGATGACATGCTGATGATGATCCAATAATTTGAATCAGGTGTGTTGAAGCAGACTGGCATATAGAACATCCAGGACAGTGTCCCCTGGGGACCAGTACTGAAAAACACTGACCTGTGGTGCCAACACGCTTGCATTCATTCCCATGTAATCTATGCTCTTTTTAGATGTTGCACTTAAAACATCTGTAAGTGAGTACTGCTGTGAATAAAAGACTGACAGAGCTCCGCCGGGGCTCTGGGCCAACTGTGAGTAGGACAGCTTGTGGAACTTGGTCCCAACTGAGATCTTGGTGAAAGTAGTAAGCCCACTATCGGCTAACAGTTCAGTTAGTCAATCCAGAAGGATCCAGATCAACCCAGACTCAGCTGAAGGAGCCAGCTAACAGAGGTAGCAGCTAATGAGCTGGAGGCCTTCCGGCCAGCGCTCCTTCAGTTTGCTCCAACTAGCTGCCTTCTGCCAGGGACGATGGCAACGGTTCCTGGCTGCCTAGATAAGCTTCCTTCTAGACCTTTTCAGACTAACAGACACTTTTCCTATTTTAAATTTAGGTATTTAAAAGTTTCTATAGCAGCCTTTCTCATCATCTCTCAGCATTAGAGAGCATTCATTTTACATCAGAGAAAACATGAGTGCCAGTCTATTTCTGACTTTGTCAGTTTGTTTGTGTTGTGTGACCATCCATGTAACTTCTAACCCACCTAAATCTTTGTTGGGGGTCACAATAGTTTGCACAAGTCTATTCTAAGTGTCAGACTACAGCTGGACTACACCCTTGTCTATTGTGTGACCTTTTCTGTTAAACTGCATGTCAACTAACATTTTTAAATATAGTAATTTCTGTAACTTTGTGGAAAAAAAAAAAAAAGCAGACACAAATTTAAGTGCATTTTAAGACATTAAGTAACCTCATCAACAATGATTCGGTGGCTCATTGTTGTGCTGTTTAATATAAAGCATTTTAATATTTACTGAAACTATAAAAATAAAAATAAATTAGTCTGTTACTTTTTAATGAGACTCTGCAACATTAAACAGAAGTATTTCCTTTTTTTCAGCTTTTGGACAAATACAAGTCCTTTCTTGAAGTCAGGTGCTTTATTTTGCAGACTTGTAACATTCCCACCGTATGGTCAGGTTTGTTTCTGACAGGAAGGCCACTCACGGCCACAGCAGCTCCCCCTAATCATAAATGTTAACTGTTAGAAACCAGTTGCTATTTTTCTTCCTTCTTAATATATCCAAAAAACTGATCCAAGATCAAAATAAATACATTAATTAATAGTTTAACCTGTGGTATGTGTGAATTAATTTAATTTTGCACATGCGTCTGGGATCAAGTTGAACAAACTGGTGGTCTCCGGCTGAAGAAGAAACATCCCTGGTTCCCTCAGTCTCTTCAACTTAGATTTGATGAAAAACGAAATACAATAGGAGATGGTTATTTTGTGTGAAAATGTATGACAGAAATGTTTTGTTTTTTTTGTGTAAAAAAATCACTCCTTCAAAGCAAGAACCTTTCATTTGCATCAGAGCAATAACACTTGCTGTAAGGCAGTTGCAAAAAATGCTAATAAGCCATTGCATTCATCAATAATATATGATGCATTATAAAATTTCTTTAAGTACACTTTTTCCTGAAAGACAATGTGTGCTTTGACAACTTTCACTTTATAAATAATTTAAAAAGTTAGATTTTTCAGGAAATGGCCTAAAGCATTTCACTTTAAACAAGAAAAGAGTTGAAAAAGAAGAACTTTCCAGAGTTTGTGATATCAATGTTCTGTCACTTGTTTTTAATAATTTTGTTTTTATCTGCTTTTGTGTCTCAGCAACTCTTTGTTGTAAACAGTCCAGCTTGTTCTTGGAATAAAATTGACTTTTGTGGAACATGTGAAACCAAACAAAAACAAGAAATCTTCTTTATCAACTTAAGGCCAAGTCAAAGGAGAACGCAGCCCACTGACTTTTATGTTGTCATCTTATTTCTGGCATTATAGGCTTCTTGGATAGGCTAAAAACATAGTAACATGACTGGGACAATAACTGAGCTGATTATTTTGATTTTCAATGTTTCACGTCGACAATGAAAAAAGAGAAATCGATAGAGAAGGTGAAAATGGGAAATAAATGTAGAAATAAAGGAGAGATACAGAAAGAGCCTGATAAAAAAAAAAGATGGAATGCAAAACTCATGGAGTGAGGGGAGCATAAATAAATAAATAAAATAAAATAGATTCTGTAAAAATGCAGAGTCTAAGCTCCCAATTCCATGGAACCATGATACATTTCCTGGCTGGATACTGGATCATGTACCCGAAAATGCAGAAGAACCTTACTTTAAGTGCAGAATGGTGGTAATGGGGCTATTTTGTGCATGTAATTGATATTGTATTAAGTTGGTTTCAGGATCAATGGTTTCTTGTAAAATGTTACCATCAGTGGTGGAAACTGAGAGCTTGTTTATTTATGTTTTTATCAAAAAAGAAGGAAAAGAGATATCAATGGAAAAAAATGAAATAAACACTAAATAAGAATCCACACATCCATACTGTATATAAGGCATATAATCATTGATCTCTAACCGATTTACCTTTTTTATTTTTTCCTATTTTAATACCTTGCCAACTGTCCCAGGATACCTGTGCTTTTGAGTGCATGAAAATAGGATTATTTTACTTTGTAAACCTTCCAGGGCAGAAAATTAATTTTGGAGTTTGTGCATGTGTTTATGTCTGTAGGGAAATAACAGTTCTGGGTAAATGGTGTCGCTTCATAGTTTCTGCCAATACTGAACATGTTCCAAAATTCAAAAGCAATGACACTGTTATAATCATGTAATAGATTAAAACAGATGAGTCAAACTCTTGTAAGGCCATAGTGATAGGAAAACATGCAAAAAACCTTTGTTTATGTTGCAGCATCTGTGGTTGTCCCATGGATTAGAGTTGAGCTAGAGTAACTAAAAGCAAATGCAAAAGATTCACAGGAGTACACATATTGATGTATTTCTCATCACTGGATATCTGCCATTGTTGGCATTATGATGCTGGGTGAATACAGCAGCTGCATTCAGTTTAGTCTTATCTACTCAATGTTCTTGGTTTGATATTTTAATAGCAGTGGCTGCTTAGTTTCATATTTTAAAATTACTTTGAATATTACTTTTGTTTAAGATTACTAAGAGAGAGAGAGAGAAAAGTGCCTATTTGAATGTGTACAAATAGAAACGTGAGCGGTGAGAAGAGTCTAACTGTGTTTTCTTGCCAGGGGCACTATAAACTGCTGCTGCTTGGAGTTGTGGCCATTTGGAGAATCGATTAAGTTGGTTTCAGGATCAATGGTTTCTCGTGAGATGTTACCATCAGTGGTGGAAACTGAGAGCTGGTTTATTTGACCTGGTCTGGCCAAGTCTGCACTATTGAAGAACCCTCTCATTGGAAATGATAGTCTGCTAATTGGATTTCTCCAGACACAGCTATCCCTGACCAATTAAGAGCAAGCTAGAAAGCTCTGTATTGGTCTTTATGTATGTCTCCTGGATGTTGTGTTCTCACTATAGCATCATTGTTCAGGTGAATCTTTCCTTTTTCTCTTTCTCAGATTCGACCTGCATTTAGTTGTTGGATTGTTTAAGGCTGGTAAGTGTTAATTTGTCTGCAGAGCCTAAAATTGCATTCAGTATCCTTTTCTTTTGATATTTAATAGCCAATTGTCTTTAATAGATAAAAAGAAAGGGTTAATACCTCTCATAATTCAGCTTGTTAAACTGACTTTAGGTACCATAATATGATTTAACCACTTTCAGTATTGTTGTGGATAAATGTGGGCCCTCTCTTCTACACAGCATCAGTGTTTCTGCTTTAGTTTTGTTTAGTTGGGTTTTTGGGTATTTGCTTATACACAGATCTCTTAATATCCTGCCACAACATTTCAAATTGGATGAAATCTGGACTTCAAAGTTAAGAACTTCATTCTTTTATTTTTAGCCACAATTCTAATGTAGACTTGAGTTGTGCAACATTTTTTTGGGCAAGCTTCAGCTGTCGGTCAGATGACCTTGCCTTTGGAACTATAAGATGCTGGTCTATTGTGAAAACGATTGTGTCCCAAAGTCCTGTGGATGCTAAACCCTTCCACCATTGTGCTTGACAGTGGGTATGAGACATTACTGCTGAAATACTGTTTGGTCTCGCCAAACAGGGTGCTGGACTAGAAGGTTGAACGCAGTTTGATGCAGTTTTGTGAACCTCAGTCCTTCCTCAGTGCTTCCATGTTCTTTTTCGACCCATACTTGATCAGCCTTGTTCTGATCGTGTCCTTATGGACTCGTGTTCAGTCAGTACTGTGAGGTCTGAGAACAGCAAGGCAGGCCGTACTATCTTTAAGACAGAGTGATTATGTTATCTTAACTTTTAATTCACAGATGAGAGGAAAGTGCTCGCAGGACACGGGTGCCTCCTGAATAACATACACACCTAGGCTTTGTTAACCGAGTTCTGATCATTTCTGGCTTAAATACCACATAACACAGTTAGAGCCGGAGGTGGTTTTTCACCATTTTACCGGTTACACTGGTAACCAACAATATGACTGTGTGTCAACTGTTTGGTTAACTCTGACACTTTGATATTTTCAGGATGATCACATACATAATACAATTGGATCGTTTTAATTTTTGAGATTATGTTCACCAGATTACTTTTGTTTAATAAAAAAATTGCATGTTTTACATAGGTTCTCCCCTAAAAATCAACATCCTAATGTTGCCATAACAGTTTTGTCTCGAATGAGAATGTTCTCTTCCAACTAGAACTGCAGATGCATCAAATCCTTCAAGAAGCACACATCTGAAAAGCACCTGTAAGGAATTCTTGTTGTGCGCATGCTTTGTTGTGCTAGTTTGAATTTAAGGCTTTAAACTTTGTTTTTTTGCATTTCTTACTTGAATGAAACCTTTGTGTCCTCTCCAGTGATGTAAAAAATCATCATCTTCAAAAGACACATCCTGCGCCTTTCTCCCCAGATTTATTTTGTTTTTAAGTTTTATGGCTACGAGTGAAAAAGACTTTGACTTTGAGCACCTTGCCGCAGTCTCACATTTTGTTTCTGTTGTGAGTCTTTTTCATCTCTTCTGCAAGGACTCGAGACTTTGAAAGCATGCTGCCTATCAACAGTAATCCAATTAGGTTTGCTTTTATTTCAGTGAGCTGAAATAAAAGCATCTAAATGTAAAAATCCAGATTCTTTTAGTTTATTAATAATCATAGTTGCAACCATATTCCCTGTGACTGGACACATGTTCAACCTCTTAAGACTGTTTCTGTCCATTTCTGTTCCTCTGTGTGATTACAGAAGTGCTTCCTGGTGTGCAGTGGTTGACTTCCAGCTGCTCGTCATTTCCAATCACCGTCTGCAGTCAAAACTGGCCTCTGACGTCAACTCTGGTAGGCCAACCTGTCCGTTCACGCTCTGGTATATTTATTTCTGTGATGTTCTGCAAGTTCTAACCTGCTTAGCTCTATCTTTGTCAGATGGAACCTCTCCATGTGAGCAGTCTGGGTTTAATGACGTCCACATCCAAGTATGAGACATAGGCCAGACTCAGACAACGGATACAAATTTGAACTTGCAAGCGGGTCCATTTACTCTCAGAATGTTTTCTGTCTATGAAATGTCACAGTTGTTAAACGTGTTCAAGTAAACAAAGTAGTACCTGGTCATTTGGTACTGAACTTGGAGTAGTAAAGTCCCCCTCGTTCGTTACTGATGCCATGAGGCATATCCTTACAGGGAAAAAAATGGGTTAAGCATCTTAAAATATGGAAACAAGCGCCACATATATTAGGTCAGGCCTGATAAAGTTTAATTAATACTTTACGTTATTTGCAAACACGTTAACTTAAACCCATGTGTGGTGGTAAGAGGTGGGTATTAAACTCAGGTGAAAGGATCAGGGGTCTTTCCACAATCCCTACAGCAAATTTCAAAAATCTTTATAATTTCTTTTGGAAGAAGCTACTATCAGTTCCAATGGCAGTTAGAAAGAAACGCCTAGTAATTCACAAAAACTGAAGCCACCTTCGGACATTTGGTGAATGATTCTTGAATATAAGAACATTCCTTTATGCCCTATTGAGTCCTTTCGTTGTGTTTTTTTGGGCTGACTCGTGTGGTGGCATTTTTTGTAATTAAAGCAAATAACAGAAGGATTTGTTTGATTTTTGTGAGATTTAGTTAAGGATTTGCAAATGAGCTATGTGCATGCAGGAATGATGTCTCCACTACTTCAGCCCCAAACCAGCTGGAGTTTTCCTCAATTTGCAGTCTTGTTGCAGGAAGATGGTTCATAATCTCCATCTTAAACATGGGTGATCCTCCCCAACATCCTCTCAGGAAGTGGAGCTTACTGGTCCAATATCTTTACAGAGTGTATGCCTTTTTTTAATGAATCTTATTAAGTACATGACAGCATTATTATGGGGTGTGAGATTCATCTAATAGATGAGAGCTACAGTGACAGAGCTGAATGCTGAAGCTGTTTTATTGATGATGTGTTCATGGGGCCGCTGGTCAACATTGGCACTAATGCAGCTGAATTAGCTGCTTTTATAATGGTTACGCCTGTGGTTTATTTACAATGTATGCAGCTGATATTTATCTTCTGAAGGAGGTTAACATTATGTCACCCTTTTACAATCCTTGCCTCATACATATTTATTTCAACGCTTCAGGGATACTCCAAGTCAGGACCGTGCCGTTATGTTTGCCCCAATGCAACAAAAGGAGAAAAAATATTTTGTTCTGTGATTCCCTGATGACTGAGTGATACTTCTCTCTTTTTCTGTTTGCCCTTACATTGCACTTGCTAATCATAAATTAGACAGGAAGCCATTTTATATCCAGTCTCATTTTTCAACAGCATTCCAACAAGAAAGGAAGTGTTCTGAAAGGCTTTTTCAAAGGACTAAAGTTCCTCTTATTGAAAAGCGTTTATTCTCTAAAATGTATTCATGAAGCCTCCCACAGTCTCTCCTGTGTGCTATGAGCTATGAATTCTAATGGATGGTCATAAATGGAAGAATTAATAATTGACATCCTGCGTGAAGAAGCTTTAATGAATGTTGGTCTGAGCCAGTAGCCCTTAGGGGAAAATAAACATTGTATTTATTAAATAAATTGGAACATGATGAAGGTTGTTATGCTCAGTCAGGTTTATTTTCAGGGTCTTTTTTTTTTAATTGTAAAAGCGCATCATGCATGGCACCACAGTTGAAGTTTGTATCTATCAACATATGCAATTAGGACGCTAGGACTTAGATTTCAACTAAAACACAAAGCTATGCTGCTACAATATCTGTTTTATTTGCTAAAGGCAGGAAGAATTTGACTGTTGATCTATTGATCACAACCCAGCTGATTCATGATTACACATATAGATTAGCTGAGGACACATCAGCAAATGCATATGTGCAAACAACATCTCCAATGACAAAGTCACTGCAATGACAGCTGTACTACAATGTAGCTGCTCTGCAGAAGTGACGGCATCAATACAGTGCAATGTCAAGCAGAGAGCAACCGAAAGAAGATTCTTTTAACAGGAGTGCTGAGTGGAGCAGACAAGGCAGCGTACCGTTCCGGTGAAGCACTGGTTAATGTCATTGAAGATTGGATCCAGAGACTGCAAGGTCGCCAAATTAATGGTGAAGTTAAAGTTAAGGTTGGAGTAGACAGCAGTGGCTGAAAGTTATCCCAGTTCAATCATACTTCATTAATCTCTAAAGGAAGTTATGTGTTGTAGTAACTGTGTCATTATTTAAGCCTCTTCAAAGAGTCACAATAGATAGTTATAGCTGTGGGAACAAAAGATCCTCAGAGCAGTTGCACTTGATCTGAGGAAGTCTACAAGGATGACATGAGAATGAGCTTGTGCGTGTCCAGGTTACACAGGCGTAACCTGCTTTATATGCATACTTGTGTGTTTGTCGTTTTTGCAAAACTGCCCATTGGACACTCATACTGTCCACTGAACTGGCCAGGATCTGTGATATTTTCTGAAAGCAGTTAATAGACACCAAGTCATATTAGGTTTTTGTAAAAGCAGCAAACCAGGAAGTCACAGTCAGATCTATGTGAGCTGGTAACACAAGGGAAACGACAGTCAGTACATCTTCCGTGTCTTTACTTGAGCTATGGGTATAGCTTGACGAGACCATTTAATTGGAGCCTTTCAGACCATTAAGAGTGATAGGGGAAAAAATATGCATCTTTTTTTTTTCCTTTTCGAGGCATTGCACATTGCATTGCAAATCGTTTGGCCACTCAGATGAAGAAGTTAATGTCCGGATGCCAAAGTGGAAATGTCACCTACTACATCACCACCCCTCCCCTGTGAAACATGAATATTAGGCAACTTCTGTTCTCAGGGGTGCCAAATAAATCATAAGGGCCTAACTACACATTGTAGGGGGTATAATGGGGTACTGATTTCCAGTTATTAGATAAGCTCTGTGTTTTTGATTGCACATGTGGGTATATGTAGCAGTTAATGAAAAACATTAAATCAAGACAAAGGTAAAGAATTAATGAGGGCATTGTAGAAGCACAGAGTAACCCTCCTGATACTTCCTTCAGTTTCTGAACAATATAGGTCTCCAACTCCCACACCCATTCCTCTTCAACCTGTGGCCATTACCACTCCACCCACACAAACTACCCCAGAAGCATCTGTAACAGCCACTGGAGAGGACTAGTCAGGTCCAAGATTATTAGAAGAAAAAAAATGACTCAACTATTCAGGGAGTGCTAACAACTGCAGGCGGTGCTGGTGTCAAGAAATCTCAAGCCACAACCCTCAAGTTCATCACAGCAGTAAATATTTTAAGAGTCTGTTGAGGCGGACACCAAACGAGAGAACGGTTGCCATGAAGTCTATTCATTCTAAAATTACAGGCACCACAAAGGGCCTCATCCTGTTTACACCATAACTTGCCAATGGACACAGGTTAAGATAATTAATTTATAATTATTTGTGTTTTTAATTGATAGACAAAAGTTTCTCTCAAGGCATTGACTTGGACTCATCCAGCACACAAATGCAGATATTGTTCAGTACTCTTGGAGCTTACCTGGAATCATTTCTTAGATGGGGGATTTCTTTTCTACCAATTAACGGAGCTCATAGAGCCACAGCACATCATTTGTTTCCATCTTTCCCTGACTTGAGAATCTCTGTCTGTCCCACCACCCAACTGCATATCCTCTTTCATCACATCCACAAATCTTCTTTTTGGTCTTTTCCTTTTTATTCTGCCTGGGAGCTTTATCTTGAGTATTCCTCTACCAATCTGTTCACTATCCCTCCTATCAATCTAGCCTCTCTCTTTTTTATTTACCTCCAAGTGATATAACCATGGTTATGTCACATATTGAAGGAATATTTGCTCACTGTTAGTAATTAGCATCTCTGTCCCTGCTATTGACAAAAACCATTCAAAATGAATTTGGACTCCCATACCGGTCACCTCTTTCAACAACTGCGTGCTCCTTAAGGCACTATGTTACACATCAACAATGAACAAGGAGAACTACACTAAACATCATGGAAAGGCAATTAAGACACTCATGAAGACTGAAAAGAAAAAGAGAGAATGACCAAATAAGAATGATCCTGGAAGGATTGCAAAAAGCAACTTCACTTCCTCTAATTTTAACAAAATCAATCTGCCACCTCCAGCTGTGCTTCTGGTCTATTGGCCGGTGCTGCTGTCTCCAAGACATAAAGAATAGCTGGTTTCACTACCTTTTACTCTCAGTAGTCACAGTAGTCTTCGTCATTGTCATCATCCTTTTCTGCTGTTATAGATCATTTGCCATTTTTAGTAAAAGCTTACGATGGTGGACTGCTTCACTCCCTACTCTTGAAATTAAAGTTTGAAGCATTTTCATGGACACATCTATGAAATCCTGAAGACTTTGAATCTTTCTGAATCAAAGTTTGATCCTCTAAAACATGAGAGGAACATCTGCCTTGCAGATTTACTCCCCCAGAATCCCCTTTCAAATTGCACTGGTTCTGCATAAAACCAAGTGGAATTTGTTGTTTCACCAATAGCTCTTTGTCGCTGCATTGTTTTCCCTCTTTTGCTGATTTTCACCGGGGTTTTCAGTGGCTTGGTTCAATAATTTTGCATTGCAATGACTGTGATTTCCCTCAACACTCTATCTCTGTGCTTCACTTTGTGACAACATCATGGAGTGACAGCTTCATGTTGCTGTGATGTCTGTTTCCGCTCAGCTTTCACTCTCGGCTTGTAACAGCTTAACCACAGCTCCCTGTGAGCCCAAGTGTAATTACAACAGCTTCCACTCAGCTATTTTGTCTGACAACAAAACTGCTTTGCAAACAAAGATGCACTTGTCATATTCAATTCAGGTTGGTGTTGCATCTGTGTGCTCGTGCAGTCCATATCAGGGTTTTTAAAGGCATGTAAGGGAGGTTTCTCAGTGATTGCTGTGTGTGTCTGCTGTCAGTGTGAACTATGCCCATAGCCATTCAGCCATTAGAGATGAAACACCCATCTTTACAATAATGTCATCTTCATTCTTCAACCTGGAGTTGATTTAGAAATGACAGTAGGTGTGGGTGTGAGGCTGTTTGTCTAATTTATTTCTGTGTGGTCCTGTGATGGACTAGCAAACTGTCCAGTGTAGCCCGCCTTTTGCCATATGAAACCTTGGATAAACTCCAGCCTCCCATGACCCTAAAGAGGATGAATAGGGAATAGAAAATATATGGATGAATGAGAAACATTAAAGTGAGGCTCATGCAACACTACCTCTTTATCCATCATTATCTAATTTTCAACTTGTTTCCAACAAGTGCCCCCAGATTTCAAAACAGATGATGCAGATATCATTCAAGCTATTTTTAATCAAACAAAAAATACAAAACATGCTTTCCAAACTAAAGGGGAGGGGGAAAAAGATCACATTTTAGCCTTTAATGACAAATTCTACGAAAACTGAAAAAGAAACAGAGAACCCGTCATAAAAGGAGGACAATGCAACATGTCAGAGAAATCCACTGCATGCTTCAAACACCAGTCTGTAAACGGGTACAAGTTTGAAGCTGTCGGATACCACAGACAGCAACATTGTAAGGATGACCACTCCAAAAGCCATCAGTCAAAACCAAAAACTTTCTACAGCCCACGTCTGAATTGGGATTTATCTTTGGTGTTTTGACATCATAAATAATAATCCAGTTCAAAACTCCACTTATTTCATGTAATCGTAAGTAAAGAATTAGAAACCATAAAAAAATTCAGTACTCCCAAGCTGCATCTTGAGAAAACAAACATATCTTCTTTATTTTGATTGGATATAGCCTGAAAACTAAAATTTATGTTGGTACATTAAATGATGACATGGTTACTTTTTGAACGCTGTGTTTCATCTTCATTTAGTCGGGCCTGGTAAAATGTATAGTTTTACAATTTAGCTGTTACCACGAATGTTACTTTCATCCAAGTTTTTTAATTTTGATAGAATGTAGAACGCCTTAAACCAACTGATGAAGGAACAGAAAAGACATATGGAAAGAAAGTAGGATGAACAGAGAGGGAAAAGATGAAAGTAAAAAAACAAGAAAATGACTCATGAACAAGATGAAAAGGCCAAGAAAGAAATAGACTTTTTTAAAGAAGGGAAATCTCTGAATTTTCCCAGAATGCCCTCTGAGAAAGGGGGTTTCATGAGTAATTGATCCAAACGCAGTGAAGCATGTATGAGACAAAGCTCAGCGGATGGCTACCTTAGTTACATTAGACATTTTGGGCTCTGTGCTCTTAGACAATTTGGTTTTAACCTTTTACAAAGTATCTTTCTTAACCATCTGAGTGATGTTGATAAAAACAAAAAAAAAATTAATTGCTCATAAAAGGCAAGGTTTGATATTCGACCTAAATGCTATAAACTTGACTGGGAACATCTACAAATTGAATTAGTGCAATCCAAAGCAAGGGTTTTAAAGTAGTATCGCTAATACAAAAGACCAAGAGCCTAGATCTTCCCCTCTGGACCCAGTTGGATTTAAGGGATTTTCCAGGTACTAGAGGTAAAAACATCCGTGCCACTGGCAGCAGACATTCGGCTTTAAAACACCATGCAGGAAACAGGAACGCATGATTTAAACTTCTTTAATTTCTTTTTTAATATACTTGTAGGCTATCTTTAAATGAATCTCTTCATTTTAATGCCACACTTTATTAATGGTCAGTTTGAAAATTATTAATTTGTTTATAAGATGCTATAGATAAAAATGTCAGCTAAATTATTAAATGTTAATGCATCTAACGGACAGCAGGTCATGGAACAAGCGGCAGACATGTAAATTAGGACTATCTATCAGTCCGCAAAGGCCATAGTTCTGCCTGGCAAAACCATGTTCTGATCTAGCAATGATAAGCTGCTCCTGACGGAGGGGCGGTGGGTTAGAGGGCGTTTACTCACTGATCTGTTACTTTGAGATCATGCCGCCTCAGCTGGACAATCAGCAGGTTTACGTAACTGACAAGGATGCGTACATATACTTGTCGTAGATACTAAATTATTTACCGTTTTGGTAACTAGCGAGCCGAATTAGCGATTCTTTTGGTGAATTTCCATATTTTCTGTTTGGCGGCAGAGTGTTGTGATAGACTTTGACCTCCTATTGCAGACTTTGCTTACTGCATCTGTTTTACAAACAGTCTTTTTGGCTCCGGTACCCTTTATTGACCGTAGGTAGATAAATAATGAGACATAGAAGAATAAGACAAACAGTCATAGGCCTGTACTTACACTTGAGCCGAATACCTGCAGATAAACATCTACTTCGAGTTTACTTTTGCTGTTCTTCCTATTTGTGCTGTTGTTGGCCAGAATGTACCCATCAGTCATTTGCACTGCAGACACGACATTCAGCCTCATGTACTTCAGACCGACACACACGTGGCTTTAATTACCCTAATGAATCTACAAGAGGTCAAAATTACAGGACATCCTTCCAGATGCTAAATATATTTAACAACCAAAACAAGAAGTTCATAGATTAAGCTTAAGAAGAGGAAATTCAGGTTTAAAATAAAGGACTTGCAAATGCTTTATATCAGTCAAGAGTTCCAGCAAACAAGTTTTTGTGTTTCTGTGTGTACATGTGCCAGAGACCCTCGTCTGAGGTGCTAGTGAGGTTAATGAGGGGAGACGGCATCAGGGTCGAGATCCCTTTAATAAACCCAGTCAGCTCCACCCTGCTGCTGCATGCCAATAAGTTACTGAACTGGACTGCTACAATTGTGTCGGTGCTGGAAGAAAATTAAGTCTGTGAAAGAGAAAATAGGGCCATGTAAAGGGAGGTAAAGCGGGTATAGAAGATTGATTGATGGATGGATGGATGGATGGATGGATGGATGGATGGATGGATGGATGGATGGATGGATGGATGGATGGATGGATGGATGGATGGATGGATGGATGGATGGATGGATGGATGGATTGACTTGGACTCATCCAGCACACAAATGCAGATATTGTTCAGTACTCATGGATCTTACCTTGGATGGATGGATGGATGGATGGATGGATGGATGGATGGATGGATGGATGGATGGATGGATGGATGGATGGTCTTCAGTTGCCTCTTCAGTTGACTGATAAGCCTCAGTTATTCAGGCTCATGATAGTAAAAAAAAAGCATGACCACGATTGGAAGTGTTGCCAGCAAAAGGTATATTCTTTCTTAAACAAACATGGTAACAGTTTATTTTTGCAATGTTTCTCCTAAACAAATCGGTGTTCTTCAGACAGATGAGAATAACGTAGAGATGTTTGGGCATAATGTCAAGCGCCATGTGTGGACAAAACCAAACGTGGCACAAACCTCTTATACCAACTATCAAACACGGTGAAGAGATGATTATTTTTAGTTTTGCTTTGCATCCATTAGAACTTGGTTCTTCAGTATTCTGACATCAAATCTGTCTGTGGAGCTAAAGTTTATCTCAGACTTAGTCAAGATAATTATTCCAAGAGCTAATCTACAGAAAAGCTGGAAACAGAAAAGAATCAAAGTGCTGTAATGCCCAGTCAGTGTTAAGATCCTGCCACAGCATCTCAGTTTGACATCTTAGATATTCAAACAAGTATTTACTGTGGCGGGCCAGGTTCATAAATGCTTTTGAAGTTATTGTAACCAATTGTGCTTATAGAGAAAATTTACTGTATTATGAAAACACAAAGCATTAACGAGGTACTGCTGTCTGAAAACAGACAAATCGGTGTGTTCTTCACATTACTTTAGATTTTAAAAGCTGAGGTTACTCCAAAAAAAAGGGTGAAAGCATTCATTCATAGTATGATTTCTGACTTTGTTACAGGCAAAATAACACAAAGTGTAGGTGACCTATGTGATACTTTGGTATTTGAAGTAGAGGTCTGTGCAAATGAATGCCCACCAGTGTGACGACATTATAAAAAAATGATCCCATTGTAGCTTAGTTGTAAAATAAATGGCACAATGTACTTTATGTCACACTCTGCAGACTGATTCATTCTATATATTTGAATAATTTTTTTTTTGCAAAGAATAAACCATACAGTTGTCATGTGTTTATTTCACTTGTCACCATTTTATTTATTTTTCATAACATGTACAACTGTGATTTTCTGCAAGAGTAAGAGTGCTTCCACCAAACGGCAACTGCAGCATGTTTTCTCTTCCCATTATCTATCCTCGTCCTCCCACATGTCTATCTGTGGGCAGTCAGGAGGATAGCTACCTATCTGTCTGGGGAAATTGCTGCTCCCTTGTACAATTCAGGACTGGCTCACTGTTGTTTTTGAATTTTCGAATGTGTGCCCTTTTTTGTTTTTGCATGCACTTATTCTATCGAGCGGTCCAACTGGGTCGAAGACTTTCACAGAGGGGAGAAGTTTCATTCTTCTCAGATACGCTGCTAGTCAGTTATAATGCTAAAACATTGTAAAAAGCAACTTTCCACACCTGTAGGCAGTTAAGTTAAACAGTTAACCTAACTGGGAGGTCGGTAAAATCTGGACAAATTCTATGTAGGCATAAGGAAAATAAGATCCACATTAAACTACTTCCTTCATCGCAATTACAGGGATAGATGAAACACAATGTTCTTAAGATGATAAACAGTTATATTTTCAGGTTTTTCAGGAGTCCTGAAGGAAAAGGCAACCCCTGGAGTTAATTGCAAGTGGAACCTCCTTTGACAGCAATGACTTCAAGAAAGTCTGACCATTCAGGAGACACATGTTTGGGTGTCTGGTGTGAATGACTCTCTAGAGGTCCTTCAACAGCATCTCTGTGAGACTGAGGTCTGTGACTCAGTCCCACAGATTTTAAAGATAAACAACATGACATCATGCTTTGTGCTCTGCCAAGCTGGACACTGATGGTGGTAACCATTTGTTTGCCTGTTTTTAAATGTCCTACTGCTGCATGTTTCCCTAACTCTTCAGTAATTCCTCAGAAGTAATTTGAGGCATAGTCAGAAATATTATTTGGCTGGTGCAATCAGTCAAAAAAGAAAATGTGACAGTCCTT
Source organism: Xenentodon cancila (assembly GCA_014839995.1). Classification (NCBI taxonomy): domain Eukaryota; kingdom Metazoa; phylum Chordata; class Actinopteri; order Beloniformes; family Belonidae; genus Xenentodon; species Xenentodon cancila. Next base: position 3,876,989 of record CM026208.1, read on the forward strand.
TCTGCACAAATGTTCACACTACAAAGAGACATGGTGGTTTTAACAGATTAAAGGATCTGAAATCATTGGGTTTGAAAGGATTTGCTCTTTTATTTTAACCGGATGTTTGACTCCCCAACGAGTTCATATGAATTCTTTGTGCACACACACGACACACACTAAAACTCAATAAAAGTTCCCAAATGAAATGTCTTTTTTGCACTTGAGGAAAAACTTTAGACTAGCTCATATTTCTTTCCTGCAGGTATTAGCATGAGTATACAGAGGATCTCTCCACAGTTACATACATCTGAATATACACAGCAGACAGTAAACAGATAGCGATAAATATGAATATGGGTGAGAGGGTGATGGGAGGAAATTGTGATTGCATTAATTCCCCAGATAGAACTTTTGTTCTCTGTCTAAAAAGGAGCAAGGAGCCATCTCCATTTAGATTGCTTTCTGTGGAGACAAAGATGACACACAAACATGCATCCGCACTTAGATCAAGAATACGTGTGTGCTCGGTCACAAAACATGTTTTTATCTCCTCTCATTAACCAACTCATTATACTCAAACATCAAGTATAAGTTAATGAATATTGTTATACATATCGCTGCCCTTTGAAGCACTTATTTTTTTTCTTATTTTATTGACCATATTCCATCTTTATTACTGTAGTAAGAAAGTGTATGTTTGTGTGTGTGTGTGTGTGTGTGTGTGTGTGTGTGTGTGTGTGTGTGTGTGTGTGTGTGTGTGTGTGTGTGTGTGTGTGTGAACCCAGTTTGAGTTGACTTGTTTTTTTAACATTAATTTGACATAAAATTAGAGCTTCATCTAAGTTACGTTAACAAAATGAGTTTAATATGGTTTAAAGGAACTTTGACTAATAAAAGAGTTTTCAAACTGACACTTTTAGAGTGCTGTCACTGTTTATTAATAAACTTTTTAACATTTTTTTTAATTCTTAAATTGACAATATGTGTTGTTTCTCCAAACGTAAACCATCCAATCCACCAAACACCAAACAAGAGTTAAAGTTGCTTCATCGCTTAATTGAGTAAGGTTATGGTAAACAGCCATATTGGAATAACTGAGGACATGTGGCTGAATGCCTGGAAAACAATCGTCCACATGCAGTTCTCAGACCTGAAGAAACGTTGCTGAAAAAATTCAGTTTAATTATTTTTTATCATTCTCAAACAGAAATCAAAACAGGCTTGAGCCCAACCTCGTTACTAAAGGGAATGTGGAGAAATTCTAGTTGATTACAGACATATCTTTTGGTCATTTTCCTAAAAATGTAAATGATGGCACAAGGTAGCCGCAATAGTATTACAGAAACCAAGACATTTTTTTTTTTTTTTTTTATCAGTATAACATTTACATCCCTGTATCTTGCTCAAATGCCTGCTGGGCTGAACGGAGCTGATTCCTATCGCTTAAAGATTGTATTGGCAGGAGGAAAATAAAGCTATCACAAAAATTTGGCTTCAGAGAAATTACCCCATGCTCAGTCATTTCATGAGGATTTTTTAAGCATTTATATTTCCTGGAACAGATGACTAACACCTTACAGCTATAAAGATTATTTGTAGAAGAGCGTTGGAAGAAATGTCACGTTTATTTATCCAAAGAAAAAGATATTGCCTTAAAATTGTAAAACAATCTGTATTTAATTCAATAGAATGTATTTTAATTTACCATGTTCATAGTTCAGTCCATGACTTTTTTTGTTTGGTTGTTCAAAAAGGAGATGTCTGTAAATGTATGGTCAAGACTAGTTGATTGGCTGATAAAACAAAAGTTTAATCGTTCAGGAATGATGCTCAGAGCAAGCTGCGGAGCTGAGCTTTGTGCTGAAACCTTCCAGGTTTCAGACACCATGACCTGCCAACTCACAGCAGGTCATGGTGTCGGTACAATTAACGGAACAACAAACATATTCTCCTTAAAATATGAAGGATGATGGTTTGTTAGGTCTTTCTTCACACCTCAGAGGTCAAGACAGTGTAAAGTGACAAAGGTAATGACAGCTACCCGTTGCCTATTATTGCCATCAATCAATAGACCACACCCCTAATTTTTCATAATTTTTTCCTTTCATATAGTCTTACCTGAAAGAAATCTGACAACCAAAACTGTTACTTTGAACCAGACTGTGGACATGTTTGATTTTACTGCAAACATGGACATTTTAACAACAACATCCTTTGAGATTGACCTTCTTTAGGAGCCATACCCTAATGGTCGATTGAAATTGCAATTTGGACTTGATCCAGAGTTTAGCAAGATGCACCGTGAGTTGAACCATCATTGATTTGTGCTGCATGTGTTTTTATATTATATTGTGATGAGACAATGTTCCCTTTTTATTTTAGAGGTTTTTTGTCTCCCCTTCTGGTACGATATATTGTCAAAAAAACTTAAACACAATACATAAATGTATTAAGTTGAGAATATAAAACACAAATTGTATAAATGCAAATACACGTTTACACATTTATTTGCATTATAACTGCCACAGCGTGTCTGTTCCTAACTTCTCATTACGCTTGCACTCACATTGAGGGTCTTGACTGTGTGCTGTTAATCTGAAAACGGCTCATTAACATGTTAATTATCATTTGTATGTATTGAAAGCACTTTTCACCCCAACGTGATGGTAATTTTCCACTTTCTTTATTTTTGGTGTGACCTTTATTTTTGATAGATATTCCACTGTGACACTTTAATAAAAATACTTAAAGTCAAATTAGCTCTCTTTCTATTTAAATTAAGGAGGCTGGGTTAACAGTTTTTCACTTCTTTATTGAAATTTCCCCAAAATGAACCTTTCTCATATTTGAGGCTTCATCTAAATGGTATAATTGAGCTGTCAGTTGTTAGAGAAGCAGTAACAAAGTGTCCAGCATAACATCACTTAGTTTAAGAATTAATTAACTCTGTGGCAGAATTCATTATATCAGAGGGCAAAGGGTTGTTCTGCAATCTTTTAGTATCAAAGAGTTGCTCCACAGTATAATTCAGCTGTTGAGTTTGAGCTGCACTTCATTTGTACTTAATTAATGCAAGGTTGAAAATGTTGAATATTAGCAGGAAAACAATCTGACCTGAAAGAGGTGAGTGTCAGGACCAGAAATCAACTTTGCACATGATGATATATTATATATTATATGTACAGCCCACATAAAAAAAAAAAAGGTTGGGATACTGCGTAAAATGTAAGTAAAAACAGAATGGTCAGATATATGTAGTTCAAGATAAAACATAAGAAACCCATTAAAAGTTTAAGGATTACATTTTAGGATTTCATAAAAATTAGTTTGATTTTTGATAGGAGCAACATATCTCCCATGTCCCAAAAACGTTGGGATGTTGGAATAAAAAAATTATGCCTAATGTAAATTATACTAAAAAATTATTTTTCAGTTTAAAATTTCAGATAATTTTTCTATGTCATGATCTAAGAACCTGGGGAAGTATCTGTTCACGTAAAGAATCGTTATTGGATGCCTGTGATCTTCTGGCTAAAATGTGGCACTACCTTCTAGAAAAAATGATGGAATGGAAATACCTGCATGGGCACTGGGTCCACTAAGAACACGGTTCAGCATCACCAAGACTATCCAGAATATGCCACACCTGTACAAAAGACTACTTAAAATGGCTTCAGGGCAACATTCACATCTTGGTGTCTTTTTTTTAAAGGAAGACCTTCCGTATTTCAGCAAGACGTTGCTAAACAACAACTACATCCATGATAAAAAGAGCCCGGCACTAGAAATGCTTCAACCTGCCTCTAATCCAGACTTTTCTCCAACCAAAAACTTTTAGGTGCATCCTGAGTAAAAGAATATGACAAAGAAGACTCAGGACTGTTGGTCAATTTGAATCTTATACAAGAATGTAATCGTTTTTAAAAAGTTTTTTTTTTTTTAATGTCAGTCAGACCAGTGTTAATTTGTTTGATTCCAGTGGTGTGGAGGCAGTCTATCATTCAGTAAGGAAAACCATGCGGACCGATTTTATTCAGAGCAGAAAACGTTCTCCATTGCAGGATCTGGAAGAGATGAAGTGATGAAGTGAAAATGAGAGAGAGAGCGAGCGAGAGACACAAACAAGGAGTGAAAAGGTGATGGGACGATGAGAAGCGGAAAAGATGAGCAAGCAGAGAAGGGGATGAAAGGGGAGACGTAATGATGCAGGTACCTGAGATAAGTGACTGCCGTCTGAGTTTGGCAGGGCCTGAACGCACACAAAAGGCACACAAACAACACACTCGTTTCTCTGCTGTGTGGAGCCCCTGCGCCACAAGAAAAATGGTCGCTGTACCCTCAGCTTGTTTACACCACAAACACTTTTCAATTAGCTGGGCAAATGCACACGCGCACGCACAAATTTACACACATATATTAACATGCCAACACAGAGTTGGAGTTCACAGCAGCAACTCAAACAAAGTGTGAGCGTGTTTGTCAGAAGAAAAAGAGAAGACAAGCAGGAGGGGTTACGGCAAACGAGCTGCTGCAAGCGCTCCCAATTTCATTCTGATATCGTCACCTTCACACTCATGATAAAGACAGTGAATTCTGAATTTTTAGAAGTGTTCATTTGGCATTTAAATATCGGTCTGTGTGTCAATGTTTGCAGTATCCACAGCCATAACAGAAGATATGATTTTTACCCCTTCCCTCCCCCCAAAATCACACACACACACACACACATATACACACATACACACACACACACACACACACACACACACACACACACACACACACACACACACACACACACAAACCACCATGTTACTGCAGCCCAGTTTTAAGGGAAGCTCTTAAACTTGAGATGGAAACATATTTTTAGGCTGTTATTTTGTGCATCTATGTGAGATCATGGCAACAGAGATGTAATAATATAAAATTGTGACAAACCCAAAACCAAGGCTGCATTTACACTGCAGGGTTCAAGTGACACAATCCAGTTTAATTTCCTCGTCATATCTGAGCTGCGACACAGACACATATGACAAGTGGATGTGTAAAAGAGTAAGAAAACAAAAAAATCACGTTTCTCCAGATGTCATCACATCAGTTTCAGGCATCATTCACGTGAAACAAATCAGATGATCATATAGTTTTGCATTTGACATTACAGTGGACACCTCAGACCACACCACCGCGTTAATGCAAATCAGATTATTTGAAAATGTGACATTGGTTATTGATTTCAACACGGGGAGACAAATACTTTTTTTTTCTCTGCTTTAAATTATTGGTAAGCATTTGATGACCTTGAAGAACGCTTCAGAATGCAAAAGCTTGGATAATAAGTAGTCTAAGCAGGAAGTCCACCTTCCTTTCACCGGCCAAATCCTTCAGCTCATTTGTGGGGAATCCCAAGATGCTCCAGGGCCAGCTGAGAGACATAGTCCCGCTAGTGTGTCCTGGGCTTTCCTTGGATCTCTTCCCAGTGGGACATGCCCGGAAAAGCTCCCCAGGGGGGGCGTCCAGAAGGCTTCCTAACCAAATGCTAGAGCCACCTCATCTGGCTCCTCATGATGTGGAGGAGATGAAGCTCTATCCTGAGCCCCTCCCAGCTTCTCACCCTATCTCTAAAGGAGAGCCTGGACACCCTGCAGAGAACAGACTTTAAGTTCTGATGCTGGTCTATGAAGCTCTGAATTGTTTCAACAAAAATACATCAGTGACCTCCTGACCCAGTATGAACCTCCCAGACCCCTCACATCATCTGGATCCATTTTTTTATCAGTTCCCAGAGTCAGCCTCTCTGCTCCACATGTCTGGAACAAACTCCCAGAAATCCCCAGATCAGCTGAAACACAGTTTATTTAAATCCAGGTTGAAGACTCACCTGTTCTCAGCTGCATTTGAATAAAGACACAAATCTGCTCTGATACTTTAAAGCTCAAGTTTCAAAACTTGATCACATTTTAACCACTGATTTAATCCATTTTCCCTTTTTTTTCTTTCATTCTTTTGTTTACATTTTAAATCATTCTTTTCATTTATGTGAAGTTTTAATGTCTCTGTAAAGCACTTTGAATCACTTTATTGAGGAATTGTGTTATATAAATGAACATGCCTTGCCTTGCCTTGCCTTGCCTTGCCTTGCCTTGCCTTGCCTTGCCTTGCCTTGCCTTGCCTTGCCTTGCTACCCACAGCTGATGAGCACAGGTGAAGGGTCATCTTTACCAACTTCAAGAATAATGCAGCAGACTTTCTGCCTGCCTGACCTTCTGCTACAGCCATTTACTTCTACTAAACCAAATTACACACATACTGGTGGCACTAAGGAGGCATGTCGGTGCACCAGTGGATACCAGTCAAAAGGGTTGACTCACATCCTCATGAATGGGTAGCTTTGACTGTATATATAAAACTGAAAAGTGCAAAATCTCAAGTTTTACTAGAGCAAAGACCTCAGGCAGAACATTTACCCAGATCCTCATTTCCATGCTTTCAAGTCTTTGCTATTGATTCATGTTTGTGTTTGTGTCTCTTGGCCAGAGATGGTAATGGACTTTTGTGAGCTACCTGTGATGTGTTCATGTACATGAAGTGAACAGTGTAGAGGCGGTACAGGTAGTACTGAAGGGGAAATGTGACTGTAAAACCAATTCCATTCCAGCAGATATTAGATTTCTTTTCACATTCCTGCTCCCCTGGAGTGAAATGTTTCTGGATCCCACTGCACCTCAGGAAGATCGGCAGCTCTGGTGAACGTTAAGTGTCTCACACAAAGACACTCGAACAGAGCCTCTGGTTGAAGGATAATCTGATAATCGGAACCGAATTGATCCAGAGGCACATTTCACAGGGGCTCTGGATCAGTGCACTCCTCGACCTCGACAGCCAGGGGATATCGTGTTTCCTCTTTTTTGACTTATTATCCAAATTGAGGAACAGTATGAATATTAGTCATTTTTAAAAGAAAAACACAAAATATTCACAAAAATGCAATTTTCTTTTGTTTATATATATATATATATATATATATATATATATATATATATATATATATATATATATATATATATAAACATACACACATTTAGGGATAGAATTGATACACAGTTACTATATATAAATATATCTATATTTTTAGATGCATATGACTGTCAGCAAGCGCTGGGAAACAACCAGCATTCGGTTGAATTATCCATCACACTCACTTCGTCTCTCCACATAGCTTTTCACTCTATTATACCATCGCCCTGAGTCCTTTCTCGCCACCACTGTAATTACTATAATGTTATTAATTACCCAGTTTTGCGCTCTGTTGTTCTTGGGGAACAGTCATCCATTATCATTAAAAAGGTACAACAGATGGTCTAGTGAAATGGCCAGCAGTATGGGTAAAATCACCTGCGAACTACATTTTTGTCATTGTTCAGCCAGATACCATCAGATAACTCCGTCTTGGTTACCTTACTGGCTTTTGCAGTGAGCCAGTTAGGTAGACAAAGCAGGTTTACATTACATTGTATTTATCCTAAATACATTGCAAAAAGAAGCATAGATTAAAGCAGAGAAATAAAAGAAGACTTCCAGTTAATGTGCAACACTAACTTTTTTAACTACATTTTGTTGGATTCCAAAAGCCTGTAAAAAAACAAATGGGGGCTGGGAAAATGCTCCCTGGCCAAAGAAGTTCAAGACATTCGAAAAGCCCAACTCCGAAAAGAAACATGAACGCCTTCAGGAAAGTGATGCTTGCTCTGTCAGAATACAGACGGCAATAACTAAACAATATTTCCAATTTAACTCTCAATCCATTCTTTGTTTTTTTACTTACTTAAGAAGGAAAAAAGAAGTTTGGCGCAGCTGTGGGGATTGGGAGTGCTGTGGTTGGTGAGCCGAATTTGTGAACATGCGGAGCAGTAACGACTAAAAACGTCTTTTCAATCTTTCAATCCTCCAGTCTGGGAGCATTTTTGCAGACAACAAAAGTTAGCATCAAACACCCTTATAGTTACATTTCTGGACAACTGATGACAGCAGAGGGGATGGCGCCGGGACCCAGCTGTGGTGGACAAGTCGTCAGTTCAACATAGAAGTATACATTGCTATATTGGTGATTTTAAAAGAAAAATAAATCACCTTATATGTGATTTATGCTTTATTAAAGGATGATGGACAAAACAACCGCGGCATACTGGCATTATGAACATGGCAGTACAGTATACATACAAGTACCTTATTATACAAGACCCACAAAACCCCACTGTTTCACTGATGGGAGAAAAACCTAAGAAACATACTTAGATTGAACAGTGTTTGCACCTTTTTTATTGAACAAACGGTGTCTAAAAATATTGACCTGGAGATTCAGTAAGGAAATTATAGAGGTCGGGATATGACACCTGTGGCCAATTGGTGATGTCATTCATGTACTTTAAATGAAAGACTGAACATTATCCATCAAGTTCTATCAAGCCATCCATGAACTTCTACTCATCCATCAGATTGCAGAGGCAGCAGCCAATGGAAAGAGGCCTAGGCCTCTAACCAGTCACCCCCTCTGGATGTTCTGGAAGGACACAAAGGCGTTCTCAAGCTTGCATCACTGACTTTTTCTGGTTGAATTTGCCCAAAACACTCAGAATGTCTCCTGGTTGCCTCTCTAACTAGATATCCCAACCAACTTAATTAGCTCCGCTCAATGTCCTGCAACAAGTCCTCGGATGGCTCAGTTTCTCACATTATTTCTATGAGAGAAAGCTCATAAACCTCGTTCTTTCAGTCACTACCTGCAGTTTGTGATCTCAGATAAGGGTAAGAACGTAAATTGATTTGGCTTTTGGCTTAACTGTCTCTTCACCACAACAGACTGATACAGAGTCTACACCACTTTAGAAAAAGATCCTGAGATACTTAAACTTCTCCACTTGATGCAGAACCTCACACCTAAACTGAAGACGGCAAACAAGTATTTTCCAGCTGAGGGCCTCCAAATGGACACTTCTCCATCCCAACATTTGAAAGTTTTCTATATAAACAGTGGTGGTCATGGTTTGGCAGCATTATATAATTGTTAACCTGACCAGCTTCATGATTTGGGCACTTAAAAGACCTGTGTTATTTTAAAGCTTTTATTTTGTACCTTTTATATTAGGTAACACACCACTGAAGTTTGATGGGTTCCTTTTCCACTAAAAAAGGGGTGAGGACATTGTGGAAATTACTCTTATGTGATGGTCTCATCTGTGGGCAGTCAGTTGAGAAAGACATTTGCTGTCCAAACAATTGTTTTCTGAGTGGTCTATACGGCGGCTATAAATGCCAAGTTGGCATTTTTCACCATCCACCTCTGACACTTCCTGCTGTCTGTGAAAAAGTTTAATTTGGCACTTTTTTTTTTTTTGGGCAATTATGTTGCTCTTAAATGGAATCCATCAAGAGATTAGTCTGTATTCAAACATGATCTGGGAAAAAAGTCCAGCCGAATACAAATGTAATTTAGAGGTGATAGCTCTTGCTATAATCAAAATGTAAATTAAGGTTCAGTCAAAACCGTTCACTTCCATCTCCGAATTCAGTCATACAGTGGGGTGTATGATGTTTGGTGGGTGTGTGTTCAATCATCTCTCTTCACCTGCTGTATTTCAGAGGGGAGGCGCACCAGCTGTTCACCACCCATGAATACAGATGAGCAGCTTGTTGTGATGTGGCTAGGGGTTCGTGACGAGGTTGAGCGGAGAGCTAACTCACCACATAATGAGTGATCCTTATCAGCCCAGCAAGATCCACACAAGTTTAAGTGAGAGGCCAAAACACACACAGATACACACTCCATCTCCCCTCTTCCCTCAAATTCTAGCTCGGGGAGACACTTTGAATCCGTCACTGTGAAGACACTTCATCAAATCATCCAGGTTGTACAACTTTTGAAAGATCTTGAATTAGACTTTCTTCCTTTCCTTCCTTTCATTCTTTTACATTCATACATTTATAGGGTTTATATATATATATATATATTTCACTCACTATGCATCTAAACCCATGAATACAGCTATTTTCTTAAAGAAAGTTGTTGTTACATCTCATTTAAAAAACTAAGTAGATGTTAAATATCAAGAAAAAATAAGAGTGTGTGTGTGTGTGTGTGTGTGTGTGAGTGATTTTGGGGGGAGGGAGGGGGTAAAAATCATATCTTTGTCGCAGAATATCTTATCTCAGAGAATCTTTAAGAATTTGCATTTTGCTTATCACAGACAGACATTTTACAAAAGCAGTCTGATTTTCTTCAAGCTTATGAGATGCACAAGATTTCAGCCACATAACAACCCAATCTGTGACCAATCAGTGCTCTTTACTGCCTTATATTTGCATCAAATTTGGTAATGTTGCAGCTGAATTCATTTTTTTTCTTCCATTTTAACGAACTTCTAACAAACTTTAAATTGTAATCCAGTAACACTTGAACTATTTTTTTTTCAGTTCTGATCAGAAGACTTCCTGGAGATTTTACAAGCCTTGCAATTAAATGTTTAATGGATGACTAAAAGAACTTATTGTACTTTACGATAATACAGTGTATCATTCCTTTTCTCCCAGTTATTGTAACCTGTAACAAACATCATATGTACATATATTATGCTTGCTTTGTTTTTATTATTTAGATTTTTATTTTATCTTCTTGGTGCCTTGGTGCACTTAAGGACTGTGTAAAGTGATTAAAGCTTTAAAACTCCTGCAAAAGGCAATTTCTTAAAGTTTCTCTGAGATAAGGTTTTCTGAGACACAGGTGTGATTCTAGGTCAACAACTATTTCAACTGTGACTATCACATGTCAAACAGTAGACTATTCATTTAGATGTTATATCACCTTGTGCGGGACACTCCAGAAACTCTGCAGTCTGAGACCCAGCTGAGGAAATTTGTTTTCATGCTGTGATTCAAAGTCATTCACATCCTACTTGCATCATGTGGTGAGGGGGAATCCATAACTGAATAAACTATTTTCCATCCTGGAAGGAAGTTTTATTGAAATGCACATGTTTCTTTTTCATGTGGAGAGGCAGACAGAGTAAATGTAGTCTGCCCCTTGGGAGCTCCGCTTCTCCAAAAAGAGTTTTAACTCTTGTCATGTGGGGATCTAATCTGAATAATTGCAGTGAAATGAAGTGAAAGTGACCTTGTGAGCCCTCATAGATAAATTCTGGTTTGAATCTGGAAGCATGGCCCAAGGAGCATAAAGCAGATAAAATAAGTTGTCTAACTTTTTTCTTTCTTTTTTTTTTTTTGCTGTTATCTAAAATGGCCCACTTTGCATAGTTTGTAATCTCTCTGTCTTAGTTTAAGGTAACCACCTGGGGAAACAATCAAGTCTTTCAAGTATATGACAAAGGAAAATGTAAATAATGTTCAGATTCATGTAGCTTTTTGAATATTTGCACCTCAATTAAATGGGTGTTTGTTTTTGTTTTGTATAGTTTTTTTTTTTTTCCAACTTGCGTGCATGCATTAAATATCCATTTTAATCAGGTAACATTGGTTCTTTGTTTTTTCTATTTTACAACCAAATTGAAAAACTAAAAATTAAAAAACACTAAAACAGAATATAGGGAATATGATTTAAAAAAAAAACAGGACAGTAGAAACAGAAATAAGCTATACTATCTTCTTTTTTCTCTCCTACTTTTAGGTATGATAGATGGAATGCTGGGGAAATGAGGCAGAAGCTCCGAGTTCCCTTTTTGGGACACAATGGTGACATTTTGAAGCACATAAAAACAGATGCGCACCACCACAAAAATAGATTTTTGACATTCAGTAGTGTTTGCATCTTTTTTAAGAAAGCTGTGATGTTTTCCTCAGCCTAGCCATGCACTTTATAACGCATCATCCTCATCCTAAAATTCAATGAAATTCATTTTTATTTATAAAGCATCTATTAGAATACAAGTTATCGCTAGGAGCTTTCCAGAGACCCACAGCATGACCCCCGAGCAATTAAAACAACAGCAGATAAAAGCTCCCCTAACAGGGAAAAACCTTAAGCCAAACAGTGGCAAGAAAAATCTAAGAACATAAAACAAAAAATCTGAAAACAAACCATATTGAATGAACATATTAAGGAATTTTCAAAGATTTTTAACTCATATATTTATGGAAAATGTGGAGATCCTCTGCCTATATTTGTACCTCAGTTTGAACTTTCATCTATTGTAAATTTCAAACAAAATGAAACCACTTTTCTTTCTCTTGTCTCTACTCTCTCCTCTTAAGGAATATTAAAGACGCACCGTCTTTGATGTGGAATACGAACTTCCATCCTCCTCATATAAGTGAATTCGATTCTACTGCCACTACGTCAACCAACGAGGGTGAAGTGTCTAGCCTTCCACACTCAATTTTCTCTCATTAGTGCTTCATCCAGGTACTTGTAGAGCACTCTGAGATGACATAATTGACATTATGAACACACTTGTGCAAATTAAAGTAGTAAGTGTAAGAGCACAAGAGCGCAATTGGGAACATAAATTGTAATAGACATTTTATTTAATCTATTTTATTCTAATTTACTTTACAAACTGTCATATTATTAATAAAAGTTAAGTTATTAATATGCTTACAAACATATATATTCCATTACCATAAACAGTCATCCAATCATATATGTAATAAGATATTGCTGAATTTAAAGGAAAATGTTTGGAAAGTATAGCCAGTCAGTCAGTCATCAAAGTGATATCTATTGTTTTTATTATTTCTGGATGGGTCATCTGGGCGAAACTGTTGGATAATTAACACTTTGATTCAGATTATAAGACTCTAAACAGAGGACACAAGAGCGCTGAGGTTAAATGTGTTCTTGCCCTTTGACTTATTGAAAATAAATTTTAAGTTTGCTATTATTCCATTCATTGTGTTTTCTCGTTGCTTGTTGTGGTCATGATACTTCTCCACCACAAAACTCTTTATACATACAGTAAATGAGGTTCAATTTGTTTTTGTTCTAGTTCTAGTTTTTTAACATTTGCATTTAAAGATGAAAATTGAATACTGTCTGTAAAATACTGAAATGTGACCGTCAGGCAGACACCAACCACCAGGCTAAGCACTGATGAGTCTTTAAGTGGCCATATGCTGGTCATTTTCAGCCATCTAATTTTAATCTCTCGTATCTCTAGAGTAGTTTTGAACCCAGGATAACTCCAGAATCCTGTAATCGTTTCTACATAAGAAAGACCAGGACCACAAGGAGAGGCTCATCCTGAAAATGAGCACGTTTGGCTTGAGTGTTTTTTGATCGACCAGATTCCTGAACGCCTGCTGATGGGCAGAGCTACCTGCTCATGAACAGGTTCTACTTCTGATGATGGAAAACATGTTTTTCAACATATCAAGACATTCTGAGCTCTGTGTTTTCAACATTTCCTGTGAAAGTCCTCAACGCCTCGTGTTATTTCCAACATCAGACTTCAGAATATATCTGTGGATGGTACAATGTTCCAAAAACAGATTATCTCTATTGGGACTGCTCTATTGATGGCCCACAAAAAAGAAGTTGTGTCCACTGAACCACAGTTTGTTAACTTTCCCTTATACTGAAAAACATATTTCTTTAGAGACATCATTAAAAAGTTAATACAAATTACTAACAAGCCAGCCAGGGTGTAAAAGACACTCAACCCTTATAGTACTTCAAAGTGGCTGCTGAAGCTCTAGCTCTTGTAGATGAGAACTTGCTGTAGACTAACCACACATTCAATTCTTTTCTGTATGATGTCAGAGAAACCCAGGTTAGAAAAAAAACAAACTCAAAATGAACCCAAAATGAAGCATTCTCAGCACCCTGAAGAGTAATTCGATCACTGGAGTACTGGGACATATGTTTGCTTCCAGTTTTTGAGCCTATGGTAATATCTAAGGTGATGTTCATAATAATAAAAGCATTGTAGATAAGTCAGAAAACATGGAAGAGCAGAATTGACATTAAGTCATCATCCTGCACCACCACCTTGAAAATATAATATCAGGAGATGAGGCATTGTATTTAATAAAAATGTAGTGTATGATATTTTATTTTAGTTCATTGGAAAAGAGAATTCTACTAATTCTACTAATAATGTTTTCATTGAAATTATTCTACACATGGAATTAAACAATTAAACCTGCAGGCGTGTTTTATAATTCAAACAAGTAAATTAACTTCTAGCACTTCATATTTTGTCTTGTTTATCCCCAGGGCTGCTGCTTGTGGAAAGGAAAAAAAACAACATACACAACTCATGTGCCAATCATTCAAAAGTCTTTTTTTAAGCGAGTTTACATAGATGAGCTAAACTTTCTTAAAGCTTCTTGCAATATTATGATGCACAATAAATATTAAAATTAAGATGAGATAAAATCCCTTCTACTGTTTATAAAATGAAAACTTGCATCACCTGTTAACTGTGAACTCTGCAACAGCCCTATTAAAAGACATGACTGCTTAGACAAGATGGTTTTAGTACAACAATCTGCAAACTCAACTTTGATTCTCTTAGCTTTTCAGTATAGTTTGCCTAGAGTGGCATAAACAAGCAATATAGACATAAAAACCCAGCCAACTCTGGGTCAAAACGCATAATTATGATAGTTTGTCGCTATGCTTTTTATTTTTTTTCTTCTTTTTTTTCTGGTTGTCATGGAAACAAGACACACACAACAAGACCACAGCACTGACTGTTGTCACATGGTTCCAACCTCCAGCGAACTGAAGGATTGTTGCAACAATGAAATGAAAGTAACTATGCAACTGAAATGAGGGGTTCTGTTGAGGTGCAGCTGAAGAACAAACGTGCTGCTGAAAAAGAAGTTAAATGCCCCTGTTTCATTTTGCAGAGTGCATTTTTAAGAAGGTTGGATACAACTAACAGTTGTGATTTGAATGACTAGCTTGTGCATTAAACCCCTTCCTTTCAGACGGATGTTTAGTTCCTTAAAGCTTATCCTTTTGTCATGTGTTAATTTGATGTTTTTGGTCTTACTTACCCATTATATGAGCTTTGTTTGCAAAATCTCAAATTAAAACACAATGTTATGCAAAGTTAAACAGATTGTCACACAGGGCGGAGAGGTAAAATCCACCTTGGCAACATTTGAATTGCCTGTAAAATGAGTCTGTTTGATCTTTTTTAGTATGAAATCAACCAATATTTTAGGGTTGTGTTTTTCAAAATGCCAACAAGTGAGCAAACATTAGAGCTCCCGTCACAGGTGATGTTTCACGCAAAAAAAAAAAAACAAAAAAAAAACAACAAAAAAAACAGACATGCAGACAAAGTTTGTCTGGCATGCGTACAGAGGCGTTTTACAAATGTGTGATTTCGTGAGTTTTCCAGAGTAATTTGACAGCAGCTGCTTGAGTCGTGACTCGCACTTCCACTTTTAATGCACAGAAATACCCAGACACCCACACACACAGATGGAGACACGAAACCTCTCAGAACATAAAGTCATAATGCATGCAAATTCACTCATTTAGATGCACCAATCAACATTAAAATCTGAAGATACAGATTCATAAAAATATAATAAAGTCAAACATGTGTGAACTGATTTATGTGCATATCTGTATTCATGCAGGTTAGGTGACCTACTATAAAAGCCGTAGTCAAAGATTTAAGTGATTGACCCTTTGATCAATGAACAACCACTTTGATTTTTTTTTTTTTTGAGTTTATGGTATAATTCCTATGGTACTGACATTCAAGCACATTTTTGTTAGAAACAATAGATTTATAAAAGATGCAAGGCATGAATTTACTGTTATACGAGAAAACAATGAGCTTTGTATGACCCACACATAAAAGGTTTGCATACTTTTTTCTTACCCATGTATAGTAGTTTCCTGATTGCATCCTATTTATCACTTTAAGCAGAAGGGACAATGATCATGCAGAAGGGCTAGCGGTCACAGCAGAGTCACCACCACACACAACCACCATTATGTCCAACTGAATGCATGCATGTCCACGTCCAACCACCAGCTCACACAGACAGTCTTGCACTGGCTCACAAAGACATGGACAGGCAGACAATGAAACATGCACAGGAGGACTCCAAAGGCACAACATAGAGAGAGAGAGAGAGAGAGAGAGAGAGAGAGAGAGAGAGAGAGAGAGAGAGAGGGGGAGGAAACAATCTTGTCTACTTTGCTTTCCTCTTTCTCCGCTGAGGAGTGACATTTTGAGGGGTTGAATGAGGCAGGGAAGAGGACAGGAGGTCCAGAGATGAAAAAGGACAAGTCAGGTGGAGGGAGAGCTACGTTATAAAAAGGAGATAGTGGGACAGAAACGGAGAACAAGGGGACGGGGGAATCTGTTAAGTTAGCAAACAAGCATTGTGTCAGTTCCCTGCTACTGTGAAGAATATGTGCTGGGCTGAGCCAGCAAGACGCCCGGAGACTGAGAAACAAAGAAAAGACAACAGAGGTACAGGTGGGAAGAGGGACAGGAAAGACATGTAAAGAGGTACTGGGTAATATAAAATGTGTCTCGTTGTCTGAAATTGTATAAAAACATAGTACGATAATATCAGTAAAACATGATATAATCAAATTGCACACATGCAGAATTTTACAGAGCTACAAAATAGCATTGGACAAGTGAGCTAGAAGGTTCTGCGCAGTATTTTTTATGTTCCTAGGACTGTGATCTTCGGTGTCAGGATCTCTGATGTCGTTCCTGGGATCTGTTGAATCTGTGTATGGATCCATATTCCTGGGATCTGCTGCTGCAAGTGCTCCAACTGCTATTCTCCGCATTTTTGTCATTTTCTCCATCTTTTCCATCTTTTCCTTCAACCCTTGGTACTTTTCCGGTTTCTTGTGCTCCTTTTTGATTTTGCTACGTTAATCACCAGTTGGATAGCCATCCCCAGTTTATCGATCTGAATCTAGAAGTCCCACAGAGTCTTTGCTTTTTCATTTGACACCATCTCCCACCTTCACTTTGGGACTTCCAACCCACAGTTTACTCAGTGCAGATGTTTCTGTACACTTTAACTGCTATCTGATTTTGTTATTCCATGTATGCTTTACCTGCTTGCTATTATGTGCTGGATGTTTCTGGGGTGTCGCTACACTGCCTGCAGCTGGGATCCTGTCTGGTTTTATAAACCCTGGACTGTGTCCCTCTTGTGCTCAAGGCCTGTTTTTGTGCTGTCATGATCAATGACTCCATGCTGTCCTTCAGTAGGATTTGTCGATGCCAGCCACGTCTTCAAATTGTAATTGGCACATGCTGTGCATTGGCTTCTCTTTCCATTATGGTTTCTCCTCCACATCTTCTTTCTCACTGATTTTCTAGTGTCTAAGAAATTAACTCAGAAGCTTATCCTGAAGGGCCATCCTCTCAATGTATTGTTAGATCTTTGTTGTTTCATCTGTTGTGTGACTTTATTCCCCGAATTATAGCTGGACAAAAGACCTGTGAAAGAGCAGTACATATATATGTCCAGGTAATTGAGCTAACGGTCTATAAACTTACATCAAGGTGGCTACCTTCAGCTGACTTTAACATCTTCTTTCACAGATTGATCCTCATGAGGGACATGAAAGCTGCTTTTCATGTTTATAAATATTAAACTACAGGATGTGCATGTACAGGACACTTACTAAGTTGTCTTTCAAACAGTCCTTAAAATGAGACCACTTATCACTCCATCTAGTCCTTTATCTCAGTGTTTGGTCAGAATAACAAGAAGCTGGTGGCAGAAAGGTGGATGAAATACTCCAAAGTACCAACAACAACTATTTTGATATATTTGTTTTGTTGTTGTTGCTGTTTTATGGCTGTCATCTTTCAGATCCTGCTGTAGGAGCCCAAATGCGCTACTGATACCACATTTGGCATTTTAGATGTGCAAAATGGAAAAACTCAAAGAAGTTCAAAAGAACCACAACCAAGAACTGCCAATATTTGTAGGTGACCTGTGTTTGGAGTCAGTACTGACCTGTGACAGATGGCACTGAGCATACCTGATGCATTATAGCTTTAATTTTGCCTAATTTTCACACAAACACATCTCAAGTCCAAATCTGCAACAGTCCAATGTCATCATCGCTACATTTTTCATTTTGAAAGTACGGACGCTGCGTCCGTACCCTCTTTTTATTTTTGTCTTTGTCATGTGTGCAAGGTGAGGCAAGACAATGCGATATTTTAAACGTTTCTCTAAAATCTCAGTGCACTTTTATTCATAAATGATGCCATCACAGAGTATAGACAGAACTTAAAAACACAGCAAGAGAAACTATTCAGTTCTCTGTAAAGCACCCTTATGGCTGGGCAGACTAGCTGGGAAAGCATCATTCTGGGCCTGTGCCGACTCCCTGGGCTACATGGTTAGCAGCGCCACCCCAGAGACATAGTCTCATGCTTCACACCTCCAGGGTGGTCCACAGTGGAGACAGGCATCCAGGACCACTCCAAACTCAGATGATAGAGAGCCAGGCCACAGGGACACTGATGTGGTAGTTAAACTTTAGGTTCCCTGCTCCCTTTTGAGATCAGCCATCACCTCCAGCCGCCTTGCAAAATCAGGCAACTCTAAAGGCCTTGGTTCGGCTACCATGGAGCGACAAAAACAGCCTGCATCAAGTGTCCGTGGACCTGGTGATCACTACGTCCAGCCTTTCGAAAGTGGAGAAGTACTCTTTCACCTCCTGGAGAAGGAGTTTGGTCTCCTCACAGTCTATTACTGGCCAGTTCCTACTGTTGTGATCTGTGGGTGTGGGAAAAACCCAAATGCGGGTGATGAAGGTAAAACAGGAAGTAAAGTTAACAGCAGCAAAATAAGACACAAAGAAACAATTTTCTGCTAATAAAAGATCTGGACTGCTGGTTAATTGACAGCATCACATTTTGCGTGTAATGGTCTATCTCAGATGTGTCTGTGCCCAAAGATGGTAATGCTGCCTCTGGACAACTTTAACTTAAGGCTTCTTTTTGCACAGGAACATTTTATGTGACATTTTTAGATAGTAGCTCTATAATTTAGTGCTCATGGGCTTTTATCAGCTACAGAGGAATGGCTGTTTTTGATATGTTAACCTTAGCTTTAGGTGAAACGTGTCTTCTACACATTTAGACTCCTCCAGATTCCTTAATTAATTTCATGATATGAACTGTAAAAGGATACATTTACAATCCCATCTCATCTTTTTTGAAGAACATCCATTCACCCATCCATCTTTTACCCACTGCTTCCTAATCAGGATTTCAGGGGTCTGTTGGAGTCCGTCCCAGCAGTCTTTGGGTGAAAGGCAGGGTTACATCCTGGACCGACATACATAAAACAGCAGCCACACAAAGGGCAACATGGGCTTATTAGATTTTTAAATTATTGCAGTCTTGATTTGATTTTAACTTTACAATGTTCTAATATTTTTTGGAATTGGGGCTCTAAAATAATAATGATTAAAAAAAAACAAGGGTAATAAAGAGAAGTTATTTATTTATTTATTAATATTAGATAAATATACTATAACCCCTAAAATGTATAAATAAAAGAGAAAATAAATAAAGGATAAAATAAAATGTACACCTGAGATATGTATTAAATAAAAATGTATAATTGTGTCCCTTCTGGTTCATACTCACAAACATGACGAACCTGGACTGAGTATTCGCTCATTAGTATGCTGTCCAGTGTTTCATACTCTGAGCAGATTTGACTTCTTTGTGGGTAAACTGACAGCTCCGGTGTGTTGGGAAGAATGATGAGCTGGTTATGAAGCTGGGGAATGTGCTGCATAGCACTGAATTAAAATCAGTACCACTGCATATCCCGGTAACGTGTACAGGGAATGTTCCTTGTTAACATGGTGCAACAAAATGATATCAAGTCACAAGTGCAGCAGCAAACAAGGAGTAATACGAGACCACAAGACATTTAGACGCCCCAGCGTGAACGCTGTGGAGGCCAGTTTGAACAAATCAATGACTTCTAAAGATAACTTTTTTCTTCCCTCCAAAGCTTTTGGTTTTCTTGTTTGATGTCTCTGCTCTTTATGTTAGTTTAGGATTTGTAAAACTGAGCAGAGGAAAAAAGAAAATCTGAAAAGGTCAAGAAATAAAAGAAGTTTCAAATGCCTCAAAACCCCCAAATAGTAAAAGAATTCTTCCCTTTCTTATCTCCTTTCTGTCATTGCTTTGATATGAACTGTACTTTTTTCCCTGTAATGTCTGTCTCATAAGCCCTACCCTTTCTCTTTGACTCCTCCTGACGCCCTTTTTTATCTCTGACTTTCTTGCTCTCTTTCCTTCTGCCTCCTCCCATCTCTCTGTTGTATTACTCTAATGTTGGGGCCTGTCAGAGGAGGCCCATAGAGGACCAATTAGTTGTAGTTTTTTATGCTTTGCTGTTAAAACACTTCTGCAGCATGTGCACTTTCTCTTGGGCAAAGTGTTTTTGTGTTCATCAATATTAAAATCAGAGAAAGATGCTGGCATTTATGCAGTACATTAAGTGTGTCTTTGTGAGTTTTTAGGGATCTGTAACAATGCCGAGCTGTTTGGACTGTCCAACCAACACCACTGTGGTTTTTGTTTTGAATACAAAAAATGTCACAAGAGGCTTCATCAGGGCTTCAGAAGTTTCCTCGCTGAATACGGTTACTGTCCCTGACTGAACGTTTTTGAATTAAACTATGGCAGCACAAGTGCTGCTGTACACATTAAAGAGGCTTTTATTTCTGTCCTCTTTCAGCGCCAACTTGGCAGCAAAATTACCTGAACCAAAATGTGGCAAAAAAAAAAAAAAAAAAAAAAAGTAAAATAAACAATGCATCTAGTAAAATGTCTACGTAAAACTAGTAGCGCTGGTAACACTGCCATCTAGTGACCAACGTGTGCAGTTTCTCTGTAACCTCTGGGATCGTTGAAATCTTCCCATCCATCCATTATCAATACCCGCTTAATCCGTCTCCAGGTCTGTCGGAGCCTATCCCAACGCATAGTAGACGAAAGGCAGGATCCACCCTGGACAGGTCGCCAGTCCATCGCAGGGCCACATAGAAAGACAAACATGCACACTCACATTCACACCTATGGGCAAATTAGAATGATCAATTAAACTACCCTGCATGTTTTTGGACTGTGGGAGGAAGCCCGGAGGGAACCCACGCAAGCACGGGGAGAACATGCAAACTCCACACACCGGGCCGGGAACCGAACCAGGAACCTTCTTGCTGTGAGGCAACAGTGCTAACCACTAAGCCAACGTGCTGCCCCTGAAATCTTCCCATGATTAACAATTCACTCTAGAATATAAAATTATAAAAATGTTATTCTATCAGAACATTTCAAACTTCTACTCATTTATCAAGACCTTAAAAAGGGGGCAAGTGGGAAAATGTTTTCCTAATTTATCGCCGGGTACACTACACTTAGAGAAGATTATAAACCATTTCAGCAACATCTCTTCTCACTTTCATGCTAAATTTCAGATTTTGTTGAATTTGATCAGCTGTTTGTCTTTTTCATGGAGTGGTTGATCAGGCCCCTGGATAATGTGATTCAACTAGTAAGGCAGCAAACCGGCTGCCAGGGTCTTCAGTCCAGCCCAGCCTGAGATTTATTTTAAGGTTTTGACCAATCATTGTCTTTTGACAGTAAGCTGAAATTTAAAGTGTGTATCATAGCCCAGACCGGAGATAATTACACAATTCAAAAAGAAACTACTGCAATTCCCGTCTTTGGTTTCTACCTGAAAAACTTTGTGTAAGGACTAAAAGAACAAGGTTGCCAGTACAAACAGATGTAATGAGTTTGGTCTGCAGGGAGGCTGGACTCCTCCACAGAGACTGAGTGAAAGCGTCAGTGATCCAAGAGTGACTCAGAGTCAAGAGGAGGCAGCTGACGTGATTCAGGCGTGTGGTGAGGATGCCCCCTGGATGCCTCCCTGGGGCAGACCCTTGACACACTGGAGAGATTATTATTTTATTAGTTTAAGTTTACTGGGTTTGAATTTACAGGAGCAGGATGAATCTAAATCCCCTTTTATTTATGCTCCCATTTCCCTTGTCTACTTTTCATATATTTTAAACCCTTTTATCCAGAATTTTATCTAGGAATCGTACCATCTCTTAAAATTCTGATGTTATTAGCCCTTGATCTGTCAGGACCAGTATTACTCTTAAGTATTTTATGTACAAATTACTTTGATTGTTTAACATGATGTGTGCGGAGGAAACAGCTGAAAGTCACAGTTTTTCCATTAAAGACACACATACACTTCTGCCCTTCTTAGAAGTGGCCTTCTGGGCCTTTGCACTTTAAATTTGTATCCAACTGGACTGAAACCAAAGCATGTTAGACACACTAGGATGCTCTGTGGTGCAGGAGGATAAGACACACCATGTACCAAAAATGTAGTCACTTTAGGTACAGGTTTTGGCATTTGTCACCCAACTTGTCTCGTTATTGTTCTTCCCACTTTCCTTTTCTCTCTCTTTTTCTGTTTTCTTCCATGTCCTACCCCCTACCCATTTTCTCTTTCATTTCAGTTTGCTTCACTGGCATGAGACTCGGCTTCTACTGCCAGAGCCTCTTGTCTCACATTGCCTCTCTGAAAATGTTAAACCTCAATCCTGTTAATCCCACTAGTAATGGTGTGTACTGGGAGGCATATCAGACATGACCACTGGGGCTGGTTCTTTGGCCGAGTTATAAGGATGCTGGAAAAAAAAGGGGATTCATCACATGTCTAAGGGCTTTTTAAAGTCTCCTGCTGGAAATGCTTGTTTTCTAATTAGACACAAATAAACTGTATATATTTGTGCATAAAATTTAAAGAAAAATTAGTTCACTGCCAAATAATTAACTGAGCAGAACACAAAAATGATATATTTTAAGATACTACCTGTATTTTTTTTAATCCTATGGGAGCTGGGTTTTTTTTTTTTTTTTTTTTTTTTGCTGTTAATGTCAATATTGAAAACAGCACCATCTCCTGCAGGACATATTTGACTTTTTGATGAGTTAACTTTTATTTTATGGATTCTTACAAGTCTGAGATTATCATTCCTGTTTTTATGACTGAATGTATTAGTCACATCAATATCCATGTTCGTATGTGCTGTATTGATGTTCCTGTTTAGAATATGCACTAAATGACCATGAGTGGAAGTTAGTAAGAATTGTTTTAATAAAATTCAAGTTCAATTTAATGTATATTGTGTCTATTACAACACAAGTTATCTCTTGGAGGAGAGACACAGACACACCATCAAAGGTACAAAAGACAAGATACATCAGTATAACTATTCCTTAGCAGCAGAACTAAGACTTCCATGTATATATGACTGATACCTGGATTGATTGATTCTAGAAGAGAATTAAAAGTTAACTTAAGACTATTACTGTCAACATCCATATGAATGTTAAAGTCCAGGTAGCCAATGGAGGGACGTTAACACGGGAGAGACTGGTACAGTGAATCACAGTGAATTATTAATATTTTTCAGATTTGTTACAAGAATCCACCCATACTTTCAAATGAAAATGTTTTCAGAGTTCCATTAAAATAAGAGCTAGAAATTTGAAATACATCTACAGTTATCCTCCAACTTGTGTGGTTGAAATCTCTCCCCATTCAGATTTCACATCCTCATGAACATGTTCAGATTTGCTCACAGGCCATATTTACCAGAAGCAGACCCTATATTTAATTTACTTGCATAACCCATTTAGAAATCCATAAAACAGGATTTTAGAGGCGTACCTGTTCAGAGGAAGATCAGCCAGTATACACTGCAGTTGCAGTTAAATGCCATTGTAAAGTTCATCACGAATGGGCTTGGTGACACGTTGCTGATGTTGATGGGTCAGCTGCAGTGTTAGTTAGCATGTGTCCAACACTAAAACCACCAGCTTTCTAACATCCCCACGTGATTTGAGAACCACCAAAAGAGAACCACTCGTGCAAGTCAAAGGTTACGGTGCATTCGTGAACTGCAGAGCATCTGAGTTTACCATGCATTTACACCCAAAAGATACTATGCTGCTAAACTTGAGAGACTCAATATTGCTGACCCTTACAATCCTCCAGGAGTACTTTTTGAAAAAGTACTCCCGAAACTGCAACCAAGCTGCCAGACCTCCAATACCCCGACATCTACAACTACCTGATCAACTTTCCTTCATCCTACTCTGGGGATTCTCTTAAAAATTACAACAGCCTGGAGAGGTATAAATGGATATTATGCCCTGGATTTGTGAATAACATTGAAATTTGGAATCTCTCAGCAAAGGATTATTTTATCATTACTGGAAGGATAAGTGGCACTGCATTCATTAATTAACAAAGGCGCTAAATAAAGGCATAACACCAACACAGTCAGTGTAGGCTAATGTAATCGTATGTTAATTAGAATCAAATGTTACCATGGATTTTTGCCGGATAAGTTAGACTGTGTTTACTGTGTGAATTAAAATTTTAACGCACCAACTCATGCATTAATTTCATATCTCTATGACAAATAGTTATCATGCAGATGCCTTTTTTTTCTCAGGTGAGTCTTTTACGAAGATTAAATGACCCTCAGTTGAAGGCATACATAGTGGTCAGCAAGGATGGTGTTGGGCTTGGACCCACTGTGCTGGATTCTCTGAGAGATGCTCCCATGAGTCAGTTGTCTTGGTCACGTGTTTCATGGCATAAATCAGTTATCTCCCCTCTCTGGATCTTAAGGAATCCGATAAAAATCTGTTTTTGTTACCCTATTTCTGATATTCTGGCATCCTGGTGCACAACAGCTATCGGGCACTGTTACCGGCACAGAAATGTCCTCCGTCCTCGCTTCAGCTTTACTGCTAAAATGGCCTTTACATTGTAGTGTTGCACGCTGGGAATTCCGACGCCACGGTCTGGAGCTCTATAGGCGCCAAAGCCGTGTTTTATATGTTCAAGACTTCACATGA
Source organism: Xenentodon cancila (assembly GCA_014839995.1). NCBI lineage: Eukaryota > Metazoa > Chordata > Actinopteri > Beloniformes > Belonidae > Xenentodon > Xenentodon cancila. The sequence continues at coordinate 3,901,915 of CM026208.1, forward strand.
CTACATTATGTTACATCAGGAAGTGGTCCTCAGGGGGCCGCTATCTTGCATGTTTTTAGATGTTTCTCTGCATCAGCACACTTGATTCTAATAACTGCACTACCATCGCCCATCAACAAATAAATTATCTTTTGTTTTTTTGGTGTTTTTTTTACACAAAGTCCCCTGTCTAAAAGAGTTTTGTTTTCTGACCAGGTTTCATGCAAAGAAAGCTTTCATTTCAAATCAATAACATAAAAAATTGAGAAACATGTTTTGTTTTTGTCTCTTTTTTTTCTTTCTTCATTACTGCAGGCCCTGGTTTTCACATTAGACATGCACCACAAATCCAAGACGCCAGTTACTTATTCAGGCCTGTACTGACTTTCAGCCACTCTCACTGTCCTGAAGTTGTTACAGAGTGAGACTGCGGTGATGTTAACATCCTACAGCAACCAGTTCTGGCAAACACAAACGCTAAACTGAGGCTTGAAAGAGAATTTACAAAGAACTGCAAACTTTCACTATGCAGCCATTTTGTTGCCAGATAACTGCTCGTTGGTGGGTAGAGGGTGGATTACATCATCCTTATGTTATTTGCAAACTAAACAAAATACTTTTGACATGTCGAACATACTGCATTTAGATCAATACTGATGACAATCTGGTAGAAATTGTGACATTCTGAGCCAACTTCTTGCATTTCTTTCACGTTTTTTACCACTATTAGATCTAATGGCCTTATCGACCCAATAAATTTAAACATAAACACACATTTTCTGTGCTATAGTCAAGGATAATGAAAGCCTCTGTGTTGTTTTGTAATTATTCTTTTTTTATTATTATGTTTTCATTTAATGGGGCAGCACGGTGGCTTAGTGGTTAGCACTGTTGCCTCACAGCGAGAAGATTCCTGGTTCAATTCCCGGCCCGGTGGGTCTTTCTGTGTGGAGTTTGCATGTTCTCCCCGTGCTTGCGTGGGTTCCCTCCGGGTACTCCGGCTTCCTCCCACTGTCCAAAAACATGCAGGGTAGGTTAATTGATCTTTCTAAATTCTCCCTAGGTGTGAATGTGAGTGCAATTGTTGTTGTTTGTCTTCTATGTGGCCGTGGATAGACTGGCAACCTGTCCAGGGTGTACCCCTGCCTTTCGCCTGATATGCGTCGGGATAGGCTCCGACAGACCCCCGTGACCCGGAAACGGATAAAGCGGGTATAGGTAATGGATGGATGGATGTTTTCATTTAAAAACTATGGTTTGTTCCAAGATATGCAGATCACAATATCGGTTTGTGGACAAGAGTTAAAGCTTTAGTTTTTTTTCTGCTGAGGGGTCCTTAAATGCTCATACTGGCAGTATTTATGCAACCACACATGTATAAGAAGTTGGTCTAACTAAAAGTGGTGTTTGTACGTCCCGGTTCATTATATATATTTGAGAACTTGTATGGTAGGTGTAACAAATCTGGTCAATACTACATGTAGGTGGGTTATTAGAAGTAAGACCTGGACAATTTTATGCTGTGAGGTCAATCTCTTTGGGCTATTTGGAAGATATTTTTGCTACTTTTGCGTTCTTGGAAGCCTGAAGTAAGACTGAAAACATACATTTACAAATAAGAAGGCGTTTTCAGTGTTAACAAGGTGGTTTTAAGTATTTATGGTAGTTTGTTTTCTTTCACATATCAAAGGCCTTATATTAAAATAACTGTTCTGAGGATAAAGTTTGTTTTAACAAAACACTGACATTAGAAAGATGAGCCAAACTTTAACCACCATTCAATCCGCCCTCAGGATGGAGGAGTATAAGAAAAATGGCTTTTAAACTTTCACAGATGTCAAGAAGTATGAAGACCTATATAAATATGAAAATATATTATATGGTTTCATAGGTAACATGAACATCTTTTTTTAGTAATAGTTGACTGGAACAGAATGTTTACCTCCTCAATTCCCTTAAAAAGAAGGTAAGTAAATGGCAGTGATATTCCGATCCGATCACCTGATTGGAAATTGGGGACAATCACACGTTTTCTGAATGATCAGGATTGGATGGAAACTATCATATTGTTTTTCATTTTTATTTTACTAAATCTATATAATAATATTTAAAAAAATGTATTTATTTGTATCACTGTTAACAGTTACAGTTTGTGTCAGGTGGGGAGTTGGCATAACCTTTAACCGACAATAGCAGTTGTAGCTTGTGTGCTGACGTCAGCAACAAATCTACTTTTTTCAGGCGTCATTGAAGACTTTTCTAGGCTCTAACTTGAAGACTCGTATTGTCCTCACTCTTCTCAGCAAGCAGCCCGTGCTGCAGGAAGAGCAAACTTGAAGCGGGGTCCTCTGCATTTATGAGATGACTGCAATTTGGAAATATTTTAAATTGGATAGTAAAATGCAGGGCTACGGCAGCCTCTACTGTTTGCAGTTTGGAAATATGTTGGAGTTGTTTTTCTTTTAGTGGATTCCCAATGTATCAGATCAGGACTTATTAGTCGATACTCAAAATCAAATGACTCAGAAACAAAACACTGTTACCGGGACATTCTTAGTAAATGGCACGTTTGGCAATTATTTTGCAACTTATTAATCTTTTCTAGATTCTACTAATTGTTTTACAGTTAATTAATCAGTCACACTTTGGTACAAACTCATACATGAGACTTATTATATTCATAATCTGTATTTGCACACTTCTATGTATCTGTTTCAATGTGAGTATTTGGTAAAGGACATTTTAACACATGGTGAATCTGGGATTTGGACCATTGGCCTTCCAGTTGTAAGACAACTATTGCCACTCACTGACCAGAGCCATCCAAGAGGAAAGAACGCAGTCCAGTAGGAATTTTAATTCCATCAAAAGTCCAAAGAATTACTCTCACAAAAATGTGGACAAATTAACGTTGATCAGCGTAAATGAGAAATACAATACTGTTGCACAGACAAGGTTTTAGATGATATTTTGAAAACAACATCTGAGCTAAGTCCTGCCAGAACTTGAACCACACTTTGCTGAGACTCTCTGGGACTCTCTACTCAGACCCACCGCTAGTCAGTGGTCATCAGCCGGGACCACCTCTAACTCAGTTGGAGCTTGATCCTGGCTGAACTCAGACCAATGTCTAGGGCAGTGTTTCCCAACCCTGGTCCTCGGGGAACGCTGCCCTGCATGTTTTAGAGGTTTCCCGGCTTCAGCACACCGTGATACAAGTAGCTGTGTCCTCAACAGAGTTGTCCAGACCTTGATGACAAGCTGATGACGAGCATTAATTTGAATCAGGTGTGTTGAAGCAGAGTAACATCTAAAACATGCAGGACAGTGTTCCCTGAGGACCAGGGTTGGGAAACACTGGTCTAGGGATCTGGTAAGTGAACCTGGAAGAGTCCAGGTCAACCTGGAGGTAGCCTCTGCCAGAGGAGCCAGTTGTTCTGACTGATGCTGGTAGAGCTACAGTCCAACCAGGAGCCCATCCTCCACTTGGCCCTTCCTAGCTGCCTCCAGCTGGGGATAAAGGTTAGTGTCCTAGTTAATTAGCTAAACTTTCTCCCGGACCTAAGAGGCCAACCCAGACAGGTCTTGGTCATCATTTGTACATTAAAAAGCACAAAAAGCCAAATCAATCTAATTTTTAAGATTTGTCTTTAATCACAGCTCAGAATTGAACTTCACCAAAAAGTTGCTAATGGGACAGCAAGAGTTATCATATATATATATATATATATCATAGACTGAATTAAAGCTGTCAGATAAATAAAGATACATAAATCTTTACATGTGTTTTTATGGATGTGAAATTTAGTGATGGAAACCAAGTTTTTGTTGTTTTTTTTTTTTTTTGAACCAGGCTATAAATACCTTTATTTCTGCTGTATATTTGGACATTTTAACATGTGGGAGTCCGTGGAGATTGACTTGCTCTTCTATCCAGCTCTGAAAAGTGGATTTGGGTCCTTGGAAGCAGCACAGGGATTATGACAAAAAAAAAAAGAGGAAAAAAAGATGAAGCTTTAAAAAAGACAACAAGAGCCTTGAGAAGGTCAAGCCACTGGTGTTCTGGTTAGGTAATGAGGCACACTTGCACTTCATTAAATCCCTCCCTCCATGTAAATCCTGTTGGAGGAAGCTGAAACGGCAGGGTAAAGAAGCATCATTTCATGTCAAATGTTTTACAAAATGTTTTTATATAACGGAGCAGAGGAGAATATATGGCTGATGGGATCTCTCTTGGGAAAAGTTCTGCAAGCTCACCTAACACTCCAAGAACATATTCACCTGCTCTTATCAAACGGCTGCCACCAGCTGCTGGCTGTTATCCCCTGAAGCTCTGCATTTCCCAGCTTCCTCAGGTATGTATGCAGCTAGACAGCTTTTGTGGAGGTGTCTGAAGAAATCTGAGACATTGGCTTCTCCCTAAAAAAAAAAAAAAAAAAAAAACAAAGTCTACTGGCATCAGACATCAGCAGATATCAGACACCTGTTTGTTATATTTAAATGGCCCAAAACCAATTAGCTTTCTGTGAATTAAATTTCCCCTATGATCTTCTGCAATTTGCCTACAGTGATGCTTACAGTCAAATTATTTGATCAATATTTGAAAGATTGTCAAGTCAAAATGGAGAATGTGTTTGATGTTTTCCAACAATTTATTCCCACTGTTTTTCTTGCCTGACCCACATAAAACGATTGTAGATCATATAAGCATGCTAATTGTCAGATATTTCTTTGTGGGTGTCTGTTTTGATGAACTTCTTATGCTAAATGACAGCTTAACAAACTGGAAAATTACTGTCTCTTTCAATTTTACAATATACCCAAATAAGCGTTAGCTCCCTGTAATTCAATCTTGTCTTTGACGGTTTTACGTGTTTCCTAAATGCTGACCTGCTGACGCACGCACGCACGCACGCACGCACGCACGCACGCACGCACAGAAGGCATTTTGGCAGAGAGATCAAAATCCCACTTACCTTTAGGGTCATGACACAAAAACTAACATTCGCAATCAATTTGTCATCTTAGGAAAGACAGAGTGTGTGAGGGGGGGTTAAGGTAGCTATCAGTCAGTGGGGAAAAAAAACCCACAATTTTATTGAACTAAGTCTACACATTTAAATAAACATGGAAAAAAGAAAAACATATGATAAATATGACAAAAAGCTTTATTAACATAAACAATCTAAAATAACCAACTACAACATTGAATATTTAATAACTATAACAAATCTAAGATGAGTGAGCTGGGGTCCTCGGTGGGAGGCAGCCTACTGGGAAAAGTGTCCCTCCTCCTTCGCCTGGGTGCAGCACTACAAACAAACACAACATGCAAATGAAAGTGCCCCAGTGCCTACTTTCATGCAGGAGTGAGGTCCTCACCACAATGCCTAGCCTCCCACCTGATGACACCCAGTCCACACTGAAACAAGAGAACAAAAGGTTAACAAAATCCAACAAAACACAAAAACAACCCAACGGATGGTAAAACAAACTCAAAACCCCAATAAATAAACAGACAAAACTGTCCAAAGAAACAAAGAACTGCAAAAGTCAAAATGATACAAATGAGGCCAAAACAAAAGAAAACCCAACCAACCAAACAAAATTTTTAAACGGACATGTGGATGTTTGTTTGTTCGTATGTGCTTTAGACTGTGACCAGTGTGACTTGAATGGAAAATAAGCTCTTATTTTATGGAACCTCCTGTGATGCTTGTGCACAGCTCTTTAACTCAGCCCCCTGACAGAGTTAGAGTGATAAGGTCAAGTTTTAGGGTTGTTTGCAAGCAGTCATAAAATAATATGACTTTGTGTGAACTTAAGCATAAGAAAAGTAGAAAATATGCAAAGTTAAGGGTACCATAATGGCAAAGCCTATGTGTCCCAGAGAGTCATGACCCACTTAACCTTTGGTTGTCGAGTAAGTGGATAATGATAAAATTTGCATAAGTCTGAACCAAATAGATTCTTGTGTACAAAGTGTAACGCTAGTCTAGGGCAGTTACAGTTAGCTGTGGTTGCGACTGAGGCTAAATCATCAGATATCATCAACAGAATCGTTGACTGTTGCGCAAATGATTTGAGCTGTTGGAAGTTGTTTTAATCGTGTGCAACAGCAGATTGTTTTGGTCAACTTTTATGTCTCTATTTGGTAATCAAATTGCAATTTTTTTTTTTCCATCAATCAAATCTTCTCCCACTTGGTGGACAAATAAGCTGTGTGCTATATTGTGTACTTGTGTACTACTTACTGTTCCCCTGTATCAAGAAGAGGCAGATGAGGCAGCTCAGGCATCTGGTTGGCATACCTCCTGGATGCTTCCCTGGTGACGACATCCAAACCTCACGATAAGCAAGGAGAAGTGACTGGAGAGAAGGAAGTCGGTTCTTCCCTGCTCAGGCCACTGCCCCTGCAACCTGACCCCAGATAACTGGTAGACAATTGATGTGACAATGTGTCCTGGTGTTGCATTGGCCTACCAGCAATGCAGACCTTTTACCAACAGAAAACATTTGGTACACCATGAAATGAAAATACAAAACCACAAAGAAGAACCAGGACTGATGAGCAGAGCCAATGCAACAACATTCAATTCCTAAAACTCCAGCAATGGTTCTCAGTTGATAGCTGTATATGGACTGTTAGAAGAAGAGAGGATGCTACACAGTGATAAAATTCCTGCCGTCCCAACGTTTTGAGGCATTTTGTTGACATGAAATTCAGAATTTTTTTTTCTTATATTGGTAGATTTCTTCATTTTAAATATGAACTAAGCTTTTTATGTTTTCTTATGAAAGAAATGTGGGTTTCTAAGATTTGAAAAATCATTGGATTCTGTTTTTATTTTTTATCCATCCATCCATTTTCATCCACTTATCCATAACTGGGTAGCAGGGGCATCTGTCTAAGCAGAGATGCTCAGACCTCCTTCACTCCAGACATTTCCCCCAGCTCGTCTGGTGGGATTCTGAGGCTTCCCTGAACTCTGTGCAATATTGCAGAGGCACGTAAGCCAAGACACACCTACAACATCTGGAGACTTGAGATAGTAAGGGAGGATCTTGTTCACCCTCGGTGCCTTGCCACTGAGGTGCTTACGAACTACCTCAGTGACTTCAGCTTCCTTCCACCATCCCACAATGTCCACAGTCGAGGTCAGCAGCCCCCCACCCGTACTGTAAACAGTGTTGGCAGAGTATTGCTTCCCCTTTCTAAGGGGCCAGAGGGTTTTCCAGAATCTCTTAGTTATATGGATTGCCACCATAACAGGCATCAGAGACCTTGCTCCACAACGAGCTGCCACATTGACTATGATTGCAGAGAACATGGTCCAGTCTGACACAATGTCCCTAGCATCCCTCAGAATTTTTGAAGCTCTCCCAGAGGTGGAAGTTGAAGGCCTCCCTGACACAGGTCTCGAAAAGACATTCCCAACTGGTGTTCAGCCCAACTGGTGTTTGTAGGCACAAACAACAGCAAGAGACTTTTCCCAAAAGCTTTTCACTCAAAAGCGCAAGGAAGCGAATTTCTCATACACCGGGGTGAATTCCAACACATGGCGGACGAGTTTGGGTGCTACAAGCAAGCACACACCAGCTCGCATCCGCTCATCCTGGGCAACTCCAGAGTAGTGGAGGGTACAGCCCCTCTGGAGGAGCAGGTTTTGGTCCAAGGATTGGGCTGCTGAGGCACTCCGCCAAGACTGCTACCCAAACTACATTGCACGTCATGACCTTTCCTGCAGGTGTCGAACCTACTGGAAGGCGGGCCCACATTACTGTTCCAGGCTGAGTCCAACCGGGTCCCATAGTCAAAGCCCCAGCGACCAGGTGCTCACCTTCAAGCACCAACCCCTTGCCTGGCTTCAGGGTGGGGCCAGTCTGGGCAACATAATGGTCCTTGTTATTTTCTTGTTTATGAGTGGCTTGTGAGCCACCTTCAGTCTGGCCCGTCCCCTACCAGGGCAAAATGCCCTCCACAACATAACTCCTAGGATCATTTGGGCACACAAAACCACTCCACCACAATAAGAGGGTGGTTCAAGGAGGAGTACTACTATCATTAGTATTATTATTGTAGGTCTACAGAGCCACATGGCGTGAACGTATCGGTTAATTAGTACACATTTCTGAAGAGAATGGCATTTTAAACAGTTTTGTCATGCACAATGTTTGATATATGTCTGTATATAGTAGTCATTAATTTTTTGGCACAGTGTTGAGCACAGCTAAGCTTGGAGAAAGGAGGTGTGAACTGAGTACTGACCTGTACCATATGGCTTGAATTGTTTAATGTGTTGATATTTCAGTAATTGTTTTTGCCAAACTCTTGGACGAGGTTTGTGAATGTGACCTGGGTGTTGTGCTGGAATATACTGCAGGTTGAATGTTGTTTCCTCATTTGTAAATCAGTTTGGATAAAAGCATCTGTTTAATGTGTAAATGTAAACTATAAATGAAAATAAAAAAAAAAGTAATAAAAACAAACCAACAAAAGAAATGTGGCAGTGAAGCATTTAGTTCCTCGATAATGAGGTACTTTGCCACGTCTCTGGAAACATTACAGTCATAACTTTGCATCTTAAAAAAGGTCACTTGCTCCCCATCTGTAAAGTAGTTTTTGAAAATATAGCAGTTTATAAAATGTTTTATTTGTTAAGATCCACAATCAAAAACAGTCCCAAGGATTGGTGATATACTGCAGGATATTCTGTGGACAGTTCTGTGATCTTTGTTCAGAAACTGTAGGCAGGTTTCTTGTTCGACTAAAGGCAATGACTGCATAATAGACAAACATTTAAAGTGCTTCTGTTCTGACTCAAATATATATTGGTTGCTCCTGCCCATAAAAAACGAGAAAAGAAAATCCAGAAGAAAACAGAAGTATAGCAGGTTAGCAGAAGAGAACAAAGATTTTACCTTTAATTCAAAATGTTAAAAGGGATTCCATTTGTCAGACAGAGCTAATAATGTGTTCATAATGGGAATAATAAAAGTAAATGCATAAAGAAGTCAAGGAGCAAGTGCAATAAAAATAGAGGAAACATACAAAGGGAGGGGTGTGAGAAACGGAGGAGGCGAGTGAGGTGAGGCGAGGTAGATCTGGAACAAACCAAGAAGGGAGCAAGATATTAAATTAAAGGAGAGGAAATAATCAGATACAAAGAAAAGCTAAGAAAAGACGCAGCGACAAAAAGAGATGGCGACAACACGATTTGCACTCGAGCTCTGTCAGATTCTTGTTTCAGTCTTTTAATTAAAACTCATCCTGATTGTTCTAAAAAGGAACCAGCCGGTCGCCAGACAACGTCACACATCATTAAGTCTCTGATTACATCTACAGCAAGTCTTCTGCATTAAAAAAAAACAACAAAAAAAATACTATATCATTACAGCGGCAGCTATTAAATAAGGCAGAAATCATTACATGTGCTGTCAAATCAATAGCTATTAAAAAGCCCTCCATCCCCCAAAAAACAGAAACAATGACAGCAATGCTGACTGACTCTGATATTGCAGCCAGAGAGGAACTGGGAGGGAGGAAAGGAAAAGAAGGAGGGAAAAGTGAGAGACAATCAAAGGATGAAAAGGCCTACCAAGTGCAATAGACAATTAGCTTTCCTTGACTTCCAGACGTCTTTAACTCTTTCTTTTTTTTTCTACACAATAAAATGAGACCAAGACTGTGGATTACTGTGAGCGGCAGCGGCCCGCTAATTAACCAACACAGACCATGCTGTGGAGTGCTCTTCTCCCATGCCATTTTGTTTCTCAGAGGCTTTGGAAAACAAATGTACAATATGGTCCCTGTAGTTCGTGATTTAATGGAGAGAAATTGTTCGTGAAGCACTGTGGTTGAGAGAGAGAGAGTGTGAGGGAGAATGAGCTTCAGAAAACACTGGATTATTTTTTCTATTTATTTTTCATAGTTTTCTTCTGGAACTGAACAGTGTTGTTGTTTGTGTTTCTCACAAATGTAACTGTGGTTGCATGATTAAGGCCACAAACTTTACTATCCAGTGGAAAAGGGGGTGATATTTAAGATAGTGTCCCTGATTAAATGAGTCAATGAGTCTAACTCGTTGCAGCCCTGTTATCCGAGTAAACGTAAAATGGTGACATTTTTAAATCCCAAACAGGAATGACAGAAGGAAACGTATGAAGTAAGCAAAAAAACATGCCTTTTGTGGATGAATGAGCATAGTCTCTACAAGTAAATAGTTTTAAACTATAAACACTGAAATGATCCAATCAACTAGCAGAGTAAAGAAATAAATGTAGCTCAAACCTTTCAAGACAGAGAAGGTTTCAAAGGGAAACATGGTTGGCTGCGTCTCATTGGCTTATCCCAAGACTTATTTCAACCAAGGTTTAGCTTGTGGACAGATGCTCTCACATTTGCCTTTGAATATTCTGTTTCACAGAGAACTTTGCGGTTTTTTGAAATGACTGCAAGGTGTCCAGGTTCCATGGCTGCAAACCCCAAATCCTCACATCGCCATCTACTGTTTCGCCAAACATGACCCTGGGTAAGGGAAGACCACATCCCTTTGGTCTCCTCTGGCCACAGGGCACGGTCCTAGAAGTCCTGTGATACCATTTTGCGAACCTCAGTTATGCTTCCATGTTACTTTAGACTGAAAAGTGTTTCTCCTGGCAACGCTTCCAAATCCATCACAAAAACTATCAACAAACTGTTTTCTATGAAAACTTTTTTCTGTTGCTCATCTGAAGATGTATTTGCCTGATTCTGAGATGCTCTGCAATCAGATCATTTTTATTTGTAGATGCACACACACACACACACACACACACACACACACACACACACACACACACACACACACTAAACAAAAACACATAGGATTAAAAGAGAAGTTGTAGCTTTCTCTCAAAATCCTCCGTAACAGTGTAAAGTTTATTGGTGCAATGTTACTTGTTTAAAGCTTTTTCAGGAAAAACACATTGGAATACTTAATAACATGAAACTTTGACAATTTCATTATCCCTGTATGAAAACTCCAAATGCACTGCAAAAGCCTCATCATGGGTGGCAAAATAAATGTAAAGTGACATAATCCACAAAACATCTAGCAAAAATTGTTTGAGGTTTCCATCCTTCCTTTTGGAATAAGAAGTCATGCTGACGTAAATGCTGAATTCATTGTTCACTGTCACTGGAAGGATTTTTGTCCTCAGCAATGTTTCAGGCTCGGTTGCAAACATATGTAATTTTGTAAGGTTAAAAGTCTTCATTTGTACCACAGGAACAAGCCAAATACTGAGCTTCACTGTGGAAATGATTTAAAAACGCTTTAGCTGTAATCTTTGTCCCAAAGCACAGCCGGGGTTGTAAGCATTGAAGGTCATAGTGGCTCAGCGTCTTGGTAATGCTGTAACTCACATGGATAAGTGTAGGTGTGTGTGTGTGTGTTTGTGTGTTAAAGAGAGAGGAGGTGACATTGTGTCAGGGTAAGAAGTCTGTCACACAGGAACCAATAAATGGAAACTTTGATGGCTCAGACCACAGGAGACACACACACACACTCGCAGGATTTCAAAGATGCTCAGCCTGCCACTTCCCACACTGTGTGTGTGTGTGTGTGTGTGTGTGTGTGTGTGTGTGCGTGTGTGTGTGCGTGTGTGTGTGTGTGTGTGTGTGTGTGTGTGTGTGTGCGTACGTGCGTATGTGTGTGTGTGTGTGTGTGTGTGTGTGTGTGTGTGTGTGTGTGTGTGCTGAGAAGAGATGTGTTGCAGCATGTTGGTCTGCAGAGGACTGGGTAGAAATAGTGGGATAAGAGAAAGATGGAGACTTGGAAAAGCAGATAGTCAACATTATCTAACTGATAAACAGTGAAGATGTTGAAAGAGAGTCCACAAAGGTTTTTCAATCATGCGCTGCTCATTTGAGAGCTGTTGTAATTGTCTTCAGTTTTGCACTACATTTCTGCAGCGCCTCTTGGCCTTATTTTCGGGAGTCAAAGAATTTAGCCCTTGATGGGAGAGTTTCTTTTTGAATGTGTTACAGATGCAACGTCTGCACATTAGCATCTCTAGAGTTTTAGAGGGATTCAGGAAGACTTGACATTTCACCAGCTGGCTGCAAAATTTGATTCAGTGGCAGGATGCCTTGATTGAAAAGTAGCTTTTCCAGCTTCAGCAAAAGGTGCTGACACTGCAAAGTAACTTTGATATAAGAGAATATAAAACAAAGTCTGAGAATAAGGGGCAGACACTTTTTTTTATTTATTTAATTTTTTGTTACTAAAAGAAAAGAAGTACATGGGGGAATCATGTTATCACCCAATTTTATGATATACAGTGGCCAGAAAACACATGTTACCCTTTTAATAATTGATTTTCATCACACAGACACCAAACTGCACCCAGCACTGTCTGGTCTTTCTTTCTTGCTCTTTCGTGTCCCACTTTTTTCTAGTCTTTCACGTTCCACACATGGTGATCTTAGCCCTCTTTGGGCTATAGTTATGAATGAATGCTTTGGTGATTCTCTCCCATGAAATGGATTCGAAACCCCTTCCATGACAAAGCCATTTCTTCTGGTATGGGATGTACCAAGCCATCTGCAAGGGGGTAAGGGCGGGCCTTATGTGATGACAACCTAGATCCCCGTGGAGCAATACATTTTCACTGCATAACTGACAAATGATTTACTGATGTTTTAAGATGTTGTTGATACTAGACTGGTCGTCGCTCTGCTTCTCTCATGAGCTTCGCTGTATATGCTTATCCATTGGCATTGAGAGGAAATTTCCTCTCCATTCATTGAAACTGCCTCCTAAAAATCAAAATCCAGTCCAGAGGAACCAGATTAATTCTTTGTAATGAGGAGGGCAACCATATGGAGGGATGACCAGTGCATTAAATGAGATCTATTGGTTGAAAAAAGAAGAGGAATGGAAACAGAGAAGACTGCATCCAAACGTACAAGAGTGAGCTCACGTTGCCACAGCATAAGATTTTATATACGTATGTGTGGGTCTGTGTGTGGTTGATAACACAACCTGACACAAAACCATGCAGCTTTGCGACTAACAACAAAGACAGGTAGACGAGGCAGAAGAGAGGGCAGTACAGTGAGACAGGAGGAGGCGAGTAAGAGAAGTAGAGAAAAGGCTAAAGGAAAGAAAGTGGAAAGAGAAGCGGGAGATGTGAGAGCAATTTTGATAACAAATGACCTGCCACGGAGTCCATATATCTGTGGCAGGGACTGTTGAAGGCAGAGAGACTTGGCTATTATCACTTCAAAGCCTCACTGGGGAGTTTCAAAGTTTCATCGACTTGTGTAAGGTAGATCAGTACTTCTACAAGCCTTCAGTAGTGGAGAGTACAGGCTTCTCAACTGTCAAAATGGAAACCATCAGAATACTCAAATACACATATACGAAATATACTTCAATCATGCAGAGTGGAATAAAAAGTATGAGAACCCCTGGGAGTTAGTTGGTTTTCTAGTTTAAATTTACATTCAATTAGATCTGATCATCATACAAGTCACAATAATCTACAAATACAATTTGTTTAAAAGGAAAACATAAAAATATAATTTATAAAGTCTTTACTGAACACAGACATCAAACAGTGCTGTGCTGGTAAAAGTTGGCATAACCACAAACCAATTACTTCAATAAAACCTAACTGAATTAGTCTGGAGGACTGAATTAAGTTTACTTTGATAAAAAGAGACTCAAACATTTTAAGTGTTGTGTTCATAAGAAACATGTGTTGATGTGAACTGCACCTTGCAAAAAAAGAAGTGTCTGAAGGGAGGAAGTAAAGTTAGTTGATCTGTGAAAGGCAGGAGCGGGATGCAGAGTAATCTCAAAATATTTGGGAATCCATCAGTCCACAGTTTAGACATTTAGACATTATCTCATAGGTGAAATACAGTGGAGGGAGCATCATGAATTTCTCAGGAGCTGGGTGATGAACCAACAAAAACACTCCATGCATGGAAGTAACAACAGCATGACTGTTTTTTTATGTGTTTTTTTTTTTCTTGAGCCAGTCTGCTCTTTGAAGTGGTCTAGTCAAAACTCTGATGTTACCCTGCAGAAATGCTGTGGCGTGACCTCACACGATAAGTTTCTCTTTACAAAACAAGCAGTTTTTTATGAAAAATGGTCTAAAGTTTCTCCTTAAAATTAAACCAGGTCTGTCTCAGAGCTATTGGAAGCAGTCGGCTTAAAGTCATTGCTGCCAAATGATGTTGGGCCCGCTACTAACTCAGAGTTCACGCACTTGTTTTACCACCACTGTGCTGTATCACACCTTAGCTTCTACTGGCACAAGATAAAACCCCAGACTGATGAGCTCCATTTGAATTTGGACTTCAGGGTTTGAAGTGGAAAAAGGCACTTGTGTTTATCGAGTCAGACACTAATAAACACAAGTAGTTTGCTCAATTGCTTAAACACATTGTGTTCTGTTTATTATGTGACTTGGATTGAGATCAGATTGCTTTTCTGCGGCAAATTAATGCAGAACAGCAGTCAAATCTAAGGGGTTACATATGTTTTCGTGGGGGAGGTCTTGATTCATGCTTTCAGGGTGACCACGACAAATGTCTGATCAACATCACAGCTCAACTTGTCCCAGCACCAGAATACACCAGCAAACTGGTGAGCTCCATGTCACTGTGGATTGCAGAGCTGGAGTGTGATAGTTAGTTTGAGCCTGCTCATTAAAGTGTAATTAGACTGAAATCAATTGGATTCTAACAGGTTAATGTCACAAAGTCCTCGGAGAAGTGATAATGACTGTGGATGTAAATACAGGTGTACATTAATGCCTATGTTGTTCATGTTTAGTTTTTAATCTTCTATTACATTTGAGAGGGCCAAAGCTTAGGCAGTGCATTAAAATATAGTTGTTACTGTTATACAGTATGAAGGTGGCTTATGTTGCGTGTTTTCTCACCAAGAATCCCACAAATAGAGTTTTCTATTTGTATAAGCATGTGTGTTTTTATATCTTACTTGCCTTCATGTAGTTACTGAAGCTTTGTTAATGACTCACAGCTATGATGTGAAATTAGATATGCATTGGGAAAAAAAAGTGATTACTCAATTACAGTGAGAAAAATATCGTAAGGTAAACACAATTTGTAATTTAGATGTCTACACATTTAAGACCAATTATATGACAAAACTGGCGTGAATTTGTTTTCTCCTTTTTTATTTTATTTTACACTGCATAAATAAAAATACAACATTAAACTTTACTTGTACAGGTTTGTTTCTACAGCCAGATGGCTTCACCTTCAGAGAGAAAAGAACTTGCCAAGTATGAAAAGTGTAATCCTTCATTAGAAAACGTATGACAAAAGTAAAAAGAATATTTTGACACTAGTAAGGTGGCCTTTTGGCATTTGTAGATGCCTTACTTACAGAAACCTTCAAAGCTTAGAGTGAACAAAATAAAAGGGAATCAGTAAAGGTTAATATCTTTCTTTGACTGCAAAAACTAATTTCCAAGACCTTATTTCAAAAATATCTAGCACACTTTTTAGACACTTTAATCTGAGTATTGTCATATTTAGAACAAAATCAGCATATATATATATATATATATATATATATATATATATATATATATATATATATATATATATATATATATATATATATATATATATATATATATATATATATAAACATTAGATGAATACATATTTAAAGCCTATAATTTATGCAGAACCTATTTAGACATAACATCTTGAACAGATTGTAAAACAAATTCCAAAGTTGCAGGCATCAATGATCAGCCTGCCTGCCTGACAATACGCTTCCTTTTCTAATTTTGGAGATCTGCTGAAGGCAGTTGACCAATAGCCATCTGGAAGTGAAGCTGTGAATAAAGAAAATGGAGCACCTCTGCAAGGAAGCACTTAGTTTGGACTAAAACATAGCTCAAGTCAAAGAATTCATTAAAGACAGCAAACTTCCCTCAGAGTGCTTTAATTCACCTGCCTGTGTCTGCCTTCATTGGGGGACTACTATTTGGAACATTACCTCCCTTCCTTCCTAAGATTTTAGTTACATGCCAGCTTTGGTTAAATTCGCCTTTTGTTCAACATGCCTGCATCCTCTATCTTGAATTTTGGTCCTCTTCATAACACACACATATTACATGCAAAGCAGCAAAGCTTACAAAACCAGAGACCTCGAAAACATGAACTCACCCAACACAGGAAGGCTTATTCAACTATTCCAGGAAAGTGGATTTAGAGTCACAGCCTGACACCAGATTTATTAAAATTTTAATTGCAATATCCTTGGTAAGACTCATAAACTTCTACCAATTTAAGCTGCAAGCTGAGTACAATTAATTTCACTGTATGATCCAGGCTCATTAAAAACACCAGGCCTCCTTGTTGGACATTAATGAGCACTATCAAACCATAGTTGTAGGAAACTATATATTACAGAGCACGGACACATGGGGCCAGCAAAGGGACAACGCAAAAAAATAAAGCTTCCTATCATGCTGCATATGCTGTTTCCCAGGGGTTGGTAGCTCAATGCTTTAATACTTGACAGACACCCACCCTGTGGAAAGGGGGACTGTACTGAAGTGAGGTGGCTGAGCCCCCCCCCCCACAAAGACCAGCTGCCATGAAGAGAGCTGTAAAGTCAAGGCTGAAGAAACTCTACTGTAACTCTTTGGTACTTTGACCACAGCAAGACCTTGGGAGGTTGTGTCAGCATGTTTCATCAAATGTTAATTTTCTGATTTAGCGGAAAGTTTCATCCCATCTGCAAAGTCCATAAAGCTCTTGCAGATAAAAAAGACATCTCTCACCAAAATGCATTTTCTTTTCACACATAGGCATACAGTTGGCATTTAAGCCTGCGGTAGGATACTGCTATTGTATTTGTATGGATTTACACAAGAAAAGTGCTATTTCTTACATCCATGTCCATGAGTTTCCATAACTCTTCTCTTTCCAATTCTGTTTCTGTCAGCTCTCTAGTCTGTTAGTGCTGTGACGTATCCGTAAAAACAGTTATGTACCTCACAGCAGCAGCAGCAGCCCTCAGTTAGTATTTTATAACTGTCCGTCATTCTTTCCGTCTCACTCATTCTGTTTCCGTCTGTCTCTATTTTCCTCTCTCCCCCATCTCAGTCTGTCTCTCTTTTTCTCCATCAACGGCGGCCTCCAAATAGACAACAGAAGTGGATTAATGATCTACTTGCTTTGTATCGTGTGTGAGAATGTCTGCAGCTTTGTGTGTGCGTGTTGAGTCTGTCCTTGCCTGGCAGTAACAGTGCAAGAGGGAGTTGATATGAGTCGGGGCAGACAACAGCTATCCATTTTACACTCTCTCACACACACACAAACACACACGCACACGCACACGCACACACACACACACACACACACACACACACACACACACACACACACCAGCACACATACTAACCATAAAGGAATTAGGGTGATAAGAAGGCTCCCATTTGTTTACTTCTTCAAATTTTTCATCCAGATCTAATTTCACTCATTTATTGAGGATTTTATTGCTTTATTTTGTAGATGTGGGGTTATGTTTCCTGTCAAAAGTGAATTAAAAGAATAATTAAATCTATGTTGTGTTTGTTCACAGTAAATTAGTGCTGTTACCTCGGCCAGGTTGCTCATAACTGTTGTCTACAGTTTTCAATAAGAATTGTGAGGCACAATTTTGAGTTGCTGCACATATTTTTATGAACGTCATGTTTATGTAAAAAATGGAATTAAAAAAATAACTTCTGATCTATGAGATACGGCCCGGCCATGGAAAAGGGAAAACACACTAATGTTGTCTTGGACTGCCTTTAATTTTGATTATAAGACATGGCTAAATTTTATATTTTCTTATTATTTATTTTGTAATGATGATAATAAGTGAATAAGTATGTAAAATAGTCTTCAGCATGTCCCTTAAGTTTTGACTATGGTGGTCGGTCCATGTGAACCCCTCTTTCACTATTTTACTCCAACAAACCTTGGAATTGTTGTCTTGAAATAACTTTGTGTCATAATAATGAGCTCAGGTCATGAGATTAGAAAGACATTATTATAGTTACTTATTCCCTGGATGGGTGCGTCTCTAAATATCATGATTTGCCATGTTTTACTGTTAACAGGATCAGCTGAATGTGCATACGTTCTTGTGGCGTCTGCATATGGTTGCAGATCATTTTATATTCATGTGTAATTTTACTTGTACATAATTGAGAGGTGTCTTAACATCGGAGTTAAGAGCAGCAATGTTCGCAAACACAAGCCTGATGAATTTTACAACACTTCACACCGCCTCGCTGTTTTTTGCAGCATACACACTGGCAAGTAGGGTTGCATGGATATGTCGGCCCTGGTTGTCCCTTTTCTGGTTCAAATTCATGTCCATCTCCGACCTTACCCATGGTTGGCGTTCTCTCTTTCTCTGCATTTTCTTTCTCACACTCTTCTCTTTTTCAGTCTGGGTGACTGTTTGCTGGAGCCACTTCCCACACTCTTGTTGAGTTGATGACTTGATTACATCCTCAGCTTCTTTGATACAGTTGGGATGGCAGTGAAATTTAAAAACCTACTTATATAAACTCAAAGTGTACATTTATTATTTTATTTGTCTTCAACATATTCCAAAGAAAAGTTTGGTAAATAAAGCTTTTCTCATTGTGCAGTGTGCTGGTCCTTCACCCAACACTTAATAGTCCTTCTGGCACTGAGGACAGTAAGTTATTTTCCTGTAAACACATCTTTAACACGTACAAGGACAGCGCATGACTGCAGCCTGGCCAGTATCCTCCCTATTCTTTGCAATACCTTTTCGTTATGTGCAGAATGTGGTTCAGCATTGTTTGTCTTGTTGAAAAATGCATGTATATCTGTAGGTTAGTGTCATGGTGTGTGGGTCAAAAGCAAAGTGAAGAGGACCCAAAAATAGGAGAGGGAGGCGGCAGGAGTTTCAACACAAAATTGAACGTTGATAACAAAAAGCGCTGTTAAGCAGGAATCCAATATAAAAAAAAAACTTGGAAGAACCACAGCCAGGGAAACAAACAGTACAGACCAGCAGGGAGGAAAATAAAGACAAGACAAGGTATCCCGGACTGACCAGACACATGTGCAAACAATCAGGGCAGATGGGAACAAGGGAAGTCAAACTTTAACTCAACACAAGGACACAGACTTTCAAAGTAAAACCAAAAAGGTAACTAAATAGTTAACACAAAGTCTCAGCAGGTAGTCAAGACTTTGTACTAAAGCAGTATAAACAAAAGGCTGACATCAGCAGTTATAACGTTGTTTACATTTTTTTTCTAATAATACCTTTTTACCAACTCTAAATCTCCCTTGTAGCGGTTTCCCTTTCTGGTTGCAGTCCGCCCACTAAATACTCAATATTCAATCATAAACAGAAAAGGAACTGTTTTGCCTTCAGTATTACTGTATTTCCCCAGTAGATTTACATTTTTGGCTTTAAACATTTTGTACCATTCTTTATTCATGGCAGTGTTTTTGGGCTGAACTCTAAGTAAAGCCACTAATGCACAAACATCTGAGGATGTTTTAACGTGAGCTTGCTATAGGACTTACTCCAGAATCCACCTTGTCATAAATCTTAGTATTAAAATAGCCTCAGAGAAAAGTTTCTCCAAACAATCCAGAAGCAATGTGATGGCGAGCTGTTCATTTTCAAGCATAATGGAGCACTATTTCACAATCCAAAAGTCATAACAAAGAGACTCAAATATCATGGATCTCTGATGCTGGATGCTGGATCTGTGGCTGCAAAGTTCCTGAGATCTTAATCAAAAATGTGTGATCAATCCTCAAAAAACAGGTTGTCAGGCAAAAGTTAATAAATTGTGATCATTGCAGGGTGAGAATGGATCTCCATCAATCTGGATTTGGCTGAGATATTGATATCCAGCATCCTAAGAATGAGCTGCAGATATGAAAAAGAACAAGGTTCTTCTTTGAATAAATCTAGTTTCATTTCCAATAAAAATCTTTAAAACGTATTAAAATGCTTTTAAATAAACTTCAGGATGCATTGGAAACATGAAAAACACACTAAAAAGAATTGATGCATCAAAGTTAGAAAGAATCAACATTTGTTTTACTCCCAAAACATTTGCCCATGTCTGTATGTGTGTGCTAGTCACTTCGAAGCTTTAAAAATAATTTACACAACTTGTAACAGAAGGAATTGCCTCACTAAGCTAGAACATAAAGATAAACTATCCACTCCAGATAACTGTCCAGACCACTTAATGCTGGTGTCAGACAAAGGTGTTGAAAAGTGAGCAGTGATGAAATATTTTCATCTGACAGAATCACAGACCGAACCAGAGTACAGACGTTCACACACTCAATGGATCACCAAGATAAACAGAAGTGATGATGGCAATAAACCAGGTCAAGCCAGAGATAAACAAATACAATTCCTAATAGCGAAGACTAAGTGAAAATATTGAAAACAATTTTAAATCTACTGAAACATTTTCCTAAAGGTTTTCAGTTTCTGTGCGTATATAGATCAGTCCAAACACTTGTATAATACAGTAGGTGGTACTTTAAATTTTATTTTTCTGTCATTTAAAATAACAAATTTTGTAGGAATAGAAATATAAGAGCAAAAGATGCTGTTAGTGAGTGTGTGTATGTATGTATATATATATATATATATATATATTCAAAGAACAGAGACAAACCAATCATGAGGCCCACTGAGATCTAAAGTAAACGGGAATTTGCAGAAATACACTTACAGCTCCTGTCCATGTTTCTGGCTGCTCAGTGAGCAGTCATCAGAGTGCTGACAGGTTAAGTGCATGCATGTTTGAAATCAGTGCACAGCACTTTCTTTCAGCTCAGCCACAGTGTTATCGGTGCTTGACCTTCCCTCCATCTTTATTCTCATCCAGTCTTTCTGCATTGCCTTCCACTGATTGTCTATTTCAGAAATTGCAGGTCTGGACATTTGAACAGGAATATGCAGAAAATTCTGCCATTATATCTTCATTCCAAAGCAAGTCATGATCTCCTTGTATGTAAACCATATAAAATAATTTTTAAAATAACTTAAAATATATATTTAATTTTAGTTGGAAATTTGACAAAGACAAACCATTACAACATTCAATAAATAACCAAATGGGGAAAACATTACAAATAGGGACACAAATCTTTCCACAAGCCAAAATCCACAAATACAGCAGTTGGAAGACAAAGAGATGAGGCTCATAGTTGTATTTTTAAAAGTGAAACAGTTGCCCTTTATT
This sequence comes from Xenentodon cancila, assembly GCA_014839995.1. Lineage (NCBI taxonomy): Eukaryota > Metazoa > Chordata > Actinopteri > Beloniformes > Belonidae > Xenentodon > Xenentodon cancila. Next base: position 3,923,194 of record CM026208.1, read on the forward strand.
GATTAATAAAGAACTGTAGCTGCTAAATAGTTCAGGTCCTCCTTAATTGATTTTTTTGATACATTTTTAACTGCATCATTCAAGCCGTCATTCCAGTCGGTAGCTACAAACCTGAAGCCACTTTCAGCTTTGTGGACACTTCTGGGTTCCAGACATTTTAACTACTAATTCAGCTGTACTAGTCAGACTGCAATTTGGGTTAAATCTGAACATAGCGGCAGGTAAAACCTGAAATGATGCAGTAGAGTGCAGCTAAATTAGCCGGATCCTCACCAACGCAGCAGTCAGTCCAGTTTGTCTTCATGCTGTGACAAGAAACCACATACCAGGAGCTGATCCTTGCACTGCCCCCACTGTGCTGTCGGAGCAGAGATGTCATCATGACAACCAGTAAAATATTTATCACCTACACTGAGGGGTTAGTAGCTGTTGTGGAAAAACAAAATGTACATCCGTCCGTCCATCCATCCATCCATCCATCCATCCATCCATCCATCCATCCATCCATCCATCCATCCATCCATCCGTCCGTCCGTCCGTCCATCCATCCATCCATCCATCCATCCATCCATCCATCCATCCATCCATCACATATCTGCTGATTGTTTAAGACTTGGTCGCTGGGGAAACAGCTTGAGCAGAGATCCCCAAATCCCCCTCTCCCTACCAACCTCCTCTGGGAAGGTGGCTGAGAGACATTGAGACAGCCCAACACAAAGACATAATCTCTCCAGCAAGTCCTGCCTGTGAAGGTGTATAAAACACGTTTTAACTAAACACCCAAGCCACTTCCTCCTGCTTGTTTAATGAAAAGTATACTACATTTTACAGTATTTGTACTCTGAGCCCCTCCCTGATTACTGAGCTTCTTGTCCTTAGAGGTGTCCATATCTCTGCAGATCTGTGAACAGTCAGAGGTCCTGAGTCTCCAAGGAATCAGTCCTAGAACTAGCACTGCTACTGTGTGTAGGAAGTTGTTTTGTTTACATAGGCCATTGTTTTATTCATACCTTCTAGAGACACAAAAAACATAAAATAAATAAATACATAATAATTAGTATACTAATAATACATAAAATGAAATAAAGACATTAGCCTTCATAAAACTCTCTTTGCTGTGGTATGACTTCGTTTGCAACTTTGGGAGTCCTAAGATGTTGAACACAATGGGAAGCTGTTTTACTGGCAGGATTTCTCTGTTTAAAAGACTGGTTGTGGTGTCGGAGCCAGCTTCTTCCAGTAAAGACTGCAGGTCAAAGTGAAGCCATATCGCTGTCATAACGACCATCGAAGAGTCCTACATGCTTTTATAATCACACAGCTAGATTATTGGATTCTCTGTATCTGGGATTGTGCTGCCACTCGACCTTTAAGAGACCAGATAACATGAGTCTATTATTCAGGTTTTGTTTGTCATCCCTCCACTTGCGTCCTCTTCTCTTCAGTATTGATTATTAAGATTTTCTTTGATTTCTTTTTAAAGGCTTTAAATGGGTATGCACAATTGTTCGTGTCTGTATTTCTTCACATTAATAGTCTTAAAGGCACCATGGTTCTCCAATTAAATGGTCTTGGATGTGCACAATTAAAGGTTCAGAAGCAGAGGCAACCATTCCACCCAACCACCCAAATTTGCTGGAATAGCTTACTTATAAAAGCGTTTCAACGTTAATATCTTTGTAAATGACTCTTTGAATGAATATGGCGTTGACCTTGAACTTAGACTGTAAGGATCCAGTATCAGAGAAGACTGATCCAAAAGGGCACTACCCTTAAAGAAGCTGGATTTGACAGAATTACCCCCCCTGTCCCTGACAGGAGTCATGGGCATCCTTCACAGGAGTCTCATTTTGCCTGCCTTCTTTCTGTCATGAACATAAATGAGGCCTGGAATGGTACCGTACCGGGTGTAGAAAGCTACAACATGGGATATTTTGGTGGTTATTACAATGTCAACTTAAATTATCATCTGCTTTGAGTAGAAGTCATGATTCAATTAACCACAGGAGGTCATTTGCCAGGAGTTTAGCAGCATTCTGTATTTAATGGCTGCTAATCTGTTGAAAGGAACAAAAATATTACCAAGATATGAACCAGCACATATAAGATATTAACTGCATGTCAATGTGTGTAACTGTCAGTGTGTGTGTGGCGTGGATGGTGATAATCCCGCCATGGCCTCCATCTCTTATTAGCAGCACTGGCCAGCAGAGCAGAGAATAGCTTAGCCCACAGCAATCTAGCAGTGGTGAATGGAAATGCCAGACCAAACAATTATGTTGTCAGCACAAACAGTGACACGAGTGCACCACTGTGATCATTTTAGTGTGAGCCGCCCGCCCGCACGCCCACACACACTCACACACACTCACACACAGCCTGAAGTCTGATAAATAAGGGTCGTCTCATCTCTGCGGCTCATTGCCCCGTCAGGCCAAATAAGGAGCCATCATTTCTCTGTGATGCACACAACACACACACCTATACACTGAAATGAAAACAAAAACAAAGACACAAACAAAAAAACTTGAGCAGTAGTGCATGCACCTATACACAACTTAATAAAAAACATTTTAACAATGAAGAGTGATGCTATTCCAGAAACACGTATATGCTGTCATGAGAGCTTAGAATACAGTACTTGTGGCACAATGATTAGTCAGTCCTGTACCCACAATGCACTGGAGTGGAGCAGGCAGTCTCAAGTTCCTGGGAATTGGGGACTGAGTGTGTTTAGAGAACAGACCCTGAACATGAAGGGTCATTCTGTGCCCTTGAACATAAATGTTTGTAGTGAAGTATGCTTCAGAATCTGGCTACGATAAAAATACCTCTAATCCACGCTCTGAGTTTGTATGCGAGTGTTAATGGTGATGCATCTGCATCTGGGGAGAAGATGAGTTCAGGCAGAATTTAGATCTAAAACTCAACAGAGCCTTGAGCCGAGTAAAATCGTCGGGAGGCTGGACTACAAAAAACTGCTTTTCATTGTCCAACTAATGACTACAGTTTCAGTAAAGACCAAAGCAGTGGATGGATGTGATGGGTTTAACCTATATTCTACTTTAATCTACAGTATATTAAAACAAAAAAAAAGAAATAATAAAAACTAAAGAAAACTCCAGTGCCACAAGAGACTGAGTTCTCACTCCTCAGGACTTGCCTTACTCATTACAGATTCTTGGATGTTGCAGCTTTCCTTGTGGCCTCTACATGGTTACCATTTTCCTGCGGTATTACAAGGTACTTGTAGCTCTCCCAAACATCTGCTTTTCTGCCCTCTGGGAGTGCAACACCCTCTGCATGGACTAACTCCCTCTCTTTGTCACCATTCGGCTGCATTTCTCTGGTCCAAATAACATTTCGATGTCGCTGATGTTGATCATGGTGGTGTGGATCAGTGAGTCAGTGCTTGCTCTTACCGTATAGCTTGATGTCGTCTGTTTGTGCAATCCAGTATCCAGAGGCTTTACAGTAAGTGCGAAGAGGGAGGCCGAGGACTAGTGAGCATCAGGGCCACTATCCAAGATGAAACATCAAAGTTTCACGATTACATAAAAAAATGACCCTGAGAGATGAAGCACTAAGTGAATGTCTCAGGCAGTGGAAACAGGAAAAGAAGGTGTTAGAGGAACCATCATGGGAGGAAAAACCCCTGCATGGGATGTACCACCAACAGATAGCTGAAGTGGAAGATATGAACAAGAGCTACCAATGGCTAGAGGGCTGGACTGAAGGACCAACAGAGACACTAATTATGGTAGCACCAGAGCATGCCTTGAGCACCAGGACAATAGAGGCCCAGATTTACCACACCAGGGAAGATTCCAGGTGCAGGCTGTGCAAGAGGCCCCTGAATCAGTCCAGCACCTAACCACAGCGTACAAGATACTGGCAGGCAAAGAATACATGGAACATTATAACCAAGTAGCTGGTACAGAGTACAGAATCACCTGTGCAGAATATGAACAGGAAAAACCCTAGGTAACAATGGAAAAACACCTCCCAAGGTGATGTAGAATGAGAGAGCTAAGATACTGCGGGACTTCCAGATACAGACCAGCAAAAAGGTATTGGCCAACCAACTGGACATATATATATATATATATATATATATATATATATGTATATATATATATATATATATATATATATATATATATATATATATATATATGTCTATATATATATATATCTGTCTATCTCTCTCTCTCTATCTCTCTCTCTCTCTATCTCTCTCTCTATCTCTCTCTCTCTCTCTCTCTATCTCTCTCTCTCTCTCTCTCTCTCTCTATCTCTCTCTCTCTCTCTTCTCTTCTCTCTCTCTCTCTCTCTCTCTCTCTCTCTCTCTCTCTGTCTCTCTCTCTCTCTCTCTCTCTCTCTCTCTCTCTGTTCTCTCTCCCTCTCTCTCTCTCTCTCTCTCTCTCTCTCTCTCTCTCTTCTCTCTCTCTCTCTCTCTCTCTCTCTCTCTCTCTCTCCTCTCTCTCTCTCTCTCCTCTCTCTCTCTCTCTCTCTCTCTCTCTCTCTCTCTCTCTCTCTGCTCTCTCTCTCTCTCTCTCTCTCTCTCTCTCTCTCTCTATCTCTCTATATCTATGTGTGTGTGTGTGTGTACGCATACGCGCAATAAGAATGTGTGTCAGTTCATCAATTAAGAAGACGTACATACATTTCAGTGGTCTTAAAGTCAGTCTATGTGGCAATTCACCATCTAACCACACATGGTGCAGTTACAATATTGTGCAAATGAGTGACGACAGTCTGGTGCTTCTTGTAATACCAGTTTACCTCACAGGAGGTGCACTTCATTGTCTAACGTGACAGACTGGCACATGCTGCCCCCATGTGGTCGGAAGTACTATTGGTGCATCAGGTCTGTGCTGAAATCTCTGTGACATGTGCTCTGCCAAATCTTTTCAGCTCTGATAGAAGCTGGTACAAGGAGCTGGAGTGTCTTAACTACAATCTTCTATCTAATCTTGACTACAGTTTTCAATTATTATCGTCCAATTGCTGATAATTTGACAGTCCACAAAGACAAGTGGAGAGAAAACTAATTTATTTGTGAATGTGACTCTTTCCCAGCTGTACAATACAAAATTAAAGATGTATCTGTGCATAAAGATTAATTCTTAGGTCAGGGAAGAAATCTCCTGCAACTTAAGCTTAACAAGTGTATTTAAAAAGTACTAGACACACATTAATTATTGATCCATTTATGTATTTATTCTATTGAGATTTTTATAGTATTATGGTCATTTGTGGTTTGCTCTGTCTGCCCAAAATTAATGCATTACAAATTTTAAAACACAATGTGACCTAAAAAGAAGTTTTGGTGTAAAAAATAAATGTCTAACGTTACCCCAACGTGTGTATTTGAGAAGAGGTAGAAACATGATTTTTTTTTAACCCATCAACTAGTTTCACTAGTGAGCAGTGGGGCTGCTAGCAGGGCAGCGCCCCGGGGAGCAATCGGGAGTTAAGGGCCTTGCTCAGGGGCCCCCAGTGATTTACCATTGTGGGCAGCCCTGGGCTTGAACCTGGGTCCTCCACGCCCAAGCCCACCACTGTAACCACTAGGCCACCACTCCCCCACTTTTCACAGTAAAATGTGTTTTTGAAGTGATCTCTGCTCCAGGAACTCCACTATATGCACAGTTGTGTCAGTCTTCGCTTCCAGGTTGTCAAACGTCTCCTATACCTGGAGACATCAGTGTAACCCTGCAGTTCCTGGATGAGAACATATTCTCCAAATTCCCAGGTTAGTTTGAAGATATCATGGCCAATACCACTGCTGAAATCCCCATAAAACGTCTGTTATTTAGGTGTGTGATGTCACATTACGCTGGAAATCTGAACAGCCCAATAAATTGCATATTCTCATACTTAATTGGCCTCAAACAAAAAGACAAATATGTGTTATCTTAAATCTTTTAAGTTGGTGGTCACTTCAAACACCCAGACGTATACTATATAAAAGGTGGAGGATTTCCCTCTTGCAGGAAGGAAGCCGTTACATGCAGATAGTGATGCAATTGCCTAACTAACATACATCAGAATTTCTATATCACGTTGCAGACCAAGACGGCCCTAATTTCATATTAGTCATTCTACACAAATGAGCTCATGAGTTCAACATGTCCCACACGAGGCCTGATCGTACATATGGACAACAAAGGACCAGTTATTCACACAAAGCTCTCAAACAACATAAAAACACATAAATTGGGTCACAACAAGTTACATTGCATATCTTTGCAAAAGGATAACATCAAATAGTAATTTTTCTACAAATACGGCAAAGAGCAAACAGGTAACAGGTTACTAAAGGTAACAAATAAACGTCTGAATTTAAAGCCGTCTATAAATGCCACAATGGATGTGTCTATATTCATAGAGGCAGTTATCAGCTTTTGAGTGTGCTTCTGCCTCAGAGTCACTCGTCACTTTTCTCTGCGTAAGTGGCCCTGATGTGTTTATATTGCACTTCATTCACCTCTTTCTGATGTAATATGGATGTATGCCTCACTATTTTACTTCTTCTCTGAAAGTGTCCCTCATCTCTATTTACTGTTGTTCTCAGGAGTTATCAGCTAGTATGGCTTTTCCCCTTTCTCTAACTATATATATTACTGTGTGATGAAATATGAATGCATGTCCTTTCTCGTCCTGTCCCTTTCTCTTTACCACTTACCGGTTGTTTTAGCCAAGTGTCTCCCTGATGAAATATGGATGTAGGTCCCCTCTCTTTCTTTCCACCACTTGCAGAGTGTCTCAGCTGTGCATCGCAGTGGGATGAAATATAGATGTTTGTCCCCTCTTAGCGCTGTGAATGCAAACTGCTATCCACCCATTACAGGGGAACTTACTTATGTCCTTTCTAAGTGCTTGGTATTATATGTGGTGCTTTGACTCATGAAGAGTTTAGTTACAGGTGTGCATCATCGGAGTAGGTGATTACGAAATCTTTGGATGCTCTTGAGCAAGGGCTTTGGTGAATGCACTTAAAACTTTATTTAGAGGTGACCCATTCAGTCAGTCCTACATTTTGAAGTAAAAACTTTTAATGGAAACCCAAGAAGGGTGCAAGAAAGAATAAGAACATGCACTGAGATCCTTGACTAGCGCTTTTCTTTTTTAGTGTATTCATTTGCTAAGATGGGTCCTAATTGGTTGATTGATGTATCATTTTCAGGATATATTTTACTTTGGTTCTAACCACTTCCCTTCAGTGAGTAAGCTCCTGAGGTCAGTGCTGTCATGGATGTGTGCCAGTGAGGGCTGCTGACAAGGGCCTGGTGTGTTTAACCCACAGACTGTATTTAACAGTGGACAAAGCATTTGGTCAAGTGACCCATTAGTTTCTGAAGACTGGTTTTGAAGCCTGTTTTCCTTGCTATGCAAGCCAGCAGGAACATGCCCACTGCATGTCAATCAAAGTTAGCTTTGCTCCCAGCTCATTCAGCTGAACCCAATGAACTCTCTACAGAGGTGCTGTCAGACGTTTACAGCGGATTACACCGTCTAATATGTTGACTGCGAAATCAGAAATGACCTTTGTGTTCAACCAACATTAAGTTAGTGTAGATGGGCGGTTTGCGAAGGGTGGTAGCATGACGATTTGAACACTTAAACTATGCTTTCACAGAGCTGGAAGAAAAGTAAACGAGTCCTTGGATTTAATAGATAGTTGAATGTAGCAGTGGTTTGAAATTGTTGCTTTTGGCAGCTCTGGATCAGGGCTGCAGGATTGTAGGGAGACTTTTTTATTATTTTTTTTAACCCTAAGCTCAGACACATTCAGAGGATGACTATCTTGAGATCATTCCACCTCACTTACAAGGAGCACTTTGAAAACGTTATCGCAGTTTTTACTGGTCTGATGAACGCACATCAGAAACTCCCACCCTCAAGTGCCACTACAATTCTGCTGCATGAACGGGGTGTTATAGCATTTGAGATTTTGTTCTCCTGACTTTGCCAACTAATCCAGGTGATTAACCCAAATTGGGTCTGCTGCAAGTGGACTGAGACCTACATTTTCAGGTGGACCAGAGTCCACTTTTATGACCCACATCAGAGCTCGACCGACCATTCACACCTCCCCCAACGAACATGACTTTCCAAGCAAACAAACTGGTCCGTTGAAAGCGCACTTAACAGGTCCAGTGTAAATGCACCCTAAAACTCCTCCCATTGAGACAACACCTCTCTCGCAACCCAGAGAACCACATTTGATTTTTTTTTGACTGAGAACCATGATCTCAAATTTGGAGTCATGTCATTAGGATTATCACAAAGTTTTGCTTTGGGTCTTTGGTGAGATATCTGTTTGTATATACTTAAAGACACGTTTATGAGACAAATCTGCATCACAGTGGTTTAGTGGTTCACGCCGTTATAACACAGCAAGAATGTTCCTGGTTCAACTCCCAACTGGAATCTTTTTATGTGGAGTTTGCATATTTTTTCATGGGTTTTCTCTGGGTACTATAGGTTCCTTCCACTGTCCAAAACATTTGGTTAATTGGTTATTCTAAATTGCCCATAGGAGTTAATGTAAATGACTGTGTTTAATTGTCAATATGTGGCTCTGGGATGGACCTATCCGGGATGTACCCCTGCCTTTCGCCCAAAGACAGCTTTAACAGGCCTCAAAAGATCCCCATGACCCAGAACTGGAATATGTGGTTATAGAAAGGGGATGGATTGATGGACTATTTGCTTAATTTGATGAAGCATCATCTAGCTGCATTGATTGAGTCCCTGCTATCAGCATAAATCAGCCAAAGTAACCCTGTCCTCGTGTCCTGGTGGGACGACTGTGTATTGTTTTAGTCACACATCAACAACAATGAAACAAGCTCACAGAGCCACGCTGGACGTCTTGGCAACCTCTTATCCATTATGATTGTTTTATGTGGACTAAAACTTTATGGAGTTGTCAAAAAAGCCTTCCTCTAAATCAGGACACCAAAGGGTTGTAAAATGCACACTTTTTGGCTCATCTTCCATTCTGAAGTGTCAGCAGTTTTCTCTGAGTGTCACAGCAGCGTTTTTCCCTGCAGCTGTTTGTCATTTTGCTCGGTCTGAAAGAATAAAGGAGGTGGCTGTAACGGCTATGTATTATTAAACGACTATGTGTGTTCTTGCCATAATGGAACAAAGTAAAAAAGTGTTGCCTCTTTCATGGTGCTATATCTAGTCCTCTGTCACTTACACGGACACACGCATAAAGAGCTCCTGAAAGTACAATGCTGAATCGCAAACACACAAATACACATTCATACTCACTAGATAAAAAGCACAGGGATCCAACAAGTGATGAACTCGTGAAATAAAAGGCATCTTGGGGAATGGATCTTCACTTTCCACTACTCTTACTAAAATACAGTGAGTGGCGGCTTTCTGCAGAAATCAGCACATTGAAATAATCCATTAGCCTCTGCTGCTGGGACACAAAAACAGAGGCAAACTTTTTCTACCGGACTCAAAACTTTTCTCCTTTTTCAACCCACCTAAGGATAAAAACATACTTAAAATAAAGTGATGAAAAAGAAAAGAGGCACTGAGAGGTAAAAGTGGGGAGAAGTGACTGGAAAGAATGAGGGAGATGTTGTTTAGGACCCTTCAGCTGTCAGTTTGTATGCAAGAACTAGTTTGGACTGAATGTAAATGTAAAGATAAAAATCAATGAGAACATTATTTTTAAAAACCTTTTTGTAGGTAATGTCTGTGTGCAGAAACGTCAATGTTTCATCTGACAAATGATGGTTTGGAACAGGAACGGGCTGTAGTAATCAAAACTGCTTTAATTGGAGCCACAATCATCAATAGTTAATTATTTATATCAGTGTATCCAAATTACCACTGCATTAATTATTCACAAGTGTTTTAGAAGTAAAACATTAGAACTTTTAAAAGTGGCAAATAGGCAACAATTAAAGCACTAAGGTCCCCTACATTAGCCGGCCAGTACAGCACGGTCTGGTTCCTACAGATTTGACTTTGATTTTCAAGGACAGTACCAATGCATGCAGAAAAGACTATTGGATAGGAATCAAACCAGTCAGAGAAACGAAGCATGTGACATTTGCAGGGCGACAGCCAGACTAGTATCCACAGGAGTGATTCAGACTGGTGGACAGTGGACAAGGAATGCCAGTGAATGACCTTTGCAGTAAAAACTTGTTGATCCAATGTGTTGGCTATCTTGGTAGCGTTGAATAGAGGCTCTCTGACATTCCTGTAGGAGTCATTGCTCACCCCCAGCTCACCTCCTCCCCACTGCAATTACTTCTGTATGCTCTGTACAGAATCTGAAACCACTCAATGTTAAGAACAAAACCACTTCACAAAAACAAAACAAAAGTATTTAGTGCTACCTCACTTCAGAACTCACTCAGTCCCATACAGATGTTTGCAATAATATCATTTTTACTATCTACCTTTTCACACCATTCATAAATTAACAAAAAACACAAACTGATTTGCTCACAGGCTGCATAAGAAGAACAAGACAACACCCATGTGATGTGTGTCATCCACATGTTTTCTGAAGAGTGCTTTGAAGCCTCTTTTTCCCTATATTTTAATTTTAAGTGTTGAAACAAGCTCTTCCAGAGCTGAAACAAGGGCTCCACTGGGACCCCCTATAGCTCGGCCTGTTGCTCGCGAGGTTTGAAATGTTGCAATTGGGCAAATCTACTTACGTCTTGATTGCAGACCCCAGCAGACTTCTACATGGAATTGTCCCAATTGGAAACCATTGGTCGTGCCCCATCCCACAGTTTGAATCTGCAACATCCATTTAGAATTTAGTTGTCTTAAACTCACATGTTAATCAAGCTATTTCCTTTTTTTTTACCCTGTCTCACTGAGCATTTCCATGATCATTTCATATTATCACCAGTGTTATTGTGTCATTTGTACAGCAGTCAGTGGAATGACAGTTAATGTCTCGACATGCCTGTTGAGCGTTTCCTCCGATATTCATATTAAATCAAAGTCTCTGGAGCAGATCACTTCCACCCCTTTTTATCACCCAGTGTCTTAAATCGATTGCATTTTCTCCCTCTCAGTGCTCGCTAAGGCTGTCTAAATGAGCATACCCTAATTTACCCCAAAACAGCACAATTAAAATGAGACTAAATACTAATTAAAATGATACTGCTTAATGGGAGCCTGTCAGTTCTGTCAGTGCAGCTAAATTAACTCAAATGAACCATTTATCACTTAAATGAATTACAGATGATTTACTTTAGGTGAATTAAGATGTTGCTTTGTGTAAAGAGAACACAACACGGGCTGTCCCTGCTCATCCCTCGGCCTTCAGGGAAACTGGTCAGGGAAAAATCACTGGGACAGTTTGTACACCGGCTGTTATCCACAATCAGTTACATTTCCTCTCGTTGCTGCCTGAGACATAACTGATGATAATGATTTATTCTCATCGTTGCGACTGCTTCCACGGATGCCTTCAGGTCCCATCAGATTGGTGTCTGGGAAGTCTGGAGACCAGGTGAACGCCTTAAACTCAACCTGTTTTTTTTTTAATACTTCCAAAAAGACTTTTTGAGGGTCCCAACCTGTTGGGGAGGATGCTGCTGTGGGAATGACGTCATGTTGATGCTTGTGCTCAGGTTGTTAAAATGTTCACGTAGATGGAAAGTTCTGAATTGGCATTCGTGTGAATGGCAGGATGTCAGTCTTCCCAGCAGAATATCGCTCTCTAATAAGATGAGCAGTGGTTACTGTGAATACTCCTCTTACATTCCCTTTTCATCATCATTTTCCTGTTCCACTGCTCTCCCTAATGTCTCTGCAGTTAGAGAGGTTGGATACTTCTTAAAGTGTGAACACTGATATCCTGGTATCACCTTACTGCTTCATCTCGTTTTCTTATCCACTTTGCCCTTGATCCTTTCCTTTACTATCTCACTCATATTTGGTCTTTATTTCCACCACCCTACATCCACCTTCTCCATGATAGTCAGGCTTACATCTCTACAGCTAGGGAGTTGGACAGGGAAGAAAAAAAAATCAGCTTTCCATATACCGATTACTTCTCTTCTTCTATAACGCTATCAGTGTTTCTCTCTCACAAGCCTTCCTGCCTTTTTTCCCCATCTCTCCGACCCCCCGGCATTTCACTGTGCCATTGTTATTATCTCCTTCTTGTTCCTTCTTCACTTTCTATTTTTCCATATTGATCACCCAATCGGCATTCTGTTCTTTTTTCCCCTACCTCTGACATACAGGGCAGGATAAAAGACCAGCATAGAAACCCATATCTCTAACCTTTCACGCTATCTTGGCCAAAAGAAAAAAAAAAAAAAAGGAACTAGTTAATGAACAAACTTCCAATAAGGATAAACACTAGTAAGGTCTTGGGATTTCAATTTTAGGTTTATTTGTATGTTGTTTTGTTGTACTTGCTTTCTTAAACTTCAGTTATATTGTTAAATCTGGGAATTTTTCTTTCTATAAATCTATAGAGCCCAGCAGTCGAGACTAAATGATTACATTTCCATATTGACCTGTGCCTTTTATTCCTATTTCTGTATTCACTTATTCCTCACTGAGTTCCTTTATTTATTTTCCGTTTCTTTCTATCATCAGTTGTAGTATTACACGTCTTATTCCATGTTGATAATGAGCTGCAGGGCCACGGTGCTGTGCAGCCTATTTGGCAGCATGTTCTCTGACCACTTCTTTAATTGTGTCCTCCTGGCCCTCTCAGAAGAGGACAGCCAATTTTCTGCTACTTGCCTCAGGTTGAATGTATCACCAGGTGCTGCGTCTTCCTCCTCATATGTCCGTTTAGGTCCATTTTTATCAGGTAACTGAAAATACCGCTGACTTTCTCGTGAGGAACCACACTTTTACCTCGTTAATAAACTCTATGGAAAACTGAACTGGAAGAATATATGGTGTTGGGATTGTAGGAAAGGTGTTAAATGAATGGACTCTATACAGGTGGAGAATCAAACAATGCAGTACAATTACCACATACTTTAGCCATGTGTTATTGAACAACAATACAGACACGTTGCTCTTTCATAACATAGAATAGAGCTCTAGTTGCACCAGTGCAATGGGATTATTATTAGTTGTGGGACAGACCAATTTTCTTATTGCATCTTTGATTTATACATCACAAAATACAGCTCCGATTATTGTATTTTCATGGTTTTTGTTCTATCAAAGCTGTTAGAGTAGCCCTCTGTGTGTAGTTTGGATTTAAGATATCGGGCCCCTGAAGCAGCAGTGGCAGATCTCAGCAATACGAGTAACGTTGAAACCCTGCAGCAATACCAGCAGGCAGCAGATAAAGCCTACAGACACCTACTATAAATACATATGCATTAAAACAGCCTTTTTAAGACATTGTTGGCCAGATTCTGGTGAACTGATGGTACATACTGTATTGCAAGAAGACCGTATTGAGTTTAACTGTCATGTTTACATTGCATACTGTATCCCATAATGCAATCACAACAACAATGAAAAGCAGCAGAAAACCAAGTTTTATAATCATCTTCCATCTGTTGACTTCGACATCCATGACAATAAAAAGTGGAAAAGTGGAAAACGGAGACAGGCAGCTGTTCTGTTACCAGCACACGCCAAAACGTAGGCATGGAAGAAAAAGTGACCGGCACTGCCCGTTGACATCACTTTAAGGAATATTCTTACTGCTGTTACAACATGTCACAGCTTTAAGCCGTGTTGCTGTTATTGCAAAACCTCTGGACTTATTCTAAATGTCCTTCTGAAAGCTGTGAGCAGTGCAAGAGTTTTCTTAGCCTGCTTTCGTTGTCTACTTTGTATTTATTGTTGTAATATTGCTTTTATGTCTAGGTGTGTTCCTTTGTAGGGATTCTCTACACCAGTTAGCCCAAGTATTAAAACCACATAGTTAATATTGTGTTGGTTTCCCTCATGTTGCCTCATCAGCTCCAACCCATCAGGGTGAAAGCGTGTGTTTGATACTGAGATGTTGGCACAGAAGTCTCTGAGTGTTGTGGGTTGTGGTGTCTCCACATACCACCAATATTTCATCAAGCTTTAGTACTCAAGCCAGTCCCAACTAGTTTATATTTCGTGTCAGAGTGAATTGGTCTACTGGGAAACGTAACGTCTTCAGATATTGCAAGTGCAACACCTTATGGAGGTGTCCTTCTGCTTATTTTATTCAAAGCTATTGACTCAAAATGCTATGAACTTATGTTGCCAGGAGGCTGAAAAAAGAAGAAGAAACCTAACAATTATGAAATAAAATCCCCAAAGGAATTAGTTTTTTTAGAGGAACAGTGCAGTGACTTTTGAGCTTAATTGTTTTTGAGAGCTTTCATGCTGAAAATGAAAACTTAAGTGTTTGGTGCCCATACGAACAGAAAATAAGCTGCCAGAAGGAAAAGATCAAATAAACAGCATCTCCTTTGAGAGAGATAACACTCTGAGATAGCTGATATGAAGCCCGAAGAACAAATTTTTATCATACATCATGTCTATCAGCGAACCTTTAAGCCAATAAAAGCAAAGTTGTGTGTTTACTGCTGGAGGAGAGCAGCTGTGGAGCCTGACCTTTCCTGACTGAAGTCGCCTTCCTCCCGGAACGTTTGAATGCCGTCCCATGTCATGTGACAACTTGCAGCCCCCAGTGAAACTCAAACATCATTTTTAACCAGCACTTGTTGCTTTAGGAGTCTCCTGCACATTCTCAGGCAAACGTAAAAAAGTCTGTCAAAATAAAATTATTTTATCAATGAACACATTTTTTTTTTTTTAATGTTGCATATTCTCAGGGTTCCACGTTTCACTACAAGGAACATTGCTTGTTTGTTTGTTTGTTTCAACATTTGGGACATTTGGTTGTAACCTCGTGTCCTATACATGATACTTGTGTTTGCTAGATATTTTACTTCACTTTCTACCCACCAGAAATGGAGATAAACTGAGATGTTACAGAAAGGAAGATCATTTAAAACTCAGCCACTGAATTAAACAGTTATTCACTAGCAGAATAAAGTTATGGAAAATAGATTTTAATGGTCTTTTTTTTTAATACTCAGCATTTAGCAAACCTAATGTGCTGGAAAAATGTCTCAGATAATCTCCATTCGATCATTCATGCATTACAAATGCTTACAATCTACGTTAATTTGTCAAAGTGTCACATTATTAAATGTGTCTGCATCACTTGTAGGAACTCAGAACTAACACTAATACTTGTATTTTTGTAAAATCACTAGACATAAAAAGATTTCCTGTTCTGTCATATTTATTCAGTGGCTTCACCTCTTTTGCTTTGAAAAATGTCAACATGTTCATTTAAATATTGTGCAAATATTAATAAAACTTTCTGGTCCAAAAATCTTTTATGCTGGATGATTTTTTTTTATTTTTAAAAGCATTTTCTAGGCATCATGCTTTGGAAAAATGCAACTAGAGACACATTTTAATTTAAATGATTATAATGGTTTGAATTTTCCTGTGTTTAATCCTTTTATTAAAACTGTTTAACACAGTAAAGGTGACATCTGAGAGAAGACAATCCTACATGCTGCAATAATTCAATGCTGTATGGCAAATTATTGATATATAATGAAAACTGAATTGTAGTACCAGTTGTATTTACCGTGTAAATGATGGATCAGAGATATATTCCGACAGGGAAGAATTTATGTACGTATGTTGATGGCTGGTTTCTCCAGTTATCCTTCCTGGCTTTGTTTACTGCAACTCTGCTGCTTTTAGCGATATTTTAATCCCCATTTACAGACAAAAAGTTGGTTTAGTAAATCAGTAAATTGCTAATTTTGTAGCCTTTAGCAGACACTTTACTGATCAATATGAATTGTTTGTTGTTGTTTTAAATGAAAAATCTTGAATTTAATGCATAGCAGTTTAGTTTTTTTTTTTTTTTTTTTTTTTTAAAGTTGTTCGCTGATCGGTGATGTCTGTGGCAAACCTTTTTGTTTGTTTGTTTGTTGTGTTTGCTATACAGCCAAAGTATGCCATTTTGGATTTTTGTGCAAAACAATTTTACCCAAACCAGTAATTTTGAGCAACATGTTTAAGTGAGATTTCATGCTTTCTAGAAAGACTTGTGTACTTAAATCTTACAGTAGAAGATACTGGAATTCCACTCACCTCCCTCGGATGTAGTGATGGACTCAGACCTACATTTGGAAAAACACATTAAGGCAATAACAAAACCAGCCTACTATCACCTCAAGAATATATCAAGATTAAAAGATCTGATGTCTCAGCAGGACATAAAAAAACTAGTCCCTGCATGCATCTTCAGTAAGCTTGATTATTGTACCAGCATCTTTAAAGGTCCACCTAAGTTTCAAAACTTGATCATATTTGAACTACTGATTTTATCTATTGCTCTTTATTCTTTCTTTCTTTTGTTTACATTTTTAATCGTGCTTTTTTAATGTATGTGATGTTTTAATGTCTCTGTAAAGCACTTTGAATCGCCTTGTTGTTGAACTGTGCTATACAAATAAACTTGCCTTTTGAACAGTGCAGAAACTACATCTTTTGACCAAAGAAAATATATTTGGAACTACAGAACGTTACGTTACATACAGTACATGTGGTAATTTAGATCAGACTGCACTAATCTTCACGTGTGCATGCACATAAAGAAAAGTATGAGTTTGGACAATGAAACCTGATAAACACTCAGGCGTAAACATGGCAACAGTAAACATGTTGCTGTAAGAAAGCAGCTGTAAAACTGTTTTATTGGACCATCTGGTGAGCCTGACATGTTTACTGTGCCTCGTAACCTGGCTCAAGGCGTTTGTCTCAGGGATGTTGTCTTTTTGTGTGAGAGCTGTTGTCATGTACAAGTAAAATGTCTCTTCACACATCTACTATTCTGTCATGGGGCAGAGGTAGTTTTTTTTTTTTTTTAAATGCACAAAACTTTAGTGGAAAAACAAATCATGCATAACACAGCTGCAAAAATGACAACCACAAAACACGGTGAAATGCAAAATGTCAACTTCATGAAAACATTCAGGAAAACTTCTATCATTTTTTATCTTATCATATTTTATCTATTTATCTTCAGTTATCCCCAGCAGCATTTAAAATAAAATAAAAAACAAACAAAAAATAAATGACAACACTCATCACCAGCATGAACAATGAACGTCTGAATCACAATGAACAACACAAACTGTTGCCAAAATGTTTACCTGCTTTGTGTTTGTGTGTCACAGAAGGTGTCTGAGGGGGGTAATCATCAGGAAAGGAGCAATCAGTTGAGGCTGTCCTTACTTGTAATCATCTGGAGGACCCCCATGGACACAGTTGTGTGCATGAATACTATCTTTATAAGGACCAGTTTGAGTTTTAGGCAATCAGAGTGATTTTTCCAAACCCTTTCAAAGCCTTAAAGGGCTGAGTGATGTTAAGGGTTGACATTTGCATTAGGGATTTAAGGTAGAGTAAGGTGGAAGGTAAAGGTTGTAGTTAGGCACTAAAGTTAGTTGCTTGAGAATATATTATGCCAGTAAATGTTGCCAGGTTTATGTCATTGTGTGTTGTGTTACTGAGTTCATTTAGTCAGAGAGCATCCGTAAATGCTGTCAAAGAGGCATCAATCTGTAAACATGCAAATACCAACAAATGTGACATCTGTCACTCAAGGAAAGGATAGGTAGTCTTATCTCAGTACTTCACAATGCAGGAAGCAGCGGGAGGCAGTGAACACCTGGGGCAAAAATCTTTTCTCCTTATGATACCATGGAAACGGCACATGTGTACAACGTCACTAGAGGAGGCGGAGGTAACACAAAGGAAAGTAATCAGGTTTGCGAGGTCTGCCGAACCAGGTTTTCCAGTAAACTGAACAAATCAATTCCCATTTATTACGCATATGTGAAAATATTGGGGTTGATGAAAAAATGTACCCCCCCCTCTGTAAAACTGAAGCCTAAAGGTGGTAACGGCAAACTTGGTGGGCAACATCAGAGAGCATGTGAGAGACAAGTACCGCCTGCTCCTTAAATAGACCAATGGAGTAATTGAAAAAAACCATGAAGAGGGGTGAAAATGAGCTTACAATGGAGATGGGGATGCCTGCCTGAACTAACTCCCAGGGCGCCACCTCATTTGTTAGCATTTTCATGTTCTTCACACTTTTGCATTCACACATCCTGCTTTTCTGAGGAATGAAGTATAAGCAGATCTGTGAATTTTGCAGGGAAGGTGCGTCAAATGATGCGTGGCGCACCCATTTTTAGATGAGCAGAAAGCAGAGGGCTGACTTTTATTAATCAAGTTGTTAATCACTGTTACAGGTCTAAAATCCATGGTTACTGCTTTTGTATTTCTACAATGAGCTCTTGGAGAGCCTGAGAGAGTCTAGCTTTAGTGAAATCACTTCATGGTTTAATTCACATGTGAACTTACTTTTATTTCTTTTCTTTTAACCCTATAATGCCAGATGTGTTATATTTAAGACATGCATTTCTGAGACCTCTGTAGCACTACTTAAAAAAAGTTGAATGCAATTTTTTTAATAAAACGTATTAACAAAAAAATACATTAAATAAACTGGCCCTGTGATAGACTGCTGACCTGTCCAGGACGTACACCAGCCTCTCGCCTGTAATGAGCCGAGATAGGCTCCGGCAGACCCCCGTGACCCTGCAAAGGATTAACATAGATGGATGGATATAATAAAACACTTCAACTTTTAAAAAAAAAAAGTGTATTATTTTAAATGAAAGGCATTAAAGTGCTACATTTGTTCAAATACATTGCGAGCAGCAGGTTTGTTTTAGTCACCAATTAAATATATTTTTATAGTGCAAATTCACCACAAATACTACTTTATACTGAAGGTAAAGTCACATTCATGTCCAGTTAAATCCAGTCCAGCCTATTCAGGTTAACAGTTTTTAAATGCCACTTAAAAAGAAACAAACAGATTGCATCCTGTTTTTGCTTCAGTCTCTTGTCCTGTCCCTTATTTTGCCACATTTAGGTGGAATTATTGTCCTCTGAAGCAATGTTCTTTACAAAAACATAATCTGTCTTTTGTTGTTCATAATTTTATTCCTCTTTCTCTTTTACCGATGTTAAATCACACTTGTTTTCATTTTTTCTGATGTGTCGCTTTTGAGAGCATTTCCATCGTTCCCATATGAAACATGTCATCAGTCATCCGGAAATGCAGTTTAAATCTGCATGAGCGGTTTTGTCAGGTTCAGGATCGGTTAAATGGCTGTCTTCTAGTGTCACTCATGCAGAACGGCATGCGGCTTTTGTCAGATTGATGTGAAAGGGGGAAATAAAAACACATAAGTTGTCACCATAAGTTGTGTTCCTGTGAACAACTGTAGGAAAGGCGCAACGGGCAAATCACAGATTTGTACAACACTTCAAATTATTTCTGATTTCTTTTCAGTTACGTGTTTGTGTTTTCATGGTTGATGGCACCACATCGTCTACTGGTTAAACAACACAAGAATATGTTGAGACAGTCCATTAAAGGTAGACACATCATGTTGTTGTGAACTGCAAGTGTTGTGGGAAAAATATCTGAAATATCTGTATATATATATATATATATATATATATATATATATATATATATATATATATATTCTGTATTTGAACCACCAGGTGAATAATCTTTGAGTAAGACTGCATATGAATGACTGAAATAATAAAGACTTGAAAAATGGTTGGAATTTGGTGAATTGAATTGTCTTTGCATGCAAAAGGTCAAACATACATCTCTGAGGGTTGATGAAGAATGAGCACGACAATCGCTAGTACAGCGGTTTTACCAGAGCAGAGCGAGGAGCTTTTAGACAAAATAACCGTCCAGCTTAGGACGGCTGAACCCAAACGTTTAGGCACACCTCTTTGTCCCGTGACGGGAGCTGACCCACATAGCAAAATATGAGTGAATCAACGTAGAAATATGGTTTGGCAGAAAAACATACAAAACAGCATATGTTTATTCAACATTGATTAGACGTTGGCAGTTCAATCACTCAAACTTAACCACAAAACAACATTGATTCAATTACATCTTCTCAACATTTGTTAATTGGCTAAAATTGGATGGTTGTTTGATGGTTGATCCACCATCAATGGTCAAACTCTTTACCTTGTGATGCCTGTGAAGACACTGTTGCAGATATAAATTAGTTGCTCGGTGGGACAGCTGCTATTTTATTTTATTTTATTTTATTTTATTTTATTTTATTTTATTTTATTTTATTTTATTTTATTTTATTTTATTTTATTTTATTATTGTTGAGCAAGAGACTTACCCACTGATGACGCCTCATTCCCAGACAAGACATTAAAACGCAGCTTCCATAAAGACTACTCCCTCGACGTTTGGACATTGTGTGATGTTTGCAAAGGTTTTCTCTTTGTTGCATTTTGAAGAGGCCAGAGCCGCTTTCGCTCACATGTGGCATGTTGGCTCCAATTTCAAACAATCACCTTCGATGATACACATCTCGAAAAAAGATTTTGCATCAAAATGTCATCTTGGTAAAAGATACCATCAGCTCTTTTTCTTGCTCCTTTTTCTGAGCCCCCCTGCTGAAATGTTTGCTCTTGAAACATCTAAGAGCCTGCCACATATTTGTGTGTCCCTTCACATCTGCTCATGCTTTCCACACCTCCCTCCTGAGTGTGCTCTCATGCTTCTGGCTTGAAGTAAAAAAAAGTGAAAAAGATAAAAAAGAAAGGCCATTCTTTATTCTTCGCTTTGCACAAAAGGTGTAGCATGAAGCTGGATATGCTCTTGAAGTATGGCTGATACCTGCAGCATGAGTTTTTACTGGTAGGTTAATGTGAGATTTCACTGGTCAATAGCAAAACTAAAAGGTGGGACTGATGATCGGTGTATCATCTGCTTCACAGCAACTCTGTATTATTTCACCTGTGATATAAAATGAGAAGAAAGGAGCCAGTTTGCAATAAAGATCGACTTACTCAACTTGTTTTGTGCAGTCTTCTGTTCAAATGTAAGATGTCTGAAAAGGACAGTTTCATTTTCTGCAGATCCCACCAGGCCTGATGTCCATTTACAGGCCACAGCACCAGACACTGTAACCTGGAAGGTTCGTCGTGCCCACTGCGGTGCTGCAACAGTTTCACGATTTTTCTTTAAGAAGGTGACCTTCAATCCAATTTCATTAGCAGGTCATGGTGGCACTTTGTTAAAACTATATGCATTTTAAAGTGACTTCATTTCAATAATTCAATAATTATTGATCAATAAAAATAGCTTTTCTATACTTTTTTGTTATTTGTTTGTCATTCAGTACAGTCAATTTCTAAATTTAAAATGTGGTTTACTAAGGTTTGGCTGCAGGTTTGTATAAGTCAAAAAAACATTTCTATATTGTAAGAGTACACTGTAAATGGGCACTGTTACCATGGCAAATAGCTTTTGATGTTTAGAAAAGCGAGAGCTTTGAGCACCTTACTGTTTTTGTGGAGTAAAAAGAAAAATAACATTTACTCAGTTTACAACACACCATCTAATCTAACCATTGGAAACAATTTGGCCTTCGCAAACTGAACTGAAATTGAACAAATGCCACTATAGCAATGTTCCCAATCCAGGTCCTGTGTGTTTTAGATGCATCCTTGCTCCAACACTCCTGATTCTAATGAATGAATCACACGCAGCATCTCATTAGGCCTGCACCAGTCTGTTAATGACGTATTTAATTGAATAAGGTGTGCCGGTAAACATCTAATACACTGGTATACACTGCATGATTTGTGGTTGTCAGAGAAAGATGACTGTTTTCCATGAAAGCATCATGGAAAACCTTTTGTCATAGCTACAAATTGGTGGTCTTTTTCTTATTGGTGGCTATTTATTATTTAGTCATACTGATAACCTTTTTCTAGACCTGTCATAATCTACAATTCAGGAGTCATCATATTGAGTACATGTACAATTATTGACACTGGACCTAAATTAAGCAGATGAAAGTTGTATAGTCTTTTGTAGGCACCCTACAGTGTTTAGGAGCACCATTATGAAGCATTGATTGTACAGAATTACAGAAATAGACTCGTTAAATTCACCTGATGAAACACTGGAAGCTAAACACTGGAAGCTAAACGAAACAATTAGAAGACAACAGAGAAGAAACTAATTCAGCTCATAAAGTTTTTTTCCAACCTAAACCCTGACCTAAATGCAATCACAAAGATGCTCGTGACTGTGTTCTTAATTTATCACAGAGAAACATTCTCAGCAAATGTGCCCTTTGAGGCTTGTGAGTAGTAAAAAAAATGTGGGAACACAAAAGTGTTTGGGCCATGATATAGTTGTTTAATGTAGGATCTGTGTGGAGCCTCTGAGGGAGGGGCCCGGATGAGGTTCCAGGGGCATAGCCTATAAAAAGCTGAAAGGGCCCTGGTTTGGACACACGATAGGCTTATAGCATTCCCCGTTGGTCCCTACAGGGGTCAAAATGTGTGGGCAGCATGCATGGACTATGTTTTACACTGGTAGGAAGGCCCATAGTAGATGCCTGTTTACGAAAGCTCCATTTGGTGTTTTTTCTAGGCTCCACCTTCACCCCACATATAGGCCCTACACTCTACCCAGGTGCATCATTTACTCTTATCACCTACCTTCAACAAAAACTTTTTGTCAAGCATTTTTTGTCATATACCCTCAATGCCAGAGTGACACCAACAGGGTTACTTTCTTCAATTTTACACAGAAAACATGACTGTCATAAGTGCTTTCTTTGGCTCAGAAGTACCCCTTATTACTTATAAATTGACTTTCATATGAAATATTGGCAGAATGTCCCAGTCACAGTATGTGCCTCAGTCAATGAAATGGAGCTAACCATGGCTGAGGTGTCTGAGGCACTTCACTGCTCTCCATATGAAAGCCCATAAAGTTGTGCTTCTATAATAGATAGGTACTGAAAACAAAAGCAGTAAATTAAGTGACAGCTCTCAGAAGTTGGGGCCAAGGAAAGTAGAGTTAAGATCAATGAAGTGTAGAATGGCGTCCTGTCAAAGAGTGCTGGCAGCCCTGATTTGGGACAGCGCTGTGGCAGAGAGTGATAAATTGAACATCACTGTAGCACTGAGAGGAGCATTGTAGTTTAAATTTAAGTTCCAAGATCAAAGAAGAATCATGTGTCATAATGGACAGCAGATCAACCTGACGTATGCGAGATAAGTGCTATATCATAGACTTCCACAGAGGGATTTAAACTAAATTCATTTTTTTACAAAACAGTAACAACATATATATATATATATATATATATATATATATATATATATATATATATATATATATATATATATATATATATATATATATATATATATATATACTTTTGTGTTGGAGAAGCTAAAAAAACTAGAGCAGCAAGGGCCTTATATGACATGTGTGGTTCTGATGAAATCTATTTTACTCCCCATGAAGTTGGTTAAAAAAAAAAAAAAGATTCCGGTCGTCTTTTTCTGCTGATTGAAACAGCAGGAGTTTGTTGTTGCCATGTTTTTTCATCTTAAAAGTTCCCTTGCTGTTACATGACAAATAGAGTTTAAAATAACCTGTTTTGTTATATCCGCTGTAAAAAAACAAACAAAAATTTGCTCTTTTAAAGATTTTGTAAATACCTGGTCAAAGTTCAAACCACAATCCAGTTAAAACTCTGTTGTATGACTGATAGGTCGATGGAAGCTTGTAAAACGCATCTAGCTTGAAAAAGATGGAGCAGTTTCTGCCTTAACTGTAACAAAAGAGCGTTCTAAAGTTTACCCGGAAAAGGTTCATGCTTATGCTTTCCCACATTTTCCCACACTAGTGCTTAAATAGGAGGCAACTGTACTTGTTGTCTTGGTTCCTGATGATGTTTCATTTCTCATTCAAAGGAAATATGCAGATCTAACTGATAGGTGGGAGTTTCAGACTGATAAACAGTTGTCATAAGTCTCTAAAGTCACATGTGAATCATTACCCCCTTTCCCACTGTCGAGGCAAAGACAAGCGTATTGAGGCCGAGCCAAGCCAGCTGCGTAAATCCAGGCTGCTGTGGTCCTCAATTTCTCTATTTTATGTTTCTGTGCAGCGTAGTAGGCCTGAATGGGGCTGGAGACAGTGTCAGAGTGAACGGAGGGTTTCACAATCCACCGTCCCTCCAGTTAAATTTGTGGCTCACATGATTTTGATAGACTAGCTTTACTTACAACTGTCATTAACATTTGTTTCAGATACGCCAGATTCAGTTTTACATTAATTCTAGTTATCTTTTGCATCATCCCTCAGCTTGTACTCACTCATTTCCTTCATGCTGCGTATGCCTCGTTATAGGTGCGACTTTTCATTCTAGTAAACTGAATTTCCAGAGTCAATTAATTAAAAAGATTTGTTCAGAAGATTTGTTCATCAAATGATTCAGTACTTGATCACAGCACTGACTGCATATCACGGATGAACAGTTCATGATTCAGCTCATCAAACGTGGATTTCACCAGTGCCTCTTCAAATTGTTGATATTAGAAGTTTCCTGATTGAATATTGGAGATAAATGCCTCTTTTGAATTTTATTTTTCTTTAAACTGGTCTACAGTTCACCAATGCTCTAAGACATGTTGGGCCTGATGCTGCCATTTTTGGCTGACAATTATTAATAAAGACTCCAGTTTCTGTTGGGTATTCATATGTTCAGTTGAGAACTATTATAGAATGTTGAACTGAAATATAGAGGACTGATCCTAATGCAGCTGCACTGACAAGACGCTTTACTTTCTTGCAATTAGGACCACCCAATTTAATTTTGTGCTAATTGTGAATGTCTTTAAAAAAAAGGTGGATACTGTTCCATCAGTCATTTGTTTGCAGAGAAACTGTCAGTTTGTTCAATCTACTGTATACGCTCACTGCTTCATTCACAACTGAGCTCAGCAGAACCGTGAGGTGAAGGGATGGTTTCAGCAAGTGATTTAGCCCAGTATGTTGACCAGAATTATATATTTCTTTATCATTTGTTACCCTATGCACTATGGATGTCCCACCAAATGTGTGGTGTGACACTGTCACCATGATAAAACATTATGGGTAGATTAGAGGGGGAAGCAGAGTGGGGCTATCTGGAAACAGGAACGATTTTCTACGTGCAAAACGTTGCCAAGGCAATTGAAGCATTTAAGGCTTTTTCCACCACTTCTCTGGTAAACATGGTTATTGACCCACCTGACCCCCTTGTGGCTTTCTACAGCCATAGAAATTTGTTTAGCTACCCAATAAACATATGAGATGTCACATGAATTAACGTGCAAATTGTTGTAAAACCCGGTAGGAGAGTAAATGCTAAAGACGCTTAGACAAAAACCTTGAGGCTGCATCCAAATCAATACATTTATACAGTATATTGTATTGTAAAACATAAAACCGTTGTTACAGTTACACATGGCATCTACATTCCAACAGCCGAGCCATTTCTGTTTGCAAATGCAACTGCTGGGGACTAATGTAGACAAACAAAACCAAGAGTATTAGGAGTATTTGGAAATGATGATCTAGGCTCAGATTGGCTTTTATGATTCGCTTCTCTGGGTCATTATGCATTCTAAACTAAGTAGTAGTTGTAGTAGTAATACTGCAGTCTTTACAGCAAAGGTTAACTCAAATCTAGTTTTCAACTGGTTTTCATGTGCAGATACCCAGTGGGCATGGGTGCCCCTGGGATACACATTTTCTTTGGTATAACATGGACAGAGAGCTTCCCGACATGGAATGTAAAAGCAAAGACACCATTTTAAATCATATTAAAATGCTTTTAAAGTACTAATGTGGAGGTAGCGTAGGAATGAAACACCTAATAATAATAAAATGATAAAATTATAAAATGCAAAAGCTGACATGAAAAACTTCGAAATCAAAGGTGGAATGTGTGAAATGTGAGAGAAAGGTGAAACAGAGGGGGGACGAGGGATGTAAGGTGTTTGTGGATGCCGTTTTCTTTGTTATTTATCACTACGACAAGTACAGATTAGGAGTCAGAGCTTCCAGCCTAATTACACATTCACTCTCCTTTTTCCAACGGAAACACACATTTTTGTACCCAATGAAGGTAACTTTATCTTCCTCCATCTTTCACTCTATCACTTTGGTTCTTCCCTTTCTCTCCAGCCCTGGCCTACTACTGTTGCACACATACACGTTTTTTCGTACACACTAAAACAAATATATATTTCAATTAAGCCCTGGCTCAGCATGATGAATGTAGCTACCTTTTAATTTCAATTACAACGCAGTGTTTAGCTGGCTAGAAATCTGTCGTGTGCTCAAGCAACATCCACCGAGCAATAGTTCAATTACAACACAAAGTGTAGAGAAGCAAAAGCTGACATGCAGACAAATATACACAGCAGCGCGTGCACACAAACAAAACACACATGCGTGAACTTTCAAACTCACAAAATTAGATTAGCTAATTCAGTCCATGTCTGGACACATTTTTCACCTCCATATAGCTGACGGCTGTTCCAAATCCTATTTACAATTTCCTCAGGGCAGCTTGACATCTTAGAAATGACTGACAATGTGCAGAAACTAATAATTACTTCACCAAATGGAAGTGTTGTTTATTCATTTATTAGTAAAAGGCATCACAAATGGGAAATGAGCAGTGGAAGACAGAATTATCTCATGAGATTTGGCTAAAATGAACTTGTGCTAGGCCCTACTTGTCTTCAACAACATCATTTTAGCTTTTTAAGAAATTATCTCAATATTTTACAACATATTTTTTATTCTATGAATAGCTTCAAACATTTGGATGCATACCATACCTTTTTTTTCTTCCATTTAGGTTTCACCACACGGATCATCATGATCCGCATATTAAATACGCACTGGTATTCTCCTTCCTCACGTAACCTTCCCCAATTATGTGGCACTATGAGAACACTGGCTCGTGACCACTTAGTGCCTAGGTTTTTGCATTGTAGGGGGTAGATTTTTAAATCCACCTGCCACTGTGTTGAGTGGGCAAAAAAGTTCTCTTCAAAAAAGAAACTCCAGAAGACACCGGTGGATGCCTCCACAGTCACCTGGATTGCTGAATGACAAACGGTTTGAGAGACTTAATGGTTGTGTCTCACCGGGTGGTCAGAAGCACAGGAGCACCCCAGGGGACTGTACTCTCACCATTCCTCTTCATGCTGTACACCTCAGACACCCAGTACATGTTGGAGTCCTGCCATCTGTGTACATACTCAGTCTCTTGTCCATCATTGCATTCCATACACTCCAGAACTGTAGTCATAAGAGTAAAGAGAACTAGATGACTGTCTTGTGGCATGATCTGGGAACAATTATCTTGAATATAAACAAGACAAAGGAGATGATTATGGATTTTACGAGTGCCAGGATGAAGTTGTAATAGTTCTTTTCTCCTACCATTGGGAGAAAAGGTGGAGGTGATGGAGTATAAATACCTTGTTGTTCACCTGGACAGCAAACTGTACTGGAGATGCAACAGAGATGCTGTTTATAAGAAGCAACAGAGCAGACTTCAATCATATCTCCAGTCAGGGGGGAGCAGCTTTAGAGCCAGCGACTTAAAGAAACTGAACAAACTAATAAAGAAGGTTGACTCTGTTCTAGGGACTGTTCGGGAGCCTCTGGAGCTGACTGTGCAAAGGAGGATGCTTCATAAAATGAAGAAGATCATGGACAAGCCGTAACATTGTTTTCATAGCACAGTGATTCAGCATCAGTGTCTTCATTTAGAGGCTTGTTCAGATCTGCTGCAACACAGAGCACTGCAGGAGATCCTGCCAGCCCACAACTGTAAACCTCTACAATTAGTCTTTGATTAGACTTAAATGATAAAAATTACTGCAACAATTAATTTTCTTTTGGGATTAATAAAGTATTTTTGAATTGAATTACAATGTTCTAGGTTTGAAGTTGTGTATCCTACTTTGAAAAGAAGCATTAATCAGACAAAAATTATATATGTTTACCTTTCATATAAAGTATTGTTTCAAATGCAACAGTTATGGTGTTATTTTGAAATTATCATATCTATCTATCTATCTATCTATCTATCTATCTATCTATCTATCTATCTATCTATCTATCTATCTATCTATCTATCTATCTATCTATCTATCTATCTATCTATCTATCTATCTATCTATCTATCTATCTATCTATCTATCTATCTATCTATCTATCTATCTATCTATCTATCTATCTATCTATCTATCACTGGTTTTCAACAGATGAACAGTCAGTGGGAGGTTTTTATTTCACTTTAAATAACGTAACAAATAGCAGCTTTCCTCACACTCTTGTCCTCCCTGTAAAAGTCTTTCAGCTTGCCTCAAGAGTGGGATCTGTGAGCTGCTTCTCATGCTGTCATTACCAACTGAATAAAATGTTTATATGCTTCACTCACAGTCGTAAGATCTGAAATGACGCATTCATCAAGCAAATAGTAAAAGGAAATGACTTTGGCAACACAGATGAGCAGTTCTTCTCTTCCGCTCAAACCTTTTTGAATAAACGTCTTTTTGTAACTACTAATAATGTAGCAATGGTCAAATGTAGAAGTCTTAAAAGCTTTTGTTTTACATATTGTTAATGATAGCTGTGGCATTTGAAAGAGCATTAAAATTAAGAGTGAGAAGCAGAAAGTTAACTGAAGAATATTGATATAGCCTCACCAAACGATTACAATAAGAGAGGAAAGCAGGCAGATGGAGTGCAAGAAGGGGAGAGATAAATTTATTAAAATACAATAGAGACAGAGAAAAAAAAACAGCCAATGGTGGAGATGGAGCTGTCGTCTCAACAGCAGCTATTGGACCACTTTATTGCTGCTGTGCAACCTCAGAAAACCTGCATAAACAGGCAAATGACATGAAAATAGGTCACACTTGTATGGTTATATTCACACTCACAGTATGTGCCATCACCCAAGGAGCCAATTGAAGGATTCTGGAATTATTAAATGTGCACACACACCTCCACACACACTCCACCTCCGACACCACCTCCTGAGTCAATCAAAAGAATTGCCTTAACAAGACGAGTGCCTGAAGATAAAGGAGCTCCCGGGGCATGTCATGATATTTCCAACCTACAGCACTGTGTGTTTCGCAGCGCCCATGATCTTATGCTGTTTATAAAAATTTACAAATACATACTGTGTGTGTGTGTGTGTGTGTGTGTGTGTGTGTGTGTGTGTGTGTGTGTGTGTGTGTGTGTGTGTGTGTGTGTGTGTGTGTGTGTGCGCACTTTTATTGTGTTCCCTATGAAATCTAACAAAGAATGAAAACAGTTCAGAGGGTTTCATCCCAGTTTGTGCATGTGGAATAAAGGTTAGAGCCTGTTTCCTTGTGTTACCTGCAATTCCATCTTTATCCCTGATCACTCAATGCCAGTTTTTTCTTAGCTTTGTTGCAGAGGTGGAGTTGATTTAAATGAGTTTCAATCCTGTGTTACAGATAACATGTTTGTTTTTTTCCCCATCTGTACCTTGTAGCTACCTTGATGAAGCAGTGAAGCTTATTTTAATATAAATATATGGAATTACATTTCTCATGTCGGTTTGCAGGCACACTACTGTCTCAAAATATTATGAGAAAATGGTGGGATTTTTACTCAAGTTCATTTATTTTTAAGACTTAACTCAATATGCTGCCTATTTATGAACATATTTGATTTATAGTGTAAATTGATCATGTAAATATTGGTTTTGAGGAAGAATAATTAAATATAAATATTCTAAACTTTTATTTGCTGGTTTGGACAGCATAAATCACCCAAATTACTTGGTTTTCAGGTGTTGATAATATTTCCTTTTGGAGAGTTTTTTTTTTCTAACACTGGTTCTCTATGACATCATATAGAGCAGATGTTAGAGGATGTCAGAATTTACTTTTATTGTTATTCTTAGGCAATGCATGTCAACACAAATCAGGGCGGTCTTTTTAAAAGCAAAAGTTTACGACCATGCAGCCAATACATCTTCCATCCTGGTTGATCTGCTGGTATTTTTTTCTAAGCATTTTTACTTTTGATTCTAAGATGTTTCCAAACAAATAAGTTTTCAATCCATGGTAGAGGTAAGATCGGGCCTAAAAAATCCAGCCCGACCCGACCCAGGCCCGCGGGTATTAAAGCCCGGCCCAGCCCGAGCCCGACCAATCAACTTGATTTGCAGGCCGAGCCCGAAGCAAACCCGAAATTTTCATATTTTATTTGTTGGGTTTCGGGAGGAGGAGGTGATTTATGCTAACAAATTAAAGCCTTTTGTAACGAAATCTAAGTTTAACAAGACTGCATAAACATTTACATCATTAAGGTTTAAACGCCTGCTCAGCGTCGAGGTGCCGGTCTTTTTGCTCTCGTATGAAAGCAAAGCGCCACGTTGACGACATTCAGCGAAGCCAACGCAAGTTTCTGGAGCATTTTACATTATCAAGTTGAAGCTTTTCCACACCTCACTCTTCCCGGTGTGTGTTTGCCTTTTAAGTTCCCCCGTCTTTAGTTTATCCGTGACTTCTTGCTGCTCCATAACCAGGGATACCGAGTCAAAATAGATGCGCCGTTCACGTGCGCACAGCTCGCTCTGGCTCTGCGCTCGTATAGTAGTTAAATAGCAATTACCTTACAGCGTCTTCTCTGTTTTATCCAAATTATTTATTTTATGACAAGTATTCCTTAGTTTAGTATCCACATTCCACACATGGTTTTAGTATAAATTTTTATAAACATATATTTATTAAAAAAAAGTCAGCGAGATAGAAGCCCGACCTGACCCGACCCGAACGTAATGAATGACATTTTAGGCCCGACCCGGCCCGAAATTCGGGTCAGGTCGGGTCGGGCTCGGGCTCGGGCTCGGGCTCGGGCTCGGGCTCGGGCTCGGGCTCGGGCTCGGGCTCGGGCTTAAGATCTTACCTCTAATCCATGGCAGTCGATGCTGGGCAGCACGGTGGCTTAGTGGTTAGTACTGTTGCAATTACCGGCCTGGTGGGTCTTTCTGTGTGGAGTTTGCATTATCTACCCGTACTTGCGTGGGTTACCCACAGGTACTCCAGCCTCCTCCCACAGTCCAAAAACATGCATACTTGGTTAATTGATCGCTCTCAATTGTCCGTAGGTGTGAATGTGAGTGTACATGTTTGTCTGTCTTCGTATGTGGCCCTGCGATGGACTGGCGACCTGTCCAGGTGGACCCCTGCAATGCGTCGGGATAGGCTCTGATAGACCCCCGTGACCTTGAGAAGGAGTAAGCGGGTATAGATAATGGACTGCAGGGGAGGCTGTTTTTTTTGTGACACTTAATGCAGGACTGTTTTATGAATGAGGCCCAGCAGACTACACAGAAAAACCAAAGCTATAACTCAGTGCTCTCCGTTAAGGCTCCTAAATTTGAATCACACTGATCATACTTTAAAGAAAAAAATCAATTTCACCATGGATATAAAAATATACATACACAGTGGGTAACTGAAGGAAAACATGATCTATTGTTACACAAAGCAGGTAATGAGAATCATATTTCTGAACAGAGATGTCCAATGTGTTTCAGTTTGTAGTCTTGTCCAGTTTCATAATTTATAATCTAGTTTAGGCTCAAGCATCTATGGAGTTGAGGTTATTAACAGGAAACTTTAAAAATGCAGCAGTGATAAGGAAATGTGTATCTAAGCAGCAACAGGAGTTGTGCATCTCCTTTTGTCATTAACTGATTGGGTGTAAAAATACTGTAGATGTACCAAATTATAAAAATTAACGCAATATGCTGACTTTAATTAACCCAACTTTGTAGTCATTAACAAGTTTTATTAATTAAAGTTAAAGATACATACCTTAATCGAACAATTATAACCAATAATATTATGCATCTACTTCAAGTGTAGTTTGATATTACATTTTTACCTGTAATTTAACAATAAATAGGACTGCAAATGACTGAGTTTACATTTAACACTGCGTCATGTGTGCTCGGAGAACTGAAGAGGGATCTTTTTCATTTAGCGAGTCCTTGCTTATTCCTGTCAGGCAGCAGACATCCCTGTATTTCTCAGTTTTGAGGCAAGTGAAGGTTAAGTCATTTATGTGTCTTGCCAAGTCTAGAAAGTCTCAAGTGTTGACATAGCTGCTCTCAAATCAAATCAGATCTCTTAGGCTGGTATAATAGTCCAAAATAAAAGCTGTCAAGCCTTCTCAGGAGCATTTTGCAGTCTGCACTTTTTGTAGACTCCATCCACATGTGTGAAGGACATCTGCTGGGGGACCTTGTTTAAAGTTTTGACCTGTTGGGTTTCAGGACCCCAGTACCCATTACCCTTGCAAGATCTTATAGATGATAT
Organism: Xenentodon cancila; assembly: GCA_014839995.1. Classification (NCBI taxonomy): domain Eukaryota; kingdom Metazoa; phylum Chordata; class Actinopteri; order Beloniformes; family Belonidae; genus Xenentodon; species Xenentodon cancila. The sequence goes on from CM026208.1 coordinate 3,955,585, forward strand.
TTCTGGATAACTCTAATGTATACTCTTAGATTATTTTCACGTGTGCATCTATGGTGTGGCCCTGGTACACAGTTTTTTATTGTATCAGGTAGTTAGGTAGTCCTTCAGGTAGTTCAGTTCCTGTTCATGTTCCATCCCAAACGCTGCACCAACCATGTGGTAGTTGGTCAGTGCTCCCATAATTCAATATCAGTGTTGGCAGAGCACTATGTTTCTGCGACGGCTTCCCTGATGAGAAGAGCTGAAGCGTGGTGACTTAACAACTAAATGTATGTTTTGACCCACAGTTAGCATTTTTTTAATGTTGTTTGTTTGTACCACTCCAGGAAAACTGTAGTTTGCAAATGAAGGACAACTGCAACTGTAAGCCGTTTGTCAGCTTTTCTTCACAATGTTGTTCATCTGTTCCCTCACAACCCAGAAAACACTTCCGACTCGTCAACATAAGCCTTTTTGGCTCAGACATGCAGAGTCCGCCAGTAGTTCACAGAGCTTTCGCACCATAAATGGGCCGCACACATTTGTGTTTATAGACATACCAGGACCCCCTCATCAAAGAGACTTTGGTAGAGCGTTTTGGTTTGTGCTGGCGTTCGATTGCTGTGTTCACACTGACCCGAGGGAACTGCACTCATGTGCCTTACAAGCATATAACATATGTGACCCAAAATGCAAGACCCACTTGTGCTGCATTTTTGGTGAGGATCAGGGTTGTCCAATTCTGGTCCTCGAGGACGGCTGTCCTACATGTTTTAGATGTCTCCCTGCTGCAACACACCTGATTCAGATCAATAGATCATCATCAGCTTGCCATCAAGGTCTGCACAAGTCTGTTAATGATGCATTCATTTGAAACGTGTGTTGAAGTAAGGAAACATCTAAAACATGTCAGACAGCTGCCCTTGGAACTGGAACAAGACGTCCGTGGCGTAGATGGACCTTAGTTACTGAACGTTCTATGTTTTTGTTATTAACAGCTTACAATTGAATGTCATATTTTGAATGCTTGTGTTTTATGACATCACACTGCTGTCAGCCACTAAATGTTTTGCTGGGAAAAGTTCTTGTTTTCCAGTTGATGTTCTATATTTGATGTACTATTTTGGTTTAGGGGATTTAAACACTGCTCAAAAGTCATTGGCTGCCCTCTGCCCTTCTCTGAGAACATCACCAGATCCTGCATCTGTTGATACTGCCAAAACGCCAAAGCCAGAGGAACCAGAATCATTTTTTGTTGTATCAAAGAGGAAAAGGATTAGGGTGGTCACCCAGGCTACCATGAATAAAGACATGATTCTTCCGCTCTGAAACACAAACACACTGCCGTTATATAGTTGCTTTTCATTACTCATTTTAGTATGTGATATCTTAATATACACTGATACGCTGTGCCCTTGGTTAGGTGATAAGAGCAACATGTAAATAGTAAATTAATTCTGACTAAAGAGATGGAGTCAAAGAGAATGATAAATAATTAACCAAGCGTAGTCACTTTAAGTGTATTTTTTGTTAGTGTCAATGAGCAGCTCTATGTTTGCATGTGTTGAAATATACATATTTCATGGAAGATCATGAGAGATCGATCACTTTTCTTACGTTTTTCATCCATCTCCTTTAAAACAAGTCTTTTTTTCTCTCTCTGTTTCACAACAAGCCTCTAACAATGCAGCTGTAGCTTTTACTGAAATGGCTCTCATCTATTCAAAGCGAAAGAGAGCAAGGGGTAGATAAGAGGCTGAGGGATGCAGGGAGGGTGCAGATCTGGATGGAGGGGCTGGAAATTGTCCACACAGCACCACATTAAAGTGTGCTCCACGAGGGCCTGGCTGCGCCTGGGTGCCAAATCAATGCACTTTATTATCCACTTGAAAGAAAATGGTGCTAAATGCTAGCTCAAAGAAGACTGTTTGGATGCAGTGGCTATGTTTGAGCCAGATATTTGTCTTCAAGTGGCTTCTGTCTCATCCCCGTAAAACTAACTATAAATGACCAACAAAGTCAGTAAACACGGGACAAGATTTTAGTCCGAGAAGCTTCCTCTTATCTGAGAAATATTAATATTAGCATACTGGATACTATTTTATCAATCTACAACAGTATAGTATAATGTTTTGTAAACTTTTTAGGAAAAGTAGGGAAACGTAAAGAAAAATTAAAAACAAAAAACTTTCCTGTTGTCATGGTTACTCTGCTGCTGCAGCAGGTTATCAGTGGTGCAGTGTCATTTAACGTTTTTCTTTCATTCAGCTTGATTTAAACATTTAAAAGATTGAGCAATCAATCAATATAGCAATACATTTACTGTAGTTTATTTGAATATTAACGATTGTGTGCTGAGGGCGAATGAACTAAAAGGTGTCACCCCCTTTTTTTCTCTTCTGGCGTCACGTTTCTTAGTCTATTGTACTGATGGTAGTTTACTTACAGCCTTTTTTAAATAAAACAAATATCAAAGCAGTCTAAAAGGATTAACAATAAGAATAAAAAAAATACTCAGGATTGCAGGATCGATAATCCGGAGCCCCCTGTAATTGACGAAAGCCACAGCTGCAGTTTGGTACTTGTTGTTGATACACAGGACTTGAATAGAACTGCATATAAACTTTACTTGAATAAACTTTTATGTTGAGTTTCAGTCAACTGTCTTTTATTATTTAAATTATAGTTCAGGATTGGACAGTTTACGTGAAGAAGAGTCATTGAAGTCTAACCTTTGGTGCTTAACAGGCAGCTGTCACCACAACCTTCTGACCACCTCAGTCTGAAAACAGGTCATTTTCAACAAAACGAGGACATTTCAATGTAAATGTGCCATGTGCCTCTGCATCCTCATGGTTTGGTAATGTTTATACTGTATTCTCATGCACTAATGGACAAAAGCGCTGAAAATATGGATGAGGATATCCCAGCTATAAAAATCTGTGTGCATTATAGCAAATCAAACACACAATATATTTTTGAGCAGCAGATTTGAATAACTCCTAAATTAGAAATCACAGGTCATCTCAGTTGTCTTCTAGTAAATTAAGAACTAAGTTCCTCTGCTACTTTGACACACCTTTTTCTTCCTGAAGTTGTTTAATAATGTCTGTCTATCCTTTGCACAGCAAAGAGTTGAAAAGTTTCAATTCAATCCAGGCTTGTTCCTCCTTGTTCACTGCGTGCATGAGCTTCATCTGGCAATGCAGTCCCTTTGTACAAGGCAACCTCAGTCCAGACTGTTCTCATTTTGGGTTCCACAACGGTGGAACGAACTAATGAATGCGTTCAAAGCAGGAGCATCCCTCTATATGTACAATAATCTCCTGAGAACTAATTTCATTACACAACACCTCCTGTACTAAAACTCTAACATCACTGGCTTACACATACTTTGCACTTCTGCAGCTGTTTTGATTTTAACTCTGCCAATTAAACTTGTTTAAACAGGTTTTGCTCTTCATGCATAGGCCAAATGTAATTACTGTACTGAAACTTGAATATTCCTCATCTGCAAGTCACATTCGATTAAAACTGCATGCTAAATGATCACAAGGAAACGTGGCATAAATGTAGCCTCATGAGCGACTGCTGAACTGTCCGGGAGCAGGCCAGGATGTTTCAGGATCCATCCATCCATTATCAGTACCCGCTTTATCCGTTTCCGGGTCACGGGGGTCTGTCGGAGCCTATCCCGACGCATATCAGGCGAAAGGCAGGGGTACACCCTGGACAGGTCGCCAGTCTATCCAGGGCCACATACAAACAACCAATCACACACACATCCACACCTAGGGAGAATTTATAAAGATCAATTAACCTACACTGCATGTTTTTGGACTGTGGGAGGAAGCCGGAGTACCCGGAGGAAACCCACGCAAGCACGGGGAGAACATGCAAACTCCACACAGAAAGACCCACCGGGCCGGGAATCGAACCGGGAACCTTCTTGCTGTGAGGCAACAGTGCTAACCACTAAGCCACCGTGCCGCCCTGTTTCAGGATCCCCCACTTGGAATCCTGTGGAGAATAATGAGAGTGTTGAGAATGGGTGGATACATGATTATTTTGTCTAGTCAAGCCTCAGCCACTATCGGCAAATTAAAAAACATAAAAACCACCAATTCCTAGACAGCGAAATTTAGAAATATGGACCATGGCTACTGGGTGACTTTCATAGAAAAAGCGCTTTGAATTGAAATTGGCATTTCTTCTTTCTTTTCATACTGCAACAAAAACACTCAAGTGCGCTTGATAAAAGGTTGAAATCCTTGAGAGTAAACTTGACATTGTTGAAGTGTTCCTCCGTCATGCTGTTTTCTTGTTTCTTGAGAGAATGTGTGTTTATTGCACCGTGCAATGCATCCATCACTCCCTTTTTGCCTTTCCAGCTTCTCTCTCACTGACAGTGACAACAACATCATGATGTCTAACTGACTTTCTTGACTTTGCCATTTGCCTCCCCTCCCCTCTTTGGTCTTTTTCAGCGAGCAACACTTTGTCTTTGTTACCTCACCATTCACCCCGGCTTCCTTGCATACAGCTGTCCCCATTTGTCCCTCTTTCTCCCCGTTATTGACAGCTGTCCCATAACATCAGTGATGAAACAGTCTCCAAGAGTATATTCCTCTCCCCTCCACCAACCCTGCACCTTTTCTCCTGCTCTTCCTCTTTCTCCATGCTGATATTGGCAGCTGTCATGCAGCTCTGACATGAACTGTTGTGTTTCTGTGACAGCCGTGCTTATTTTGGTTTTGTGCCCTTTGATTAGATCTGAAAGCAAGATCTGCCATCCAGGCTGAGGAGTCATGAAACATTATGAAAAGAGTCATATTCATCTTTTCTACTTCTACACTGTGCCTTGTACTTCTTCCTCGACTCCTTTCCATGCTCCAGCTGCTCAGTGTCTGAGGGTTATATTGTTGTTTTCTCACCTTTAGTGTAAATACTAAGTGGAAATGCACAAATGTGAAGTGTTCCTTTTCTTTCCACCACCAGTGATGCATCTTAACAGGGTTTGAGGTGAAGTCTGCTGCGAAGAAACATCCCCTCTTGACTTTGTGTCCCAGTTTGTTTGTTTTTTTCTTAATTTTCTTTTTTAAATATAATGGTTAGGCCATGCCAACAGCTACAATAATACTACGGAGGGTTTCTTCTTGTTAAAAGAAAACAACATTGAGTAATAATAATAATGTCATATGGTGTCTATGTGTGCACATTTACTGTATGTCAAATCTTTACTGACCAGAAGTAAAGATAAAGAAACTGTGAACAATTGTCCAGTTTTTCATTATAGTTTCATGTCAGAAGAAAATAAGGGAAGTAGAGCAGTTCCACACACTTTTTCCACATGAAAGGACAAAGGCTGCTTCCTACAGAAGCCTGTGTCCTCATCATGTTTTCCCTGATTCATTTGATACCTTTGTCAACAAATGATAATGGGAAAAAGCTCACATGTACCGCATGTTGCAGGGCTCTATACCATGATATCTTTTCTAACTTCCCCAGTTGATGAATATGCTCTATTTTTACATAAGCACAACACAAACAGCAAACTCTGCAGCGTAATTTAGCCGATATACCATCGCTCACTTTGGTCATTGTGCGTTTTTTCATAGGAATAACCGAATGCTCCTATTGGTCATTGTTTTTAGAAGAAGTACTTTAAAAATCATGACAAAGTTGAATTGCAGGAGAAATGAACAACTTTCCTTGTATTTCATCACAAATTAACAATGTGTAGTACATTTTAACAGTCCTGTGGATAAATAATATACCAATAAGATACCAACTACCAACTGCTCTCAAAGTGCAAGTTTTTATATTTCCTATATCTGTTTTCTGATTCAGTAGTTCTGTGTTTTATAAAATCCGTAAAAGGTTTGAGAGCCACTGTTCATTTTTTGTGTTTTTCCTTAACTGGACAATTTTTAACATGTAAAATATTCCATTAGTTAAACTGTTGTCTAAGACATTATAAATTAAGGCTGCACAGTGCGATGTAATGCGACTAGGCCGGGTGATTTTAGGATACAGGCTTAGACTGCACATGGTATTAATAAATTCTTCTGTCATTTTATGTTTGTTTGGTTTTAAAAGATCAATATTGAAATCTCCACAAATGAATATAACTTTTTGACTGACTTTCATAAATTTTTCCTCCATCCAGTTATTGAATACTTTTATATTGGATCCTGGTGCTCTATAAATACAACTCATAAAGACATTCTTCTTTTTTTCCATGAGTATTTGTATAGTCACACAATCCAAAACATTTTCCATGACAGATGAAATTGTCTCTATCATCCTATGATTTATATTCTTGTCCACAAAAAGAGCCACACCACCTTCATTTTTGATAGATTTTACATTTTACTGTAAACATCCCAAACACATTTTACTGATGTGTTTGGGATGCACAAAAGTCATAAAGGAGGTGTTGAGGACCTAAATACAGGAGATTGGGTGGTGCCAGGAGTAAGAAACAAAGCATTTTATGTTAAAAAAAAAAAAAAAAAAAAAGCAACAACCTACCTGCAACAACTTTTTTGAAGAGTTTTTAATGCAAAACATTATTATTCAATTCAAAATGCTTTATCCTGGAGGGGGAAATAATCAGTTATACTATCATTTCAAACAATTGGAGCATATCAGATCTGAATGCACACACTTTTATACTGCAGCACCTGATTGCCCGTGTTATCCTATCAATGTTATGAAATGGTTTAGACAGGTTTAAAAAAACTGATGCAACTATCATTAAATTTCACCTTTAAAGTAGACATATTCTGCCCTTTTTTCAAAAGCTGATGCAATTGCATGAGGTCTTTATGAAATAGCTGACATTTTGGTCAAAATACCAAACATTGGTAGTTCAACAGCTCCCTTTTCAACATGTTTTTTTACAGCTGTGTTATTAGCCGCTGGTTCTCTTGACTCTTTTCTGAAGAGTGTGCATCTTTTGAAGTGTACAGCTTTGTGCTACCTGCTTCAGAGGAACTCTGAATACAGAATGATGTAAAGTTTAGTGGAAGAAAAATATGGAGGCTGGAAAGTTCTCCTCTGATCTGGGTCTGTGATGTCACAGTTTAACAAAACCCTGCAAATCTGAACAACACATGCAAAGACTTGTTTTTGACCCAGGCTGCCCACAATGAAGTGACAGGGCTGTGTGTTGTGTCAATTAAAAAAAAAATTTAAAAAATCACCCCACATACCCAAATATATTCTTTCAAGCATATTTTAAAAATTAAAGGTTGAAAAATCAAATAATTTTCCTGCAAGGGTATTTCATGCATAAGTGACTTGTTTTATAGATATTTACATTTTAAAAAGAGCAGTGTTTCACTATTCTAGAGCTTTAAACTGAAGAGGAGGGAAAAAAAATTTTCATTTAATTTCAAAACCATTGTATAAAGCATAACAACATTAACATGAGTATAAATCTATAAATATATATATATATATATATATATATATATATATATATATATATATATATATATATATATATATATATATATATACACCTAAATACACACACATTTGAACACATAGAACCTCTTGTAAATAAATCCATAAAACATGAGTTTGTTATCAATTTATGTACACAAAATAAAATAAAAAATCAGTAAAGTAAATCTAAGGTTTCCCCTGTAATCAATAACCCCCCTCTCTATCAGAGAAGAGTTTCTGGATATCATCTGGTAGTTGTTTGTTTCTGGCTTTATACATCAGCTGAGCTGTTTGAAATTCTACCAGATCTGGGAGTAGAACGGTTAATTGAGGTTAAATGTTTAAAGCCATTACTGAGAAAGTTAAAATAAATGATTTATTTATTTATTTATTTACTACAATCTCAATGGATGTACAATTTCGTGTAAATGTTAAAAAGTCTTATAAAATAAATATTACTTGAGGAAATAAAATGATCACTTTGGTTTATTTTCCATTCAGAATAATCTCCCTGCAGTTGTCAATTCATACAAGTTTTCAAACACACTTATTCTTTCTCTATAACTATTATTTTTCTTATTTCTTTTTTATGCAAAGACCATTTTAAAATGATAAAATGTTCACATTTATTTATATTTATTATTAAAATAATAACATTTCATTGGGTCGGCACTAGCTGTGTAGCTGTAACCTAATTGGCCGATGCATGTGTTTACGGGGGAAAAGTTAAAAATCTCCCAACTTTTGACAGTGGCATTGCAAGTCAGTACAGCAGTGCAAACAACTAAAATTCCTATTCACACTGTGTGGAGATGGATGCAGAGGATGCACATAACACTGCACCACTTTTACTGTTTGCGAGCTGCTAAAAAAACGAGAAAAACAGTAGACTAAAATAAGATGACCATGAAAGGGGCTGCGCTTTTGTGCACTTTACCTGCACGCACAGTGATGAATGAGGATGCTAAAACGTATGGGATATTTAGAGGGATGAACGTCATCTCCTGTGTACACCATACCCAATGAGCAGAGTCAACACCAAATCTCAATTGTACTGAGGTACCTACCACAAGGCAGGAACTTACCTTGCCCTGTAAAGGTGTCTGAAAATTCTCATTCCTTTTAATGGAGATGTGCCAGATAAGCCCCTGGTGATCTATGTAACCCCCTGTTCTGGGCCGAAGCTAAAATACACAATGATTTATGTCATATCATCAATAGGTGACTCGATCAATCTTTGTCAGTAAGCCAGACTTCTCTTCAGATCAGTTAAGGTCAGCCCCTGAGTTGAACTGTCCCTTAGCTGCGCTGATCGTTGATGGCCATCAGATGGACTCAAAACCTGCAACAACAGATGTCACACCCTGACAAACATTGGTCCTCTGTTTCACTTCCAGTCCTTCCTTGTCGATGTCAATGCTGTGACTGCCAACTGAGAAATTATCAAGTATGCATGCTATTAACTTAAAAAGACTGGCAGCACGGTGGAGTAGTGGTGCGCACTGTTGCCTTACAGGTTCTTGGTTAAATTCCCAGCCCAGTCCCACAGTCCACAAACATGCATTCTAGGTTGATTGATGTTTCTAAATTTCACGTAGGTGTGAGTGTGCTTGTTTGTCTGTCTTTGTATGTGGACTGGTAACCTGTCCAGATAGACCCCTGCCTTTTGCCTCCAATGCATCGGGATGGGCTCGACAGACCCCCCTGACCCTGAGAAGGAGTAAGCGGGTATAGATAATGGATGGAAGGTCTAAAGATTCAGTGAACAGTGTCTCTAGATCATACAAACACATGGCTTCTTCTCTGTATGATAAAACTTTATTTTGTATTGTTAGGCAGTGACTTTTTGAGGTTATTTTGAAGCACATGTAGTGATTTGCATCACAGAATGACATCGGTTTCCAATGCAATGCTGCTTGAGGCCAAAAGAACATGGGAGTTCAATATTGTTTTTTGTCCTTGATTCCTCCACCTTTTCTGAATCTTTTGATGATTAAATCTACTGTAGATGAGGAGATATTCAAAGTCTTCAAAGTCTTTGTCAATAGCTTTTTACAAATTAAAGAGCATTTATCCATCTTTATGTCTAAGAGCCTCTGCCTTTCTGAGATAGTCTCTGACTCTCCAAATTATCTGACTAACCTTTTTCAACCAAGTTCATTATAGTGTGTAGTAGTGTATCGTAGTATAGAGTGCTACTTTTACAGCTTTTTGTTGATCATTTTCCAACAATTTTTGAGATGTGTTGTTCCCATCAAATTAAAAATTAGCTTATATTTTTCTATGGTATATTGTGTATGTATATATATATATATATATATATATATATATATATATATATATATATATATATATATATATATATATATATCACTTTTTGAGATTTGATTGGAGTCAGCTTTATTTATATTTTACACAACATCTCAACTTCTTTCAAATTAGGGATATAGTTAAGATGTTGAATGCTTCTTGTATTTGTCCCTAATCTCCTTTTACTGATGTGATGCACAGAACAAAAACTTTCTGATCCAGCTCTAAATTCCTCTGTTTGCTTGATTCCACAACTACATGATCTTTAACTCCCTTAGCTCTCATTGCATTCTTATTGCGTTTGGCAGTAATAAATTCTGCTCTGTTTTAACTAAATCTTGTCATCAGTGGCTCTGGCATGATGGAATATTAAGTCAATCTCTGTTGTGTTCTCCTAAACTCACTTCCTTATCTCAGAGTGATTCATTTGTGTATTATCCTTGTACTGGAGGTGATGCCACATATTGTATATGTCTTTTCTTTTCTTCCTCCTTCTGGCCTTTAGAAAGGGTGTTTTCTCATTACTCTCGTGTGTGTAAGATTGAGTGACTGCTGATGTTTTGATTTTCAGGTTAGACACTGTTTTAACCTCTGCTTAACATGACTTCCCCTTTAGTTTCACTGTTCTTCTTTTTCAACAGATCTCTTGGTAAAGGAAGAATAATAGAGAATATGAAGATGGGCCCAGAAAACAAGCAGAGAGATAAAGTAATGCGACAACAGAGGAAAGAAGGAATCATGCGCAGGATGTCAAGAACAAGCATGAGGCAAAATGGAAGGAAAGCAGCAGTAGACGAAGAGGTGGGAGGAACGAGTGGGTGAGATGCCCTTAGGTAGCCTATTTTCTCACCCTGCAGGAGAGAAACAGCAATTAGGATAACTGTGTGTATGTGTATATGTGTGTGCATCTCTGTGTGCAGCTTGTCATGAAGACAGCAGGATTTTTTCATTTTTGAAAGACAGGGTGCAGGCCATTGTAGCACACTTCCCATGTTTCATTATCACTTAATACACTAACACATACTCACACTCAGTTGGGTGTCGCTGCTCAGGCATGTGGTTTGACAGTTAAAGTTGAACAACCAGCTGCTGTGGTGGTACGTAGAACAATCATGCAAGCGCACATGTAGACAGTTGCACCTCTTGGCTTTTGTGGCTTATTGAAAAAACACACAGAGCACAACACACGCAGGAAGAGTACCTCCATTATGTGTGATAAGACTGACACTGCCGTTCTGTGGAGGTATGCAGCCAATTTACATCCTGCAACTGAAGAATCATGAAGACTGGGAGAGATACGGCAATAATGTTTATTTTCATTAATTCTCCTCCCACACCTCAGGAATTTGCTCTCACTGTGAAACTTACAGCAATAAATTCAAAGGTTTTTGATATTTTTGGGAAAAATAACAGTTTAGTGTGTGCACGTATACACAATTAAAATAAATGACACTAAATGCTAAAAACTTTTTTATTCAAGCAAGTTCAAGCAATCAAGTTCTTCAGTCAAACTCTAAGCCACATTCTCTTGAGTGTATTACTAAAATTGCCCTAATTGAAATTAATAGTAAAACTGTACCTACTGGAAGCTTTTGAGAAAACACAAAAAAGACAAGTTTTCTATGCACCCATGACAGAGAAAGTGCATTTTTCAATTACACATCCTGCGACCCACCAAAAACAGTGACATTGGCTTTTATTGGCTGTTTTATACATGATAAAATACTGAATAAGAGGAGTTAGTGCCTTGCATAACTCATGAAAAGTTGAACCCTGAAGCTTTAAATCATCCTGAAGCTTTAGATCCACAGCTTCTCTGTGAAATTATGGACAGTGACCTACCAGATACCCCTCAAACATGAGGTTAGAACGGTTGCAGAAATAGAAAATAACTGACCAAAACTGGATATTATGAACATCCATTGTCATTCTTCTAAGGACTGGAAAAAGGAATCAAACCATACTGGGAACAATGTTTTCACAATTTAGTTTTATTGACATTTCAAATGGAGTGGAAATAATGGAAGTAATAGAAATGTATTCAAAGACTACTTTCTTCTATGAAAGCTAATTGAAGTTGGTAGTTTCTACACCTGGAGTGCAAGCCATGAAATGAGTTTAGAAGTGTGGCTTGGAGCTACTTTGATGAAAGACCCTTAAACAATTTTAATTCAACTGTTCATTAGAAGCATCTGCTGATGTGAACAATGTCTTGCAAAAGAAAACAAAATCTCGAAAAGTAAAGAAAGTAATTAATTAGTCCACTATTCAGCATATTTTCTACACATGTAGGCTGTTAATAATGTGGCTCTTGAATCTGAATGACTTCCGAATGATGAAAATAAGAACCCATGAGTAACTGCTAAAGACATCACTGGAACATTTTAATTCTGTTCATGAGTCTACCTTACATAAAGTAAGTCATTAAACAGGCAGGATGTTCATGGCAGGAAACCATGAATCTGGTGCACGTTTAAAAAAAAAAAAAAACTTGCTTTAACATGCCTTAAGATTGCCAAATATCACATTGACAATGTGCAGTATTACAGGAAGAATTTCACACTGATTAATAAAACAAAAGTTTTTGGGAAGAATACTCAGCGCAATCAGTACAACACAAAACGAAAGTTTATCAGCATCGACACATCATTTCAACCGTTATTTTGTTCCCTTGGGGCCTAGACCACTTGCCATCATCTAGTGGAAAATGAACACCCATGTTTAGCCAAATACCCAACACAATAATGTCTGCCAGCAGACTTCAGGTTATAATTTATACCTCTACCATATCACGGTAGAGGGGATTTGTGTGCATTAATGATTACAAGAGCTATGTTGTTAGGGCCCACTGCCCCTAGAAGGGTCACCCAAGGCAAATTGATCCTTGGGGACAGGCCAGACAAAGAGTTCACTTAGATTCATGTAGAAAAGAGAACTCAAGCAGCCTAGGCATGGATTACTGAGATCTCCCCCTGAAGCCAACCTTGAGAATGGGCTCATTCAAAAGCACCTGGTGGCTGGGTCCTCACCCACACAGCAAGGTCGGGCTTAGCCTCAGCAAATGACATGGGTCTGCTCCACCTGGAAGAGGAGTCTATGTGGGATGGATATCACCCAAAGGCATGGTTCTCTGCACACCTTCAGTCAGAGAAACTTTATCTTGGGGCATGGAAAGTTACCACCCTGGTGGGGAAAGAATCTGAGCTTGTGTGAGGCTTATCAACTAGATATAGTTGGGTTCCCTTCAGTGGACAGCAGGGGTACATTTTCTCTTCTGCACCAGCTGGCACGGGTCCAGGGGTCTCTCTGTTGCTGTGTATATACAGCCCAAAAAATTGTCATCACATTGAGAGTGCTTCTTGCAAGCAGGCTGACTCTTGTCTAACTAAATGTGACTTGAGCTTGAATGTCAGGTTGGCAGTGCCATTTCTTGGGCCCTACGAAAGGTGTTGTTTTGAGGCTTCTAGTACGATGGAGAGATTCCTAATCCATTAGATGATCCATGTACACATCTGAATCTGTTAGACTTCACGAGCAAAGCAGGGTACAGTCATGAGAACCTCTCACATTAAAACAAAACATCTTAAATGTTTTCTTTTAAGTTTACTTTAAATTTTGATACCAAGAACACAACTCAAACTTTTACAGGATCACAAATTCTCACACCCCAAAACAAAAGTAAAGTACATATACGTATTTATACATATTTATAACTACATATCAACTGCAAATATAACCATAACCTATCAGGTAGTAGCAGCACAGTAGTATTAACCTTTTTTTTATTTCTAATAACATGGTATTAGTGTGTTTCAGCCACACTTGTATGCTATGTAGTCATTTTGATTGTTACAGACAAAACACTCCTACAGCAACAGTAAAACAACCACCTGACACCTTTCAAGAAAGAAAATACACTTAAATACGTATTTTATGCTCTGATTTTAAATGCTTCAAATATGGGCTTACAAATAAAAACCAACTTATTTTTGGATCAGGCTGATTTCTTTCTTATATACACTTGGATAAATGTGTTTTTATATTTTTATTAAAGAAAGAATCTGCTATAATCACCATTGAAATGAGATGAAACTGAAAAAAGGATTAATAAATAGTATTTTACTGAGAACTGACAAATGAAAATCTAACCTAATGAAAATGAGTTGTACTTTGTTTCTACAGAATATTAACAAAGACATTTTGGGTCCACAGGAATGTAGACAACATCCTTGGGTGTGAACACAGAGAAGCCGATAACGAACTGAAAAAGTGACAATGCGAGTGGAAACCAAAAATCCCAGAACAAATTTCCAAGGTGAAATCAAGGTATACCACTGTGTGACACCATCCGTCACTGTTTGAACCAAAGTGGACGATCAAGGAGGACGCCACTGTTGAAAGAAAGTTATAAAAAAGCCAGAGTGTAAATTTTCTAAATGCAAGTTGACAAGCCACAAGCTGGAAGGATGTCTTTTGGACAGATGAGACAAAACTGAAGTCACACAAACCCTCTGTTCACAGACACAAAAATAAAGCCCTCACAGAAATGAAGAATGTAACACTTTTGAAACATGGAGGAGGCTCGATTAAGCTCTGGAGCTGCTTTGCTGTATCTGGTAAAGGGTGTCTTGAATCTGTGCAGGTACAATAAACTCTCAAGTCTCTCACGGCATGTTGGAGACAAATGCGCTGCCCAGTATCAGAAAAGTTGGTCACGGGTCCTCCAACATTTAATGACCCAAATAACACAACTAAAAACACCAAAAATGTCTGAGAACAAAACATTTGACTGTTCTGAAGTGCCCTCCTGTGAGTCCTGATCTAAATCCTGTTGAACATATTTGGTGCAAGAGAGAGTGCTTGTTTAGTTATTAAAGGGTTATTAATAATTGTCCAATGACAGTTATGAATAATGTAAATGAATTATCAAAATTAATAAATCAGAACGGGGTATCACCTGAATATCAGGAATTAATAACTAAACAGCACAATCAGTCTCAAAATAACTGTTATTCTATGCGTGCCAGCCTGTGATCAGTGGTGGCGCTATAGAGTAACAGAGAAGGAAGGAATCTGATCACATGTCTTTGGTTGTCTATGGCTTAGTGGTTAGCACTGTTGCCTCACAGCAAGAAGGTTCCCGGTTCAATTCCCGGCCCGGTGGGTCTGTGTGGAGTTTGCATGTTCTCCCCGTGCTTGCGTGGGTTCCCTCCGGGTACTCCGGCTTCCTCCCACAGTCCAAAAACATGCAGAGTAGGTTAATTGATCTTTCTAAATTCTCCCTAGGTGTGAATGTGAGTGTGATTGGTTGTTTGTATGTGGCCCTGGATAGACTGGCGACCTGTCCAGGGTGTACCCCTGCCTTTCGCCTGATATGCGTCGGGATAGGCTCCGACAGACCCCCGTGACCCGGAAACGGATAAAGCGGGTACAGATAATGGATGGATGGAACTACAAACTACTGTCATTCACATAAATGAGAATTTATTTACGAGTATTAAAGGTGGTGAAACAAATACAATTCTGATACCCAAACTACACAGAAACAAACTTGAAACAGAAATGTCAGTCTATATACATGTTTGTGTGTTTCTATGTACATGTGTGTTTGTGTAAATATGTATGTTTGTGTGTGTGAGAGAGATTTCATCACCTACAGCAAGAACAACGGAAATCAGAGGCCTAATGACAAAGACAAGAGTGGACGTGTGTGTGTGGGTTAGTAGGAAAGGATGAGAGAAAGAGAAGAAGTAAAAACCAAAAACACTAGAAAACGAAGCTGCTCTGATGTTTCCCACACAGATACGAACCAATGTGGAGCCAACTTCACATGTGCATTCTAGTAATTCAAACATTGAGGAAAAGCTTCGTTTCTGTTGTGGGAGAACGTGTCAACACAAGACCCTGCAACGTGGATGCAATAGCAGATAGTTAAGAAATGAACAAACAAACTTCAGCAGCTGTAGTAAATAAACACAGCTGTGATCAGCGGTCCATGACGTGGGAGACACAGTAAAACAAAACCAGTTGAATGCTATAACTAAGCTTCTCTGCCCAGACACGAAAACAGCCTCTTACGTGGATCACTTTGAGTGATGGAAGTGATGTTTTTTTCCTTGATAGACCAGCGTGCACGGGCGTGCACGCGTCCCTCATTCAGCTCACCTGGGGCTCTGAACATTTGCGGGTCACTACATTGCAGTGCTGTGGCCAGACAGGCTGGACTTGTCGTTTCCTGGCAACCAGATGCTTCTTCAGACAGGATGATGGAGGAGGAAGACCTTTGGCTGGTAGCTCCTCAAGTGGAGTCCTTGATGTAGAGTGTTCAAGAGAGTTGGGGGTGGGGGGCTCTTCATCTCCAGGCCTGGGCTGCTGTGCATCAGCGGGGACCCCTGCTGGGTTCCGGGGTCGATGCCTAATGAGAGGCCAATTCCTTATCACCTATGGTGTCATAAACACAGCAAAGCCTGCTGGGTTTTTTAGTCATTTAGAGGGTTTCTTTGTGTCAAACCATGTGGTCAGGCTTTGCTGCTGATGTTAGGCCTTTCTTTTAACACATGGCAGGGGCCCGTCAGTGGAAGGATCTGAAATATGCAGTCTGAAGTTGGTACAATTTTCTTTACTATTGCTCTAGTACATTTCCTTATTACAATATTTAATATTAGTTTTGTCGGTTTCAAGATATTTAAGTGACCGCTGTTGGATTTTCTTTCTTTAATTGAACGGTCCCAACAATTTTCTCCACACCTGTGTACATCTCTAGACTTCCTCCCCTTTATGATCTTACTTTCCTTTATCAATACAAGTTATCACTTTATCCTTATATTGCACACTTAGACTGAAATGTTTCAATTCATTATATCTACACTTTCATGAAATTTTAAGATTGCATCCAGAGTAACAAAAATAACATAAGACTTTAGTAAAATCTGACCAACCTCAGCAAAAGTCTCTCTCCTTGTGGTCTTTATAGAAGTCTGTGTAGATGTCATCAATGTGGTGATTAATAGTGAATGCACTACTCGTTTCCATTTATCATAAATGAAGAAGCCAATGAATGAGTTGATTTTTTTTTTCCCCCAGTGTAACCACACTAGTCACAGATTTGTGACTTCATTTATCATGAAAATGAGTTTATCCCTGAGGTCTGTGTGGCTTGGCCATCAAGTTTCAGTTTCAGTGCAACTGAATGAAAGGTATCAGGTAAAATACAGACCGGGTTTTTACTTACGTAGACTTTCTCTCCAATATTGGACAGAATGGAGTTACAAAGACCACAGAGGAGCGCTTAGTGTCACCAGTGTCCGAAAACATGGACTACATTTATATTAATGTTGAGAGACTCTCGTCGGAAAAACTGGAATGGTGTAGCGTTCTCTTGCTTGGAATTTACCCTGAAGTAATTTAAAGGAACAAAAGATTGTTTTTTTAACATTTCATAAGTTCAGGGGGGTTAGGCCTAACACCATCCCTGCAGATAGATCATTTTAGTTCTCAAATGAGGATGAACATTCAGCTTTGGGAACCCCTAGTGGCTTGTGGGGCACCATGCATTTGCATAGTCTGCATATAGCAAGACATGGCTCTGCAGGTTGGCAACTCCCTCAGCCTCCCAGTAGAAACAATTAAGGTCTTGTTTCTAGGCTGTAGTGATCCCTTGTGACGATGAGTGGCAGACTGCAACAAGGTGATTACTACACACCTTACTATGCATGCTTCTTTGAGTGTTGCATACAAAAAACATAAAAACATTAAAAGCCTTGTTATTCATGGGTTACTGTAGTACCATGGCAACACAACATAGCAAAAAAAGCTAAAATGACAACCCACAGTTTCTATAGATTTATTTCATTGCATATCAACGATTAGACTTCTTTAAATTTATATTTTAAGGTAGGACCTTTTTATATTTTAAATAACAATGTTGATTTGTGTCAAAAAAGCTGCTTTTTTCAAACAGATATATCATTTCTTTTTGCACATTTTTTCCTGAAGTGAAAATCCCACAAAGATTCAGTGCCTCTGTTTGTTTGCAGCCACTATTTTCATAGCATGTAGGTTCATGAGTGTGAAGTGAGCAACATAAATCCATTTTACTCCTCTTCTGCGGAGCGTGCCTGATTTAACGTGTTGTACAGTTTTGTGCCACCGTGCATGCAAACTTAGAGCTGGACACAATTTGAACTCATTCTTGAAGAAAACTATTAGTGTATTAGAAAGCATACAGCACCTAACCTGAGAGCTCAGCCTCCCACTCAGACACACACAAACACATCGCTCTGACTGGCAGTTTTACTACAGCCAATAACAAATCCACAATCATTTAAAATGGAATGTGGGTTGGTAATAAAGATTTGAAAGTTCATTAATAGTCCTTAGAGTTTCTTCAGTGACATGACTGGTCTTTGCAAACCTGAGATGTTTATTGACTGATCAGGATGTAGACGTACATAGCCACAAACAATTGGAGCGGTGGTGGTTTTGTGTTGGTGGTCATTTTTAAAAACCAAAACATCTCTTCAAGTGTGGTCCTGCTGGGCCGCTGCCCTGCATGTTTTAGATGTTTGCCAGTTCTAACACTTCTGAATCAAATGAAATGGTTATTAACAGACTTGTGTAAACCTTGGTGACAGCCTGATGGTGACTGATTGAATCTATCACCATTGGCTATGAAAAGGAAAAAAGTGTATTTTTCCTGAGCCTCCTGGATTTTCCAATATAAAATAAAAAGCAGAACAAAATCATTCTGTTCATATATTCCTTTAAAGTAGACAAATTATGACCTTTAAATCAAAATCACTGGGACATTTCAAGTGGTCCCAGTGACATATCTACCACATGCCAACAGAAATATTGTACAGCCTCTTTGTTTTTCCCCCTTTTGTTTGTAGCCAATGGTGTGTGTGTGTGTGTGTGTGTGTGTGTGTGTGTGTGTGTGTGTGTGTGTGCACCTCTTAATAAATCAGCGTTACAGCTTTGTTTCAGCCACTTCCCTGGTGCAGCGATTGCAGCAGGATGTGAAGCTGGTTGAAGAAAGCTGATCTGAAATTGTGACGTTCCACGGTCCATTTTTTCTTAGTCAGATTGCTAAAAACTAAGTGACAGAGTTGCTTTATGGCCGAGCTTTTGATTGGGCAGTTTCCTTAGACAACTGAAAAAAGAACAAGCATTGAAAAAAGCAGTTTTTCCTTTGACCTTTAAATAAGAGCCAACGTCAAGCAAAATTTAAAAACAAAAAAAAAGTTAAATATGATCTGAATAGACATTTGTCATCCACATCATTCATAAAGTAAGCCACAGACATACAGTTCTGTGTTCATGCTCCATAGAAACGTGTAAAAGAATATGCATGAGGAGCCACAGTTCAATATTCAAACCATTTTCACAGCAAACCATAAAATATCCATGAAAAATCATCATCTCCTGCATCATGTCCACATCATGTTTCACAGTTGTTTTTGTATGTGTGTAATGGATACCAACATAATTATCCTGAAGAACACATTAACACCATGTTTCATGAAATTCCCCCCAAAATACAGCTTTATCCCATATAACAGGTTACAAATATCGCATTTGGATATGGAGTTTAGTGTTGGAGCGGAAAACAGGAAGCTGCGGATTTGAGTTAGATTCTCAACGCCGGTTGCTTCACAGTAGCTTTACTTCAAAAAGTCATTTTTGCTTTATGCCTTTTTCACTACTTACAACAATACAAAGTACGTAGCTAAAGTTTTGTTTTAAATTTACTTTGTTGAGGTTAAAAAAAAGATGGTTTGCTTTAATGCAAACCATCATAGCTGATGTATATCAATTTAAAAGAGCAATGCAGCAAAAAAAAAAAAGAACATAGTTAGTTTAATCATTGCAAGATTTCCTGTTTTGTGACTATTTCATATTTCGTTATCAGAGTGGGCTGGAATAATAGGTATTTAATTACATTTTGAATGTAGCTTTCAGTAAAAATATAGTTTATCATCAGTACTTTAAATCACATACCTGTGTTTTATACTCCTGGAAGCCTCCAACATGTCTCATCATTGACAGAGCAAAGCCTGCTATAAAACCACTGTTCCACCTCACAAATGGCACTTGATGATCATGAACACAAACTAAATCTTCATCATTTTATTCCATTTTTTTTCTCTAAGTAACAGGAAAAACTAGTTTGATCTTCCCGTCTTGCATCAGCCACTCAGACAACACAGCGTCTTGTGGTTGAAGCCATCTTGAACTCCACATGCTGCAGTGACCCCATGTGGATAGTCTGTCTTCATACGCTGTAACACGGCACTGATGTAACCAGCGGTCATTCCAGCTCGGCTCTGACCACAGACACTCCAGATCACCTGTTTGATCTGTCACTTAAGAAGATGCAAGGATTTGACTTAAGACTTTCAACAAAGGACAGCATTTTTGTTAATGTTGATCAAATGTTAAAAAAGCCTAGTGGGCTACTTTCTAACCCCCAGATGCTGGAACAAAAATGGATGTGATAATAATGCAGAGGACAGAACTGAATAAAAACCTGTTTGTGTCTCAGAAATGTTTTTCTTTTTTCTTTTTTTTTTTTATCCAGTTGTAGGCAAATGCTGCCAGGCTTTTATCTGTAATTTATCACAGGAACTATTTATGCAGTCTTCTGTATTCACATAGTGCAAGACCTGGTGGTATAAAATGTATGAATGCATGAAGTTTTGGTTTAGTGATGAGACATCACTTTGTAGAAATGTGCATTGTGCTTAGATGAATCAGTCACTAGAAGAAATCATCCCACAAATCTGTTGCACGTAAATGATCCTGCATCCATCTGAATTCAGTGTCTGATTTACAACCTAAGCCATTCATTACCCCCTTTTTTGTGTGATGTGGTCACAAAAAAGGCTGCACAGAGAAACACAACTTCAAGTTAGAAAAAAAAGGCTCAGTGAGGAAAATATAAAAAAAAAAAAAACATATCCAGAGGGAACCAACTGCAGTGTCAGTTCGAATGTGGCTAAATTATCTCCTGTTTATCACTGTACTACCACTACACTTAAAGATTGATTCCCTCTTAACGCGGTTACAAACCAGAAGCAAGCATGCCTCAGCTTAAACATTAATCATCCAGAGCCGAGCCGAAATGAATGAACTTCTTTTATAGAAAAAAAAAAAAAAAAAAAAAAAAATATATATATATATATATATATATATATATATTTTCACATAAAAAATATTTTCATTTATAAAAGACATCTCTTGAATCTTATCATCATTAAACTTTTTGCAAAAGAACTGATGGGATGACTGTATCTCACCCATCTAACACTTACCTGGATAGTGATGAAATCGTTATCATTAGGGAGTAGTAGAAACACCACGATATCATTATTAGGCTAAAATTTAAAAACCACAGAAGGCTTCAAAGCTACATATCATGTCTTACCAATTAAATCTACCAGCAGCTATAAGTGCAGTTTATATCTGCCAAACAGATGTAGAGTAACTGACCTACACGAGTATAAAATGAGTTTGAAAGACACCACGACACTATTGCTGAAGAAGGAGCTGCAACTTACACAAAGACACCACGATTGACCAATATGGCAACAGTTTCCCTGAGATCAGACCCAGCAAGTTTGAGTGGCCAAAAGCACTCAATGGCCAATGCACTGATCCCTGTACTCCAGCAAATGTCACTGCTTCTGATGGTTGTAAAAGAAAAACGCAGGAACGTGCCAGTCACCCAGAAAGTCAAATCCTGTTCGGCATTATTGTTAACTTTATCATTTTTCTTTGGATACTTTTTACCGCTCTGTCTGATGCTGCAGACTAAACGCTTTGTTTTGTTTCCCGTTAAGGCTGCAGCATGCATGAACATAAATGAGACTAAATCTGAATAAAAGTAGTGAGTAGGTGTCATGGGATGAGGCGTAGAAAGGACCCAAATGCAGGAAAACGAGAGGTAGCAGGCGAAACAAACAAACCCTTCTATTAAAACAAAAGCAGCTTCATAGGCAGGTAATCCAGAACAATAACAAAACCAAAGACTACACAAAACAGAACCGAACCGAACCGAAAGGCGAGCAAAGGAACACCAAGGGATGGCAAACAGATGAACTAGCTGGGATAATATATACATACAGACTCTTAGGTGCAAAAATTAGGGAAGATTGAGCAAAACATACAACACAACAAAGCAAAAAATAGCATTTCAAAATAAAACAGGAAGTTAAACAAAACTTAAACTGGAGACATAAAAGAAAACACAACCCAACAGAAATCCTACACCACGACAGAGGTGTAATATGAATGTCTCCTTGTGTAAAAGAAATGGCTTAGACTCTTAAAAACTTACCTGGTGTCAGGTTTAAGCAGGAGAAGAGACCACGAGAGGACGTTTTCTTGAAGACACTAACATTTGGATCAGAGAGAAACGCAGGTAGACGAGAAAAAACAGGAAATGTCTTTGCTTCCAAGTATACAATGAAATAAAAGTCAATGCTACTGAATTACAGAGCCAACTGCGCTGTCACTGGTTTAGATTAGGTCTAGGCTTCAACCCTGCTATTGTGGTTTTTGGATTTCCCATTTTCTTTTTGTTCTTGTTATTGGTATGACATACAGTTGACTCTCCAGCCGTGTGTGGCTAAAAAATGAAGCTGGTGGAACTTTTTTGTATGTTGTAAATTATGTAAATGATAGAAACCACTACAAATGTCATTGAAGCCCAGATTCTTTGGGGGACAGGAGGTCCATTTTTCATACCTACCACAGATAATGTCACAGGCACATTAAAGGAGGCTGCAGTTGACTTGAATAAAAAAATGTCACAACAAAAAAGCAAAACAGGGGTGAACACTTTGTTTAAACAGAAGCCACTTCACCCTTTCTCCCCCCTGTATGAGTGTCTGTGAGAGAGAGTAGAATAATGAATAATGCAGTGGGTGTTGTATGAAAAGATAAGGTGGCAACAAGGAGGTACTTGAGGGTTGAAGAAGGTGATGTCACTACACTGACCCTCTACCCTCACACTGAGAGGGTTGGAGGGCAAAAAAAGGGGGATAAAGATAAAGGTATGAGGGTGAAGAAAAAATTTGAAGACAGCACAAAGAGAAACAGGCTGAGAGGTAGAGATGACAGAGAGAGATAAAGAAAAACTGAAATAGGAGAGAGCTGGAGAAGCTGTCATCAGTCCAATCAGATGTCCTGCTTACCATACATTACCCCTGTTTATTATCATTATTTTTTGTGAAAACAGCAGGATGGCTGCTTTAACCTTCCTGGCAAGGACATTGAGCATGGCGCAGTGGTGTGTGTGTGTGGTATCACACATCTTTATATTTAACTGATACAAAATGAGAACATGTTGCAAATGTGAGTCTTTATTTGTGGTTATGTGGGAACATACATGCGAGAGCTCACGTACACCTGGTTAAACCCTGAAGAAAAAAAATTTGGACTGTGGTCTTGTGTTTATTTATTCATCATTTTTGATTACTTTTACTGACCTGTTTAACTTTTGCTGTTTAAGGCAAAATGCAAGTTGAGCAGCAGGAATAGATTTTCCTTCAAATGGAGCTTCTGAGGTTCGATTCCCAGCCCAGCCACATGTTAGTGTCCATGAGCACGACTAGCCACAACAGTTCCCTCAATTAATCCATCATTACGTAGATTTGGAAACACAAAATAGATTAATTATTTTGTACTGTATTTAAGTGTGAGGTGAAGAATTCTGTGTGTGTCTAAAAGGAAATTATTGTTTATTGTGGAAGTATAAAATCTGAGATTAATACAAATATTTAGCAAAATCAACAATAAGACAAAATTAAAAAACATTTGAGAAACTAAAATGTAAAACTGAGAGTGTAGGAGAAAAGAAGGCATGATTAAACTCTGAAGCGACCTCTATGAATGCTTGTTGCTAGGCAACAATTGAGCTTATTATGTCACATGTAACCTGGACAGGTAGCGATGGTGAACTACCTCAACACGGAGAAACTTCACAGCCAACAGTTTGATATCTTGGATTTCCTGGGTTTGTAAGCACTATATTGGGACTCTTACCATCTGCTCTTTTCCAGGGCATTTCCAATATTCTTGCTTTGTCCGTTTTATTTGCCAGTTGTCTTACATGTCCTCTGATATTTTAAGGAAGTTGTTTTCCCTTTCTCACCATTTCACTCCTACTGTTTGTCCTCCCCATATCCTCTTCATTTTTCATGTTTGCTCTTTTTTCAGGTATTACATGGTCTGTGGAGAGCTCAGTAAGAGCTTTTCCCACCTGTTTACAGCTTCCCTGTTGTCATGGTTACTCATCTTAAAGTTTTAGTGTGCAGTTTTTAAGCAGTTATATATATATATATATATATATATATATATATATATATATATAATCAGAGCCAGAAATCCCAATTAATTGCCAAGTATAATTTTATAATCAAAAGTCCAATCATGATTCAAGGAGACAAAATCTAGGGATCTGACCAAAGTACTGAGTTAAAAGAATGCAATAGTTTCTCTCTGGTGTATGTGGAAAAAAATGATTGTTTATTTCCACTGCCAATACATGCACCGAGGTCATCAGGAGATAAGCACCATTTCAAAGTCGTCAACACGACAAGATAAAAAGTTGGAATGTCTGGAGAGAATAAAGCGGGAGATGATGAGCAGGTGGCAGTAAAGGACAATTAAGTCAAGTCCAGTCGATGTGAATTCAGCATCCCCTTTAAAAGTGCAACACATGTTTCTGATAAGCGCTTCGTCCCATTTAGCCGGACAGATGTGAACACACTGATGTGCAAATAAACCTGCTCTCTCTCCTGTCTACCTCACCTTCTGTCACGCTTATCATTTGGCATTTAGTCTTTCTTTATCTCTCTCCCTCTCTTCTCAATTTTTTTAACACCCTGGAGCCAATCAAGCTCCAAATTATTTTTGAGTGCAGCCACAAACGTTTCCAGGGAGTCACTCCGCTTGGAAACTGTCATCAGGGATGCTGCACTGACACAGGCTGCTCTTTCTGACAGTCTGTTAGGAGCTTTTGGCATTTGTTTGCTTTTTCTCTCATTATCCCACGAGCAATAATCTTTAGTCATTTCCTTTTACAGGACAGAGTCAACAGGGCCAAGCAGCTTCTTCAAGCATGTTCTAGTGTAGCTGAAGACCATCAGACACCAATCAACAGCAAGCAAGTCATAAGAAGACAAGTGGTTCGGGATTACCTTGTTTCTTGTTTAATAATATGCACATTGAAACTGCTACATATATTTCTTTGACATGAATAAGTCATGTAAAGTAGCAGCCTAAAGAGCATGAATGCTGCTGTTTTTAATCAGTGGATTATCTGGTTAAATCTGGGGGAAGTAAATGAGAAGCCTCCTCTGCTTTCTACTTTCCTAAATTTCCCTGTGAAGATGCCTAAAGGCAAGGTCCACCTCCAAGTTATCCAAAGCAACTAATCGCTTTCCAACAGGCCTGACCGGTTTTAGTGGACAACGTCAATCTGTGAGACTGATCAACATATTCTCACATCACATCTGCTGCTGTACGATGCAGATGGTGAGGAGACGCCACATTGTCACGGCCTGACTCTTAATCTGAGCAAAACGAAGCATAACATCGGCCAGAGTCACATGTTGCTGGTGAACATAGGTGTGTTAACGTGCTGTAAACATGTTGAAATAATGCACAGGCAGTTTCAGAATAATAAATGATTAAAAACGTGGACACTGGATAGTGAGAAGTAGCAAAATGCAAAATAGAATATTTTACTATACATCCCATAAAGCTGAATAATGCAAAAATCAATACACATTTTCATAAGTTTGATAAGCTAAAGTAATAAAATCTAGTTTTAATCATCTGTGACCCCTTTACTCATCCAATTTTAATTCATAGAGCCCTTGTGCTTGGAACGGTTCTTACATTATCTGGAGCAAATGAGCCACAAAAGCAAAACATCTGTTTCGCATCGCTGGAGCTCCAGGTTTTGCCTCAATCATGTTTAAAATCTAAAGCTTAATAAGTTGACAACGTATCAAGGACTAGTGTGAAATCAGCTGTGCTCTGCAGGAAGAACACCAGGACACGTCACCGTGAGTCACAACAGCAGATCAACATTCGAAGCATATTAGCAAATAATCGCTGTTTAAGTGACTCGTCTCCATGTGTTGCCTCTGCTGTTGCCCATGATCCAGATGTCTAACTGCACTTTGATCACGCTGCCACTTCTTCTTGCCAAGATAAATGTTTTTGCACTTGCTGAGAGTGAGGCTCTATAACGGACGCCTGCTTTTAAGGTGTCTTGGTCGAGGAGCCCAAGGGACTATTCTGCTTTTCCCCTTATTAGCCACTGCAGGGGACATTTAAATAAACGTTTCTTCAAGTTTCCTCTTGTCATTGCTGGCCACAATAAAGTGAGCTATTCTCACATCAAAATGTGTGAGACCTTTTTGTGTTTAACTTTCTAATATCTTTATTAATATTGTTATTAAACTTAACACAAAAAGCTATAATCACCTGTCCACAAGCATTCATGCACTAAGTGTGCAGAGACCCACTAATGTTATTTTTATTAAATCTATGCAGCACTTTCTCTATCATACAGACCATCAGACAGCTGCCCAAGGGCACTTTGACATGTGGACTGCAAAACCAAGAATTAAATCACTGACTTTCTGATTTGGCAGAGGACTGTTTGACCTCCTGAGACCTCTGAAGTGCTTTTCATACATATTAAAATAAACAAACAAAAAAAAAGACAAAACGCTGTCTGGAAAAAAAGATTAAAAAAGAGAAGTCAAGCCCATATTGTAGTCATATTTAATTGTACATGTCTAATACACTTTTTAAATAGTGCATTATTTCTTAATTTTCAAGCTTGTGACCATCGTTTTTCTGAACTTCTCTGAACTATAGCACAGCATTCTTCAACAGTTTTTACTGTTTAAGCACCTTGGACTCACAGGTTCGTCTCTGTCCTGGTTCTTGTCACATCCCTCCAAAGATGGAGTTTACTGTCATCACTGCCTGCAGTTCCCTCTCAACCCTGGTTAACCAGGGTATGCCCTAAAGGTCTCTGCTTGAAGGGACCACAACTGGCTCCTTTCACGTCACCAGATGACTCCTTACTCCGTACCAAAGGGTTAGCTCAGCCACCTTTGAGAGAACGCTCATCCGGGCAACTTGTATTCATGATCGGATTCTTTCATTCACTGCACACAGTTCATGACCATCGCTGAGGGTTGGAACAGAGCAGCTGACACACAGCTTTGCCTCTCGACTCAGCTCACTTTGCACCAAACAGATATAAGGTTTGTCTCAGTGCAGAAGCTGCAGCAAGCTGTCTGCCCACCATTCTACACATTCAACACTCTTACAAATCTGAGGTCCATCCCCTCACCACCACCTCACCTCACTTGGTTGCAAAGCTCAAGAAGAACAAAACCTGAACATGCAACCGGGAGAGATGCAGTCTTAAGCACTGGAAACCCTCTGCCCCCTGGCTGCACCTGTCTGTAAATATAATGAGCAGAACTGATGACAACAGCAACCCCAGAGGGATCCAGCACCCAACAGAAATGGGTCTGACTTACTTCCTTAGGTGACAAATTAATACAAGCTATTATTTGTCTGAGCATTATTCCTTCTAACTTTTTAGAGAATTCATTTCTTTGAGTGCAGAGAAAGTGAAATCAAAATAGGATGTAAGAATAAGGTTAAAGTGTCAGAATCAGAAACACATCCCAGTGGCTGTTTCATAAAAGTGAGATATCAAACCACAAAGAACATCCAGACTTCGAGACCACAGTGACACACAGACGCAGTCACCAACGGCTATATCATTAAGACCGGAGTTATAAAAAGTTGATAATTAAAGTC
Source organism: Xenentodon cancila (assembly GCA_014839995.1). Classification (NCBI taxonomy): domain Eukaryota; kingdom Metazoa; phylum Chordata; class Actinopteri; order Beloniformes; family Belonidae; genus Xenentodon; species Xenentodon cancila. The sequence goes on from CM026208.1 coordinate 3,983,191, forward strand.
AGGTCTCAGAGGATGGGAGGAGATAATTGGCTCTCTGAGCCACGACACTTTGACCCACTTTACTTGCAATAACTTAATAAGGATCAAAGTCAGATAGAGAATTTAGAAAAATAACATGTTTCCTTTGACTCTGAAAGGAATCCATTAGTGAACATGGTTGCGCATTAGCTTCACCCCGTGATGAAGGTTTTAGCCATTTTCTCAATTTAAGGAGTTACAGTGGCCATTATTACAGATGCGTCATAATTCAGTTGTCATTACTTAACTGTTCATTTTCATCCTTTTTAAAAGTCCTGGTCACCAAAGCATAAATAGAGGTGCCGGCGATGAAGTGAAGCTATAGTTTATGTAAATTAACTTATGAAAGTTTATTAAATTTGTACTGCAACAAAGAGTCCTAATTTGCTACTTGACTAGGTAAAGAAGATGTTTGTTTTGTTTGCTTGTTTTTATTTTTTTCTGAGGAACCATCATGAAGGTGCCACAGAAAAAAAATGGCAGAGAAAAATCCCACAGGAAAAGAGAAAGTGACAGATAAAGGGCACAGAGTCGTGCAGGAAATTAAATTTTGGTGTGAGCTCCTGTTATTAGGAGTCAGAGTTCGGTGACCCTTCCTTCAGTTCAACATTTAACCTCTGCTCGCTCTGCGGCATGTGTGTGTGAGACTGAGAGTGCTTGAGCTGTGTATTTTTGTGTAAATTAGGGCCTGTATTGTGTGCGTGTGTGTGTGTGTGTGTGTGTGTGTGTGTGCGTGTGTGTGTGTGTCCTGAGAAAAGACAATAATAATTCCTCAAAACCAGTGTCCTCTAGAAAATCATGTCAATCAGCTAAAAGTGTGTGTGTTTGTGTGTGTGTGTGTTTGTGTGTGTGTGTGTGTGTGTGTGTGTGTGTGTGTGTGTGTGTGTGTGTGTGCTGTTTTATGACCAGCATTTAAAAAATGACATTAAGCCAATATTCAAGTGTCTAAAACGACAATACCAGTGACAGCAACAAGGTGCAAGCTCGCTGGAAGAAAACCAGCCACCTAAACCCCTCTGATCTTCATCTTCACTGCCTGTTTGTTTTTCTGCTTGTTTGCTTCAGTTTGGTTTTTAAGTCTGTGCTCCTTGTTTGGGTTGTATTCGATATATTTTATTAGATGTTTTACCTGTTTTATATTCCCAGGTTCTGTAACACCTTCTTTTGATAAATAATTTTTTTTTCTGTTATTCCTCTTTCTGTTTCGATCCTCTTTGACACTTAACTGTAATAGCAGATATAGGATTTCATAAAATTAGATTATCTGTAAATTTAAAGTTGTAAAAGTAGCTTTGATGCTTAGATCCTGACCTGGCTTTAAAGAGTTTTGTTACTAACGGGCACTCGTCAGATAAGGTGAGATGCAAACACCAAAATCATCAGTAGCAAACCATATTAAAAGGTATTCGCTCACCCGTCCAAATAATCGGAATCAGGTGTTCCAATCACTTCCATGGCCACAGGTGTATACAATCAGGCACCTCGGCATGTAGACTGTGCACAGAGAGCTTCATGAATGGGTTTCCATGGTTGAGCAGCTGCATCCAAGCCATACATCACCAGGTGAAATGCAAAGTGTTGGATGCAGTGGTGTGAAACACGCCGCCACTGGACTCGAGACGTGCTTCTCCATCTGGTAATAAACGGTACTTGTCTGACTGCATTGTGCGAAGTGTAAAGTTTGGAGGAGAGGGGTTTTTTGGTGTGGGGTTGTTTTTCAGGAGCTGGGATTGTCCCCTCAGTTCCAGGGAAAGAAACTCTGAATGCTTCAGCATACCAAGAACCTTTGGACAATTCCAGCTCCTAACTTTGTGGGAACAGTTTGGAGCTGGCCCCTTCCTCTTCCAACATGACTGTGCTCCAGTGGACAAAGCAGGTCCATGAAGACCTGGATGACAGAGTCTGGTGTGGATGAACTTGACTGGCCTGCACAGAGTCCTGACCTCAACCTGATAGAACACCTTTGGGATGAATGAAGAGCCAGGTCTTCTCCTCCGACATCAGTGTGTGACCTCACAAATGTGCTTCTGGAAGAATTGTCAGAAATTCCCATAAACACACTACTAAACCTTGTGGACAGCCTTCCCAGAGGAGTTGAAGCTGTTATAGCTGCAAAGGTTGGACCAACGTCATATTGCACCCTACGGATCAGGAATGGGATGTCACTTGAGTTCATGTGTGAGTCAAGGCAGGTGAGCGAATACTTTTGGCCATATGGTGTATCACCTTGTGGACCATGGTGGGAAGAAAGCTCACTTTGGATTTCTGTGTGTGCATTTTTTTCAACTTAGTACTTCAAAGTATTTTTAAGGCTGGCGGGCAACCATCAATAACCGAGACATTTTAAGTCAGTCTTCACCCATCTATCAGGCTTGTGTGTTGCCCAGGGCTCGAACCCAGGATCTCCTCATTTGTCTTGCCACGTTCTCCTGCTCTGACAGGCTGCCACCCTCACTTAAACACACACACACTTGTCCTTTCGCTGACCTACAATGACTAACATGAAACCAAGGTTAAAAACTAAAGCTCACTGATAATGGCTCATGGGAGATGAAATGGATGGAAGTAGAAATTTGATGAATTGGCCTTTGGTTTTCTTTTAAGCAGCAGACCAGATGTACAAACTAAATTCTATCGTGTGGACTTGTTTTTCAGTTGTAAAAATGTATTTTGCATCTCTCTTGATTTTCCCTGTTTCTATGGCTACCAGGTAGATTTATCTTTGTGTTAGTGTCAGGGAGATGAAACATGACGTTAGTTAAGATTTTGTGAGGATTATTACAAAACAAAAGTCCACTTTCACACTTTAAGCCAAGCTACACACCTCTCTTGTGTGCATGTACTCCATCAAGTTTAAGAGTGGGTTCTAGATAAAATAATCTTAATTTGACTTCTATTTCTTTGCAAACAGCTTTATCATAATATATTTAACCATTTTTTCTCCTGATTTTTTTAAAAAACTTTTTTGTATCATTATTTTACGTAAGCGCATCCCAAGAAACATTTATATAGTAAAGCTGCAATTCATATTTCTTTGTTCATGATTTAAAATGATCAATATTTTGGTGCTTGACAAAGGTTCCTCAAAGTCACGTGGTTAAACCGGCTCATGACAGTTCAACTGAATTGAATTTTATTTATATAGGGTCTATTACAACACAAGATGTCTCTGGGTGCTTTCCAGAGACCAGAACATGACCCTCGAGCAATTATTACATAAACAGCGGCAGGTAAAAACTCCCCTAGTGGGAGAAAAACGTTAAGCCAAACAGTGGCAAGAAAAACTCCCCTTTAAGAGGAAGGAAACTTGAGCAGGACCTGGATTAGTTCTTGATCCATCTTAGATTGGATTTCACTATTAAGCACTAAAATACCTACAGATACCTTATATCATTTAATTTCTTTCGTAGATTGCAAAATATGCATATTCTCTCCAACCTTCCTATTGAGAAAAATGATTTTTAAATATTTCAATATCTCACACATTTTTGCTCAAATGTTTTCAAATCTTTCAGTCTTTCTTGAATAATGCAAAACATAATATATTTTCCCTGTTTTCTAAACTGCGTACAATGAAACTACCGCATACTGATTTTTGCCAAAATGTAGCACCAAAAGCTGGTACCCGGGATTCAATCAACTATGGTATGGGAAAGTTTTAGGAAATCATCTAGTATACAACTGACTACTGGACCTCGGATACTATGTCCTACCTACCTTACCCAGTGGGTCACTAGAGTTGGAGCCCACCACTGCAGTCACATGGCCAGCTTCCAGTTATTCAGGAGCAGATTCAGTTTTAACATCGAGTATACCTTATAAAGTGACTAGAGAGATTAAGTAACCACAGATCTTCACATTTCTATTTCATACACATTTTTAGTATGTTTTAGTAAACCAAACTTTGGCCAGTGTGTTTTATGGATTGCTCTGTTAATGTTCATGCACCATAGTTCCATAGTTTTAGCTCGCTCAGTCACCACACCCTGTCAACATTTGGCACTCCACCCTTTTCCCCTACTTGACTTAATTGTATTTGAAGACCTCTGCCAGCATCTAAACAGTCGTGGACCATTGCAGGGCTGTCCTGGAGGGAATTTAGGAGGTGCACCTTCACTTAGTCACAACCTTGATGCTTATGCCACATGCAGTGCTCATTAGTGGCTGTTAAATGCTCACAGTTAAATGAAGTGACATAGATAAAGAGGTGACACCCCTTTTTTCTGTGATTACCAAAACTAAGGAGAAACACTTTATTTAATGGTGTAAAAGGAAAACAAATGCTGAGAAATGTCAACAAATGATTTATAAGATAGATAAAGTGTCAAATGTGTTTTATATAATTAATTGTAATAGTGAAGTTTAATGGCTGGTGTAAGGTAAAATACTGCATTCATCCATTAATCCATTAATCCACTTTCCTCAACTTATCCAGGATCAGGTCACGAGTGCAGTAGCCTAAACAAGTAAGCCCAGACTTTCCTCTCCTCGGCCACTTCGTCCAGGTCATCTGGGGGGTATCACATGGCGTTCCCAGGCCAGCTAAGAAATGTAGTCTCTCCAGCGTGTCCTGGGTCTTCCCTGGGTTCTTCTCCTGGTAGGACACAGTCAGAAAACCTCACCATGGAGGCGCCCAGGAGGCCTCCTAACCAGATTCCTGAGCCACCTCATCTGGCTCCTCTCGATGCGGAGGAGCACCGGCTCTACTCTGAGACCGTCCCAGATGACCAAGCTTCTCATCCTATTTCTAAGGGAGAGCCCAGACACCTTACGAAGGAAACTAATTTCCGCTGCTTGTATCTGCGATCTCGTGAAATACTGTAACATTTTTTTTACTTTGTAGTATAGGAATGAGTGTCACTAACAAGTAATACAGGTATAATATTACTTTAGTCTAGCAGCAAGATTAAATGTGAATGTGTTCTTCATATGAATAAAAAGCAACTCATAATGGATGATGTGCATTTGCACATGAGCAACCGTGGAAGGATCGATATAATCAAAGAGAACACACGGTGAATAAACTAAGTTCGTTATGCACATGAAATATCCACTATTTTGTTTTGTTTATTAGAACACATCAAAAGCCTCTCGCTTTATGCATACTGAGACCCAAACAATCACATTCGGCTTCTCTTTTTAATTTTTAAGTTTTAGTTTTCACCCATTTTAGTGCATATACAAGTTGCAAAAGGAAGTGACAGAAAGGAGCAATGGCAACCTGTAGAAAGAAAAGGGAAAAAAAAGACAAGAAACGTGGTGTCATAAATTTTCATAAATTACAGATGCCTGACTGACTGTGTTGGTACATGGATTAAATTGGCTGCCTGAGCTTGTCTGTGTCTTATTACTTGCGTGACTTGCACACACAAATACACACAAACACACACACACATAGGACACACTTTAAAATGTGAATACATATCAACACAAAACTGTCACAACTTCAAAAAGAATCTGAACTTATTTATATGGAAATTATCTGACCACATGTTTTAAAAATAAAACCAAAAAAACACACACACAAAAAACTGTCATTTGTGCAAATGAGATGCTCACTAGAGGGTGAGTGTGTTGGTGTGAGAGGGGAAGAGTGTGAGGTAGTTTTGATTGGACAAATTGTGATCAATGTAGGGATCCTGAGGGGAGAGTGCTGCAGAAAGGAGAAGAGAGGGTGAGGAAGAGAAGATCTGGAACAGAGGCCTGGAGAACTTGGGAAGATGAGAAGTGAGGTAACATCAGTTTTTTTTATGTTTTTTTCTGCTCTGTGGGGAGCTGTGGGTTAAAACCAGAAATCCCATTAGTTCACTAATGCTGCAAGTCGTCTTAAAGGCCACATGTTATGTTTTTACTGACTTTCAAAGGTTCAACATTTGTCTTGAGCTGTCACATACCCAGTTTTGGGCTTTCTAGCTGCTTTTTTACACTATGAGACTTGAGATCTCTTTTTTGTTCACTCAAAATGACTTTCTGCTCACACAATCATTAATTGCATTTGCAGACTGGCCCTCTGAACACTGAGCACAGATGAAACCAGCCCATGCAGTAATTCCTGTGGGGGTCAGTCCTGTCACCCTAAGACACGATATATTTAAAAAAAGAAACATCCAGTTTTCACCGCTGCCACGACACATGATTGGTGGGAGTGTGTCTGATTTGGTTTAGGAAGGTAACCAATGACAGCAGACCAAAGTTTGAGTTGCAATCAAAGTAAAACAACTCTATTGTGGTTCTTGATCAATATGAACAGGAAGGAAAATAACACATTATGGGGCTTTTCTTTAGACATTTTTTCCCCATCCTATAAATGTTAATTGGCAGCTAATTTGCAAGAAAGGTTAAACTACCAGTGAGCCAATTAACCAGACTTTACTTTCTATATAACTTTTCATACCTTTTTGCAACACAAAGCGCTTCATATGATTAACACAAGAAACAGAGATCTCCTACCCCTCTAACAGAAAAAGACGTTGTACAGCCAACCCATCGTGATGAGGTCCAGCAAATAAAATACTGAAACACAAATTATCGATTGGGCTACTTTCATCTAAATATTGCATCAAAAATGTAGCAGAATTCCAATAAGAACTGACACAGGTGATACCATGTGGGAATATTAAACCTTCTGAGATAAAAAAAAAAAAGTTATTTTCACGTTTTAGCAGAGCATATTATGAGAAAACTAAGTTTGACTTGCCGCTCAAATGGTACCGTAAAATGGCAAAAAAGCGCATTACATCAATGGCAGTTAATACTGCTTTACTGATACAAAACCAGGATGAATATCAAGACTGTATTTGTGTAGACAATATGATGATGACACCTCCTAAATCTTCTGACAGGTGTGGCATCATCAATTTTAGCTGATAGTGAACCATCAACGAAAAAAGAAACATATATAATTGTAATGAGTGGCACTAGCCTCTTTCTAGGGGTTTCATTTCTTTTATGTTGTTTTTGTTCTTTGGATTGACACTAAGCTGATTTAATGAAAACATTTCATGTTGCAGTTTAATTGGCTGGTTACTGAACAAAGTCAAAGGACTTATGACAGTGTTTCACCAATTACCATCAAAATCTGAAATTTCCTCCATCATATATTTCAAACAAAATGAAGCTATTATTTTTTATTTATTAATCTTTTTTATGGGAGATTAAAGCTGTGCCATTTCTGACACCGAAGATGTTTTTTGACTGAAAACCTGACAAGAGTGCCCCGCTGCAGCTTCAACAAGAGGGTGGACATTAGGGGAGTTAAACGTCTTGTGTTCCATATTTAATGACATGAGTTATGAGTGCATCATAGTGGAACGCTATTATGCCCTCGAAAAGGCATGTAGGCACAAGTGTGTAACTTAGAACATTGCCTACATCGCTGAGGAGCAACGATGCAAAAATGATCACCGCTTTGTCGATAAATGAGAAATAAATCCTTGATGAATTCAAGAATAATGCTTGTCAAAGAGACTGGAAAGGATTCGTATATTTCTCCTTATAACATTTTCTAAGGACTCACGAACTAAAAATTTCATTGAGTGAAGATGGACACCTGTGACATCTTATGCTTCGGAAAAAACTGCATCAACAACTGTCATACATCAAAGATAAAAAAACACACAGACAAGTGATTACTGCCTGAAACCTCTGGTCAAGCTCTATATGGGCTAATTTCACAAAGGAAGAGATAAAAAGGAGAAGATTTAAAAAAAAAACATCAACCTTATGTTAACCTTTTCCAGAGGTAGCCTTCGGGTCTCCGGGCATTCACAAATGCCAGTAAAAATGTTAACCTTGTGGCTACAGGGGTCTGGCTTTGATTATCAGGTGTAACGCTTGAACATGTAAAAACAATTAACACTTTATGATCTGTTTCATGGTTACTAAAAAAAACAACGTTGGATTGAAACTAAAAAAACAAAATCTAAGTGGTTATATTGCCACAATAAATCAAATTCTACGCATTTAAGACCCAGACTGCACAGTTTTGTTGTCTGGCTACAAGTGTTATTTATCTTTCTATGTATCAAGGCCATAAATATTTCAGAAATATTGCAAGGTAAAGTCAAGAACGAACAGGGCGCTTCAGAATTAAACACTAGCAATCCATCAAAATGATTTTCTTTCCCCCCATGTTCGATCTCGCTCCGACTCAGTTCTTATTGAAAAGCCAGAGAAGTATATGTAGATTTTTTTTTGTGTGTGCATGTTTTCCTTCTGTCTGCCTGTTTAACCAATTTGTGTCTTTCTTCATTAGATCCTCCTATGAGGGGTTATCAATTGATTAGGGCCTTAAAATGGGCCTGCCTATCAGAAGAGTATGTGAAAGTTATCCCCAAGACGTTCAACTTCTTCATTTCATCATGGCGCTGCAACTTTCCCACCCATTCTTTCTGTTTCTTGCAATCCTGTCCACACTCTAAAGAAAACAAGCAATCTGTTCAATAGTACATGATACCTGAGAGAAATAAATCAATCTCTCCATAAATTCAAGGCTGAAAGCTTTGTTAAAGTATAATGATTCAAAAGTCTTTATTTACACAGCTCTGTGGTGGAAAATGATACTAGAACATTTACACAGTTCATCAAAGCCCTCTTAAAGATCCTTTCTTTTCTAATATTTTATCAAAAGAATTGTAAAATACTGTGAAATAAAATTTGTAAAATGGGCCCCTTAATCACTTCAGGACTGAAAGAATAATACTTATTCTAGATCATCAAACAGCCTTGGTTGGCGCATGTGAAATCAGCATGGTATGTTGGCCCAAATCATTACTTTTTAATAAACCTAAACAAGTCTTTGATTCGTAAACATAAATAACTGGCGACTGAATATGAAAGTTGAAAATAATCCCTGTTACCTCAGAGTCGTACGGATAAATACGTGTATGTCTCCTTATAAATAGAGAAGTTGTGAGTGATTTATGAGTGACTTGAATTTTTTGTTAAACTAGTTCTCTTCAATTACACTGATGAAACCACACAGAGCCCCGTTGTAGCCATGCAACGTTGTCAGACAACTTGAGATCTTTTACTGTCCTTTATCAGTAGTGAAGAAGTTTGATGTGCACCATTCCCCACCCTTTCCTTTGAATAATAAGGAAGGATCTCCAATCCGTTTGCTTTGACAGTTTGATTTTCAGCGTCCCAAACACCCACCGTCTGCCCACAGAGATGTTTCACTGCGGCTGCCTAATTAGCCCTCTTGTGTGTGGTTGTACTTGGCTTTTATGACATCACCCCCACCCTGCTGTTGACCAAACTAATTACTTTCTTTAGCAAATACCGTGGCCTATGTAAATATTTACTCCAAATCTATATTTTCATTTCAGGTTTGGAGGTAAAGCAATGTAGTGACTCTATGGGTTATGTTAGCTTGACTGCCTGCCACCCCATTTCTGCAGAAAGGAGTAAACAACACAAAGCACAGCCTTACTGGGAGAAGTCAGACACTTCTTGCAGCTTTCCAAATGAACCTGCTGTACGTGCTGGGCAACTCATCACCCCTTCTACTAATCAGGGCAAACTAGCTGTAACACACACGCTATGTGCAGCCTGTGTGAAGCAGACTTACTGCAGCAGAACTGCCTCATATGGAAAATGAAATGTGTGTTTCTGTGGATAAGACCTCCTGATATTTTCTTGATGGCTGATTAAAAATGAAATTCAAATGGATTACAGCTCTGTTATAAAACTCGGGGACGGAGAACAGATGAGTAACATAGAACTCCACAGTTTATGGGAACAGGATGCTCTAAGTTTCCCAACCTTGACTACAGTCAATATTTTGGTACGCAGACCTTTATATGGGCTCACTGTGGTTTCATTTAGAAGTCAGTAATATGCCATCGAACACCTTCGTTGCAAACTCTGGTATCCTGGCCCCTTCTTTTCAAACGCACGTGAAAAAAATCTTGCTGTCACGTTTGACTGCAGGCTAAAATTTGATAAACAAATTCATTCTGTTGTCAGAACATGCTTCTTCCAACTCCGTCTCATGGCCAAAGTAAAGCCCTTCCTAAATCAGCAGGACCTTTAGAAGGCAATCCATGCTTTTATCAGTTCTAGACCGGACTATTGCAATGTGTATGTTGGCGTAGAGTTACAGCATAAAATGTCCCACCATAAGAAACAGGAAACAGGAAACAGGACTGACATAATGCCCGTCACTGCTAACATCAGCATGTCAGAGCCTACTGGTGAAAAAACCGCACGCTGCTAGCAGTGTTTGGCGTCTGGAAGATGGCCTTGTAGAAAAGAGGAGACCTTTTCTGGGCGTCTTCTCCTGTGGCACATTCCCAGAACGACTGTTTCTGGAACAGGTGTTACAGGTCAACCTGATGGATGTATCATCTATTAGGTGGATCTCGCCTGGGGTACCAGGAAGTCTGGAATCAACAAACAGAAATAGAACTTAAGTGATGCATTTAATCAGAAAAAAGGTTATAATATAAAAACAACAGTGCTTTTACTTCCTTCAGTGTTTCTCTTCCTGCTGCGTCACAAGTCTCTTTATTTGACCACCATGTAGTGAGAATCAAGAAAGTGCTTCTTCCCTGAATTTTGGAAAACTTGTTGTTAACCTTCTCTACTCTTTTTTTTCTTTGTCCTTTCCTGTTTTCCTCCTTCTCTTCCATAAATAGCACAGCAAAGAAAAACATGGCCAGACTGTGAAAAACATAAATATTCACATTACCTCTTATTATTTAATACTTACTTCATCTCCTGACCTCAAGTCTTTTTCCCTTCCACCAGTCTGCTCTCTGTAACTTGCTATTAAAGTCAAAAGACACACTAACAAGGTGAAAAATGATGATTGGAGGGAGAGTCTGTGTCACATATGGAAAAATGTTTCCCGGGAGAAATGTCCACCATTAAGGCTTTAACCTACTGCTGATTCAGAGGCCCCTCACTGCTGATCTAGCTGTCTGTGAGCAGCTGTGTGTGTGTGTGTGTGTGTGTGTGTGTGTGTGTGCGTGTGCATGCGTGCGTGCGTGTGTGCGTGTAAGTATGCAGGACAGAAACCTGGTTGTCGGACAATACCCTGCTGTACTCTGACATCCTTTGCTCTGATGTAACTCACTCACATTCGCTTTTACCAAACACATGCACAAGTTCAAACAGAAGCCTTTCTGCTCTTCATCACATGTGCTCGTATCAAACACAGTAACGCAGCCAAGTTGGAGCCAAGCCAAATTTCTGACAGATCGTGTGGCTTAATTAATTACCGTCAAATAGTGACCTAATTCAGTGTGCAGCTCAGCTGGAGGTCCAGAGGTCGCAGTCTCTTCACTCAACTTCTCTGATACTGTCAGCTGTCTGAGAAAGCGAATCAAGAGCACCTTCTAATGTTTTTTTTGTAAGTGCATATGAAGCTCTCAGATAACCCTAGAAGGTTTATTAGACTTACAACATACAGCTGAAATGCAGAGGCCTGTGGAGTCTGAGATTTAGCTCATTTCTTTTGTTTCTTTTTTACAAATTCTCAGAGCATGGCATGGTCTGATCTTTTATTTTATTACGGATCTTGTCTCCAATGGCCTTTATTTCTAAGTAGCTTGACAGAGATATTAGACAGAGAGGGGAGACATGCAGCAAAGTGTGACAAGTCAAGACTCGAACCTGGACTGCCTGCACAAAGATGACGGCCTCTACATATGGCGCGCCGGCACAACCAGGTGCACTCTCTGCCATCCCAAACATGGGTAACTGTTTTGAATATTTTCCATTTGTGAATTATCTATTTCACTGTACCATGATTGACTTCAACGTGTCTGTAAATAGTTTTGCAATCATTCCCAAGATGATGACCAGGAACCTGTATATACCTAATTATAACACTTATTAAGGACTAAATGAGTTTTAATGATATAGGGATACAGTATATGTTGCACAGTTTATATTCAGTTTATACTTGGCACTAAGAAGAAAAGTAGCTGAAAACCAAACCTAAAGATGATCATGTGTATCAATTGTGGCTGTAAGCACAAATAATATAACTGATCCTAATACCAAGTATTGTAAGTGGTTAAAAAGATAAATCTAGTTACTTCCCCCTGTTATAATCTGGTTCCTGATTCACCAGTTCTGAATTTTGCCTGTAGTTTAATTTATTACATACATTTATTACCATTTTCTATGGTATAGTTTTAAAGTCTTTTTGCTCAAGCAGGGAAAGATGTTTTCTCTCTCTGTGGTTGGATAACAAATGGCATTTTCAGCAGCAGGTAAGAGAGGACTCTTGTAAGACAGACAGGCAGGAAACCTGTACTGTAATTATTTACATCCTAACCACTTTATCTGTTGTTCTTTTTTTTTCTTTCTTTTGTTTACATTTTAAATCATGCTTTTTATTTATGTGATGTTTTAATGTCTCTGTAAAGCACTTTAAATCACCTATATATATATATATATATATATATATATATATATATATATATATATATATATATAAACACATACATATATACATATATATATATAAACACATACATATATACATATAAACACATATATATATATACATATATATAAACTTGTCTTGACTTGTGTGATGGAAGATATTAAATCCATGACCTGGCCGGTGGTCAGATGCATTTCTTAGCTTTGACATATTCTGTGACCTCTTATGATCAGACTCATATCTTGTTTTTAAAATATTTCGTGGCCTTCTGATGGTGCAGTTTGTGCAGAGTCATATTTAGTCTGGTCCTTGATTTCCCTGCTCTGCTGACGCACACACGTGGTGTCATTTGTTATTGTTTAGTCTTCATCATTCTGTGAGATTCAAATTACTGTGCAACCTGAAAATCATTCTCATTCCTGCACCGAGACGCCTGATGTGTTTTGGCTCATTTGCATGCAACTGTTTGAAATTAAATCTACTAAACTTTGGATCTTCTCTCACTTCTTTTTTATTATAGGCTAATGACCTCAGTGTTAGTCCAGATAGTCACCTAGTGGTTAAACATATTATACAGAGGTGTTATTAAGTTTTCCACAACACCCTGCCTTGGCTAATTTCAGTGTTTAGCGTGATTAAGGATAGGAGCTACCTCAGCATGTCGCCTCAAGAACAGAACAACTGCATTTTCTTTGCCATCTGTTAGTTTCAGAAAGTGCTCTTAAAACTCATTTACATTCTTAGAATGGTCTGGAAAAGTTAAAATCCCTTGATAATACATCAGTATTGCACTCAGGCTACAGGATGTAATGTTCCCATGGAATTACAGCAACAGAGGAAAAGTAAGACCAAGTTAATAAAAGAAGTCACACAAAGGAAATAAGACTGAGGTGAGACTGAAGATGGTGCTCTGCTAAAATCAAGTTACATTCTCACTCATTTCCTCATGTTCAAGGTTAGAACTGCGCCCACGGAGCCAACTAGAATAGTTCTGATCATTCTCTGCTGGTTCCCTGTAATACCACGGGAATTTAAATAAAACCGACCTCAGAGGATCGAGTGAGTCTGTCCTGAGGTTTTTACAATAAGGAGAAGGAGGCAGCAAATTCTAATCATTAACTTCCTCTTAACAAGGTCACACCACTATTCTTGGTTATGAAAGAGCTTGAAAGGTCAAGTTATGTGCTCCAAGATGCTCAGTTTAATTCAGGTTTTGTGCTGCCTCTACCAGTGCCAGAATTATTTTTATTCTTTTATAGATTTTGCCTCTCTTTTTTTTAGATTGAGTTTCCCGTTGGTTCCTATTAAACAATTGACTTCATTTTTTCTAAGCATACATTTTACAGAGAGTGAAAAGATTAAGAATCTATGCAATTCCCAGATTTAAGTGATGAAACGTGGTGATACATGACATTTGTCATTATTTGGTGCTATACAAATGAAGCTGAATTGAGTTGAAATGGTAGTTAACTGGTGCTGTTTGACCAATTCCAAACGAAGGCAGTGTGATTGCAGATGTAACGATGCCAAGTGGCACCAGCGTTTTACTGCCACAGGGGTGCTCACTTTTTTTTTTTTTCCTCCAAGCTTTTGTTATTGTTGTCAGTTTGTATCTCATGATACACCCCGAAATTGGACCTCTGCTTTTAACCCATCACTAGTTTCACTAGGAGCAGTGGGCTTCTATCCCAGCGCCCGGGGAGGCCCACAGTGACTGAGGGACCTGGGTCCTCCAGGGCCAAGCCCACCACTGTAACCACTAGGCTATCACTCTCTTTTGCATGTGATTGTACGTCTGGGGTCTTTCGTAAACCCAGACCTATTTTGTCATGTGTTCAGGTCCTGGTCTTGCAGCATCTGTCAGATCAGCCTTTTCTAGCGACTGGTGGGAGTCTCTGATACCAGCCACTTCTACTGTCTGCTGGTGGTACATGTCACACAAGGACTTCTCCTTCCATGATGGTGCCTCCTCCCTCTCCTCTCCTCTCCCTTTTCTTTCTATTCTCTTCCAAGTTCATTCTTAGGGTTTATTCTCCAGCTGTAGTTGTGAGTCCTCGCTCACTCATCCTGGACAATGGTTTTGATGGTTCTGCTCGCCAGGCAGTGGTATCCCTCTTTACACTGTGTGTGGTCTGACAATGCTAAGGTGAAAAAACCCATATGTCGTCTGTCTTGTCTCGCCATCACAAGCTTTGATCACCCTCTTGTGGCTGATTTCTTTGCAGTGTCATCATAACTGATGTTTGTATGTGGGATCCCAAGGTATTTGTAGCTTTTTGAATGACTGCTGTGCTACCTTAAGGTAGCTCTTCCCATTTGGTTTGAACTTGCCCTTAATTGATACCATTCAAGCACATTTATCACACATAATTGCTGCATTAAGCAAAGCCCTTCATGATGAAGCAGGGGCAACATAAAGGCCTCCTACGGAGTGAGGCTCAGAACATCACCGCCAGATTATGGACTCAAGAACAAGTTGGTCTTGTTTAAGCTCTCATATTATATTTTAACCATTATCTGGCTCTTAACCCTCCATTCACTTTCCGCTGGCTTTTCCTGACCTTTTTGCTCTCCTGAAAACACATCTATATTAGCTCTATATTTTATTTATTTTTCTCAACTGTTCTAAGTTTCCCTTAGGTTTCTTCTCAACCAGGCAGAAGCTGGTTCAAACCTCTGCCTTTCAGTTCAGATCAGTTTTTTACTACCAACTTAGATTTCCAATAAGCATTGAGAGTTATAGCTGAATTTAACTGTGTTATTGTTCTCCCAGAATCGGCACAAGATGAGGACAAAAATTATAAACCTACAATATGATGTTGAGATAAAATAGCTTCAGCAGACATTTCTGTAAAATATATAATTCTGAGAACTGTCACAAATGTGTCATCTGAATCCAGGTGCACTGAAGAGGTTGGTAGGTTGGTGCAATAAGTGCTTCAATAACACGTTCTTCCTGAGCTTGTAGGCTTAAAACTAAAACATTAATGTATAGCAATATGTGACCAGTCGTGTGTTTTGATTAGGGCTGACAGTCCTTTGCTTTCAGTCTTTGACAGAACTACTGAAGCTGCTCATGGATGCCATCACAGAACGACAGCTTGTATTGGACTGCTTTTGGATTGTACCTGTAACTCACTGCAGACTTTTCTGAGGACGCGGGCGCTGATCTACGCTGCTCCGCGCTGGTCCACGTTGGTCCGCGCTGATCCGCGCTGGTCCACGTTGGTCCGCGCTGGTCCACGCTGGTCCACGTTGGTCCGCGCTGGTCCGCGCTGGTCCACGTTGGTCCACGCTGGTCCACGTTGGTCCGCGCTGGTCCGCGCTGGTCCACGTTGGTCCGCGCTGATCCACGCTGGTCCACGCTGCTAATGCCCTTAGCGTTAGAGAGTGGCTGTTCTGCTGCAAGATGAAAGCCTCATCTCTTCAAAGCCAGGAGAACATATGCTTACAAATGATGTGTATTTTTTTGAAGAACTACAAATACACTGAGTCCTTTTGTGTTCAAGTGTATATGAGCCACAGTCACAATATGTAAAGTTATTTGTCTAAATAAGAAAGATGCCCGTGTGGAAAGATGCATATTTCTATTTATTATCATGGATTTTAAAAAACATATTTTTCAAGCTGCGCTATCCCACCACAGTGGGTGGTCTGCTCCTGTGTAAAACATCTTAAAGAAGTGATGCTGCAGAACTCAAGTCTGCTGGAAGGCAGCATCGTCATGAAGGACACCAGCCGCTCACATGGAGTACGCAGAAAAAAGTAGGTGACTCAGAACGGGAAAGAAAATACTGGAATATAAAAATTGAAAAAGCTGATACGTCTGTGTGAGATGATAAAAACAATGGTGTGTAAACAACAGTGGATCAGTTCCATGTTCATCTGACGTCCTGGATGATGGTGTGCTGATCGTATAGCAGCTAGAGCTGTGTGAGCTTATGGGTTCTGAAAGGACTAATCTATAAATAGAGTTTAGATTTTAGCCTTCATCACGTTACCTTAAGCTGTAAATAATTTGTTTCTCATTTCTCATCTTCTCCTTGAGAACAATGAGAAATGATAGGATCAGGAATGAGTACATCAGAGGGCCAGCAGATGTTAGATGTTATGGAGAGAAAGTCAGAGAGGTCAGACTGAGATGGTTTGAACCTGTACAAAGGAGGGATAGTGACTATATCAGTGGAAGGATGCTGAGGTTAGAACTGCCAGGAGCGAGGCCTAGAGGAAGACCAACGATTTATGGATGCATAAAAAAGAGGACATGAAGTTAGTTGTTGTGAGAGAAGAGGATAGGGTTAGATGGAGGCGAATGATTCGCTGTGGCGACTCCTGAAGGTAACAGCCCAAAGGGAAAAAGAAGACGACTCTCGAGACTGTGAATATCTGTTCAAAACGTTAAAGCCGTTTAGCCAATAGTTGATGGATGCACTTTTACACCAGCTGACCAAAACATCAGCGCCGCCAGGAGGAAAGCCCAGTCGCATATGTTGCTAAGAACAACACGTTGCCACAAAGCTTGAAATGTGTAAAATATTATATATATGCACAGCTGCTGAACCACAAAAGAATCCACTTTCCCTCTTTTTCCTCGTTGTGAGCATAATGAGGACTGCTGGATTCTGCTGGAAGGTGGATTGTGTAAGAATTCACCTCTGAGGCAGTTGAAAGGCATCGCCTCAGGTCAGACGACTAATAAGAGAAGCAGGTTTCCCGCTTTCTTTCAAGGTTTCATGCAGATTGCCTCATCATTAGACATCTGATTAACCAGAAATACATTGATTTGGATTTATTACCACCCTCAACTTATGTGTGACTTTGGGACGAGGTAAAATTAAAACACTTCACATGAGGTTTTGTCTAAGTTCTTCTTCTCTCTGTGTGTTGTCTATGAGCTATTCAGATTTCCAGGGGACTGTAAAATTACAAATCCATGTCACAGGAGGATTACACTGTCTCCACATCTTTATCTACACACAACTCCACATCATTTTGTATTGGCTCCTGCAAAGCTTTAACTACCTGCATAAGAAAGGAAACAGTGTGTCCCACTCTGAGTCTGGTTACTGGCTTGGAAATTTGAGCGCATATAACGTTCGTGCCCCTGTCCCACCATGTTCGCTACAGCATGCGCTGAGCTGTCGTGCACCACTGAGTTACATTACCACGGAAACCCCAGACGTCAGAGAACAGACGTCTGAGAACAAATCAATAATGTGCAAACGGAGGTAAATAAGTTGTATAAGTAATTTGTGATTTGTAATTTGTAAGTTGTAATTTGTGGATGTTAAGTTGAAGCGTGGAAAGGGGGTCTGGAGTGTTGGTGGGCCTGTGATTGACATTCTTTAAACACACCCCCTGTCTCTGTTTGGAGGAGCTGCAACAGGAAGCTTGTAAACATCATTAAAAGATGCCGGTGGAGCAAAAGGAGCAGAATTTGAGCAGAATTGGTTCTCAAATTACCTATTTTACCTATTTTACCTATTTTACCTATTTTACCTATGTTATGTAATATGAGCAAAATACACTTACCAACTGCAATTTTAATTAACTGGATGCAGTCAGCTAATGGAGAACATCCCAGGAAACTGATCTATTGACTCTGTGTAGGCGAAACGTGCTACATCAGATGCAAAAAAGTGTGTGAACCCTTTGAATTAGAAGGTTTTCTTGTCATGAGATTGCCTTGTGTGCCTTTCCTTCCTCTAGTCTCAGTTCCCGTCTCTTGTGTTTGTATGTGAACGTTCCTGATTTGGAGTGTGTGGTGCTGAGCCAGCAGCTGACACACCAGAGCACCAAAGTTTATCATCAAGGACTTCCTTTAACCGCTGGCTTATCACCCAGCTCTTGCCAGTCTGTCTGTGTTTATGCCATGGTAAAGTCTCTTTTGCTCTGGCTGTGTTTAGATAACAAGTGTCTTCCTTTTTTCCCTTGTATATGGAAAAATAACAAAGAAAATAGAAAACCTCAATCTTTTTTTGTTGTGCCACAGGTTGAGCCGTCCTGTTCCTGCCTGTCCCGTCTTGAGTCGCCTTCTGTTCTGTTATGCTTTTGGTTCCCCGTTGGAAAAAGTTTCATTTGAGGGTTGTTTTTTCTGCATAGCAGTAATTTTAAGTTTTGTATGATAAAATTCTCTTGAGTTTTGGCAGCATTTTCTGTTTGTCCTTGTCGCCCTCTTTTTGGATGAAATCTTTTTCCCTTTTTTGACTTGGCCTCTGTGCCTTGGTATTTTGCACTAGATACAACAGATGTCTTTATTAATTTGCCATTAAAATGTGTTCTTATCTTTTTTTAATTCACAATATAGGAGAAATTCAAATGTTCTTAAGCTAGTAAAACACAAAAATTCAACACACTCATGAAACATGCAAAGACAAAAAATAAATGAGTCTATAGTTTAAACTAAACTGATGCAGAAAACCAATGGATTCTAAGCGATCGCCACTGATGTTTAATAATATGACAATTCAGAACATTTATATCTACTTTATATAATAATGTGTTGCATTTTGTTTTACAAAGATAGGAAACTAATGCTGATGCCTTCATTCTCTTCAGCACATCAATGGTGTTAGATATCAGCCGTTATACAAAGTGTGAGTATCATTTTAGAGACAGACTGAAAAAGTAGAGCTGGTGCTTTTTTTGATGCGATTGACTCTGGACTAACTGTAGACAAGACGATTTAGGAATGTTTGATGAACGCAGTGACAAGTGACTAGTAAATTGACCAAATTGATACTATGGAGGTAAAAACTAAGAACAGATTTACCCTTAGGGCTAATTTACACTATTAACACTTTTTGTGTAAAGTAAAACTGTTCCAGCACAAACGCAAACATACGTACATCTAAGGTTTCCATGCAGGAGTGAAACAGAGAGTCACTAGTATAGCAGCTTAACAGAGCAGAGCAGGTTGGTTTTGGACAGCTGTGTAAGAAAGCTAAAGCCAAACTGCATAGACACAATACTGGTCTGAACTGAGTCTACTCATAGGAAACTCAGAGTGACTGAAAATAAATCTGCCATCACGGTGGCAACAGTACCATCAGGACCATCCACAGCCAAAGCTCTGCAGATCCCCTCACACCAAATCAGCTACCTTTTTTATTCAGTTTTCTGATAAGTCGTAATCTAAAGTATTTTACATGGTCCCTAATCTGTCATTGCAGACTTTTTAAAAATGGGAATTATAAGAGCAGGGTGAATGGTAAAACAAAAATACAGGTTAAAAAAGATTTTTGTTTGTTAGAACGGGCGTTTTAAGGGCAAAAACACAGTCTGACTTTTTCAAATCCCCTTCATAAATACAGCTAAAGCGAGTTTTGAATGTTAAAACTGGAAACTCAAGTCATGCACTTGCACTGAACTACAATAACATTACATTTGATATGACACAAAAATAACTGCAGCTCTCAGCTTACCGGGCCTGCCCTCTTCACCCCACGTACCTTCAGTCTACTTGAAGAGAGCTCAACGGAGCGAAAGACAAACAGGAGCACTCTGGATTCCTGTGGGACCGAGGATCGGGTGACTGTTTAAGTCAGAGTGTGCAGAAGGGTGGGTGCAGGACAGCAAAGGGCATAGAAAAACTGGGTGTGACACTATCCACATGTGCATCTGGAAGGGCATGCGGTGTTCATGCTTGTGCTTAATCTGCTCTGGTTCAGTATCTCAGTATGCATTTGAGGCTTTTCCGTTGATGTGCTTATAAGACATCTGTATGCAACAGAGAGGTCAGAGTGAATCTGACGGGTTAGAAACTGCAGCAAGGTCACATGGGGAATACAGCTGGGAAAAGATGGATGGAGGGAAGTGTTGCAAATGACCTGACCTATGGAGAGGAAAACTTTGAAAGACATGCAGTCACAGCAGTCAATAGTAGCCACAGAGGAGACATGCCACGTTGTTTTACATCAGTTTCATCATTTGGTAAATTTCTTTTGCCTTTCCTTTTAAAAAAAAGAAAAACAATTTCTTGGTCATTTTCACTTGGGTGGTTATTATGTTGTTGCTCGCTGTTTTCAAACCACATAACAATCTTAATCTTTGAACAAACATTGATTTGCTAATTAACAAGTAGGACAAAAGGCAGATCTGATCTGTAGTAGTGAGGACACAGCTGACCCAAATGGCAAAGTGGTCTCAAGCTGAGGACAATGAGTGTTTAGAAATGTGTGGATACAAGCAGAAAGGGTCTTTTGAGCTGAAACGTAGTAATGACATGGGGAAGTTGATCATTTAGGCATGACTCAGACTAAAGATTCCCCACATATAAGCGGCTCAGGTATCTGTCACTTCCTACATTTATTTTAATTTATTTTATTTTATTTTATTATTATATTTTATTTGGGGGGCAGAGAGTTGTCAGAAAGCTTGTTTCTCTGGGAATTGTTTGTGCTTGAATCTCATCTGGAGCTGACGTAAATAGTTCCTTGGTATTGCAGCAGTGTTGTACAGCAGATCAGGACACACAGGACTGCTTGTCTCTCTAAACTGATATGAGTTTGTTGGATGGCATCTTAGTTTCTCTAAAAGTTGAATCATCCCCACACATTCAAGTCCTTGACTGCCTTTAGAAAGGATGGCGTGACGAGGGAGGAGGGGAGAAACATATTGGGTCTGTGCCTTAGCGCATTTCATCACAGAAGGAGGGACGGGTGAACTGGAACAGGAAAGTGCCAAAACTGAGCGCAGGACACAGGTGTGAAAACGAGTATGAGGACTCCCTCCCTCAGGCTGTATCCATCACCTGAGGACAGAGAGGCACCTGTCAACATGATTTATTTTTGCTCACGCCAGTAACAGGTGAACCAGCATTGTGCTGAGTGTGTTTACTACATGTGAGACTGTTGCAGAGTATGAAAAATGGTATTGATGTTACCGAAAATACATTGATCCTGTTCGTGTTTCAGTGACTTACAACTTGGCTTTTATAATTTCACAGAGAATATAATTTGCTTGTACTGAGAGTGTACTGACAGGTAATTTCAACTCAGATAATTCAATAGTGGAAAAAGTTGGCTGACATTGCACTTTGCAGTGGTTCTTGCCCTTTTAATCAGGCGGGATACATGGCTGTTAATGTGCACATGCCACTGACCTTTTATTCACACAACAGATTCCCTCATTGCTCAACTGTTCCAGCTTCTGCAAGTGAGAGCAAGCGGCCGACATGATAGGGTTTTAATTGACTTACACGTTATCAGTGCCCTGCAGGAAATTTGGTGTTTGTGTCAGGCTTCATAGCATAACATCACAGCCAAAAATGTGTCCCACTTTGACAGTGTTCATTATAAAAATGAGTTTGAAATGCAGTCATAAAGAGAGAAAAAAAAGGGAATAAAACACTAACGTATTGACTTGCTGTATACGGTGTGATTTAATCCAAACCTGGAAACTGACTGGAGCATGAAAGTTACAAGGTTCTCTGGTGTCCATCATGTGTTGCTGGTTTCAGGTATTATGTTGACATGTTGGAGCCTTGACTCGTCCTCTGTTGGATTGGGAGGGTTTCTCATATACACTCATCTGACATCATCCTTTTTTTTCATTTTTTACTTTTTTCCATGTAAAACAATTTTTAAAAAAATGCTGTGACTGTTGTAAATTTTTAGCATTAGGCAGGTAAATCCTCCAAAAGAACAGTGAACAGTGTTTCTTTTTTTTTCTTCAGCCACCGTATTATTTATTTTAACAAAAATGAAGGCAAAAAGAAAAGGATTACTAATATACTTGAGGTTCACGTTTCTTGTACAACTGTCTTAGGCTCTCACTACTCTGCTTTAATCTCCTTTGTCTATAAAACATTGTTCCAGAAATCATGTGGTTTGTTCAGATGCAGTTTTACAAACATCAGTCAGGCTTCTATGTTCTTTTCAGACAGAAAATACTTTCTCCTGGAAACCCTTCCTTGCTCAGTCTCTGTCTAATTGTGCTGTCATGGACATTAACATGTTAACGTACTCGGTGAAGCCTGTAGAGTCTGAGATATAGCTCTTGGGTGTTTCGTTATTTCTCCGAGCAGTGTATGCTTTGACCTTGCCACTGAATTTACTGAGATGTTCACTCCTGGGGAGACTGGCAACAGTCTTGAATGGTTTCCATGTGAATAATGTTTCTCACAGGAGAACGCTGAACTCCAGACTATAAAGAAATGATTTCCTAATTCTATCCAGATTATTATTATTGAGGTGTGCTTTCAGCAAGAGTATGTGTCCTTGACTGGCATTGTTCTACACAATAATACGAATGTGTTTGTGTAAATTTGTGGGATATACAACAAAGTGAAATAAGAGTTTTTGCAGGCAGTGACTTCTGACATAAAGATGGCTTTTTAAATATGTCTTTTATTTTGGCGAGCTCTCTTTGGCAATTTACGCTGCACTCATAAATTACTCCGGAGCAGGGTCTTTTCAGAGCTTCAGATTAAATTCAGTTATTCTTTCTGTAATCATATCTCAGATCAAATAATGCCGAAGCATTATTTAAATATCAACCAGAAGTACTGAATGTTGACGTTTCACAATGTAATCAAATTGAAAGCACCTGCCTGTTCAACAACTGACAGAAATTCATAAACTCAACTGTGATCTTCACATTCAATGCATTTACACAATGTTTTTATTTGATAAACCTTATCATGATGAAATGTTGATTCATTCTTTCCAGCTCTAAGTCTATTAGATTTCTGGTTCTGTAGCGATTTTAACCTGAACTTGAACTCAACTTTTAAAAACTATTGATGTAAAGAGGTAAAAATAATAAAATCCAATTTTGTTATTTCTCCTAAAAAGCTCTGCAGAGACAGTTAAACTGGAGACTAAATGGGTTGTCATTATGGGAACTAGAATAGGATGTTTTAATAGTTTTATCCTGGTCTACCGAGCTACCAAAGGAAAAAGAAAAACATTTTCTCTCCTGCTCAGTTCATGAACAAACCTGAAGGTTTAGAATCAGACCTGGCTTTCACAAAGTCCACGGCATCACCAGCACGCAACAAGACGGAAATAATGGACGGAACCCATGGAGGCACAAAAACTCACAGTGGCATAAAACTTCACCACACTCTTCTGTCACTCGTGACTTTTTTGGAGGACAATGATAAGACAACACGTTAAACACACACCCTGGTTTCTGGTTTACACAGAGAAATGGGGTTCCAGGTTATCACAAAGGAAGCAGTCAGTCTGTATGCTTGTCTGCATATTCCGACTACACAGCACAGAGGGATGGGAGGCACAAAGAGGCCTGGAACAAATGGGTAGGAAACGGAAGATGCAGGTTGGATGCATATGACTCAGTTTCACTTCAAATCTATCAGAATCTCGCTGAATATACTTTGGCTGAGAGAGGCAAAGGTTGTTTTATCTGGGGAGAAGAGAAAGCATATAAGACGGGGGAACATGGGAAGACAGCTTTGAGTTTGCTGAGGTTTTGTGTTTGTGGCTGGGGTGGAATAAAGGCATTGTAATTTAGTTTCTTAACATTTCTGCGACTGCTGGCAAGTCACGGTGTTACTGTATATTTGGGGCTGATTTGCACTGACATCATTACTTTCATCCTTGCCAGTTCCAGCACCATTGCAAAGTCATGAAGCAGAACATATAATCATGTTGATGAACACACATTGTGTATTTTGTTTTCCTTGCCAGCATGACATTCAAAGTTCTAGATTTCTGTGGGGTGTCAGGTTTGTGTGTTAAACCACATCTTGTGTTTAGCCTCGGGGGGTGGAACTCGGCACCCAGTATTTCAGGAAAATGACATTTTGATATGGTACTTTATTAGTGTGTCTGTTTTTAACAAGCTGTTTTTAACCTTTTAATGCTTCACAAGTGTAGCCTCCTCGGATAACTACAGGGAGCTGGCTCCAAAAGTGAGTCAATTTTCATTGAGGTTCATGTCAAAATGTCCAACTTGTTAGAAATAACCCTACATAAGCATGTAGTAGGGAGAGCCTGGAGAGTAGAGCGATCTGTAGGCTGATCCTGCCCTCGTGCATTGGCAACTGAGCTTTTATATTTATATATTTTCTGGTACCCCTCATCATTTTATCAAAAGTATGAAAAAAGTACTTGGAAGAGGAAGTATGAGTTTCAGTTTTGAACAGCTCAAATTGAAATTACAGGATATCAGATGCCACGAATGCCATTTGGCAACAGGATGGGTTCGTGGTTAGGCAGCTCCCTGGCTGAATCCTTTTTCTGTGGCGTTTCCATGTTGTTCCAGTGTTTGCATGGGTTTTCCCAGGTGCTCTGGCTTCATCCCACAGTCCAGAAGCATGAATGTTGGGTTAATTGTTACCGGTACTTTAAAAACCTAGTTGAGTGAGCGTGAGACCTTTTAGAGTGTGATACTCTGTTCTTGTCCAGGGTGAACCCCTGCCATTTGCCTGAAGAGAGCTGTGACGTGCTCCAGCAGATCCTAAATAGGATTAAACAGGCATTGGATGGATGTCACATCAAAGCAAATTTATCTAGGTCTGAAAATATTTGGTGGTTTTCTAATGAATAAAACCATGTATGTCATTTAGTTAGACATTATCCTGCAGTGGGAACCTAATTAATTTTATTTTTTTTCAGCCGTGGAGCCCGTTGGGCCACAAGCTGTGGGGTAAATTGAGCCAAGGTAATAAAAACGATATCTATGCTCTCCCAATGCTGACTGTTATTTGGATGTTTTGATCTAAATAATTGAGGAAATTAGGTTGTTTTTAGATTTTCCACAATTTCACACAAGGTTAGAGAAGTTGATCAAAGACACAGGATGATGGACAGTAAGACTAGACAACATAGTTGTAACAATACATTACATGAAACATGTCAGAGTAACTGACTCGGTATACTTTTTGTGGGAGTAGCATGGGCTGTCATTTTAATTAAGTTTTAGTTTTATGCAACAAATTCCTCTGAGAAGGCTGACATCTCTGTGGTCAAACTGTTTCACAAACGCAAACAATACTGAAATTGGTTGGTCGTTCTTAGTTCTAAGAAAAGAAATATGGAAAGTGAATAAGATAATCACATTAGATTTTAAATCACATTCACTTACGCATACACAACTCACCAGCGTACCTCTAACCTAGAGGGCAAACTAAACCACTGACACAATTTTGTTTTTTTATTTATATTAGTAAAGCTCTGCTTTTTTATGTATTTTGATTATTTAACTTTGTAGAAAACATCCTGAATTAGGGTTAGACACATTAACTGTACTTCTGCGTGCACCACATTAGTAAAAAGTGGATCATTTTTTTACCACATTCTTCCCAGTACATCGTTTCACTGCCACTTGAACATTTGTAGGGGGCAAATGGTGACAAACAATGACCAAATTTAGAAATTACATGACAGTTTACTTCAGTTACCAGCAGTGATCGGGACTGGATTCAGTTCTTTGGCAAATAACACATCATTTTATTTATGTAAAATAAGAAATTGTATATGGTTTGTTATAGCTGGTGGCAGACGTTTTATGTGCATTTCTGTTGTCAGAAATTATATTTGATAAAGGCAAAAAGAAGTCTTCATAATATGATTTTAGCCTTGATATCACAAATAGAATTTGCATCTGTAATACAAAAATACCACAGAATGCACTCCTGCATGAGCATTAAACCGTCAACCAGCTACCCGGAGCTGCAGCACTGCACTAAATCAAAGTCTCCAACACCTTCAGCTTATAAGGCTGCAGCATTCGGGAGTGGTCATTGCACATCCTGACGCATGGAAAGAACAGTTTTTTGTGTTTCCGTGGGTAATGGGGAAGGAGAATACGGGTTCCCATGGCTGATGCCGACTGTGACAGTTTTAGCTGCAGGGCATCATTTTTTGCACAAAGATTGCTTCTGTTAAGCTAGAAGGTTGATGTGTGTAGTTATAGCTGTGAAAACACAAACACACACACATTTTGAGAGGTTTGTGTACAAGTTGAAGTACAAACTCAAGTAATCATTAAGCTTCCTCAGACCTACGCGACACACACAATCAGGTTGTTATAGTTATTGTATGGAGGATCATATATAAGTAAATTACACAAACCACTATTTCATTTTTGTTTTAACTTGTAAATTAAAGCAAATATATATTTTTTCGCAAAACGATTACTTATTTTAAAGTTACACACCTGGAAAAATTATAATAATAAAAATAATAATAAAAAAATTAATAATAATAATCATTAAAAATTTAATATTGATCTTTTAAATTGTGGTTCAAAGTAATACTAATACTACTACTAATAATAATATTAATATTAATAATAATAATACGTTGTTGAGCTCCTCAAATTAATATTTTATCCCCCAACCTTTGAGGCAAATCACTGCATCGAATAATTCATTTAAGTCTCAGTTTACATTCCACATTCCAGGCAGCACTGCAGGGGGTCGATGTTTCCATTGAATGCTGTTTCTTGAATGGACGTATTTTTTGTAACTTTCTGTATCTTTTGCTGCAAGACTCCTCTTAAAAACAAGAAAAAAGAAAATCTCAGCTTCGAAGAAAATGGACTAAAACCTCTTTAGTCTTTGACAAATTATTCCGATTCCTACTACCACTGTTGAGAAGCTGACTAGATAATGAAGGCAGTGGATCATAATTTCAAATGATTATTCAGAGGTAAAGCCCTTATGCAATGCAGTAATAATGATTAAGTAGTGTTACAGCACAACTACATTGTAGTAATGAGGCCAAAAACAGCTGGAAACTAGATTTTGGTGACTTTACATTGACCAACTACATCACATGCAGCACTGACAGAGACTGCCAGGGAATAAAAAAATAAAAGTTTTTCCATTACACTTGTGCAAAAAATTGGATTATTGAACTCCTTAAAAAAACCACCTCCTGGAAGCAAAAAAACATGTATTTAATATTAAGGAGTATTTTCGAATTAGTGCTGTTTCCATTACAGGATTTCTTTTAAAATCCAGAGGTAATGGAAAAGCGCCAAGTGAGACATCTGCACCTGTAGACAGGTATTCTGGTCCACTCCCCATGAACAAACGTCTCCAGCTGTCTCAGGTTTAAAAGGTTTCTTCTCCAGACTGCATGTTTCAGATCTTTCCACAGTAGGATTTAGATCAGGTCTCATAGAAGGACACTTCGAATCGTCCAATGTTTTCGTCTTGGTGTTTTGTCATTTTTGGCTGTTTTTTAGTTGTGTTTCGGTTTATTATCCTGTTGGAAGAACCATGACTTGTGACTGAAGCCAAGCTTTCTGACACCAAGCAGCACATTTCCCTCCAGAATGCCTTGATGGTATTGACATTTCCTCGTACCTGCAAAGATTCAAGACACTGTGAACCAGAAGCAGCAGAGCAGCTCCAGATCAGAACCGAGCCTCCTCCTTGTTTCACAGTTGCTTCGCTCTTCTTTTCTTTGAATGCTTCATTTTTGCACCTGTCAAGTTATTTTATATCTTTTCTAGTGGTACAAACTAATTTGTCAAGAACAGTAATATTTTAGGTTGTTTTTATTTCTAATGATTCTTTTGAACCAAAATTCAAAATCACTGACTGATTTTCACTTGTCAAAATATTATTTATGATTACTTTTGTCCGTTTCAAAGTTCAGTGACCACTTGGGTTTTTCTTTCTTTAAGGAAAGGGCACCAACATATTATCCAAGTGTGTATTTTTAGAGTCAATAACCTTTGAAGTAACCTTAATCATCTACACACACGTATGCATGCACATGTTGTTGAAGCACACGTTTGAACAAAGTTGCATTATGGGCAACTTTTGATTTTAATGCTGAGGTCATTAATCACAGAAATAACTGTGCTCACTGGAGTACATTTCAGAATCTGACATCCACACAAGGAAAACACAAACATGTCAGGAGAATAATTGATCACAGACTCCTGAGGTAAAAAAAAAACAACAAAAAAACAACAATAGCAACAAAAAAAAGACTTTATGGACCTAGGCTCAAACTCTTAAACATACCTCTTCTTCTCCACACAAATACGAAGTGCAGGTTTTGTGGCTTTGAACAAACATTGATTGTTTGTGTGTTAGTGTGTCTGTGTGCTTAAAATGCACATGTGCTATCTACACACCATGCGGATTCCAGAGACAGCATCTGTTGGGAAAATCTGTGTATTATCAGCAGTTTTGTCATTCCTTCTATCTCTCATCACAGATCTTTATTTGTTATTCTACATTTTTTCTTCTTTCCATTATGCTCTCTCTCTTCTTCATAATTATTTCCGCAACGATGATCATACCAGTTGATTAAAAAAGATCTTATGGGAGCTGTTTCTTCCTAAAAGCATTTCTAACACTAGGTATGCGGTGCGTACACACATTTTAAATCCATGAACTTCATGAAACACACATTCTGCATGCACACACAGAAATGCTTGTAGACATGAACATGTGCTGACTAATGGCATCTGCTGTGTGTATTTCTGTGCGCTCAAACGTACGCACTAAGTACTTTGACTATATTAAGCCTCTAGGTTGTATCTATAATCATTTTCATTTCAGCTAAAAAGTGTTCAACAAAATGCACACAGAATTTCCAACCTGTTATGTATCTTCATTCATCTATGTTTTATTTGTATTTGTTTGATGTAAAAAGAAATCAGTATAATGCCAACAGATACCAATACCACTCAGGAGTTCCCTGGAGTCAAAGGGATTTCTTTTTTGGTTTACTACAATATTTGACCATCTTATTTTGTTATTTCAGTACTGACTTTCACCAGGATGTGGACATCATCAAAGGAGCCTCATTTCCATCTGTGGGGTCCAGATTGACTGGATGGTGGACTGATGGTGGACTTAAATATTTTAACATCATCAACATGTTAACTTCATAATCCAAAGTTTTCACTGTAATGTGTTTGCCTTTCTAATGTACTATTTGATGTTTTAAATAATAGCACATTTATTATTATGGACTATTACATTTTATGTGTACTATGATTTCCAGGTAATTATTTTCATTAATAAATCCCCAAAATAGGTTAAAGCTGCATGGACAGCAAATGCACATTCTTAAATAACAAACCAAAACCACGTCTTTAGCTAATAAAAATTGAGATGAGCTGTTGAAGAGAAAAGGGTATGTTTATCATCAAAGGTCCAAGCCATCCACACATATGCCCTGCCAGTAACCAGATTCCTCGCTGGTAAAATAAACCGACAACAGGAAGAGATGGAAACCTCTGATGGCTAGACAAAACTACTCACGATGCACGGAGGATTTAACTCCAGATCCAGCAATATAAGACTGTACTCTAAGCAGAGGCAGGGATTTTGGAGATTATTGAGCAATAAAGCCACCATCGAGGATGAGATAACAAGATCCAGAAATACATCAAGAAGATGGCTTCCAATGATGATCTGCTCAATAAATGTCTCAGTTCCAGTGAGGAAGTCAAAAAGGAGGAGGAACCCTCAGGGCAGAAGAACACCTTCAACAGTATGTACCATCAGCAAATTGAGGAACTGGCTGATATTGAAGCCCTGCTGATGACTAGAAAAGTCTGGTCTGAAAGGTAGCACAGAGGTATTAATCACAGCAACATACCAAAACAGGCCCTGTGCACCAGAGCGATAGAGGCTGGGGTCTACAGCACCAGACAAGAACAACCACACTGAATGCTGTACAGGAACATTCATGCCAAGTATGAATTGGAAGTTCCAAAATCAAGATTGGAAATACACTATATTGCCAATAGCATTCACTGACCCATCCAAATAATAAGAATCAGGTGTTTCAATGACATCCATGGCCACAGGTGTATAAAATCAAGCACGTAGGCAAGCAGACTGTTGTTACAACTATTTGTGAGAGAATGAGTCGCTCTCAGGAGCTCAGTTAAGTCCAGTGTGGAACTGCGATAGGACGCCACCTGTGCAACAAATCCAGTCATGAAATTTCCTGGCTCCTGTAGAAAATATATTAACATTGGATGCTTGCTTAATAATAACCAACTGCTTACTTGTAGAGAATATAATAACATTGCATGATTAATAGTAAACAACTGTTTATTTGTTCATTTACAGAATTAAAGACATCATACTATGTGTTGTAACTGGGTTAAAACTTGATGTTATGGGTAACTATCTGGTGTGTGGGATAACAAGGAATGTTGTGGAATAACTGTCTGGCGGGTAAGGTCACAAGGTTGTAGCCACTGAATGTTCAAGGTTATGAGAATGTTCAAAATGTCCTAGACAGGTGTGGGATTATAGTATAAAAGAGGGACAGCACCAGCAAACTTTAGATCTTATCTGTATGGTGGCTTTTACACAAACGCTGTGATCTCCAGATATATTTGTACATGTGTGAGAATAAACTTGGTTGTTGATGTTTAGCAAGTGTGTCTCTTTCCTATCAAAGAACTCGGTGAAGCTGGGCTTCAACACTCCTAAATATTCCACAGTCTGTTCTATTATGAGAACATGGAAGTGTTTGGGAACAACAGCAACTCAGCCACAAAGAGGTAGGCCACAGAAACTGATGGTGCGGGGTCAACGGATGCTGAGGCGCATAGTGCCAAGAGGTCGCCAACTTTCTGCAGTCAGTCGCTACAAACCTCCAAACTTCATGTGGCCTTCAGATTAGCTCAGCAACGGTGCACAGAGAGCTTCGTGAATGGTTTTCCAGGGGTTTCCATGGTTTCCATGGTAGTAAAACAGAAATGACAATAAGAAGAAGGACAGAAGATAAAGAATACATTTAAGATAAAGAAAAGCAAGTGAAAAAGAGAAACTTTATACATTACTTTATACTTTATACTACCGGACACCAGTACCACCTTAATCGTGCCCTTTCTCCTCCTCCTTTCCACCTCACTCTTTTCTTCAACATCTCTTTCATCCTCATTGCTTCACTGGCCCTCTTCTTTTCTTTCTATTCTTCATCACTTCTTTCCTCTACCACAGAGATGCATTCTCCTCCATCCATCTCCTAAAACCACTCCTCTCTATTTACCTACTATTACTTCTCTTTTCCCCCCACTTCTCAGACACTCCATCAATCTACTCATCTTTTCAAAGCCTCTGACTTTCATCTCCACCTGCTCCCTTCTGTTGTCCCTCCACCTTTCTTCTAACCTCACATCCACCACCCTTCTAACTACCTCCTGTCCTCACTCCTCCTCCTTGTTTCAGGGAAGCATGGTCGTTTCTGCAACATAACGCCACTTAAGTGTACTTTTTATTGGATGAAGTAAATGTTGTAAAATAAGAGTTTCTCCTACAGTATTCATTATTTTAGGCAACACATTCAGTGATATTATGTGTCAAGACTGAGCTGCTGCATCGAAAGAGAACTAGCCAAAAGCAATTCATCGTGACGGATCTGTCAAGAATTCCCTATTTATCATTTTCATGAGTCTTCAGTTTTCATCAAACTTTGAGAACAACTGTGTTGATGACTTATCCTGCTGTAAAAAGTTAAATTGTGCTGGAGTAGATCATAAACATGGGCAGCTTTGCTGGCTCCCTCGCAGCTACTTGAAACAATGCCCCATTCATCCTGAAATGTTATTAAAAGCAGCAGTCTTGTTTATACCTCCTGAAATGCCTTCAGAGTTTATAAAACCAAAGAAAGTATGACAAGATTGATTGTTATTTTGCATGGATATTTTAAAATAACCTGTGCATATCACAAATGATCATAAATACTTGCATTATTGTCACAATTCAACCTATTTTCTAACGTTATGTTTGTACTGCAAGTGCACTTTAATATTTATTAGCCATTCGGCATGTTTAAAGGGTAAAAACTTTGTAGTTTAGTACCACTGTGTGCACCACACTGAGCATATACGAGAGTAAGGAAAGGATAGAGTTGAGACCATTTACAAGCAGTTTTATGTGACTTTGACAAAAGCTGCAAATATAAAGCTGAACTGAACACCCACACCTAAATTACTATAGTTCCTTCGTGTCACTTTAAGTTGAGTCCAATTATATTCCATCAATTTATAATTCAGTTAATTCCTACTGAGTTCAAAAGTAAATACAAAATCCATACGATACCAAAACGTTAAAAGAAAACAGAAAAAAGCTTAATCTATAAACTCAATTAGTAGCTTTGTTCTGCTTTACTTATTTAATATCACCAAACTCTACTCAGCTCCTAATCTGTCACAGCATCATTGTTCACTGCCTGGGAAATAAAAGGAAACTTAAAAGTGTAGTAATTTAACATTAATTTCTGTCCATTTTACAGTTGCAGATTCACACTCCAACTGAAAATGGGAAATATGTATTTTTACACATATTATAGTGATGCCCATTCCATTTGGTCCTACAAATAATCCCATGTTCTTC
The DNA here is from genome assembly GCA_014839995.1 of Xenentodon cancila. NCBI lineage: Eukaryota > Metazoa > Chordata > Actinopteri > Beloniformes > Belonidae > Xenentodon > Xenentodon cancila. The sequence goes on from CM026208.1 coordinate 4,015,908, forward strand.
TGAAAACAGATAGAAAGAAAATAGTATTCATGATGCTCTGACAAATTTAGGTCAAAGAGAATTTAAGAAAATTCAGTGAGGCTTTTATGTGCTACAGTGCATGTCACAGAATCAGCTGAGTAGATCTCTGCAGCCTCTCTATCTTCATTTCCAACTGCAGCTTCAAAACATGGTGTACTTAATGTGGCTGATGAACATGGAAGCACATGCCAATTAGCTTCCTGAAAGTGCCTGTCCTTTCTACACAGTTCTTATTTTAGATCCAGGCCTATTCACAAGATATTCAGGGATTAAACCTCAGATGCCCAGGTCTAACAACACAGATGATGACAGTATTTAAGTAACTCCCAACTTGTGTCAGGAAAAGAGAGAGGAGATGGGTGGACAAATGGGGAGTGAGAGATAAAGACAAAAATCAAGGCGCTAATATTTAGCGAACATTCACCAAATACATCATGGAAGCAGAAAGGATGAGCTTAAAAAGAAAAAAAAAAGCCTGAAGGCAAAGAAAAATAGTTACGAAGGTAAAGGAAAGTGTAGCTTTTATTTCCTCCTTTGGGGCTGTATATTGAATTAGTTGGTCAGTGGGAGGCCTCCTCCACTGGAGCCTATTACTGATAGAGTTATCTGAGATAAAGCTGCTATGAGATAAAGAGACATGGACACGGCAAAACAAAAGTGGGCACTGAGGACTTAATGTACTGACTAAGAATGAAAGAAAAATATGTTTTCATTTAAGTCATCAGTTCTTCCCAACCTCCTATTTGAGCTGACAGAGAGCATCCACTGGGATACTAGTGGGCTGCAGAAGATACCACAGTATTGGAAGAAAGTTAAATGTAATGTTGAACCCACTTTTGGAGGTATTGACTGTTCACCTGCAGGAGGAGGACAGGGAAAAAACAAACCTTGAATAAATGGTGAGCTGGGATACCAGCCAAACTGGAAGATTGCTCCTTCGGTACGTTCACAATAATTAATCATGATCACATTAACCTTGACACATTAGTGTAATTACCAAGACTAAATGAGACCTTGACAAAAATGTTGGCAGGATTTGACTTTAGTATTATAAGATTTCTAATGATACTGCACAGAGAAGATTTTAAAGGGAATTTGCTGAAGTGCTTCCTGCTGCAAAGAGACGTTTTAATCGCAGAAAGACTCTTTTTATCCCACTCATATAAAGTACTATGGTATTATGTCAGTAAATATGGAACACCTTTTCCTTTTACATGTTTTGAATTTTTCTCTTGAGTGAAGATTAAAGTTGTTCTTGGGTGAACAGAATGAACACCTGTAAGTCAAACGGTTATAGACATCAAATGGAAAAGTGTTGATTGGTCTCTCCAACTCAACTGGAGAACTGTAAGAATCTCTGCGACATTTGTCGAGTAGCGTTAGGTTGGACTATGAGATTGACAGATGTATTAAGAGAGTCTGCCGCTAATATTACCTGCAGTTCAAATGATTCAGAGTAAGATTACAGTTAGACTAAAAAATATCTCTATATATACATATAAAAGTAAATATAATAGGTTAAATGTTCTTAAAATACACTTTTTATTTACATCATTTTAATTGATCAGCCAGCTCAGACATTTCTGTCTGTGCTCAAACTCGAAACTGTACTCAGAATCTCTCCTTGGCGGTTTCACACTTTACCACCTTCCATTAATCTTCTGCATTAGAAACTTTCAAGTCTTTTCAACCTCTAAATCCAAGTGAAATCCTGTGAATACAAAGGGATCTAACACAACGTTGTGCTAAAGCAGTCATTACCTCACCAACATAAGGTGTCTTATCTTTCATATCCTAAATCAGATTTTAAAAAAAACTCTAAACTAATATCCCCAATTTTTAAAAAATGTTGGTTGTTATGTATTTGTGACTGTTATGTATTGATGTATCACATTCTGCTATGAGTCAAGAAGCAGTTGGATTAAACACAAAAAAAATAGTTGTTAAATTACTCTTGTATCCCAAAAAGTATCCTTGCAAGAACACTGTGTGCTCAGTTCCTGCCCGGCAGTTGTGCTTGGCACCTCAGACAGTGCCTTTTTGCTAGTAATATTTCCGCCTACACACTGAAAATATTTCAAGACCCTGGAATTGAAACCCCCATTAATAATGTGCTGTGAATAACACAAAAGGGTTATTCACGGCACACGGTTATTTTCTCTGTGTCTAAGATGTTTACTCCAAGAAAATTAGAGGTTCTGTTGGATTCTTGTGTTCTTAAAGTTTAATTTAAGTGAGTCTTCAAACTATTTACCATGAAAAATAGCTGATTTAATAACTAGTAATTCAGTGGCCATGCTGTGAGGTAAAAAAGGCGACTGAAGTCAGAGCCAGTGCCACACACAAACGTACACCAGCACATGCATGAAACAAAACTGTCTAAAAGTGCTTATTTATGAGTAGAAGATGAGACTTTTGCACAAAACTGCAAACATTCCCATTCAAGCAGAGTGGCAGAAAATGGGCAAATGAGGGAAACTACATACAGAGTTTGGGTAGGAATGTAAAAAAAGAGGAATATTTAAAATAGAGACAAACAATGAATGTTGTGTTAGTCATTGTATCCAAAAAGCAGGAATGCTTATTGGGTATATGTGCTACTAATATTTAACTCATGCTCATTAATAGAGTGAAAAAAGCACTAAAAACTTGTCCAAGAACTCAAAGGAAGACAAAAAAAATCTCAGTATGCTTGCAGAAGACCTTCAATGTTTCTTCAGTGTGTGGGAGTGAGTGAAGTCTAGCAGGATCATTTCCAGGTTGCATATAGTTTCAATACGCGTAGCTTACATTTCAAATTTAAATACCTTGGTGGACATTAAAGGACCCTGTGATTTCTCCTTTCTGGCATCCTGTAATTCCACAGTGGTGCAACAGCATGCAGTACAATGAGATTAATAAATTTTCTTTTTTAATTTGTAAATCCAACAATGCCTGTCCAAAAAAAAAAAAAAAGTTAGGGGCCGTGCTATGATCTAGGGTTGCTGCAGTTGGTCAGGTCTAGGTTCAGCAATGTTATGAGGTCAGCTGACTACCTAAATGTACTAAATGACCAGGTTAGTCCATCAATGGATTATCTTCTTCCCTGATGGCAGGTGCATTACCAAGATGACAATGTCAGGCTCAAATTGTCAAAGAGTGGTTTAGGGAGCGTGACACATCCTTTGGACACGTGGACTGGCCACCGCAGAGTCCAGACCTTAACCCCATTGAGAATCTTTGGGTTGTGCTGTGTAAGATTTTGGGCACTGGTCCGATCATCAATACAAGATGTTTCCGAAAAATCAATGGAACTCTAGAAGGAAATAAATGCTGTGACATCGCAGTTGCTAATTGGAACAATGACTCTGTGAATGTTGCAGCAATCTAAGCTCAAGGCCATCCTACCAAATATCAGAGTCTGAATTTTTGTTTTGAACAGGCAGTGTATTTAGCCTAATAAACATAAATTCTCATCGTCACATGGTTGTTTACCTAAAAAATTGATTGTTATGTTTATTAGATTACTGTTGATTTGCAGATGCTGTAACTCAGTCATGTAAATGTCATCAAGTTTCCATTTCTTAATATTCCAGTGAATGAACTTCATAAACCCATCGACCCAGTCCTTATTTTTCACCTTGGCATGTCATTCAGATGATTTACACTTACATTCACGTCATCTTTAACTTGTTTTATTGTTGTTATGCATGCATGTGCGTGTCACACAGAAAAGCCCCTCTGAGCTTTTTATCAGGTTTGAATTCAGAACAATCCTTCTTTGACACTGATGTAGGTGAAGAGTCCACAAATTTGAAAATCTGAGCACCTGCTCTCAAGAACGTCTTGACATGTGAGCGATGATAAACTTTCTCAGTCATCAAATGGTTGAGGAAGGGTGACTTTTTCCATGGCAGTCTTCTTTCTCTCTGAGTAGTCCTTCAGCAACGGTTGTGTGTTTGTCTCATTATCCTGCTGTGATAGGTATAATTCTCCACTCAGATGGGAACATGAAGGTGGAGGTTACTTTGAAGAATAGGTGAAACTTGTCTTTGATCAAGATGAAATCAAATTGATGGTAAAACACCATCTGATTTAAATAATTCCACCACAGTGCTTGATGTTTTCATCATCTTCTCTCCTGTTTGTCTGCTTTCATCCACCTTCATGCTGCTTTTTAGGAATCGAAAACTTACATCAGCAAATAGACTAGGCCTTTATATTACTAATTGTATAATGCAGGCATTTGTTAAATTACCCAAAGTATTAATAAGCCAAGACCAAACTATTTATAAAGAACTTTTCTAAACAACATTACAAAGTGCTTAACATTGCAGCAGAGATTTAAATTCATTTCAGTTGGCTTTAAAGGCCCTCCAAAATTGAAATTAAACTCCAAATGAATTAAACTAAAGCCAATAAAAATAACAATTATGACAGCCTAAAAAAAGAAACCAAAAGATTGAATTCAAAGTATCCTCCATCCTGAGCAAACACCAGGTGTCTGTAGGAAGGAAACAACCTCCTTTAATGGGAAGAAGCCTGTGGAAGAACCAGACTCAGGGGGGACGACAATCTGTCTTCACGGGGTGGAAAGGACAGGAAAGAGGAGAAAACAAGACCTTAATTTACATAGTGTTTTCAGTGTTTATCTGAAAAAGTGATTTTCTTAATGGTGTAACTATTTTATTAACAGGTGTTACTGTCAGGTGAGTATGAGCTTATGCTATTGAAAAGTGGCATAGCCATCTGGAATACGCACATTGCAGTGGGAATGGAAGTCAGATCAAGGCCCACTAGTCCAAATTTCTGACTGAAAGCCATACAGTGCAGTCAAAATGTGGCTTTCAAGCTCGATGAACTTTCCACTTAGGAAACTTCAATCTAGTACAGAATATTGACGTGTTACTATTAAAGCTCCACTTTCCTTGGAATAACAATCTGACTTCTGACACTTTTCAGTAGATTTGACACAATCTTGCTCACCATCACAGAATTATTTTGTTCTCACTGAAATTTCAAAAAGTCTTTTTTTTTTTTTTAGTAGGTGAACAGTGGCTGAAGGTTGATGTGCTAGAACATGACTGATGGAAAGTTGAAATGTTCCTGAATGTCCCCTGAATAATTCATCAAGTGAATAATGGAAGTCAAGCAAAAACGATCTTTTGCTCAAACAGTTTAACATGGCCACTTTGCTGAGTTTTGATTCCTGACCTAGAGATGGTGCAAAGTATTTTTCTTTCATTTTTCATTTTCTAACGTATTGTTTTGTGACATATCCTCAAATATGCGATTATGTACAGATTTGCATCATAGCAGAACATAGTTTTGTTTGTAACCAAGACCTGTGGTCTCCATTTTGCAGTCTGTGGTCAAGTGAAGACAAAAAATACAGATGTAGGTCTTTGTTGCATCTAGGGTGTTTGTTCATCAGCTGGGACAAATAAAATAACTAAATGGAAGTGTGAAAGTGTATCAGAGGCTAAATCCTTAAACAAAAAAATCTGCTTATGTGTGACGCAATTAGAGCGCAATCAGATGCTGGTTTGACATTAACATCTAATTGACATTGACATCTAATTGACATTAGAATAGGAGAGGAAATCAACCTACCAAACTGCTGCTGTGGGCATTTCTTCAGCTTCGGCGACTCCCTTAGGTTCTGACCTGACTCTGGACTGTTTCGTTCCTGCAGACCTCCCTGACCTGACCTCAGTCGTCAATACGGCTAAATCATCCACGTGTATGTTAGACCCAAACCCAACTCCACTACTCAAAAATGTTTTTCTTTTATTGGTATGGCAATACTGGACCAGATATACCTTATCCCTAAACTTAGGATATGTCCCACAGGTTTTTAAAGTTACAGTAATTAAACCGTTAGAAAACCCTCTCTTGACCCAGACATGTTAGATAATTATAGGTCAGTTTTCAAACTTCCATTTATATCTAAAACTCTATAAAAGGTAGTTACAAGCCAGCTATGTGACCATTTGTATAGAAATGATCTATTTGACGTTTTTTAGTCAGGGTTCAGCATGCACCATAGCACAGAAACAGCACTGATTCGAGTAATGAATGACCTTCTTATGGCCTAAGATAATGGATTAGTGTCCATACTGGTTCTGCTGGACCTCAGCGCTGCTTTTGATACTATAGATCACAGCATTGTACTGCAGAGACTAGAGTATGTTGTTGGGATTAAAGGAACAGCTCTAGGTTTGTTTAAATCAGATCTGTCTGATAGATTCCAGTTTGTTCATGTTTATGAGGTTTCTTCAGTACAGACGAGGGTCTGCTATGGTGTCCCACAGGGTTCAGCACTAGGGCCAATCTTGTTCAGTTTATACTTGCAGCCTTTCGGAAGTATTATCCAGAACCAAAGCAGTAATTTCCATTGTTATGCTGATGATACGCAGCTGTGTTTGTCTATTAAGATGAAACAGAACCATTAGTCAAACTTCAGGTGTGTCCTAAGGACATCAAGGTCCACTAATATTTTTCTTGTAATTTCCAATAAAAGATAGGTTGTTGTTTGTGGTCCCAAACAACTTAGAAAGGAAATAGACGGTGTTGCAAGGGCCTCCAGTAAAACTGTGCAAAACCTTGGTGTTATTTTCAATCAGCATTTGTCATTTAAACAGCATATTAATCAGGTTTGTAAGACAGCATTTTTCCACCTCCGTAATATCGCAAAGATTAGGAGCATCCTCTCCCAGAGTGATGCTGAAAAACTAATTCACACATTTGTATCTTCTACATTAGATTACTGTAATGTATTATTAGCAGGATGTCCAAGTAATTCTCTGAACAGCCTCCAGCTGATCTAAAATGCAGCAGCGTGAATGCTGACAGGAATCAACAAGAGAGACCACGTCTCTCCTGTGTTTGCTTCCCTCCATTGGCTCCCTGTAAAACTTAGAATCCAATTCAAAATTGTATTACTTGCATATAAAGTCAATATATTTGCAAGACCTGATAGTACTGTATGTTCCTAATAGAGTTCTCTGTTCTCAAAGTGCAGGGTTACTCATAGTTCCTAGAAGATCCAAATATAGATTTGGAGGACGGGCTTTCTGTTATCAGAAACCATCACTTTGGAACCCTCTTGCAGTTTAGGTTAAGGAGGCTGACATCATATCCACCTTAAAAACCAAATTTAAAATGTTTCTGTTCAGTAAAACATCTAGTTGGTGTAAACTTTAGTGTGTTAGGGCCAGTAGTCACAGCTGCAGCTGCAGGACCAGACTGGAGCAGCTGGTCTTCAACACAGCTTCATCCTGGATCTGCTGCTGTAGACCTGCTGCAGGGGGACACCTACATGATCCACTGAGTGGTGCCCCTCACCTCCTCTGTTTCTCTTTCCCTTCTTCAGCTCAATCCTCAGTTATTAATTAGAAATATCTCATAAGTATAATTGTGCTCCATTGTTATTGTAGTTTGTTGTGCTGCTCTGTCCCCTCTTTTTCTCTTCCGTACATGTTTGCAGGCCAGATCCTCCGGAGCTGCATCCTGCCCTGCAGTCCCACCTCTGACCACCTCAGTGTCTGCTGTTTACAACTGTTTATATAGTCAGCTCTGTAGATCACTAACTAATCATGTATCAGTCCTTCCACAGTTTGGCTTAATGTTTTTCTCCTACTAGGGGAGTTTTTACCTGCCGTTTTTTATGTAATAATTGCTCGGGGGTCATGTTCTGGGTCTTTGGAAAGCACCTACAGACAACTTGTGTTGTAATAGATGCTATATAAATAAAATTGAATTGGATTGAATTAAGTACATCCCTAACGAAGGCAAGCAGAGATAATTGGCCAAGTGCACATTCTGATGAGGTCTGCCACAGCGATTCTCATTGGGGTGACCTAAGTCTCCAAAGGACAAGCTCCAACTCATCTGTCCTTTCTAATTGGCTGCATGGAAAGCAGCCAAACAGTACTGTCCATTTATGGATGTGACAACATACGTTGTGCATTGGGGTTAAAAGGACTGGAAAAGCTATTAATACCTCTGTATAATATGTTTAACCACCAGGTGACTATCTGGACTAAGACTAAATTCACCAGACTATCATAGATAAAGACGTGAGAGAAGAGTCAAAATTTAGTATATTCATTTCAAACAGTTGCATGCAAACATGTCAAAACATACATCAGGTATTTCAACGCAGAAATGACAATGATTTTCAGGTTCCACAGAAATTTGAATCTCACAGAATGATGAAGACTAAAGCATAAAAAATCACACCATATGTGTGTGTCAGCAGAGCAGGGAAATCACGGACCAGACTAAATATGACTCTGCACAAACTGTACCATCAGAAGGCCACAAAATATTTTAAAAACAAGATATAAATCTGATCACAAGAGGTCACAGAATATGTCAAAAAGAAGAGGCTGACAGAGACAGGAATGAGTTGAAAGAAAACGATACCTTCAAAGACAGGAAAGGTGGAGGACGAAAACTTAAGTTTCTATGCCTCAGAGAGAATGCTGTTACTAGAGGAGAAAAGTTTTCATTATAGTTCGAAAGGTTTTCTGGCACTGCCAGAATCTCATCAGGCCTACATATTTCATGGTTTAGCACTTCTTCTAGAAATGATATAAAGTTCTTCACAAAACATACATAGAGCAAACAAAGGAAAAATGACACACTGAAGGCAGAGAGCATGTAAGCAAGATAGACGGGTAATAATGAACTAATAAACATACATAAAACTACATAGAATATTGTAACAATTGTTAAACGAATGAAAGTGAAAACAAACAGGGAAGGTAACTTTGGTTTTTGTTGACTTCTTTGACACAATCTGCAACTTGGGTAAAGTCAGGAAGGTAACGAAGGGTAACAAGACAGCAAGACATTAATAAAACAATGTGATTTCTTTTTCTCCAGGTCTATCAAGACTTTCACATTCTGAGAGACTCTCAAATGTTCACAGTGTTGATTCTTGAATTTCTCAGTGTGGCTACAGCCAGCAGACGATTAGCTTAATAGTCTACAAACTGATGTAAAGTTATGTGTACGCAGCATGCAACTGTTACACAAAGTGTGTCCAAGCACACTGAAAAATAAATGTGTGTGTTCCAAAAACAGTGAGGTTATAAATGTGGAGAAGAAATCAGATTTTATTGCATTTTGTCACATTACTGCACCAGAAGTGGATGACCTGGAGCTAGTTCACCTGGTATTTCTGCTTTTCTGCCTTTCAAATATAGTTCACCTATAGTTTAGTTCATCTCTGATGTGTAAGTGTCAGCATTTGCCTATTGCTGCACTCACTGAATACTTTATCGTGTATTTTGGTCAAGTCAGTTTATAGTACTAATCTAGTTGGCGCTTTTGAATAAAGTCTAATTCTTTAATTGTAGTAAGACGAGTGTAGATATTCTATTAAGTTTTTGCTACTCAGCAGGGCTGTCTGGTGGTAGTAAAACACTGCATGAAGAACAAAGTGAGTGAGACACTAGAGTCCAATGTTAAGTGCAAACAAAGTGCCAGGTATTTAATCATTTAAACACTCCGTTTACACCCCCTCCCCCTGTAAATTAAAGCCAGTTAGTATTTGAGTCTGAAATAGAGTGTGAAGCCAATTTTCACTTTAACATTTTCAGTTTTTTTTTTTTTTTGGCTTGGCTTGAGTTGTTAGATGAGTAGCAGGAACTCTTTCTTTTTCTTTCTTTTTTTTATTTCACTGACCAACTAAGAGGCTTGTAATTCACAAACAAGACAGGGGTTGGTTAATGATGATGAAGCTGGAACACTTGGTTCTGTCACATTGTTTAACTTTCTTTCTTAAATGAAGTCAAGAGTGAGAAAGTAATCTTGTTGATTAATCTTGTTGATGTTACACTTTTGCAGATCTTCTCTGCAGGTTCAAAGGAAAGCAGTTGTCTTTGTTCATTTGTGCATCTGTAATAATGTGTGATGTTGTATTCTTTTGTGGTAAGTTAAATATTCTCTCCAGACAACTGCATCATCTAACCCATCCTTGAACTGATCTAATACCTTGATAAGAGGTAGGGCAACAACCCATCCTTGTCAGCGACTTTTTTTGCCTAAGTTAGGAACCAGAAACAGGGAGGTTAAAATGTTGTCAAAGATTCCCTCTCAGTTTTTAAGCTTTAATTAATGTAATGAGGTGGAAGTGCACAAGTGCAGTAGCGCTTTGTAATACTCAGTATTGAAAGTTTAAATTTTTTCTCATTTTTATGTATTCAATGCCACACTAAACCTTATTTGTTCATTATTGTTATTTTTAAAGCTTGATCCAGTATAAAAGTAGTACCCTGCAGATTTGAAACAGCTATTAGCCAGTTTAAAAAAACATGTTGGTAAACTAAGTGCCTGCATGATTCAGGAGATTGTAGATCCAATTTTAACTGTAATAACTTTAAATATTTCTTCCTGTGTGAGCCCAACATTTTGCAAAGATTTTGGCTCAGTTAAACACAGCTGATCTGACCTGATCAGATACCTTAAACATTACTTTGCCCTTACTTAGGACACTTTTGGTTACAGAGTTACAGTTACAGAGCTTGCAAGAGTTATGTTATCTAGATGGGGACCAAAGGTCAAGATATGGGCTTGATTTGGGTTATGACATAAGCTGTGTGGGTCATTGTTGGCCCAAACATCATACTAGGCTGTGACTTGGGTTATAGCCAGATTCTGGAGGGCAAGGGATGACCCAAAGGACCATAGAAGGTGAAGATTTAGGCATTGCCAAGTGGATATGTGGTTGACTTTAGGTATCCACACTTACCCTGAGCCAGCACCTTCAGTCAAGGCCAACATGCAGTTCCAAACATGGGCCATGCAGGGGCCTAACCTTCCTTACTATCTGAGTCAGTTTCATGATAATATACTCTGTTTGCTGCTCCTGGCAAATTGCTAAACCCTAAGGTGGGAAAATGGGGACTCTTTAGTATAAAAAAAGGTGCTGTTTAAATAAAAAAGAAATTGCAGCTTCCACTTAAGGTGAAGACTAAAAAAAGCACATGAAACATCGTGTGCATGTACAATATACAGTGAGTCGTAATTATTGTTTGCTTTGAAGGAGCGATGCCAGGAAATGTGCTGAAGACGTGTATAATCCAAGGTTAACTGACGCGCTTTCACTAATCAAAAAGCATTTTATCCACGCCACGGCTCTACAGGTGTTCATCAGATTTCTGTTTGTCCCTGTCAAAACATTTCAGCTGTGTGCCATCAACCCTGCAGCCTTCACAGGTGGCAAGCAGACCCTTACACCATCTTCTGTGTGCAGAGATCAAGGTATACAATTACAAATTCCTTGTTTGTGTATGCAAACCTGGCAAATAAACCTGATTTTGATTTTGAATATACAGTATCTTTGTACTATGGTAACAGAAGCCTGTTCTGGTTTTCAGCCTGAATCATAAATTCCATCAATCTAAGGGAGACACCGGGCTACAACATGAGTCCGGCACTCTATCTGCACTGCATTCACTAAATTGAGAGAGAAAGGAGGCATAAAAGAATAAAGAGTCAAGTGAGTGTATCTTGTCAGTTACTCTCATATGTGCTGACCACAGAGGAAGGAAAGGAGAGAACAAAAGTATGAGACAAAGAAACTGTTTCCATGAGTTGGGCCTAAATATCCATCAAGGGAGTCTGTAGAAACAGTGTCTGGCTTCACTCGTACTGACATTCCATCTCACTCTCTGTCTTTTATTACTGATTTCTTCCTTTACTCTTTGGGTTTTTTTCCCCTATTTTTGGTGTGCTCTAATGTGAACTTGGATATTTTGTCCTCCTTTCTTTCTTTTTTTTTTTTCTTTTTTTGTGCTGGTGTTTGCCAAGTCACGGCATTGATGGATGGAGGGTAAACTGAAAAGGGGAATTGTTTTACAGGCATACCTTTAAAAGAGCCAGACACAAACATACACTGGAAACACACACAAACATGACAACAAAAAGTCAAAAAATAAACAGTCCTTTTTCCTGAAGCAGAGTCAGATGTGCTCAGTCAAGTAACAGAAATTCAGGGAATGTGGGAACTGAAACTTTTATTTAGTTATATGTGAAATACTAATAATTTTGTTAGCGAGCAAAACAATGTAAATAGAAACAATTTTGAGTTGAAATGAAAAATACATTTGCACCATAATACAACCTGATGTTACCTCACAATAAATTGCTATTTTAAGTGTCTAACAAGAATCAAAAACTGTCATTCTGCATCATGGATAATATTTTAATGTTGTATGTTTGCTAAAATGGACTGTTTGTACACGTATTGCACAAAGTACTATCAATAGATAGCTAACAGTTTTTTTTTCCCACTTTCTTATCATTTTAATTCACTTGTGGAACAATTCTGGTTGTTTGATAGAGGTTTTTGTTGTTTCTATTATATATTCAGTTTATCATATTGCACCTTGTTTGAGACTAAACAGATTTGTGCTAACATTTTGACTCATTAACACATGGCCTCTGTGTCTACTGCTTTACCTATTTCATCATCAAAATAAAAGCATCAATCTAGTCTACGGAAGCAGAGGGAACCTCTCCACGCTATTATCTTAGTTCTGCAGCTGATGGATAATTATACTAATGTATCCTGTCTTGTACCTTTGACGGTGTGTCTATGTGTCTCTTCTCTCTCTACTTCCTGTTCTAGCCTTCCTGGCCTTCGGCAGGAGGGTCCCTCCTTATGATCCAGGTCCTGATCCCGGTTTCTCCCTCTTAAGGGGGAGGTTTGTTTTTTTTACCACTGTTTGGCTTAAGGTTTATAGAGGAGTTTTTACCTGCCGTTGTTTTAATCATTGCTTTCTCTGGAAAGCACCTAGAGACAACTTGTGTTGTAATAGACACTATATTAATACAATTGAATTGAACTGAATTATTAATTAAGTGAAATGCCATTTTTGAGTCTAGTCACAGGCTTATAATTCCAATTTATTCTAATGCTGCTTGCCCTCTGGGCTGTTATCCTGCAAATATTTGTTCTCTTACATGCAAAACTGCTTAAAGTCCCATAATGTTTTACTGTTTGTATAATTATTATTTGTCATCCTCACAAAACTGTCCCTGTTGTCTGTAGAAATGATGATGCGGCTCCATTCTGCAAAGGCGAATTTCTGGACCAAGAGATTGTAGTGTAGATATAGAATGAGATGGGTTAATATAAATGACACAGGAGTCCAGAAGGAAAACTCCTTCCAGACTACCAAGGATCTCATGCTGGGGTGAAAGCCCAAATTTAAATCAGAATCTGAACCCCTCACGGAAGTAGCGGCGTGATTTTTTCAAGGCAGACGCCTCTGTAAAGACATTAAAACAAGATTATTTCCTTTCCTCCATTGATAATTTCTTTAAAGTAAATGTGTGTGTATATATATATTCTTTTCTTCCAGAGAATTGGAAATATTCAGTGATGTCACTCACTAATATTTTAATTTCATGGTCCAATCCCCCCCTCCCCCAAATATATGTCTAATGACAGAGAAGGAATGGAGGGTGTGAGAGAGAATCGAAATAAGGCTGGAAAATGAAAGTGTGAGCATGAAAAGGAAGGAGAGACAAAAAAAAGCTGAGCAGGCATGGGTGAAGAACGGTGGTGAACATCTTGAAGGAAGTGAAGGAAGAAGTGAAGAGGACAAAAGATTGATGTTTCCTTTAACTGTGCTTATATCAGCCCAACAGTGTTAATTACTCTGCAAAAAACATATTTGAAGGACTTTTTTGTTATTTGTTATTTGTAATTGTTTTACTATTTATTAATATTCTCTTTTTTAAAAACAATTCCATCAAGAATGTGTCATGTGACATTCAATCTAATTTTTAAGATGATATATTTCATCGTGGTCTCATTAAGTACTTCATAAATCATGTACTTGTCATTTATTACGTATTGTGATTTTTGTGTAACCACATGCTATGTTTTGTAAAGAAATGACACCATGTCAATGCAATGTTATGTTTATAGACCCCTGAGAATATTTTTATTTTAGTGGAAGGTTTTGTTCATGTCAGCTCCATGTTTGGATCTTTTTGGGGATTATGTTGAATTTGTCAACACATGAGCAAAAAAAACTAGATAAATAAATACATAAATGAAGGTTCCCTCCATAACATCCGGTAGACTTTAGGATGATGCACTGTTGTTGAAGATTGGTCTACTTACACAGGTCCACAATGGTCCTGTGAAAGCAAAAAGTTTTATTGCAAGTTGATGCACTAAATAAACTTCTGAACTAAGAGCGAGGTGGCCATGGAGTCAAATTGGGAGTGCATGCAAGGCCTAGCCAGCAAGGCAACTGTTTTGCTTAAAATATTTCTTGTTGTGCTGATTCTGCAATGCGGTGCGATGAGACGCTGATGAGACGCTGATGAGACGCGGATGAGACGCGGATGAGAGGCTGATGAGACGCGGATGAGAGGCGGATGAGACGTTGATGAGACGCGGATGAGACGCTGATGAGAAGCTGATGAGACGCTGATGAGACGCTGATGAGACGCTGATGAGACGCGGATGAGACGCGGATGAGACGCTGGTGAGACGCTGGTGAGACGCTGGTGAGACGCTGATGAGACGCTGATGAGACGCTGATGAGACGCTGATGAGACGCTGATGAGAAGCGGATGAGACGCTGATGAGACGCGGATTAGACGCTGATGAGACGCTGATGAGACGCTGATGAGACGCTGATGAGACGCTAATGAGACGCGGATTAGATGCTGATGAGACGCGGATGAGACGCGGATGAGACGCTGATGAGACGCTGATGAGACGCTGATGAGACGCTGAGGCTACTGGCATATCTATATGAATTACTGAAGGAGAATAAGATTTAATGAATACAACTATACTGATTTGAAAGGGCCCAATATTTTAGATGAAGGTGTAATCTATGCTTAAACCTGTGTCTAAACCCAGCCAAGTGGATTTTAAGGTTTTAAAGTGTTTTTTGTTTAATTACCTAAACCTGACTAAATCATTTTAATGCCTAAACTTAACCATGTAGTTTTTCATGCCTAAACCTTCCCAAACTCCATTCATTTATTTTCTTTACCTGCTTTATCCTTTGCAGGGTCACGGGCGTCTGCTGGAGCCTTTCCTGACTCACTACAGGCGAGAGGCGGGGCTCCACCCTGGATACACTCTATCACAGGGCTACATACAAAGACAAACACGCTCACACTCACAATTTAGAATAATCAATCAGCTTAGGATGCATGTTTTTGGACTGTGGGAGGAAGCCGAAGTACCCGGAGAGACCTCACGGAAGCACGGGCAGAAAATGCAAGCTCCACACAGAAAGACTCCCGACGGGGAATCGAAACAGGAACCTTCTTGCTGTGAGGCAACAGTGCTAGCACTAAGCCACCGTGCTGCCCTCCTCCCAGTTTCAAAATGAAAAAAGTGAATAGTGAAGGCTAAAGTAAAGCCTCATTTATGCTTCTCCATCAAATTGACGGCATCCCAACGCAGAGCCTCTCCATTGATGTGAACCCCTTCTCTGCAGACCCGCTGCACCTCATGCACCTCCAAAGTCTTCTGACTACACGCCAACATGAGGCAGTGGTCCACTGTACTGCATCATTTCCAGCACTTTGCTGTTCTGCTTTGCAGCCTTCTGCTAGACTCATTCAAATAGTGTACATTTTCATATCCAACAACACTCTCTCTTATAGAACAGGGAAACTGGAAATTAAACGTTTAACCAATGAGTTTCAAGTGCGTTCATGAGAGATCTTTCTGAAACTCGACACTCCCCATAGGAGTTTAGGGGTTAATTGCTTCGCAGCACTTTGTGGCACGCAGAAAGCACTTAACTTTAAAAGGGAAACAATAGAGTTGAGGAGACGGAGAAGTATAAACCAGGCTTAAAATGTATTGTGTGAGACATGAGACAAACAGAAGTTTCCTTATCAAATGGTCCCAGTTCCCATGCTGACTTTTTTCTTAATTAAAACTTGCATCTCCCCTTTCTTTAAAGTTTCACAGAACAGTGACAGGGTTTGACTATAGTGTTTCTTGTCTTTTCTTCAATATCCATCAAAAAAGGTCTAGAAAAACAAATACACATATTAGATTTAAAGACAGTTTAATCATTTTCCTTGAAACCGTATTGCATGTTCATTTATCAGCAGCCACATATCTACTGAGCAATGTCTCACAAATGAAAACTCTCCTATGGTTTTACACTATTTCCAGAGGCTGCGCCAACAGCTGGCTTTGGCATGGCATTTAACAAGTAATTTGCACAATGAATGCCAAAATGCTTTCTTATTTTTGCTTTTTTCTTCCGGAGCACATCTGCTTCTTCCATTTACGTATACAATATATGAGAAGACAAGCTTTGAGTAAACATAATCAAAAACACATCAATGTAGACTTTAAAACATGTTTTACGGACTAAATTACCATTTGCTGGGGTAAACATTTGCCCTACAATATGCTATGGGCTAACCCATTATTAAGACATGTGGTCTTACCTGACAAACTTCGTTTCATACCAGCCAAGGTGTGTGTGTGTGTGTGTGTGTGTGTGTGTGTGTGTGTGTGTGTGTGTGTGTGTGTGTGTGTGTGTGTGTGTGTGTGTAGTCAAAACTGCAACCTGTCTGGTGTCTGGTGAATAGAGCTTCAAACTTTTGTTGGTTTAACAAAACTTAAATAGTGGTACCCATGTCTTGCACGTGCGCTGAGTTTTAGACCAAAGGGAGCTGCAGGTTAATGACAGGAATGATGCAGCCGGGCTTTTTTAGCGGGATGCAACGGCTGAAATTTCAGCTCTATGCTGTCAGTTTGTTTTATTTTCTCCAAAGCATCAGCCTACATATAGTGACTGACTGAGAAAACTATGGAAGCACACACACAAACCATGATTTACCAGCTGCACAATGTTCAGTTCAGTCAGCAGGCATGAAGGTATAATAACACACCTTAACAACCCTGTCTCTCCCTATATATATATATATATATATATATATATATATATATATATATATATATATATATATATATATATATATATATATATATAGGGAGAGACATCACAATCTTGGTCTTGTTCTAGAACAGGAAGGAACCAAATTTGGACAGCAGGAAGTGATCTTGTGGTCCAAACCTGCTTTTATGAAATTAATGATAAAAGGCGTCTCCTCGGGAGCCCTGCGCTCCTCGCAGGAACACTGCCTGGCCTTGCCCTCTCTTCACACAAGGCGATCGAAGTCGAGACTGTTCTCCCACATCGTTTCTCAATGGTGAACAAGTTAGCAGTGGCCACAAGAGCAGCGTGGTCTGTCTCTACATTCAAGAAAGTGTGTTGAAAACCTCTTCCAGGTACAACTTGTTGGGATTTGCACTCTCCCTTTAACTTCCTGAAGTACACTTGAATGTCATCTTAGCTCCATTCATTTGAATGCCAACTTAACTGTGCATAATTTGTGATGTTACTGTGACTTGATATCCATCCATCCATCCATCCATCCATCCATCCATCCATCCATCCATCCATCCATCCATCCATCCATCCATCCATCCATCCATCCATCCATCCATCCATCCATCATCCACTCATTTTCTTTATCATCTGTATGCTGTTCAGGGTTGCGGGACGACTGTTTCCTACCCCAGCAGTTGAGGCCAGTGATGGGAAACACCCAGCCGACCAGTCGGGTTTAGAGTGCAGGGCGTCATTTCTAAACACTTTTAGAACATGTATCTTCCTTATTAGAGTCCTGCAACATAAACTATTTATATTCAAACTGTAATATTATCTGTAATGGTTATTCACCAGAGCCTCTTAAGTATAACAAGCTGTGAGTGTTGATTTAATAACTTGAGTCTGGTGAAATCAATCTATTACATCAGCATAGCTGGCAAGCATTTGTTTGTCAGTAATGTTTCCTTCTTAGCACTGGCATAGTGGGAGCTTTAGATGTCAGAGATGCTTAAAAAATGACTGCTGAAAATGTTGCTGCCAATAATCAGCAATGTTTATTAGTTACTGTCAGCCAACTCTAATGTCCTGTTTCCCTAATTAGAAGCTGCACAGTAGGTGGTACTGGGGAGATGGCTAATAAGCGCTTCACAATTTTACAAGCAGAAATACAAGCGAAGGACAGGTATTGTGTAAAGCTTTGGCATACATAAAATTAAACAATAACATCTTGTTAAACATGTGTTTTCAAATCACTGGAGCTTCATCAGTTGCAAGGAACAGCCAATAAAGGATATCCTTAGTTGATCCAATCGCACAGTGTTTTGAGAGACACCAGTTTTGGTTTTCAAAGTGGTTTTCAGTATTTAGGCGAAAAAGTTTAGTGACATTAAAAACGTCTCTGTGACAAGTTTGAAGGAGACTGGAAAACAGTCTACTGACAAGTAGATAAACACAGGCACACAAGCCACTCTTCAATTATATGAGATCGAGGATGTGTGTCTGTTTGGCTGTGAATAATACATGTCAGACTCTGGCCTCTTTGGGATCTACAGTTAATTTCTACATAAGCCAAGCTTTGATTGTTAATCTCATTCCTGTCCGGCCTGGCTTTGTATCTATGTGCAGGCTTGTGTGTGTGTGTGTGTGTGTGTGTGTGTGTGTGTGTGTGTGTGTGTGTGTGTGTGTGTGTGTGTGTGTGTGTGTGTGTGTGTGTGTGTGTGTGTGTGAAAGAGGTTGGCAGAATTTCAATAAGTGGTGTGACAAAGTGAGCAGAAAACGAGAGATAGGACCGCCGAAGCGCTGAGAGACATGAAACTGAGAAAGCTGTGAATGGTGCATCGTTTCTCTGTTGTATCCGGTGAATAATGCGCTGACCTGCAGTAAACCCCCAAACACAGACATCAAAGAGTACACAGACACCTTGTGCACAAACACTGACAGAGAAATGATTTTGCATTATGTTACATTGATGCTGTGTGAGTGTGCTTGACAGCCAGTGTGTTTGTGTTCACAGAGGGACAAGCAGCAGCCATCTGGTTGTTTAATTGACTTTGGATAAATACCGCAGCTTTACACAGACATACACACCCATACTTACAGCCTGAAATTAAGCAATTCGACACAGAACCATCTCATATGCATAAGTGGCAAAAGAGGGAAACAGAGAACCGCACTGCTGCATACACACACATTTAAAGTGATTAAAGAGCCAATAAATATTTGCTGAAAACCTCTAGACTTCAGGAGAAGAATGTCTTTACGTGTCATTGTCAGGAGTCAGCCGCTCAACTTATCCCTACCCTCAAATCTTAGGAGGTGCAGGTAAAGATGGGGATAGTTCTTCTCTGATCTTGGTCTGTGAGGTCAAAATACCCTTCAAATTAGAACTGCTCACTGAATAAAGTTTAAACGTTGATATGAAACACGGTGGTAAAGATCTGTTACGTCAGAGTTTTTTATTTGTTAGTCATATCAGACAACTAAGATTTGTTTATATGCAGAAAAAAGAGATGAGTGTGATGTGCAAAGGCAGTTTTCTACTTCTTTCAGCTGCATTGGTGTTACAAACCATAGGATGCATAGGACCAGAGCTGTGGATCTGCAGTAAAATGAGCAGGCTTTGTTTTTGCTGCCACATCAGTTTTGCAAGAAAATAAACAAAAAACAGAAGTGACCACAACACACAATTGAAAGACGAGGAACGAGTACATTTCATTATGTTACTGGAAATCCATAAAAGCTGGTTTGTAGGGTGCAAAGTGTTAATTAGTGCAGACAGTCATTTCTATGCCTCCTTCAGGAGGTGTTTCAGGCATGTCCAGCTGTTTGGCCGGCAGATGGCACATTACATCACCTAAAAGTTCTGTGTCCTCAACAGTTGAAAGTCAAAACTTTTTGCACAACAGATCTATGCACAGCAGCAGCTGTCATCATTTCCCTTTTTAGCGATTTTAAACAGGACAGTCACACCCACACAGGGACGCTTTCGTATGCAAGCCATTCAACAAGACAATAAAAAAAAAAAAAAAAAAAAAAATGTTTTTTAAGTGCTCGCCCAGCCATGAGGCGCTCACATTCTGTACTAAAATATATATTTTTCCAGGTGTTACTTGGAACACGCTTTTGACCTGTTGTCACCAGGGCATTCAGATTTAAATTAAACAGCTTTTACTGTCTCTGCCTGTCTGAACTAAAGAAACCAACAACATGCATCTTCCTCTTTTCTCATTTTGTGTTTTTCTCTCCTCTGCTTTTCACCGGGTCAGAGAAAGGGCAGTCTTTTGTTTCAGTATGAACCACCTGCCATGTTCAGCTGTTACAGCTTCTGCCTGTGTGGGTTTGGCTCTGTGCTGTCTTATTATCGAATTAGTGCATGGAAAATTATGCTCCAATGTTTCTATGTTTGCATCATTTTCTCCTTTTCTGTGCGTCTATATTTGAATGTAATTCTCCTACCAAGTTGCTTTGTGGGAACTCATGTTTGTGTCTGTAAAAAGGTCCATAAATGTTGGAATGGATGCATTATTTAAGGCAATGCTGCAGATAATTGTTTCTTTCACCCATTCACCCTAATACAAGTCAATGAAACATCAGATGGTCAAGCCGTTTCAAGGCCAAGGTTGTTTAAGTCATGAAACCAAAATCTGCATGTGGATGCTTGATTACCCTTCTATAATCAGACAAATGCGAGTTGTAAATTTAGACATGATGAAATTTTAGAACAGTCAGGACATTTCAGCTTCTAACAGCTGAATGCATTTGACCACAGTAACCCGCAATTGAAGAACGAAATTCAACCATCAGTTCTTGCATCCTCTGCTTGTTCGCTGCTATTTCAAAGGCAGCAGTGATCTTGCTCCATTTTTAGATCCTGCTGCTTTACGTTTGAGGTGTTTGATGTATGTGGTATTAATTCCTGCCACATCCCATCATAATCATCAACACTTGAAAACGTGAATAGGAGCAATAAAATAATTTTCAAATCATTTCACCACGAAGAAAATAAAACATGTTTTCTTCCCCTTTTGAAGTCTATACAGCACTGTATATCAGCCATGCTTCAGTAAAATTAAAATAAAAGTTATGTGTGTACTACATGTATGTAGTGTGATACACATGCGCCTTTCCAGAGACCCAGAGCATGACCCCAGAGCAATTATTAAATAAACAATGGTATTTGTATAATCCGATTTATTTAAGCTTGATGGGCCCTTGACAGTGGAACGACAGACGTGAATATCTTTTACAAAACAAATCTATACCCAAAGATAACGCAATAGATTTAAGATTCCTCTCACCTTGGAGTAGATATTGCAGCAATTCTATCTGTCATGATTATATATGGTCACTTTATCGAATTGTGGCAGTATATGTGTGGGCAAATATGATCGCCTCGTTCTGCATCAAGGTGATCTTGAAGAATCTTCACACTTGAGACTTGCTACTGTGAATCACTGTCGTGAAGAGGATGTGTGATGTTTCCCTTTTGGTGCAGTGCTCTTTGTGATGGGGGCTTCTCTGGAGCCCCCGGAGTTGACAGAACCAAGTCAGTTTGTTCATTTTCTTTATGTCACCACCTCTGATGAAGTCACCCCGATGGATGACAACAGAGTAAAATGCAATTTCTTGCTGCAAACACTGAAGGAATTTGGCTTCTTTCGGTCGAACTATCTTCTGTGTCCTTTATTTTAGGACAAGTTTCTGAACTCTTTGACCACCTCGACCGCTTTTCCCAAGATGAAAATAGTGTTTTGTGTATACTTGGTCCTCCTAAAATATCCAGTCACTTCTTCTGTCGTCTATAAACTCAAGATGAGGTTCCAGATCCACTCTCTACTCTCCTTGAAGAGTGACGGGCAGAAGATGAGCGGGATACAAAGAAAAACAATAGTAGAAATGCAGGTAAATAAAAAGATAAATATAAATATTGCAGAGAATTAATCATGCACAAAATAACAAAACAGGCCCTTAACTGAGTGCAGATGGAAACACACAATAAATAGATACAAACGGAAGCTTCTCAAAATTGACATCAGTTCAGAAAATGACACAGTACGGCTTAGAAACAAGTGAGAAAGCAATCAACAAACAGTTACAGCAGCTATAATTTTTATTAACAAATTAAGTTCATAAAATCAAGGAAAATCCAGTCTTAGTCTTAATGAGATGAGTTTCTTTCAGAGGGCAATTTCAAAAAGCACCCTGGACTGATGGGATCCTGCCTCCACACGGTGATCTGCCCCTCTACTCAAGGCTGGTTATATATGTGCGTGCATGTATAAAACCCAGCCCGTGTGGGACTGCACCTCTCTACACCTGAGGACTCTGCACTGTGTTAAACATTGTTGTTGGGCTCCAAAGTGGGGCCAGAGTCAGACACATGGTGGTCAAGGTCATGGTTCAGACCGCGCTGTTCATTCGGTGCTGATGCCTGCAGCTCCACCTTACAAACCTTAAACCAACTCACTGTTTTCAAAAGATGAGAAAAGATAACTCATATAAAACTTATTTTAAATACAATAAAAAAAATAAAATAAAGTGCTGCACCGTCACATCTACTTAACAAGGTTCCAAAACAAAGAGCATAAAAGAAAATGCACAAATAGCATACAAAGCCTGGAAAACAATAAATAGGAGGCTCGCCAAACTGATAAACGTATTTACAGTTTATCACTGTATGTTTTCTATTCTCTCAGGTACCCCTGTCTAAAAGTTCAGAAGTGAACATCTGAGTTTAGAGCGAAGCAATGATTGCAGTAGTTCAGGCAGAACCAAATGTTGCAGTGATGATTAGCTGATCAATGACGCACAGCCACAACAACCGAACACTAAAACACGCTGAATCTCATTTCAGTCCAATTATGAATCTTTCTGACACAACTTTTCAGCTTGATTATGTTCGTCCTCACTATGAAAGGCCGATGTAAATACACCCACAAAACACATCAATGTACATGCAGAAAAATATGTAAGTGTCTGAAGCTTTGTGAAAAACATCACTTTCTGTTGCTTGTAATGTGAAGCGGGGTTTCAGGCATTCGCCATAAGTTTTGTGGACGTGTCCATCCACCTCAGTCTCATTCCTCTCGGATTTTCCTGCAGAATCTGGGTCATAACTGCCAGTCTTCAGATCAAAGTAAAGAAATAAAAACAACTAAAAAATAAATCCAAAATTAACTGTTACTTTATGCACATTTAGATCAGGACCCATCAATGCCGGCAATCACAATCATTCTGTGCTGTTGGTTTTATTTAAACAAACAAACAAACAAACAAACAAATAAACGAATAAATGAATGAATGAATAAATAAATAAATAAATAAATAAACCTTTACAATTAATTATATTATTTTTCAAATTCTGTGCCACTCATCTGTTTGCTTTCACTCATTGAGTGTTTGTGTTTCTTTTGTTTGTCTCATAGTTTTATACTTCTGTACTCGTGTGTTTTATAAAGCGTGTGTATATTTTAGCCTATTAGTGTATTTTATGTAGGTGTTTGCTGTATTTACACCTTTACAATGAGAATGACGCCTATTCTATCCGTGTACAAAGTCTTCATCACCTTCTGACTTGAAACCTCTCTTTGTTACACTTTCTCTGATAGTGCCTCCGGTAGCAGAAGCAGCGACGCTGTCCCTCAGCAGGGACCAACCTCCACAATGTTCCACAGTAGGTGTGTTCTTTTCCTAATGGGTGATAGTTTATAAGTGATGGATTATCTGATGATGTAGTCGGAGTACATACTGGGGCTGAAAGCATCACTCCTGCTGGTTCCTGGTCAACCTGAAGCTCGTCAGATGTACTTTTCCAAAACACCAACTTTCACAATTATGTCGATATGTTTCAGCGAGCTGAAAGCATCTCAGCCATTTAACAACTGTGAAACTTCTTGATGACATCATGACCTACTGAAACACAGATTCTTAAGTCAGTTGCCATTGTATTTTTGTGTATTATTGCTTTTGAAAGTATTCATTTTTATATCTGATGGTGTACTCAAAATTGTGAACAGAATTGGAAAGAATCAGACATTCAGCTGCAAAATGTTAGATAACAAAGCAGAATTAAAGGTGTTACAGGAAGAATAATTACATAGTCAATGAACTACACAATTTTCACTCAAGAAGCATTAAATAAAAAATATATATATTCACTAACATTGTGGCAGATTGGCCGTTGATCTAAAATAGTAGATTGTGTGTATGTGTGGGTGTCTATATATATATATATATATATATATATATATATATATATATATATGATGGAGAAATAAGCATGAAGGCTGGATGAAACATGAGAAGAGAGATAAAGTGCAGATGGAGGAAGGTTTAAGGAGACGGACAGCTGAGAGGCGATGACAGATTGGACTTATGCTCAATACTGAATTACCTTTCTGTGTTATCGTGCCTTCTCTCTTTTCTGTCGCACTCCTTCCTCTCTCATCTGTCAGAGTAAGTCGCTTTTTTCCATCGTCTCTTTTTGGCTTCTTTCTCTCTGCCTTATCTCCATCTCATGGTATCGTCTATTCTCCTTTGCAGCTTGACACTTTTCCCATTAACTCTACGGAGTTTGAATTCTCAACCTGTAATTCCCTCAGTCCTCTTTTTCATCCCTATTTACCTTCCTGCTGCATCTTACTGAACTAACAAAAATGCTCCCTTTCTCTTTTTAATTTCCCCATCTCCATTTTTATCACGTTTTTCCTCTTGTCTAGTTAGCCCTTTACTTATTTCTATCTATTATTATCACTTACTGTTGTTACTCGTTGCCAGTCTGTGTGGAGTTTCAGTTGTTTGATAGCAATGAGTATAAATATTTAAAATTGGTCATCAATAAAATAAATGTTAGTTTTTATCCTTTTTCACTGTTGAGTGGGATTCCTGAGCACACATCAAAGGTTGTAGTTCAGCACTCTGGAGTCTGAATGTGTTTTGGATATAACTAAATATCTGCAGTCGCCAACAGAGATAATGGTTATGGAATTCCACTCCGAGTCACAGTTCAGCCACCTCCGTGTTTTTGAAAGATGAGGTTGAAAGCATCAAGTTCAGGGCTTTCACTAAAGGACTTTACAAAACAAAATTAAACATTTAAACAAATTTGAACAACTTCTCATGCATTTCACAGGCAAGCTGAACACACGAAAAACTGTAAGTTGGAACTGTAGAAAGGGGGGGGAGTGGTTTAAACATATAAATGGAACGGACTCTGAGGTAAATTCTCGCAGTAGACAACATGAGCAGAAACCTCTCGATCACAGTTTAATATCTAGGGAGCAGAGATGCTCCTTCGCAATAAGAGCTTCAAAATTCCACCCTCTGATGCTCACAGGAAGTGCAGTCCCTCTTCTTTTGCTTTTATCACTTTGTCTGCAGTTTCTTTTTGTCTTTTCTGGAATCCAGACCTAGATGGCAAAACAATGCCTGGCCCAAATCGGCAGTTTTCTTTCCCTTAAATTTGGCAATGACTGACAGCATTGACTTCCAGTAGGTGTTCCCCCAATTTTGGCCACTTATCCTCAAAACAAGTTCCAGTTCTTCCTTTTACTTAGGCCTTTTGACTACACCTGGCCCTCACAACACAGGCCATAACCCATATTAAAACTTTGGCCAACATTTGGCTTTAAGAACACATGCCAGTAGCCAAGTTTGTCCCAGTTCAGGAACTTGCACAGGATTTGCCAGTGCTGTAACTGAGATATAGGCAGCAGAAGTAGCCTAGATTAGACCCAGTTGTATCAGTAATCAGAGGAGCTGGAATATGTTCTCCATTTCTCTGTGTAACACATACACTAAATTCCTGATATTCCCTTTGTGCCTTCCTCAGTGGTTTAAAAGCTTCAACTTTACTGAAGTGAACTCACGTTCCCCATTGACAACCAAATGTAGAAATGACATAATCTTCCTTCTCCTTGTTCTCCATTTTATTCTGGAGTTATTTGGGCTTTGAAAGTAAATCTGTATGTGCTACATATAACTTTTCCATTGTCATGGCTACCTGTTGAGATATCTGTTAGTGTTCATGTGTTTCCTTTGTAGCCTTTTTTGTGTTTTGTTATTTTTCTACTGGTTTTCAACTGTAGTTTCTGGTCGCTTTGCCCTTACTGCTTGTTTTCTCTCCTGATTATTTTCACCTGTGCCTTGTTAATAGATGGAGCCAGCCTGTGAGTATTTAATATCCTGTCTTTCCTCCTTCTCTTGTTAGCAGAATTATCGTGCTTCATCCTTCTTTTAGCCGTGTTGCTTCCCAGTTCTGCTTACGTATATAATATACAGCAGTGTTCTTCAACCCTGGTTCTCAAGCTCTGTTATCCTGCATGTTTTAGATGTTTCCCTGTATCAACACACCTGATTCTAATTAATCATCGTTATCAGCTTGTCAAAGTATGCACAAGTCTGTTAATGACACAGTCATTTGTCATCATGGTGCGCTGAAACAGGGAAACATCCAAAACATGCAGGACAGTCGATCCTGAAGACCAGGGTTACATACCACAGTTCTAGATGTTGGTGACGTAGACTCTTTCACAAAAAGATGAAACACTTTTCATTTCAAAAACATTCTTCGCAAATATGTGTCCACATCAATGTATTCAATACGCCTGAAAATGAAATAAACACATGCCAGTCCTGTTAGTGTTGCTGTGATGCTATGAGGAAAACAAGTGAAAACAGGCGGCAAAACACTGGGCAAAAAATATGTAAATAGAGAACATGGTGGCAAATACAAGTGACATGTATGATGCAAGAGTTTTAAAAAAGCTGCGGAGCATTTTAACATTTGTCCACTCTGGCACCTGGTTTGAAAAATGATAATTTACAGACCCGCATGGATGATGCATTGGTTTTATTGAATATTTTTGCGTTTTGGCCTGAGCTTGTCTTCGTGTGAATGAGGCCAAATGCGTCTGACTCAAATGAATGGGCCATTGACAGACTTGTGATGCAGACGAGTCATTTTACTGATTCGTGAGTCACGAGTCCTTTTTCTCTATTAACTCGTCCACTGATTTGCTACTGCTAGTTGGTTAACTGCAGAGAAGAGACAGACATGTCACTACTGTGTGACTACTATTCTAACTGTGTTTTTCATACATTTATGCAGTGAATCGCTGTGGGAAGAGCATCTTTGCAGAGATGTTAGCGTGCCCAAATTGTTCCAAATATTGCCCTAAAGCAAATGTCAAACTACTAGACTAACTCTACCACTAACTCACTAAATTCAATTCAATTCAATTCAATTCAATTTTATTTATATAGCGTCTATTACAACACAAGTTGTCTCTAGGCGCTTTCCAGAGACCCAGAACATGACCCCCGAGCAATTATTACATAAACAGCGGCAGGTAAAAACTCCCCTAGTGGAAGAAAAACCTTAAGCCAAACAGTGGCAAGGAAAAACTCCCCTTTAAGAGGGAAGAAACCTTGAGCAGGACCTGGCTCATGAGGGGGGACCCTCCTGCCGAAGGCCAGCCGGGTAGAGCAAGAAATAAGAAAGAATAGAGACATAGAGACACCGTCAAAGGTACAAGATAGGATACATTAGTAACTGTCCTTGGTAGTCCAATTAGACTTCTGTGAATATGGGTGATATATGGATAGACGGTGATACAAGGGGATGAGGACTGCAGGTCGGGGTGTCAGCAAGCATCCAAAAGACATCCACACAGACAGGTGAAGGCAGACACTGGGATGGTCAGAGGTGGAACTGCAGGTCAGCAAGCAGCTCCTGAGGCTCTGGTCCGCAGGACATGCAAAGAAGAGGAAAAGAAGGGCCAGACAAGCACAAAAAACTACCAGAACAATGGACCACAATTAAGTTTATGGGATATTGTTAATAAATGAGGGTTGAGCTGAAGAAGAGACAGAGAAGGCAAAGAGAAACAGAGAAGGTGAAAGGCACCACTCAGTGGATCATGTTGGTGCCCCCCTGCAGCATAGGCCTATAACAGCATATCTACACCGAAGCTATGTTTAAGATGAGCTGCTCTAATCTGGTCCTGTAGCTGCAGCTTTGACTACTGGCCCTGACACATTAAGGTACTGAATGTACACTAACTATATGCTTTATTAAACAGAAATGTTTTAAGTTTAGTTTTAAAGGTGGAGGTGGTATCAGCCTCCTTAACCCAAACTGGAAGTTGGTTCCAGAGTGATGGTGCCTGATAACAGAAAGCCCGTCCTCCAAATCTACATTTCGATACTCTAGGAACTACGAGTAAACCTGCACCCTGAGAACGGAGAGCTCTATTAGGAACGTACGGTTCTATAAGGTCTTGCAAATATCGCGGCGCTAGGCCATTTTGGACTTTATATGCCAGTAATAAAATTTTGAATTGGATTCTAAATTTTACAGGGAGCCAATGGAGGGAAGCTAAAACTGGAGAGACGTGGTCTCTCTTGTTGATTCCTGTCAGCACTCGCGCTGCTGCATTTTGGATCAGCTGGAGGCTGTTAAGAGAATTACTTGGACATCCAGCCAACAACACGTTACAGTAATCTAGTCTAGAAGATACGAACGCATGAATTAGTTTTTCGGCATCACTCTGCGAGAGGATGCTCCTGATCTTTGCGATATTACGGAGGTGGAAAAACGCAGTTTTACAAACCTGATTAATATGCTGTTTAAATGACAAATCCTGATCGAATATAATGCCAAGGTTTCGCACAGTTTTACTGGAGGCCATCGCAAGACCATCTAATCCCTTCCTAAGCTGTTTGGGACCACAAACAACAACTTCTGTTTTATCAGAATTTAGTAGCAAAAAATTTCTGGACATCCAGTCCTTGATGTCCTTAAGACACATCTGAAGTTTGTCTAATGGTTCTGTTTCATCTGGCTTCATACACAGATACAGCTGCGTATCATCAGCATAACAATGAAAATTAATGCCGTGGTTCCGGATAATACTTCCCAAGGGCTGCATGTATAAACTGAACAGGATTGGCCCTAGCACTGAACCCTGCGGGACACCATAGCAGACCCTCGTCTGTACGGAAGAAACCTCATGAACATGAACAAACTGGAATCTATCAGACAGATATGATTTAAACCAATCTAGAGCTGTCCCTTTAATCCCAACAACATACTCTAGCCTCTGCAGTAAAATGCTGTGATCTATAGTATCAAAAGCAGCGCTGAGGTCCAGCAGAACCAGTATGGACACTAACCCATTATCTGAGGCCATAAGAAGGTCATTCGAGACTCGAACCAGTGCTGTTTCTGTGCTATGATGCATTCTGAACCCTGACTGAAAAATTTCAAATAGATCATTTCTATACAAATGCTCACACAGCTGGCTTGCAACTACCCTTTCCAGAATTTTAGAGATAAATGGAAGGTTGGAAATTGGTCTATAGTTAGCTAAAATGTCTGGGTCAAGAGAGGGTTTTTTAAGTAATGGTTTGATTACTGCGACTTTAAAAGACTGTGGTACATATCCTAAGACTAGGGACAAGTTGATCTGTTTCAGTATTGTCGGTCCAATCAGAGAGAAAACATTTTTGAGTAGTCGAGTAGGGATTGGGTCTAACAGACATGTGGATGATTTAGATCCATTGACGACTGAGGTCAGCTCAGAGAGGTCAACAGGAACAAAACAGTCTAGAGTCAGGTCGGAGCATAAGGGAGTCGCCGAGGTTGAAGAAATTCCCACAGCCACTGCCGGGAGGGCCTGGCCGATTTCCTCTCTAATTCTGACAATTTTATTGCTAAAGAAGCTCATAAAGTCTTCACTACTGAGAGCTGCAGGGATGCACGGCTCAACAGAGTTGTGGCTCTTTGTCAGCCTGGCTACAGTGCTGAACAGAAAACGTGGGTTATTTTTATTATCCTCTATTAACACTGAATAATAGGCTGTTCTAGCTTTGCGAAGCGCTTTTTTATACACTATTAGACTATCTTTCCATGCATAATAAATATCTACAGACCTACTAGAGTACCACTTTCTTTCCATTTTACGCACTTTCTGTTTTAACATACGAATATGTGAGTTAAACCAGGGAGTTAAGCTCCTACGGTTAGAGAACCTCTTTCTCAAAGGAGCAACTACATCTAAAGCTGTATGCAACACATCTGCAGTGCTACCAACAAGGAAATCAACGTCTGCAGAGGTAGAACCGAGGTCACAGCCCTCAACTGCTTCACTATGTTCCTCTGTAAGAAGATGAAGAGCAACAGCCTCCCTAAATTTAGTGATAGCTTTATCGGATAGACACCTGCTAAAGTAATTCCTCCTATTATGCGTAACGTTGACAATGTTGAATTCAAACGTTATTAAATAGTGGTCGGATAGGAGGGAGTTAACATGTGACACTAACAGATTATCAAGTTCTACACCGTAGACGAGGACCAGATCAAGAGTATGATTAAGACAATGCGTTGGTTCGTTAACTTTTTGTAAAATCCCCATCGATTCTAGAAGAGAATCAAAAGCCAACTTAAGATTGTCGTTGTCAACATCCATATGAATGTTAAAGTCGCCCACTATGATGACTTTATCTGTACTGATCAATAAACTAGATAAGAAATCTGAGAACTCAGACAGAAACTCCAGATAAGCTCCAGCAGGAGGCCGGTAAACTACCACCAACAAGACTGGCTTCTCTGATTTCCAGCTCGGCAGTTTTAAACTGAGCGTGAGGCTTTCAAACGTATTATAATCGCATTTAGGTTTGGATTTTATTGTAAGACTGGAGTCGTAGATCGCCGCTACTCCTCCACCTCGACCTGTGATTCGAGGAATATGATAATTAACGTAACTGGACGGCGTCGATTCATTTAAACTAACAAACTCTTCCTCTTGGAGCCACGTTTCTGTTAGGCAGAAAATGTCACTCCGGGTCTCAGTAATTAGATCGTTTACTAATAGAGACTTGGAGCTTAAAGATCGTATATTTAGTAATCCGCATCTAATTGTTTGGTCCTTAGTTCGCACTAAATGCGTATTTGTTTTTATTTTTACGAGGTTATTTTGGTTAACGCCTCTATTACGTCGCGCTTGGTGAAGATTTGGAGGACGGGGAATCGATACTTGTTGTAAATGAGTATTTGCATTATTTACATTTTACAGAGAACCTCAACGTTTTGGAATTGGTTTATAAGAAAAAAAAGTATTTATTTTACTTTTTTTTGTATTCAAAATCTGCTAAATATACAAGTTATATAAATTTGTGAAGTTTATTATTATTACTTCATATTATGTATAATAATAATAATGTAGCCTGCATGTCTAATCTTTACAAATAAACATGTATCATCCATCCTGAAAATGTTTTGCCATGTTATCAAAATGCACAAGGCTCTCCATACAGCTCCTCACAGAATTACAAAAAAAACCCCAAAACCTGCAAACACCACACTAACAAGTACAGACACTTTAATGACTGCATAAGACAAAAAAATAAATAATAAAAAACAACCCACTCAGATGCAGAGCAAGTAGTTTTGTGACTGACTAGACAAGCCGACTGAAAGGAAGGAAGAGAGAACCGACAGCTGTGGATTTCCGAGAAAGAGGGAGACGAGGGTAATGCAACGAGGCAGAGAGCTCTAATGCAAAACTTAGAATCTTTAGGAATGCAGAGGCGGACAAAGCTGCAAACTGGTGGAAGAGATGGCACTGAGTGGAAGAAAGACCGGGGTTGAAAAAATGCTCGATAAAAAATATGCTGATGATTAACTTTTGATTAATGTTGAAGACTGCACTCAGAGACAAACGCATGAGAGGAAACATGCACTGGGAAATTTATGGTAACAAATAACATACTCCTGCAACATGTCACGGTATTAATTTACAGTATTTTGGCTGTTAATCTGACATTTGTATTTACAAAGCCATTTCAGAGGAGCTGGCATAGAAATATGTCTGTAAGATCATACCTGCAGTTATCTTAATTCAAATTGTTGACAACTGGAAAATGTAAAAGTGGTGTGTTACTGACACCAAATGGTGGTGTTGGTGTGTTATGTTGGCGTATCCTACCAGGGCATACTGAAGTTACCAAAGGTGGTAAGCCACATGGCAAAGGGTTAAAAATGGTGTTTTGTATTCTTTGGTTTCAGCTCTTCTTCTAAGAAAGTAACTGTGTGAACATTTTCAGAAGGAAAGCCATTACGAGAGCATTATTATAAAGGTTATGACCAGCTGAGTTTGCAATTGTTTTATCAATAAGTCCTGCCGCCCCTAAGTTACTGTTGCTAACTTAAACAATTTATCAGCATTGTTTAATGTTTTACA
This sequence comes from Xenentodon cancila, assembly GCA_014839995.1. Classification (NCBI taxonomy): domain Eukaryota; kingdom Metazoa; phylum Chordata; class Actinopteri; order Beloniformes; family Belonidae; genus Xenentodon; species Xenentodon cancila. The sequence continues at coordinate 4,048,063 of CM026208.1, forward strand.
ACGTCTGCTGCCTGTGTGAAAACCTTGTCTCAAGATAGTTTAGATAAATGTTTATTTTTGGACACCAAAGAACCAACTCTCAAAACAGAATCAGTTGGTAATGAGGAGAAATTTGATGTGAGGGTTTGCAGATCACAGTTTACGGGAGAGAAGCCTGATCTTACAGTCGTCATAGTGACAGATGACAACATCCAGGACCAACACTGCTCATGTACTGCAGGTTAAGATCAAGTTAATTTACCTCGAGTTTAATTTGGAAGGGCATAACTTGGCTCTTTTAACTTTTATATCTTGCATGACAAGTTATAAAACTAGGCAACAACTTTTTATCCTTCTGTCAGAGACACACACACACACACACACACACACACACACACACACACACACACACATATATATATATATATATGCACCTCTAAAATACAATTTTCAGAATATAATCCAATCCTTTCAGTTTTTTCTGGCTAATTGTTATGCACCTTTCTTAAGCATTTCTATATTTCATTTTTTAAGTGTTTTTGTTTTTCTTTTATTCATGGAAAAGTAGTAGAAGGAATATTACTTGTGCATTTAATTTGTCATCTGCTTTCTGTCTCCCCTCCTGCCTCCTTTGTACTTCTCTTGAGGTATTGCCTTTACTGTAATTCATCTCCCTAAATTCCTCATAGTCATTTAACAGATGCTCATGCTCTGCTGAGATGAAAATTTCCACCCTCTTCTATCATTTCCCCAGTTGCTGATCACAGTTTTCAGCGTAGATATGGATAATCCTGTCACTGGCAGTGGGTGCATGCAGTCTCTTCGGATGACCGAATACACTTATGCGTATCAAACTCTCCAGAAAGTTTGAGCCAAACAAACCGGACTGTGGTGACCAGGTTCCCTCACTTTACACTAGTTTTGAAACTAAAATACACCTTTCTGAAATCTCAGTGCAAATGTCTCTGTGAATGCAGCCATCGCAGATGTCTAGATAACGTTACCAAGGACCCAATCAAAGAGCCAGGCTTTTAAAGTTGTTGATAACTGTATAGATGGTCTTTTTCATCTTTGAGGAGCACATGGCGTCAACCTCTTCCTACTGTGTGATGAGGATATCCAGGCATCATCAAGCTCAGTGCAGACTGGCGTATCTGGTCAGTTCAACAAGTCTTTTCCTTTGCAGTATAAAGTTTCAAGTGGTATTTTTGAATAAATGTTTATTTGTATTGTAGTGCTTGGCAAAGATTCCAATGAGGACCTATTGATAAATATTGATCTCTGGTGTACCCTTACTTTAAATAATATTCCCTGTAACGTTTTTTTTTTATTTGAACACGTTGAAGGTCTGAAAATAGAGATGGACATATATTAACAATGTCAACAGTGGCCTATGTCATCCCAGCTTTTTCTGATTTGGGGTTTTGTTAAATAAATCAAATATTCTGCAATCCTTAAAAAAGAAAGAAATATGGTTTCCACAGTTCACATTGTCATAATTTGCCATTTATATAACATTAATATGTGTCCTTATTAAATTTAATGAAATATGAATGAAGCATATTTGTAATTTTTACCAAACTTAATTTTCCTGGTTGCATTGTCTCTTTTTAAATCTTAGTGTTAGTTGCATACATTTATACACACCGGCCACTTTATTAGGGATGCCTGGTACACCCAGCAAAGTGGTGAGCTGGTCAGTGTGGAGGTAGAAGTCTGTTTACTACTAAATCATCTAAACTCACTGAATTGTAAATCAGAATGGCCTGTTGCAATTTAAAATGTGTTTTATTAGCTTAGAATACTTAAAGTATCAGGCTGTCATCATTCTTTTTTTTTTTTTTATACTACAACTGTGCTTCAGCTTCTGGCAATTTGTGTGGTAATTTTTTTTTTTTTTATGACTGCAGCAAGTTAACATTAAGGCTTTAAGTAAGTAAAAAAAGGAAAATGGATGTTCACACTATCATTATGATCACTCCACCCAACTGGAAACTCTGATCTCCATTCTGTATTTATTGAAAAAGGTCTCTGATGACTTGTTATAACGATCATCAGTGCAACTGTTTTGATTTTTCTTTTTCTTTTCACTGATCAAAGTTTTATCCACTTTTGTCAGTTAATCATGCTTATTTCTCTTGCAGCTCAGTGTTTTCTGACTCTGGATTCATTAAAATTATCATGAGTTTAATTCAATCACTTTGGATTTCATATGCTTCATATGATTGTTAGAGAGGCATATCACATAATTTCCCTCCATAATTACCACCTTTGGTTCTTCCCATTAAGTCGTTAAGCTCCATTTCCTCAGATGATTACATATTAGATACAGATAGATTTGTAAGTTATAGTTTTCTGTGGGTATTTGAAAATTATTTTGTCCTTGCATAGGTTTTCCATTCTTCTCACCGTCTACATCTCCAATATATGAGCACAATCTAAGAGTTGGAATGGTCTGATACCTTAACTGCAATGTGGGATTAGAACTTTTAAAGTACTAAAATGTAAAATGAGTGTTGCATGAAGGTTTAATTGGTTCTTATCTGCTGTTAGCTGGCTTTTATATTAATCACCGTCATACTTCCCTGTGTTTGTTTTCCTGTGTTGTTCTTCTGCCCCTGAAATACAATCTCAGTTATCAACATAAAGTGCTACAAGAACAGCTTTAGTGTAGCTGACATGATGAAAACCATTCTTCCTTGGGATATTTCCTTATTTAGACTGATGATGATGATCATGGAGCAGGGAGCTCATGTCAGTCCAAATCTCTTATTGATTGGTTAAATTGGTTCGAGGGCTCTCTTTGAAGGCCACAGCATACAAGTCCCTTCGTGTTCCTACTCATCAAACTGTTCTGCGACGCCTTGTCCCCTCCACATGGCTGCACAGCCAACATAGAAATTACATCAGGAAAAATATCTTTTAATCCTAAAAACATTTGCAGTAATTCTTCCTCTCTAACGAGACAACTGGACAAAAACCATAACATGAAAACGTGGAAGTACTTGTTCCTGAACAGAAAATATCACAAAGCAAAACTATATAAATTTTTTTTAATATGACATGAAGACCAACTTATCCTTTTTTAGTTAATGAGGCATATAAGTGCACATGCTGCTGAAGTGCACATTACACCTTTGTCATTTTTGTTCACCAGGTGTACCTAAAAAAGTGGCCAATGAGTGTATTCTTTAAAGTTGACTTGACGTAAAATTAACAATTTGTTACAAAATAAAATTGTACCACTTTTTGCTGATAATATAAGGATAAAGTGATGGTATATGTGAAAAAAATTACATAATACCAAACAAAGCTTGTGTCACAGATTCATATTTGTAAATTAGATTTTGTTCTCGTCATTTTTTCAGAATGTCCTGTTAGTTGTGTTTGTGAGTTGTAGGTGTGTTATACCTGTTTATCTCTTTACTTCCTTCATTTCAGATACCAGATAAAACCGATGCACAGTCACAATCATGTCCACATCATATGCATGACAGCAGTATTGGTATGTTTTCATAGTTCCCCTTCTGCAGCTCTCCTTTGACTTCTATCTTTTGTCTTTGTAGTTGCAATCAGAAGTACGTTGATACTAGTTTTTCTAAGAATATATCCAAAGCTACAACCTTTAATTTTTAATCAAAAGATTGACTAAAATAGGATGTACGCATCTCATGTGGGCCTTTGTCAGCGTATTAGTCATAAATTAATTTTGACCTCTTCTCCTTTGTTACAGCAGATTTTGCATAATAGGCCACCTGGTGTTTGAAAAGAAAAAGATCTACTGGATGGCCATCACATGTGGTTTGACCTCAGAAAAACTTTGCGTCATGTTTATTTATTGTGTGCCTTGTTTTATTTATGTTCTGATGGGGGAAAGGGAGTACTGGCAACAGCATAACGGGGGATGGATTTATATACAGATGGACTTTTTTAAAATTTCCTTGATCAAGCAGGTTATATTGAAGTTTTAAAGGATCATATTACATTTTACAAGTTTCATTTCTGCAGTAACGTTAGTGTCCTCGTTTCTCTCCCATTGTAGCTGAAGGGTTTTTACAAGCGTCCAGTGTTGGAGACATGAGTGATACTGGCAGTACATCAACACATTTTCTTGTTGAACTGTCAGGAGTGGTGTGGCAGGTAGAGCAGGACTGAAATGAGAGCCAAGAGGCCGAGTTTTCAACTTCTCTGAAACCAAATGTGCATTGGACCTGGGCCCGGTAAATATCACTGGACCTGATGAATCTTCTGACAGGAATGGAAGACCTCAGTGTTTCCACACTGTGTCATCATCTTGTCTAATAAATAATTCAATATAAATATGTATTTTCTTGCTGGTCTTTTATTTAGAGGCAAAATCTTGTTTATACTTAAATGAGGATAAATTTGAGCAAAATACATGTCTCCTGGTGTTAAAGAAATGTACTTATGTTCTTGTTTATTAAAAATAAAAGTACCTTTATCAGATTTATCTGTAAAAAAGTCCTCTTTGACGTCTGTTTCTCTGGTTGCTAGTCCGTTGTCACTCTGTCACATATCCTGCTTTGCAACCCTGTCATGCTTCCCTATCTCATCTTCTCATCTTTGTCTCTTGGAGCATCGTTTTACCACTCCTGAATCCTTGTCTCCTCTCCCAACACGACACTTTAGAGGAAGTAAATCTGAGCTCAATTTACAAGGATGAAACTGCTTCAACACAAAACAGGAAGTCTCACAAAACATGGACCATGAAAGTCTAAGGAAAGGTTAACAACAAAACAATAAGCAAAGCACAAATCAATAGAAAGCCAAAAGCCACAGTCAACACACAGTCATGATAGTAAAGCTTGATTCGAGCTTCTGCATCACTACGGAAACGTGAGCTTTTATTTCCTTCAAGTAGCTCAGACATGGTGACTGAAACTGAGCAGGTCTCACGTGAAGTTGAGCTTTGAACAATACTTATTGTTACAACAATCAAGGTATCTGGTTTGAAAATGGCAGAAGTAACAACTGAAAAATATGTTAGAAGAAGTTTAGTGTTAAAGGGACTGATCATAGCTGTTAGTGAAATATTCTGTAGTTAAATCTAACACAGCTCTTTTACTACAAACTAATGAGTGCAAACTTTCATTAGGCAGCAAAACATGTTCAATACTTGCTTATTTTTTCTCTTATTTACTCAGGTTACTTGTACTTATTTTTTTCTCACCGATATACTGCCTCTTTTGACAGTACATCGGTACTTGACATGTACAGACTTAGCAGTAAATGAAAGAACGTACCTGCACAAACTCCGTCTCTACAAAAGTGTATTAAAAAATAACAAAGTTAAAATGATCTTGGTCCATGTAACAACTCTAGCCACAATATTACTGCCTTCTGGATAAATATTAACAGCCATAATGCTGCAAAAACATTCAACTCTAAATCAAAACTGCTTCAAGTCATGTAATTTTGGTCCCTATTGAAAATTTGCACTCGTTACCCTCCAGAAATAAACATAGCGTTTACTTGATCCCAGTGTAGTTACATTTTTGGGGAGTATTTAAGGGTACTATGTGGCTGATTTGATAATGAAAACTATGTATTAACTGCTCATCAGAATCAATAATAATATTGGCAAATAATATTTTGTAAGTTTATCTAATGTGTGATTTTTAAACAGTCAATGTTTTAATTTACATGAATTGTACATAGTTGCACCTGCGCTTCAGTCTCCTTTGTCTCTGTTTCAACTGTCTAGATCTGCTACTTCATTTTGTCTTTTGTTTTGAATATTTAGGGTTAGGTTAAGTTGAGTTGAGCTCAGACGGAGGTCGTACTATCAATAACAAAAGTTCAGCTGTATTTGTTAGTTCGTTTATTGGGGTCATTCACTACCGTGTAGGAGATGAATTCAAAGTTTTCTCATGAGAGACATCTTTTGCTTGTTTTATCTGTCTTTTCCATCATTCTAATCAATTCTGACAGAAATCTCATAACTTGCTTCGGTGAGGACATGTAGCTCTTCATTGCACACCTAAAGGGACAAGGGGACACAAATTCAAATTCTCCAAACTATATTGATCACTCAAGCAGTAATAAAACACTGTTGAAACTATGATGGAACATGACTGTGATTTGAATGTCACTGATTTGAAAAGTACTTTGCGTGCCTCCTTTCTTCTATTTTTTTGTGTTTTCTTTTTTTTTTTTTAATGTAGTCATTACTACATACAAAGCAACTTTGCTTTGAGGAGCAAAGATCTGAACTGGTCTGAAGACAACATCTGGCATAAAGGAGCAACATGAAGGTCCCAAAAACTGAAGTTCCTCCATCTGACCACTAGCGACTGGCTCAAAACTGAATCAGTTTTTATAAATACTGATCAAAATGACTTAAGTTTGAGTTTCTAAATGTATCTCTAATGGAATATGATAACTTTTCACACAAAAATAAAATATATCACATATATACTTTGCAAATAAGGCAACTTGAAACCTGGAAGTATCACTTTAATGTGAGATTTTGTCCACATGTTAATTAACACATCTGTTCTGTTCCTGAGATGTTGTCAGGTTAGAACTGGGCAGATTTAAACTTGAACACTAACGGATATATTATTCATGCAGTCATAAAACAGGTTATACAGTGTATTGTTATAAGTCAGCAGAGTAAAGCATCTGCACCAGCTGTTTCTGATCATATGGACTCATATTTTTACTGTGGTCGTCTTGCAGATCTCACTCAGTTTTTAAAGGATTCAACACCATTTCCACTTTTTGAATGGGCGTTCCCTGGGTGACACATGTCTCATTATGATTTTCAAGTTCAACAGAATTTGACAGGATGTGAAAAAGCTCAACGTGAAAACACCCAAAATGTCTTGAGCAGAGTGAAAACAGTAAGTGGTTTAAAGAATTTTAATTGTGGTGATGCTGGGTATAAATCATGAAAAGTCACATTTCACATCATTATTGAGAACAGTATGTCTGTTTTATCATCATTATATTTGGATAAGCTCTCCCAGACAGGTCTGAATCATGGTTGTAGGAGTATAAAAAAGACATTTTAATTTTGACATGGACTTCAGACACTCCCACAACCTTCTCATTATTGAGAATCTCTTCAAATCATATTCTTCTCTGACCTTATGGAAAAATGAAGACAAAAACAGAAAGCTCAGAACAGTTTTTTTTCAGTCTCCCTCTGTACTTGTGGCTTATCTAACCTTCAGCCAGACTGGGATCATACAAAAGCAGTCTGATGGCAGCTCAGTCATCCAACTGATCTCAAACACACTAAAAAAATTAAAAAATGCATATGGCAAATTAGATCTAACAAAGCACAAAACATGAGGTGTTCATGTGAAATGGAGAGAGAGAATGCGTCTTACAAATATATCTGTTATTTAAAGATGATTCGTTGGCGAGCATCACTTGTAAATAACGACCATGTGCTCTCAGCTGACCACGACTGCTCACATATTTGCTCCCAGTCTGTGAGCTTGGCTTAAATCAGTCAGTACATGTCTAACATGCTCTAGCGTGGCCCCTCAACCAGCACATCGTCCCTTATCTTCATCCGAATGCGTGAAAGTAGCACACGTGCTAGCTCTAGTGGGACAAAGTGGTTTTACGAGACTTACCAGACCATCTCCACTTGTCGGCACAGTATTTTAAATGGCTGTTTAATAAACACAGGGATTCTTTTGTCTCTCTTTTGTGGGACAAAATTCCTCCCTGAAAATAGCAGTAAGTGGTCTCCTCAGTTCCCGGGTGTAGGTGGACTGCTACTAAAGGTTGAGACGGGTGATGTTCATCCCTGTGTGGCATCTGCTCTTCCTTTAAGACATGTTGCTGCCATCAACTTTCCTCAGTTTTACACTTTTATTGGCTTAAACTATCGTGAATAAAATACGAGTTATACGAGAGTTATGATATTTTTAAAAATAGTTGGGAGCAAATGATTTTGAGATTCTTCTTTGACAGATTCTTAAGACACCAATTAAAATGAATATACTGCAAATATCATTGCAATTAGAATAAAATCTTAAGCCAGTCCTCTGCACATTTATTTTCGATCATCACAGCAAAGCCATATCTTAAACATATTGTCATAAAACTGCCCCAACTTCAAAGTGCATCTGAAAGTTATAAAATAAGCCCAAAGCTTTAAACTTAAATTGATCCCAGTGGCTCTTAACAGGGATAAGTGGGTATAGATAATGCACGGATGGAACCAGGAGCTCCTCGGTTATGGAATTCCTGCATATTGAACATCGACACAAAGAGTTAAATCGTCATGCCTATAATGTTTGCATCTATGACAGCGTGTCCAAATTTTGATTAAAAACAATTTTCCTTTTTTCTTTTCAATCATGCGGACTCTAGTGCTCATACCCCTCAGTGCACAAGTCAACTGTCCATCCCTCACAGAGGATTCACTTCAGCGTCCGTCCCCAGGGCCAGAAGAGGCAAACTGCACACAAACTCTCTGACTGACTCATGTCAGCTCTGTTTTCCCTTGAACTCAAAATCTTTCTTTAAGCCTCGAGCCTCTGTTGTTTTTCTTTTTCCTCTTTTTTGTTTTTTTTTTCATTGTTTGACTTGAGTCTGTGAGGATGGTAGTTTTTGTCATTTTCCTCACTTTGGCACGACCACTGCTTTGACCAACCTTTGAGAAGGGCCTGCTCATAAAAGAAGTGAATGGTGGAACCGGAAAAAGCTGCTTTACTGAACAGGTTGCAGCACAGCAGGAGGGAGAAAATATCACCACTCAGACAGATCCTTAAACAAAAAATACTAACGCAGATTCAGACTCATTTGTAGTAATTGGGATCATGCAGGACCTCTAGGCTCTTCTTCATTGTCAACCCAGCTGTCTTCTCCTATCACTTGTTTTCATCTTGATTCTGTATTGATATCGGCTGGAAAGGATGGGTCCAACTGCACATATAAAGTATGTCCTGCTTTCCCACCGCTATCCCACCTCTGAACCAGGGGAGGCTAAGAGGAACCACCTGTACGCTGCGGTTTCCTCCCCATGGGTCGCCATGTCTTCCCTCAGCAGCTGCAGAACTTGCCAGCGGCTGTTTTCTCACATGAAACTCTAGTTCACTAAGCTTTGATGACATGATTTTTTTGTAGTGTGATTTTTGTTTATTAACCACTTTTTTACTTGCTTAACTGAAAGGTCAGCTGCATCACCTTATGGTACCAACTGAGAAACTGCTAACATTGCCCCAATTTAACATCAACAGATCACAGCTGCAGCTCAAGCACCAAACATCTAACTTCCAGGTCCAGGCTCATGTGGAACTAAGATTCATTGCAGGAACCCAGCATCGCCTGAATGCAAAGTCAACATGTTAAACAGCATATTCGTCTGTAAACGTCTGCTGGTTCTGCAGATGTTTTGGCGGGGATCCGCTGAAGTAGCTGGTAACTATGATGGACATTTTCAGTCCCTCTGTGAGGTCATCATGAGTCCACTCAGGTCAGACCAGTATTGCCTGTGCAGTTTGGGTTGGGCTGTCTGACATAGCTGCAAAGATGCTTTGAGAAGTGCATGTTTCTTTGTCTAAAGAGCACCGAGCTCCGTTCTGTAAAGCTGTTGTACTGTTGACTCTGTGTCACTCCTGCTTTGAAACTTGAGATGTATGTTTTGACCCTTTTAAATGCAAAAGATAATTAAATAATTTGTGAATTCGAGCCATATTGTCTTACTATATCAGAGTGCTATTATGTTATGTTAGTCTTACTCAGATATTGCAGTCACCTTGTCTGGTTAAAATGTGCTTATATATAGGTATTAGGTACTATTTTCCACAACAGTTTTTGCGACCACTAAGGGACTGTCTGTGCATTTTTCCCGGTTGCAGAGTGGACATCCCTGGGAGACTACCTGCCAGCCTTAGCCCGGAGAGAATTTGATGTCAGCTTTGGGCCAGGAGTTTGGCTGTGTTTGATGTTTGGTGTCCAGTCATGGAGCTCTGGGATGTTTGGTTGCTTGTGAGTTTGAGCATTTAGAGCCTTATTTGCTGAATGTTTTCTGATCTTTTTCTTACAGCATTTTGGCCCCTGCTTGGTGCTACAACCCAGTTGGACTGAGCACGGGGGGATTGATCAGTGTAGGCTGATCCTTGGTAGATTCACATGCATAAAACTGACACGATCAGTCACCCATCAGTTATAGAACTGGTGGAAGGGCGGCCCAAGGTGAGGGACTGGGCTTTTTTGAGTTTGTGACTGAAATGAACCTGGGCTGACAATGACGGCTGTCTTCTATTAATCAGTAGCGCATTGTTGTGTGGGCAAAGTGACTGGAAGTAAGAGACAAACGCATGTTACAGGTTGTGTGACACCTCTGGATGCTTTTTTTGATAAACATATGTGTGATAAGTACAGAGATTCCTGGGAGAATTGTGTGCATGTGTAGAGAAGACTATAATTTCTTTCCTAATAGTGAATGTGAAAATTCAGAATGACATGGAGGAAAAAAATTGCACACGCATAAAATTAGTGTAATGACCCGTAACCCCATGACAACAGCTTTATGGGCTGAAATGGAACAACATCTGGACAGTTGGGCCAGCGATACCCAGCTGTTTGTCTGGGCGATGTAATGTCGAGGATCATTTTTGCTCTGGCTGGGAGCTTGTCTGCGACGCCTGCACTAGAGTTGCCTCCACCGCTGAAAACGGATGATGTGCCCATTTCTGTTAGAAGTGACCCGGTGTGAGGAGCTGCTTCTGGCTCTGGACGGAATTTCAAGCTCATTTTCTTGACTCAGATGCTCGTTAAAAAATGAATAACAATAATAGTTTATAGTTATTTAATTTGCTGAAAAAATAACGGTTCCTCCCAACATTGGACAGTGTGGAGGGAAAGTTGTGCATGTGACACATGATGAAAATGAAAAACCAAAAAAAACATATGGAAAAATTACAAAAAAAAAGTATTCTGGGGTATGTGCAAATATATTTAATTTTTTATTATTATATATTTAATGAAAAAAATTAACAATGTGAACACAAATACAAACAAAAAACATTAACTTAGTATTAGATTAAAGCATGACTATTAAATATATTTTTTTAGCAGGGTGATAGAAGAAAGCACGAGAAACCTATTTAAACTTTTTATTTTGGCTTCAGTTAGACAACAGCGTATTATAAAAAAAAAAAAAGAGTTTGAATTCATCTCAGATTAGACAGAAAGACGAAACCGATAACAGGAAATGAGGAGGAAGTGAAAAACATACGATGGTTAAAGATACAACTTATGATTTAGTGGACAAATCTCATATGATGTTTGTGTAGGTAGAACGGAAAACAGGCCACGATGGGGGATGGGGTGAGGTAGAGGAACTTATCAGAAAAGGATTCATCTTGGTAGATAAACAGAATTTTAAATGCCAATGTGGGAAAACTTGACAGTTAAATTTCCATTTAATTCTTGGCAGTCCATTTGAGTCGTAGATATCTGAAACAGTACGGGGAATCAAAACTCTAAGCTGCAAAACAACATCCTATCTGAGGTTTAGATTACATTCAAAAAGAGTCTCTTGACATTTATGTGGTTTGATAACAGTGCAAATACGTGTTTTTTCTTGTAGTAATGTAATATGGTTATTTTGCTTCACTGCATAAAAATTTAAATGATGCTTTGGAAAAAGTGGACACCAATATAACCTTAAAAAAGCTATATTAAACAGTTATTGTTGGATGAAAGTTTTTCAGTGAGATGAAAGAAAGTCGCCATAACACACTAACAGTGGATGTTATTAGACTTGGTACATATAAACTATAATGTTTGTGTTATCAATCCTTGTGTCTTTTTGTTGTAGTCTTGTGTTCTTTAAATTAATATTTTCACATAATGTTATCATCTTTTTCAGTGCTTTTAGTCTCATTTTATTTAATCCGTTTTTTATTTCTGTTGTTTTAAAAGGTGCTAATACTGTATTATAATTATTACTTTGCATCATAGCACCTAGAGAGCAAGCATGAACCAGGCCCTTAGTGGCCCACAGTCCCGTCCTCTTTCTTCAGTGGCTACTCGTCTACTCAGAGTCATTCAGCTGAGATGACATATTTAACCTTGTTAATTCTTCACTTTCAAGCTGCTGCAGTATCACTGAAACTAAACATCTGAATCCCATGGACAGCTTTTAGAGCAGCCAAAGTAAAGCATACTAACAGGCCAGAGTATGTTACTGTTATGTCTGGCCAGGTTGTTTATACTGTTTTTGTATAACATTTATTTATATATAACATTTATTTTTCTTATTTCAAGTGGAAACAGTTCAAAGACCGTTTTCAATCTTTCTTGGACTGGACGCATGTGATAGGTGATAAGTGTTACGTAGTACGACAGCCTGGATAGGAACCCAGTTACTTTGGGTGATTTGTGTCAATTGCAGACATGAGAACTAGTTGGAAAGTAATCAAATACACCTTCAGCTAAAACTGAAATTGCAATGCTCTAAATGCTCTAATTGCAATGCTGTAAAATTAAAAACTTTACTGTTTATTTGGAGCCGTTCTTGATGTAGATTTACTCGTGTACATTTGATCTTTGACCATGTTTAGGTTTTGGTTAGTGTCAGGTTTTTTGTTAACTTGTTCAGCTTTAACTCACAGAGGCATGTTTTGGTATTAACCAAAAACATCTCCATCATTGGCACTGAGTCTTTTTCTAACAAGATCAGAAAATGTAACAGATTTTTCTGCTTGATTAGAGAAGGCAGAAAAAAGAGAACTGACTCATGGGTTTAACCATTTGTAACCATCGCGGTGGTAAAACAGCAGCCTGCTCAGTGGTTTATCCTCACACTTGGAAAGTAACAGACCAAGACAATAATTTACAGTTCACAGATTTGAATGTAACCAAAAGGGATTTCGCTCACCGCTTTAATCGTATGGATTGAATTGTTGTTCACCAGCGAGGTAAAAACATTTATGTCTTTTAGTGATTCTGGCCAACAAATCCTTAGGTGTGCCTTCTGTTAAAATAGAAAACAAAATGTAGAAACCATCGCTAGCTGTACATCATCCATTTGACATCATTAAGAACCCATCGTTGTTGTTTTGTAATTATTCTTATACTAATTTCAGGTGAAATGAGCCGGGGATTGTTTGATAGCCACAGCCACTTGAAAAATGTGAAGTCACGAGTTCTTGACGTACCTTGAAATGTTTGCTTGTGTAAATACAACTATGCATGGTGTGAATATAAAAAAATATATATTTAAGGATGAATAAAGGCTTTAAAAGGGGGGAAAATTGAGAAATGAGTGCAAATGTTTTTTTTGTTTGAAAAGGTTTCCAAGAATGACTAGAAGCTCTGCAGATTCTGGTCCGTTTCATCTCTCCTCTTAATATATAATTCTGAACACTGATCACTGCTGACATGTTGTATTAAATAAAGTTGTATTATATTAAAGCAACTGTTAACGCCGTCATTCAGTTCAGTATTTGTTGTCCCAGAAATTTCATTTTAATGTAAACTTCAAAGATGACTTGTGCAATTTGTGATCTAGTTTGATCTGAAATTACAGCACTGTGTAGTTTGTTTTGAGAAAACATATGATGGGCATCTTTCTTTTTTAGTTTTTATTGTTTATGTGCACAAGAAAGTCAATGAAATTAAAAAGATGCATCTCATTAAACGTTCAGAATCTTTGAAGTGAGATTAGACATTCTCCTTCAAGTATGTCTCTTCTCGCTTTAAACTTACAACTGATATTTAAACAAAATGCTGCACTCAGGATGGTTCGTCCACATGACAGCTATTTTTACAGTGCCTTGCTGCATCTTGTCATGTGGAGATAAAGGCTTCCAGCAGGCCCGAGGATGTATTTAAAATGACTTCACACAATTACTCACTGCATCATATGAGAACTTGTTAAATATGATTCAGTGTTTATAAAGATGCACAGAGATAATAGAAAGTAAGCGTTTGGGGGCCGCCAACAAGGTGAATGTAGCATGTTTGTTTATGACATATTAAACTGTAAGATGACGAGACTCATTTTGTGTGCTCCTATATTTATATATATATATATATATATATATATATATATATATATATATATATATATATATATATATATATATATTATATTATTATATATTACATATATCTTTTGCCTCTAAAAAAACCTGCTGTATTTAGAGTTGTTTCATGTGAAGTGCTTTTAGCTTTCACAGCTGAGTAGTTTCATCCATTAAAGAAATGACCCAATGAGTTTGACGTATGTTTCCATGTCTGATGTGACTGCCAGTTCAAAAACCTCTAGTCTGCCTTTTTCCAAACAGCCTTTCACAAGAGCGACTGCTCAGCAAGCATACCAACCTACTCCACTTGTTTATCCCTTTCATTTCCAGTGCAGATTTTCAGTCATCCTGTCGTCCTCAAACACTTTTTTGATTCTTGAAGACTTTTCACATCGCTTTGAAAAGCATCTTTAATTATAAGTGTGGTGGAGAGTTTCATGGTTACAACATTCAGGTCATATGGAAGTGCCTCTCTTGTCTCTACTATGGATTGAGATGTTATGCCCACTGATTTTTAATTTGATCAGTGTGATTTTTTTTTTTTTTTGCCTGTTTAACATAAATGGTTATTTCAGCTCTCTCAAACCATCTGCTGCCTCTGTTCTCATTACTGTCCCTCCTCCTTGAGATGCAGCTGGACCCTGGAGTCCTGACCTGAGGGGCTGGTCTCTTGTGTGGCGTCATGCTTTTGTGGAGTCGTTGCTTAGTTTCACCCACAAAGTGGTCTGTGCAACTCCTTGGTTCGCTAGGCCTTACATACAAGACAGCTCAATTCTTGTCTGGGTGCTTTGTCCTTTGGGTGAACCGGTTTCTGTCCAACAGTGTTAATAGTTTTGGAGGAAATCCTAAAAAGTTTATACATGCTGCATATGGATTGACAATAATTTTGCACCTTTTTTTCCCTTTCTGATGCCACAGACTGAGGATATTCAGGTTGAATATGCTCAGTTTAAGAGTGTTTCCAAGCATTTTTGTTTTCTTTCTTCTATGGCTGGGCCCAGTTCGGTGGAGAAGCGTTGCAGTTCAGCTGTTCTGCACCAGCCGCTGTGAATCTTGGCCACTCTAGTTGGGGAAAACTGGTTTTACCAGAAGCACTGCAACGCTTTTTCCCAAGCATCCCAGATTCAGTTGTCCGCTCTGTGTCCGCCGAGTCTACGTGGCGCCACTGAAGCTTGTCAATTTGCACACAGCAGATCGAGCTGGCAAGAGTCAGATACAAGAGCGGCACAAAGCGTCCAGTGAGGTTTGAAGTTAAAAATACTACGAGCAGAGTCTGACTCAAACATCAACATTATGATAATCTGCAGCAGCCATGGGTTAACCAGTCGGAGGGCCTCGAAAGAGACTTCAACCGTGTAGGTGGTTGAAGTCACCTACAGGTCCATTTTAGAACATGAAAAGCACATTTTATTCGACAAACATAATCACAGAATAGATGAGGCATGCTGAGAAATATTTTGTTAAACAAGTACATTACCATGCTGCTTTCTTTAATACAAATCTACCTTTTTAGATCCATGCTGGGCACGCTAGGGAAACCGGCTCTATTTTGAAAACATTAGTGGCGACACTTTAACTCGACAACTGGACAGCACCACGTTTGACCACTGAAAGATGTATATTGATGATTTGTTTTCCCGCCATCTGATTAAATAATTTCTTTATTTTCTTGTGTTCATTTCATGAAACTGGACCTTTCAAACAAGGAACTCAATAACCAACATGAAAGGTATTAACAGAAACACACTTGAGAAACGGACCAACGGTAGCGCGTTGGTGAAGGTGGAGCAGTGGGCGTCTCATGATGACAAACAAAAGTGACCATTCTTGTTCTCCCATCACAGCATATGAAGCTTGGAGAAATAACTCTGTCGCACACATGTATGTAAACAGAAAATAAGATTTTAGCTTGAGGGAGATATTTCCACAACAGCAAAAAAAAAAAAAAATAATCCATGTAGAATATAGAGTGGACTCTTTACATGCCTTAACATAATTACAGAACACCAGTCTTACAGTAAAGCTGAAGAGTAAATGGTCTGGAACGTATAGGAAAATTGGACTGTTGACTCACACTTTAATTTTATGTTTATTTTTCTGTCCACAAATATGCATTTTGAGCTTTACGCAGCCGTAAATGTAGCTTCACAAACGTAATGTAACACTAAACACCTGACAGCCCCAATGGAGATTTGTCTCACTCAAAGACTCAAAAAATTCATAGAGACGCGACTATTAAGAGACAAGCACCCTTGAGACGGCTGCTGTAACACAGCAACCAAACATCTCATATTCAACGCTCTGGAAATGAAACATCAATCTGAGCTTGAATGCAGGATTTCATGGTTTAATTCATCTCAGTTGTTCTTTCTCGTTTGCAGCATCAGTGTCAGAGCCGCTCGCCCACAGCACGCTCAGCACCCATAATACACATGTACAGCCCATTTTTTAAGGAGTAATCTTTCAGAGGCAATTGGCCTTATCCGGCAGGCCACCACATCCACCCGCCACCCGGTAACAGCTTTCCGAGGCTTCTTGTAGGCTGAAATGCCAGATGGCTAACGATGACGGATAGTTTATTTACTGAGCTGAAACAAGGGCGTGTTGAAGGGGAAAAAAAGTAATGCCGTCCTTACTTTGTTTTTTGTTATTTGTGACCTTGTTTGAATTTTGTTTTGCATCTATTTGCTCAGTCATTTGTTTTATAAATGCTCCTTTTCCCTTGATTTGTTTTGGCGAAGGCACTTCAACATATTTGAGGCCTTTGTTTATTGTTGTTTTGATTCCTGGCCTGTCTTTTCTTCACTATTTGAGCCAAGTAATCATTCAAATGATTCAAAAGTTTGTGATTTCCCTTTCTGATAAACAGAAACCTAATTTGCTTGTTGAAGAAAAACTGTCATGTTGCATAACTGGGGGAAACGATTGTTAAAAATGACAAAAAATGACTTGTTTTTATGTGCATTCATATCAACAACATTTGTAGGAATATCTCAGTTTTAGCAGGCATTGTCTAGCTCTAGCAGTCTCCCATCTCTGCCGTCTAGGTTATCACTTGTGACAACTGCGAATCGTTTTATGGCACTATGTCGCTCATCAACAGCAGTGAAGCTGCTCACAGCCAAAACAGAATATCTTTCATACTCGGCTAGTAGCTGCTGATGAAAACATGTCCAGTCATCACAAAGTAGTGACGCTGAAGTTGTCAGGACCCACAAGCAAGAATGTGCCCAACAGATCTCACAAGCACAGTGTGACCTCACACAGGACTGGAACAACCGCCCCGCCAACCTGCAAATGCAGACGCTGTCAGTGGTCTGTAAACCGGGGACTCCTCCATGGAGTCCTCGCTGGTATAAACGCAGTAGGTGCACTCTGGCTTCTCGTCACGCAAAAATTCTGGTTTGGATACCTAAAGAAAAACTTTTTTTTTTACTAAATAATTTTCCCTCAAGTCACATTTTAATTGTCTCATTTAAATTCAGAAGAAATTGGGGAAATGTACATCTTTGAAATGTATTTTTAAATTCAATTTTTTGCTCTTGTACCATGAGATTCAACTGGGATGTAGCAAAACAGCACCGGAGAGAATATGTTCAGATCAAAGACAATGTAATGCAATTAAATTTGAAGCACAGCAATGCCAAAGAAGGGTAAGGTGAAGAAAATTGTGTTTGTTTGCCAAATAACTATGACGTGCGACATAACACATAATGCACAAAAACAAAAACTAAAATGAAATCACAAGTGTTGTCTGTATAAAAGAGCAGGACAAACTTCACTCAGACTTTTTAAAGAGCGGTTCTGAAGCCTATTTTTCAGAGCTTTGTATGTATATAAAAACACTAGGGAAAAGGGAATGTATTTATGTTGATGTCCATTGGTAGCAACTGTGTGAACACACACACACACACACACACACACACACACACACACACACACACACACACACACACACACACACACACACACACACACATTCATGTATGACTTTGCAGCTATTTGAGTTGTTTCTGCATGGTCACGCCTGAGATTTAACCAAGTAATATTTTAGTCACAAAGATTTGCACAGTTACCTGCATAAATATATGCTCTTTGTTATCAAAGAAAGATTTATTCAGATGCAAATCACATGTTGGTAAATGGTTTCTAATCCAAATAACCATTTCTGTTAGAAAATAAATAAATAAACACAAAAGGTAAGAAGAGGCAGAGAGACCTGCCGTCCTGCTGTTGCCAAGGTAGGAGATCAAGAACACATGTCTAAACACAAAAGGCCCCACATGAAAAAGACACCACTAAAAATGTCTTCACAGGCTGCTGAGAACAACATATAAGCACTAGCATGTCAACTGACGCCTTGTTTGCATGTGCACACACAACCGCTTCTCTCATGCTTGTACATACACACCGCTATGTGGGATTTAATTGGGTCTTTTCAGTTTACCACTGGGCTGACGGCTCAAAGCAATTACAGACACAGATAGTGCACAGCACACCACTGAGGAGCCGCTGATTTTCAGACAGCCACACCTGAGGTGCACTTGTCATCTATAACCTGCTTATTTTGATGACAAGCACTACCGTCAAGCACTTGTTTTACAGAACACTCTGTGAGGGGTGCTTGTTTTCCTACTCACCACGAACACCTAAATACCATTTGTCCCATCTTGTTATGTAATCACGGTGGAAATAGCTGTTAATTATTTCTTTACTTGATTCAAAATGTCCTCAAGTGAAAGTATATAATTACAAGTGGCTACATGTATTAATTAGGTAAAGCGTGTTTACAGATATGCAAAATGTAATTTTCGTCACAATAATGCATAACAAAATTAAACCTGTTGTGCATTTGAGAGAATGAGGAAAAATTCTACATAGGAATAAACAATCAGGTCATAAAACAAAACATTTTTAGCAATGGGATTTCTGAAGTCTCCGCGCCCGAAGAAGGAAACGGCTCTGAAGTCTGTTGGCATGGCAGCAAACACAGCAGGTGAAGGGGGAGGAGTGGATATTGTCACCTCACTGAGAGCACTGTGCAGTCAAAACAGTCCTGCAGGGCTGCTGCAGCTTTACCTGTGTGCACTTTATTTATTTATTTATTTTTTTTAACTGATGGTTTGATCATTTTAATCCACTGGGTGTAACTGGCTAGAGAAGCAGGGAGATGTAGTCTGACACCTAAAATGAGGATGTGGGAGGGTATTTTAGCTCCCACAAATGTCCGTATGAAAACTGCCAAAGATATAAAGGCCTTCAGTGGAGTCATGGTGTTATTATATAGGCAAACACTTCTGAGGCCTGTTAGGGGAAAATCTTTTGATACATTTGTTTTGTGGTTGTTGATGACATCTGACAGTTCAAGTTTTGTTTTTTGTTTCTTCCATTTTAGCTCTGGATGAATCTAAAAATGCTGTGACAAAGTCACCTGCTAAGTAGCATGAATTTAATGGCTAAAAAAAATGTATCTTCAAACGTTAATTAGCAGGAAAATCACTTGGCATAATGTATAATTAAAAAGTAATCAAACAGTTGACAAATTGTTGGAAAAGTGGAAGCATAACAGAAAACAAGGCTTTACTGAGCTCTCCAGAGATCATCGTGAAAGCATTGGGATGTTAAAGTTGTAACACGGTAACAGCTGAGCTGCTGATGTCACATGACCTGTTGTCAGGTAACACACCAGATCTCCTTTAGTGGTCAACATGATAGTCGGAGCCGGGTGTTCAAGTTAATATCCTGGTTGAAGGATAAAGTAAGATATTCACAGTGGCCTTGTACAGCCTGGACTAGAACTGAAGATTTAAGAGATTACAAACCCAACAAACCTATGAGCTGCGGAAGGAAGAGAGCCGACAAACAAAAGACAGCGTGAAGTTGCAAAAACAAAGATGCTTTTGAAACAAAGGGATTGGGAATACCCTTGCAGTGTGGGGTATGGTGGCCGTGCCGGTCTCTACAGCCATGGACAGTAATGTAAGTCAAGACAAATTAGCCAAAAGAAAAAATAAACTTGGACAAAAAATGGATGAATACAAAATATGTCATCTGTAGGAAGAATGTAATTTTTGGAGGAAATGGAGCTTTTAAATAGACAAGATAAAAAGTAGTTTCCAAACAAAAAGTGAATCTGTGATCCCAAGTAATTTACCTCCTCAGAGACGTCCAATGTGCTAAAACGTTCATTCAAGCAAAGGTTTAAGGGGTCAAACGGGTCTTTATATGCCTTTTCACCATTTGTTTGCAAAGTATTGTACATAAAGAGAGAATATCTACAAGCATTCATGACAAGTCAGACAGACAGCTGCATTTCAGTTGCTTATTTTGTTTTTTTCTCAGATCCTGATAGGGTCATGTAGAGGGCTTCAAGTAGGCCTTATGAAAAAATGAAGTTAAAAACACCTAAACCTGGCAGTAGTGCCGTATTCGAGCTAAAAGAAGAAGCAGATACAGAGGAAGGACATTTCTGTTAACATGCACCAGGCAATAAAGTGGTAAATAGTTATCATCAATGCCATTAACAACCATTGCTGTGTTGTACATTTTAGTTGTTTATTCTTCTCTTTCACCAAAGATGATTCTAACATAGTCTGAGTGCAGAACATCATGTCTAAGCTCATATAACTCTTGAGTTTCAGGCCGGATGGTGGAATCACTGTGACCCACCAGACTGGAGTCCGTGTTTTGTGTAGGATGCCACTACTTTTGTTATATTCCTTCTGGGGGCAACACATGCCAATATTTATTTAGACTTTTAAAAACAACGGGGCTTCAGGAACAACACTCCCTTTGACACTGTAGGAAGCCCCATATTGGAAGACACAATTCAAGGCTTTATAACAAGCTTCTCCTTCATTATTTGGGTCACCATAGCAACAGCCGCTGCAACAGCAGAGAGCCTCTGGCTATAATCACATAGCATATAATTTTAGAAATGGCAGGATTGTGCCATGGTCTCATAGCAAACTATAAAATTGTTAGTAATTGGAAATAGCTTGTCTTGACGATGATGTGCAAACACCAAGTCTTTATTGTGACCATGAGCACAACTCTTAGCAGAAGCGGTCTTGTATCTCCAGACTCCACACTAGGATTTGCTTGTTAAAGATGATAAGTCCTACAAAGAAACTGATATTCCTGGTTCCAAACGAATGAGTGTATTGAAGCGTTTATAACAAATCAGATTCCTTTTCCAAAAAAATATTGCTTCCTACTCATTTACATTCAAACAGCAGTTTTGTATTTTGGTTGTTTAAGTACAACTAGTTTAACTTCACTTAATTAAATATTTGTTGTTTAATTACAGATATCAGATTATGCACATAATCAGCCAACCAAAAACAAAATATTCAGAAACAAGTAACTTAATCATATTAATTCAAGTAAAAAATTGCTTTTCAGAACTGGGCCTTTTAACTTCCTGTCATGTTTAATAATCTCCACTTGCTCATTTGCTGCAGTGCTTTCCAGAATAAATAAAGCTTGACGAAAAAAAAAAAGAGAAAAGGAACAGCCACAAACCCTCCTTTTACTTTCCTCTTCACTGTAAAAATTGTTGTTGAACCATGAGCTCAAATGAAGTACCTCGAAACTGTTCAGTACTCCAGTAAATACCCATCACTGCCACCGCTGCTGCTTGAACAACAACGTCAAATGTTTACTTAGAACAAAAAAGTAAAGGTTTTATGTTATCTGTGGACGAAACTTCTCAGTGTCGACAATGTCGGAGACCTGATTTGTCTGAATTTCTGTTGGAGTGTGAAAGAGAGCAGCTTGGAGGGTTTATTTTGTTGGGTTTTTTTTTTAAATTTAGTTTAATTTATTTTTCTTCTCCTCCCACCTGGGCACTTGCAGCTTGTAACATCTGTACAGCTGGGTGGTTATTTTGTTGAGAGAAACCACTCAGGAGCACTTGTTCTGTGAAAAATCGTGGAAAAGCACAGGTGGGAGTTGCTTATTTCATGGACAGGTACTGCTTATGGTGTGGAGCTATGAATGACAAAAGCTTGAAATGTAAGCATTTCATATGAAAAACACTATTTTAGCAAACACTCCATTGTTCATGCATTTCTTAAACACATTTATTTTTTAGGCACGTAAGACCTTTGTTGCTGCAAAATGTAATTTCATACCCGAGATGAAAGTTTTCAAGCTGGTGGACAACAAAGATACATTCTAGTCTATAAAAATACTGATGAGCGCAAGATGAAGTTCCTGTGATATAGGGTTATGCTGGAGCAGAACAATGCTTATAGATCAAAATACATCTACAGCTGTCATAATGATGGGATGATTATCCCGGATGGCTCTGTGTGTGTGAATTCAGGCAGTAATTGAGATTTCAATAATACTGCGTCAGTTCTTAGAGCTCAGTTCAGCTGGATAATGAAGGCACTGTTGTCTGTCAGGAACACAAAGACACAGCAGTTTATTTGTCCTTCTTACCTTGATGGCTTTTGTATATCTGCAAGAACATACCTGCAGCAAACACAACTCAAAATGTCTATATATCTGCCCTTCATTCTGACATAAGTTGTGATGAAAAAGTCTTAATCGTTTTGCACACGAGCTCAACAACAATTGTGAACAAAAGTTTTGCAGTCCTGGAAATGTTGGTTTCTGCAAAGCAGGAGGAAGCAGCGAGACGTTTTAGCCAAATGAGGATGTGAGGCGACTTCGTAGCTGTCTGGTTTTTTTTAAATTCTAGTGGATGGTTCAGTACTGCTTCATTTTCCATCAGCATCCACTTTTTGTACTCCATGCAGGCCATCGTTGTTGTTTTGTTTGTTTTGTTGTTGTTTACATTTCGACAGACGTGGCTTTTTTTTGCTGCCCTTCTTGACACTTCCCCTCTGTCCAAAAGTTTTTGTCTCGCTCTTTTTGAAAATGCGTTCACACCCACCAGCTGCCGTTAAACAGGTGCTGCACTGGTGGTGACGCGTTTCCTTAGCTGAATTCTCAGAAGGAAGCTGTCCTGATGCTTGCTGAACACCCTGGACTCCCAGAAGCTTTCTTTACTGCAACTGAACCAATGCCTTTGAAGTTTTTGATAATTTGGTGAATGGTTCTTTCAGGTGCAATATTTTTAGGAGCAATTTTCTTCAACGCAAGCGATGATGGATGGTAACATCTCTAAAGTGGAAAACGACACTTTGAGGATGCCTGCTCTCACTACTGAGTCAGTATGATAAAGTGGCTGCACCTGACCTGGAAGTCCTGGATGTCCTTCTTTGCATGTTTTTTACTGTTTGATTTCTTTTGCATGAGGATTTTAGATTTCCACTGCCCCCAGGAATATATTTTACTGCTCTGAGAGCTTATGTATTTTCAGCAAACTTTGACCAGGTAATTTCAGTCCTTTTCAGACTGACTTCTTGTCATGACTCCTCGGTAATTTCATTCATATACAAAACATTTCTCTTCATCCTGTTTCACAAATAAATTAACTTTCTTCCCTGAGTTCCGACATCAAAGCTAAGAACAAACTTTTTTTAAGGGATACCTAGAATTTGTTGATTGTACTTAAAAATAAATAATTATTAAAATGGCTTGTGATGTAAAGGAGGAACTCATTTAAAAACATTCTGTTAATTGAAAATCATATTTTGTTTCTTTACATCAAATATATGCAGGATCTCAGAGCTATGTATTTGGTTTATAAAAAGGCACGTCAAGTTTAGTTGTATAACTCATTTCATGTACAAGACAATTCAAAGTGCTTTACAAAAAAATAAAACATAAAAATGCATTAAAAAAGTAAGAGTTTAAAAGCAGAATTAAAGACAGATATAAATTAAAAAGAATTAAATGAATGAAATGCAAGAAATAAAGGTCACAGTCTATTGTGGTAGATTGCTAAAATACAGCAGCATCTGAGGCAAGTTTATTTGTGCGGCACATTTCAGCAACAAGGTGCTTTACATAGAAATACGTAGAAATGTATTTGATTGAATATCGCAGAAACAAGATAAGAAACGTGTTAATGGTATAGTAAGTGATTTGTGGATGTCATGTCTGGTTGGTATTTGAAGACAACATTTACAACAGCCAGTGGTAGCCCCTCCCTCTCGAGATCACTGAGAAAGCACAAAGCCTCCCTCTGTCTGTGACTGTCCTGAAGCAGTCTTTGTTATGATGTGGAGGTTATTGTCTGTTCAGGCGGACAAGGATGCACTCTATTTTCCCAGGAAACATGTTACTTTATCAGTCTGTAAGATGACATTTCTAGTAACAAAGCCAGTTTCTTTGTATCCCGGCTGTTGCACAATCATTATATGGATTTGTTTTTAATTAATCCATTTTTTTCTTTAAATGCTCTGCACCTTTATAATTAAAGTGTCCAGCTCAAAGGCATCTGTCAGGGTTTATGACTGTTGGTGAAAACCTGACAGCTGTGGGGAAAGAAACTGGTGCCCTTAAGGAACACCGTTCTACAGCTTCCCTAATTCACTGTAGAGGTTTTGTATTATGGTGGTTTGAGAATCTTGCTCACACACACACGCGCACACACGCACACACACGCACACACACGCACACACACGCACACACACGCACACACACACACAGATTTTATGGCATACTCTGAGTTCAGCCTTGAAATGTAAATTCAGAGTGAACTGTCTGCTTGCCTTGATTTAAAACCCTCTTACAATGGAAATGTGGCAGCTGTGCTCATGTGGGTTTTCATGTCTGTGTTCACCGCTGAAGCTGTCAGGCAAGAAGCTCAGGTGCTGAGGAGCTGATTGAGGCACAGATTACGATGCAGCACAACAATTTTCTTTGCCACATACGTTGTGACTGCCATGTTGATAGTTGTTACACACTAACCCAGGGTGTTACGGGGGATATTGAACTTGTACTGAGTTATTTATAACAGACTATCAGCAACAGGAAGTACTTGGTTGTCATCAAGATCGTTGCTACATATTTTGGAGAAAAATAAATAAATCTGAAAATGAATGAATGCAAAGAATATATAAAGTGTATTCAAGATGTTGTAGGGTAGAGAGATCTCAATGAGCAATGTGTGTAAGAAAGAAAAGAGGAAACAAATCTAAATCATATTGTAGCTGCTCGTCACTGCATTGAGCAGATGATGATGTGAGTAGAGGTTACGGTTAGGGGCCGTTTTGGTTCGCGGTAGGTCAGCTTGCACCTTCATATTGCACTGCACAAATTATAATGTGTTGACAACTTTTATTTTGTAATACATTTACAATTCAAATAAAGATGTCATAAAAACCGGATGTCCCCCTAAGATATAAATGTCTGGATATCCTAATATTCGGGTCGTGCCCGTGTTTTTGTAGTTCCTTTGCACATCACAGAGGTTTGTGCTACAGAGCATTTTAACTTTAAATTTATCACACACCAATTTACCAAGCTACCAAAGTAACTAATGTTTGGCTTTTTGTCTACACATTTTATCCAATACCCGTGTCTGTTAAAAGCTTTTATGATCTTTGCTCTGATATGTGTACCTGTAAATATTAACATGTACATTGTGCAACTCATTGACCTCAAAAATGGCCAAAAATATATTTTCCTCATCTTTTTATATAGAAAAACAGGATATTCTATTTTGAACTGTCAATTGGAGAGAAGAAAAAACAACCCTACCTCAAAGAATTGGCATTACATATTTCCTAAATTTAGCTGCTTTACATAGTCCATCCATCCATCCATTCATCCATCCATCCATCCATCCATCCATCCATCCATCCATCCATCATCTGTACCCACCCTAGTTCTGTTCTGGGTTACGGGGTCTACTAGAGCCTTTTCCTGCTGTAAACTCTTACATCCTGGACAGGTTATCAGGGAAGTGTTGAAACTTTTTATACTTTTTTACTTCTCTGGCAGAGTTTGTGTATACAGCCCTCTTTATGGTCTTCTCTTCCTGCATTCTCATGTCTTTGTTTACCTGCTGCTACAGTAAAGAACCCTTTTTATATGGATAGTTTTTTCTTTAGGTTGCTACCAATCTCCAAACTGTCCTTTAAATCAAAGGTTGTGAAGAAAGTCATCTCTGAACAGCTGATACCACTAACATGTTTTCACAGATTCTACTGTGGTTTCCAAGTACTACAGTACAGACAGACACACTATTTCAAAAATGACTAATGACTTCCTGCTGAGTTCAAATAGAGAGCAAGTGCTTCATTTTATTTCACATGAATTTTAAATGCTGGCTTTGATGCTGTCAATCACACTATCCATTTACATTGTTTTGAGCATAATGATGTATTTTAGCATTTTTACATGGACGACACTCAGCTGTACATGGTGATAAAAATCAGCTGCCTTGCAAGTCTCGTGGCTTGTCTTTGTGACATTAAATCTCGAATGTTTATAGGTAATGATAATGTTTTATAGACAGGTACAGTCTTAGAACGTCACCTGCAGAATGCAACACTTTCACTTGAGCAATGTGTGATTTGCAACCACAATGATTTGCTTGGCTCAGTAAATCTGGGCCTACATACACAGTTTAAACACGGAGACAGAACATGGCTTCAGATATGAGAAAGGTTATCCACGTGGCCACAGAGGATACTTCAAAATGACTTTTATACTTCAGAAAACCTTTTGTCATTTCACAACTTCAGATGTGTTTTTCCTCCATCATACTGCTGTCAACTCCCCATTCCCTATTTCTCACTGACCTCATTTCACCTTCAGTATCACAGACAGATGCACACATATTTTACACACACATCCTACAGAACTCCCACCTGAGCTCCAATAAACACTGATGCAGTGATGGACACTAAAGCTGGAGGGTGAAAATTGAGGTCGGACGTCATGTCAAAGCAAGGACTAGTAACAGCTCAATACATCAGTCTCCACAAGTCTGTGTACACCTTTTATTTGTTACGAAAATGACACACTTCTTCAGAGCAACACTCCCGTGTACACAAACGCACACAGACACACAAGAGTGCTGCCCAGTTGTAGTCATCAACCTCTCGCACCAGCACACATGCACACATGCACCCAGGTACACACTCAATCACATGAGTCCCTTTAGCCAGCCCACTTAAACATGAAGGGGCAGTGGGGTAGTTGTCACACGTGTTTACTGATGGGTAGCCATCCATCTCAGAGTGACCATCTTAAGAGACATAAAGAAAAGAGAGGGGGTGTGACCTCTCACCGATTAGCTGAACCCATCCTTCCATGCAATCTGTCCTTCATATGACCACACTGTTGTAGACAATCTTCTGTCAAAGTTGTCTAAGTTTAACTCCTTTTTTTTAAATTCCTTGTTTTTCACCCCTCTACCTTTGTCCTAGTCTTTCTCTGTCTCCCTTTTCTCATTATGAAACTGATGCAAGACATCAAAGTGTAGTGGCAGACTTTCTGCACGTGCCTTCCCTCTGCAGGGAAATGCCATCTTCTAAGAGCCCAAGTGTAATACAGAGCACATCACCTGAGAGAGTGAACAAATTACCTTGAGAGTCCTGTCATACTGCTGGTCTGAAGCAGAAGGGAGGGGTTTTATGACCATTTTCAAGAAATATATGCAAAAAGGGGGAAAATACATACATAATAAAGGAGGCTATTTCGATTTCTTATAGTATATATTCATTTTCTGTACCTGCTATATGCCATTCAGGGTTAGGGTTGAGGGTGGGATTATCTAGGCTGTCATCAGTTAAGGGTGTGGTTGAGGTTCTGGTCAGGGTGCTAGTCAGTCAACAATTTATCACAATATAAAATTCTGGAATTGCAAGACAGATTGATAAGCCATCTGAAGTATATGTCATTATAAACCCATTTTAGATGTACTGTTTTCATCAATCTAGTAGCAACTGTGTCAGTGTCATGTCTGGCTGAACATCATGGTGATTTTCTGTAACATTTCCTGTGAATCCCACCTTTAAAAATATTCACCTAATGAGTGCATGCAATGAGCTGTTTGTTAGGTATACACCTGGTATAATGGTATAATGGGTGTTGGAAGACCATATCTCTGGTCATAGGTCTGGGTCATAGATGTGGGAACCATTAGAATCAACGTCCACCCTTCACGAGCCTGGTTCTGCCGGATGAGTCTCCCAATTAATATATTTCTCTGTCATATTAAGCATGCACAGGAAGAGGGGCTGAATTGAAATGAAGATTTGATGCAATCTGTTGGATTCTTATCTAGGCTGTTTTATTAACTGGCTTTATATGGATTTGAATTAGAATGAATTGGATTATGCTTGAATTACTATGAGTTGGATGTAACTGGAAGCTAAGAGAATTACGGCCGGACATAATTTGACTATATGTAATTAGATTGTGTTGAACCTGTTTGCCTTTTGTGTAAAGTGAATTAAATTTATTTGTATAGCACCATTTCCCTTCTCTCACTCTTCTCATCTCATTGCTTTCCAACTTTGGCTCAACCCAGATAGCAGTCCTCTAATTGAATAATTTATTAGTCATCTGCCCCAGAATTTATCACTTGAGTGGACATTAAGAAAACACAGAGAGAGAGAACAATTTGAGCAGGACGACAGATGTAAGAAAGTATGGAGAAAAGATTCAGGGGGTGTGGTGACAGTTAGGAGCACAGATTGATGAAGGGATCAAGAATTGATGCAGGAAGGAGGGAGGCATCAGCTGGGTATGAAACTGCAATAAAGAGAATTAGTCGCTAGACAGGATCTTAACAAAGGACTGGGAGAAAATAAATACTGGTTCAGTTGGAGTTAAAGTGATAAGAACAGCACAAGGTGAAAAGCTAAGATAATTACGTCAAATAACACATTTTAACGTAACATTTTTAAAAATTAAGAAACACCCACTTTTCCTGATTTTTTTAAAATCTTCCCTTTTTTAATCTCATTTTGTTCAAAGTTTTGAACTGGCTTTTAAAAAAATGTATAAAACTACTTATCAGAACAGAAAATGAAAACAGACTAATGTGAAAAATCCAAGGCAAACCATGATGTTTCTTTAATAAGTCAATTAATCTGTTTTATTCAGCACTTTAAAAAGTTCTCCATCTAGTTTTGGCATTGGATAATAGCTTCAGACTGCAGTACTAAGCTCCCTTATTTTAAAAATTATATTAAATCTTCTTTAGGCAAGGCAAGGTAGGCAAGTTTATTTGTATAGCACATTTCATGTACAAGACAATTCAAAGTGCTTGACATAAAACCTGATTTTAATTAAATAAATAGCTAAATAACTAAAGCACTTGTGCATCTTTCATGGTTTTTTTGTGCAGTACAAACAAACAGGTATGCAAATAATTCTACAAATAATTGTAACTTTTAAACTACCTCAATACAGTTACATGAACATTATAGGGATTTTGGCTTAAGAGTTTTTAAGTGTTTTGCGAATAAAAGGTGTGTCTGGGTCCATAAGTGCCATATGCAGTAGCTTTGATGATGTGAAAGAGCTGCCAGTGGCCATTCAGGCCTCCTACAGCCAAAGTGAAAGCTTGTTTGATATTGCCTTCAGACTTGTTGCACATTTGTGTTGGTATCCATCAAGGTGATGTTGTGGCAGATGCTGCCAATGACTTTATGGAGAGAAGTTTCCGAAGTGCTTAGATGACAGCGCATCATGTCAGGATGATGAAACAAACATCAGTTGTATGTTTTCAGATGTTGTCGTCCAGTTTTCAGACGTTGTCGTCCAGCTTTCTCTGGGGGGATTCACCACTTTGGGTTATAAAGAGTGTTGCTTCAAGTGAAGTAGTTAAAAGATGTTATTCTTGTGCTTCAGTGGAATTGTGTTAGAATTAGCTAAAGAAATGAGCATGCCAGTGCACTAACTAGAACAAGGCCAACACGCTGATATGACTACATCGTGCTAACATCATCCTAACAAATTGACATGCTAACATGCTCATGTAACAAGCATGATACCAGCAATGTTGATGAATCCAGCAGGCTGACCCTACCCTAGCCCTTCTCATTCAGCAGGGCCTTCAGCTCTGGGCTCACCCACAGTTTATTGCTGGAGAAACACTGTACCTTCTTGGTTGGTGCACACAGAAACTGATGTAATCTGTGATGAGGGTGTCAATGTCCTCACCGTGGGGCCTGCGAAGCTCCTGCCAGTCTGTACATTCAAAGCAGTATCTGTCTTCACTGCATTCCTCACATTGGTCCCACTTTTCAACTCTTCTAAAATTAAGTTTTCATTATTCTTTCTGGATGGGCAGCAAAAAGCTAGATTTTGTAGTCATTCCCTGCATGTGGTGATGCCTTAATGTTCGAGTTTCCCATTGAGGCTTTCAGCACAGTTTGGGAAGTTCCAGTCTCCCGAAATCGGCTGCTATGGTTACCTACATGCTTGTTGATGGACAAGGCAGGAATTCATGCTGCAGTGCCACCCACTAGGCCTTGCAAACCTCTGACAATATGCAAGCCTGCAGCCTGTTGGCTTCCGCCTAAACTAAAGTCCTCATTACCACTGCCAGTCTTTGTGCTGCATCAAGAGACATGTTGTGTTTCTGGTGTTGGATGATCACTGAATCGATCTGCTGACATCCTTAAATGAAGTGCATCCCATTATCCATCTCCCTCAATTGTCAAACGAATGTAGCAAATTTGTTCAGGGGGCATCCACACCACCTCTCTTTCTTTTCCTTTCTGACAATATTTGCAATAAAAGCATTTGCTGTCCCACACTGATCAGCACAAACTCCAACAACATCCTTTCTTGCCTGGAATACTCACTGGACTTAAAGGGGTGCAGCCCTAGGGACACGTTTTCGGTTTCACACTCCTGGATCCTCAACTTCTCCCTTGTAGACGGCATGATTGTTTATTTGCCATCCTGCCATCCTCACCGGGGATGGTGCCATGCCTAGAACTTAATTTCTCCCTTTGCA
Source organism: Xenentodon cancila (assembly GCA_014839995.1). NCBI lineage: Eukaryota > Metazoa > Chordata > Actinopteri > Beloniformes > Belonidae > Xenentodon > Xenentodon cancila. Next base: position 4,078,912 of record CM026208.1, read on the forward strand.
GGAGCTCGCCTTTCATTCTTACCTGTACCTTTTTCTTCTTTTGATAGGAGACACCGGTATGATATGTCATACTCAGCAACTTATACTAGTCTTCTGCCACCATATGCCACCAGATAATAGCAAATAAATACTGACTTATCAGACGTATCAGTCTGTATGAAACCTAAACCAGGCACTTTCCCACATCCATCCATCTTTCCATTTTTTATACCATTTTTAATCCTTTGCAGGGTCATGGGGGTCTGCCGGAGCCTATCCGGGTTCAATACAGGTGAGAGGCAAGGGTCCACCCTGGACCAGTCACCAGTCTATCACAGGGCCACATATAGACACAAATAACCATGCTATTTTACTACATATATTTCATAATTTTGTTTCTATTTCTAAATATTTTGAACCATTAAAATCTCATTTCTACTAACTTTTTAAAATCTCCTCACTACGTTCTACTGGCCACCTCATCAATCTTTAAATGACTACCCTCTCCTCTTCCTTATATCTACATTTCTGGCTCTCAGCCTTCTTTAAGACATAGCATGTAGTTTTCTGTCCATCAGCACTTTGGGGAAAACAAAAAAGGGAAAAGATGAGAAGAAGTGAGTGCTGGGCCTTGGGACCTGCCGACTGAGCAGCAATGAGGCAAAAAGAGGGGAGAGAGAAAAATCTAAAGATCTAAAGCAAGGCCAGCACAAGTAGAGACCCTACACTCATCCATGACTCTGCGTTGATAAATGGCTGTCTAATGACCTGAGATTAACTGTCTGAAAGGTCAAGATGAAAAAAGACCGAGGTGAAAACATTTCATAGTGAGAGAAATAATGGGTGATAGAGGAGATGAAGAGCCTTTTTTCCTGACCACGAGGAGTTTCCAGGTGTAGTGAAAAGGTTTTTAGAATTTTAGGAAGGAAAAGGATAGATTCAAATGTGGCAGAGTTTGGCAGAGACTGAGCAGTGTTGTTTAATAAAAACATGACTTAAGTTACCTTATTATTAGTCAAATAAAGACTTTATTAGTTTATATGTAAACACTAAGAAAAAAGTATTTTCTAATCTTTCATGTTTCTGCTCACTCAGTGTGAAACCTGGGCGTGTTTGGATGAACACGGAGCTGATGTCCCCCACTCACGAAGCTCTGCCTCTGTCTCAGTTCTTAGTTCCTCCTGCTCCTGTAAAATCATGTCCTTTTCAACGGCCGATGCTGAGCTATATGGGTCCCTAACCGATTCACGGCATTCAGTGAAGGCTGAAGAAAAATAAAATGACATCTTCTCTTCAAGAGTTTTCACATTTTCAACTATTATCACACACAATGCAGCAGTGTTAACTTCTTGCCATTTTGTGGTGAGTGGGAACATTTCAAGGTTGACACTTTCCACATGTGGTTGCCAGAGGTGCACCTTTGAATCTATTTGTCTGTATTTGTAAGCAGGTTTTTATTTTGGCCTCGCCTTCCTGTGTTCAGTTCATTCAAATGATGAAAAATATCTGCCAGGTATACCAGCCTCGCATACCACTCATCACTTTAAGCAGCTTTGCATAATCGGACCTCTTATTCCTCAGAAGCACTTTAAGTTCCTCCTGCAGCTCATACGCATGGGCCAGCACCTTGCCACGCGACAACCATTGGACCTCTGTATGAAACAGCAAGGCTTTATGCTCTGCTCCCATTTCCTCACACAAAGATGCAAATATGTGACCTTTCACAGGTTGTGACTTTACAAAGTTTACCATGGGCAGAACATCATCCAACGCAGGAACGAGGTCTGCTGGGAAAGTCTTGGCTATGAGGGCCTCACGGTGTAAAAAACGGTGCGTAACAATCACGTCTGGGTTTCTTTCCTTCACTCTGCTTACAAAGCCTTGAGCCCGACCACAGCACTGTTGGATAGTTTTTCACCACACACCAAGCACATCGGAGTCGGTGTCGTTGCATCCCCGGTGAAAGTATATCCAAATAAAAGATACCTTTCGCTGTATTGCCAGCCGCCAGTGACTTTGCACAAGCGCACGGTCTTAGTTGTCATTTGACCTTCACTCATACTAGGGCCTTCATCTGAATCTGAACTTTGTCCAGGGTCCAGCTCGGAGTTAGCTTTGTTCTTTTTCAAAAACTCCATCACTGTCACCATGTAGTCTCACTAGCAACAATGCCACTGTCACTGCCAGCTGTCGCATCCATGCATCACCCATTCTCTTGTCTCAAAGTACAAGGCAATTAGCTACCTGCTGCCACCTGCTGATATGAAAGAAGATTACTTTTATTACAATTGTGTGACTATTATTTTTAGACCAATAAGGTGAATTTGGATCATTTCCCACGGCACACCTGACACTATCTCACAGCACGCTAGTGTGCCACGGCGCAGTGTTTAAAAAACAGCATACTGAAAGCAAAACTTTTTCTTTGCTCGTTTAATTTACCATTAACCTTCTTCATAAGGTTGTATGTAAGTAAACAGAACAGATATTTTTTCTGAACTCACTTGCTGTACAGAGGTCTCTCCTTGTCCTTATCTCACTGCTGCCTCATTTTAATTCATTGTTTCCTCTGCTTGCATTTCCTATTTTCTGCTTAGGTTTTCGGTCTGAGTGTGTGTGACTGATGAGTACCTGTGTGAAGAGAAAGAAACAGAACGTCTTGAGGTAGGTTAATAAATAATTTAATTTATTGGCACAACTGGAAGCCAGAGGACAGTGAGAACAGTTCAACATTGGAGGCATAGCACAGACACCAATTCTGAGTAACATGGCGTGACTTCCTACACAGTTTTGACTTAAGTACTCGATGACCTTGTGGAATCAACAGTCACTGTGGGCTCCTACAAGAGCAACATGTAATTTTCCTTGGCCCTGGTAAAAGATATGAGGTTAGTGTGTGAACCAGTGTTAGGTTATGGTTGTCTTAGGTTTGCAAAAGGCTTCTAAGGATGAATAGAAGTGAATCCAATGTCCTAATGAGGATAGCTGCATACGCCCGAGTGTGTGTGTAGATTAGACAGATCTAACTGGGGAATATTTGCAGTTTGTATTGAGCTCATCTCTCATTCAGTCACTCCTTTATGAAGCAAAACTGATGCAACAATATCCCACCGTGTGCAGATGGGTATTGTTGCAGATGATCAAAAGCCCGCCCCTCTCTTTTTTCTTTTAACTACCTCTTTCTTTTCCCCCCTCTTGCTCCTCTGCCTCTGTCTCCTTCCAGTCTTTCCTTCTCTTCTTTTTCTCACACTGCTTATGTGCATTCCCCCATCCTTTCTCTCAAATCTCCCAACCACCCCCAACCTCCTTCAGTGATGATAATCTCCCTGTAGTAAAGTATTGTTTGACTTTGATCAAACATCTGCCACTCTTACTCCATTTTCTCAGACCTCTCTGTGCTTTTACTAATACTCTGTAGACTTAATGAGTACTATTGGCCGAGCTGGAGCAAATGTTGCACATAAATACTCTCCGCTCAGACTGTCAGAGGCATTTGGCAAGTCTGCATGAAGAAGGTGATGAAAGATAAAATGCTGACTTTACTTTGAAAGAGAATGAGGCAACGATTTGTGCTCACTTGCAGCCGTAATGGAAGATGATGTAGCCATGTGTTATCACCGTCACCAATTGTCTGGTGCTGTCCTCTGTAGTGTTTTTTAATTTTATATTATTCTTACAGTATATTTTTAAAACGATATGAAAGATGCCTGACTGTTGACCAGAATTTGAGGATTTGAGCGTCTGTAAATTAATAAATGCATTCAACAGGATCATATGCATTACAAATGTTACTAAAGGGGAGAGTTTGCCTAAAATGTAAAAAAAAAGTAACATTTAGCAAGACATAAGACATTTTTATTGTAAACTAATACTGAAAAGCTAAAAAGAACCAAAAAAACTTTTTGTAAAAGTTCAATTATCTATTTAATTTTATAGGCCCTTACTTACAAACATGTTCTGAGGCTGTTCGTACTGTACACCATTTGTACTGGATTAGTAATAGTTTTACACAGGTCTAGATTTTGACATATAAACAAAGTGTTCTGGTGGGTTTTAATCATCATCGTGATCATAATCATCAATATCAGAGAGAGGATGAGGAGATGCTGACCTGAATGCTCTAACACCTAAAGGTGATGCCATCAGTTCAGGCTTATAATAGCTGCATTTCCTTTGGCAGTCATGGGAAACATCTAGAAAAACAGAATATGTCTAGTCTTCCTCCAGTGCTTCCTCTGAGCATTGTTTTCAGTACTTGCTAACATTTCCTTTAACAAAGTATTTGTTTAGGTTTAGGAAAAAAGAAATGTGTTGATTAGGTTTAGGCAGACATAATGGTTTGGCTTTAGATAAACTCCCCATAGAAGGTTCACCACCTCACACATTTGGTTTATGACTTGCAGGGTAATACATCTTGCCCTAACCATTATATAAATATTTTTAAGAAATAAATAGATATTTGTCTTTTACTGAAATCTGTGCCCAGATTATAAACAAAAAAAAAAAGTTTTTGGAAGATACTGACCATACCTAAACCTGTCTTTGTTTACTCAAGGTAGAGTGTCTAATCCCGTTTATGCCCCCATATATAACAGCATCAGACTAGCTGACAGTATTAACAAGCTGCTATGTGTATTTATAATAAGGTTTTCAATGTGTCACTCCAAAGCGTACCTTATATGAGGCATTGCCTGTCTTTTTTCCCCAAGTTTTTTTTTCTTTAATCTTGAACAAAATTTGAAATAAGGCAAAGTAGATAAACAGTATAATGAAGGTAAATACTATGATTTCATCGGCTCTTATTTAGTATTTTGCCAGCAAAACGTCATGGCATTACCATCCACTCAATCATACGAGGAATCGTTGTCTCTGTCACCCTGAGTGACAGTTTAAACTTTTGCACTTAAAGAGTGTTGTTGTATTTGTGTGCTCATGCATTGCCACACTCACTTTCACACTCACTTTGACATCAGTCTGCAAAAGTAGCTACTTTCAACTTTACTAAGTTCAGTTCTCTAGCAATGCCATGAAATATATTATTCAAAACTAGAAAATATAAGACAGAATGAGGTTTGGTGAATGATGTACAGTTTGGACACTAAGGTGTCCACTTTTGTTAGAGTGGTAGTCTAGTGATTACAGAGGTGGGCTTGGGCCTCGAGGACCCAGATTCAAGTCTCTCTGTGGGCTCTGAGCCCCCAACCCTCCAACTGTTCCCTGGTTGCCAGAAAAACGGCAGCCCACTGTTCCTAGTGAAACTAGTGGTGGGTTAAAAGAAGAGTCACAGATTTTCCCAAGAGGAATAATAAAGTATCTTCAGAAAAAAGTAGTCCTGTGTCAAAAAAGTTTGTAATGGAGAGAATAGTTATCTTGCTGTTTACAGAAGTTTATTTCTCACACTGAAGACTATGACAGTTAAACGAGAGTTTCAATTCCTCACATGCACCAACACAATGTTTTTTATCAGTGCCTACATGTTTTGTTTTGTTTTTGTCTGTTGAAGAAATGTTGCGTGAAGGAGGAATGCTATGACTCCTTGATGTAATTAATAATGAGTAGAGCTTTGTGAGGCTATTGAAAATAATTAGGATTACCGGTGAAATTCACTTCAGTTTATTTGTTTGTATGTGATGACGTTCAGAGCAAAGGCCATATGAATAAGCACTTTGTGAAATACATACACTACAGTAACGCAAAACTAATTCCCAGGAAGTTAGGTTATTTTGGGAAAGTGTTTCACCTCTAAAATGAAAACTGTGACTGTCAGTGTTGAATACTGATTTCATTGCCTTTACTGGAGCGCCTCCAAGTTCCCAACTTTAAACCTGGGGATAAAAGAAACTTTGGGATAGAGCTGTGAGTGCATCTATGATTCACATAATTTCTGAACTTTACCACTTATTTATTGAACTTTTTCCCATTCTACTTGGTCACACTTAGCACTTACCTTTTTTCAATTTATGTAGTTTTTTACTCCTCTGAAGTGCAAAAATGTGAATGACCTATTTTGTGTTAAAGTTAGGGCAGTTTGCATGTTCTCCCCGTGCTTGCGTAGGTTCTCTCCGGGTACTCCGGCTTCCTCCCAGAGTCCAAAAAAAAATGCGTACCAGGTTAAGCGATCATTCCAAATTGCCCGTAGGTGTGAAGGTGAGCCTGCATGGTTGTCTGTCTTGTATGTGGCCCTGCGATGGACTGGCAACCTGTCCAGGATGTACCGCTGCCTTTCACCTGCTAAGCGTCGGGATAGGCTCCGACAGACCCCCGCGACCCTGGAAACGAGTAAGCGGATATAGATAATGGATGGGTGTGTTTAAGTTAAGTATGAATTAATAGAGTCTAGAATCTAGAATCTAGAATTTCTAGTGATGTCTTCAAAACAAAGGCTTCAGTGGAACCAACCATCTACATTCATGAGTCACATATGGAAATAATTTAACGTGCAAGGTGTAAATGGCAGAGCAATACAAAATCCTCTGCTCTCAAAAGAAAAAGGGTTGGATGCTTTAATTTTGAAAAACAGCTCCTTAGCTAGAATCAGATCAACTGAAGTGATTTAGCACCAGGTTCTCCATAAACACGCCATGGGAGACTGGTAACCATCCGTTGGTCACACCCCAGCCCCGTAACGAATGGCTCTCCACAGAGCCAGCTATCTGAGACAATCCAGAAAAATCCTGGGAAAAGGTTTTTTGATTCAAGAAAAACTGTTCCTGAAAAATAATCAGTGCCAACTTCAACCAAATGCTGAAGTATGGTGGAGCAAACATCGTGATTTGGACTTTGCTCCCTCAAGGCCTTAACACCATTAATGAGCTGATAAAAGAATTTCCAAGTTGACTAGAATATTCTGCAGGATAATATCAGGGTGGGTGTCCTCCTGCTAAAGTGTGGTAGAAGTTGGGTGATGCAGCAAGACAATGATACTAATGATCCCTAAAAGTAAATCCACCCAGTAAATGCTTCATAAAAAACTTTAGTGTCAGTTCTGTGCAATGACCTCCAGAGAGAACGTTCTCTTCAGACCTACAGATTTTCCTAAGATGAGGCAGTTCTGTAAAGAGGAATGGGGAAAATTCTTCAGGAACGTTGTTTAGGTCTGATCTGGAGCAACCAAAAACTGCTTGCCTGAAGTAACTGGTGCCAAAGGAGGGTCGAACAACAATTAATACCAAATGTTCACATATTTTCCACCAGTGCTGTTAATGTTTAATGGGTGTTCAATTAAGCAAAACATTTATTTTGTCAGTCAGCTTAAAATTTTGTGTACTATTGGGATTTCTTAAAAAGAAAAAAAAAATCCCAGACAGTTAACATGCTTTTTTTTTTTTCTCATTATATAGCCTGAAAGAGAACTTTTACCTTTACATTCAGTGAGTTTTATCAGGACCACCATATCAAGATTTGGGAAGAACTAGTGTTAAATAAAAGAGGAGGCTTCAGGTTTCACATCTCCAACACTTGAAATGCAGCCTCATGCAGTCACATGCTGGTCAGGTGAACAATTTTCTAGTTGTTAAAGGCCCACAGGAGGGACAAGTAGGTCAGTGATTTACATGTGGCTTCAAGAACTCCACGGGATCAGTGTCCCAGCGACAGTTTATAAACCTGAAATTCCCACCAGTTGGTGACAACTGAAGAAGTCATTCAGATGCCATTTGAGGCGAAACCTTTCCTCTGAGAACAAGAGCAGGATCTAAAAAAAGAAATAATTACTTACTCTTAAGCATTTGTCAAATAACATCCCCATCATTGCAACATTAGATTTCCCAGCTGCACATTCCTGTTGCAGATGCCGCCCCAGCTCCATCCCGAAGGTGTCCTGCTGAAATCTGTTTTTCTATCTTCAGTTTTCAGAGCTTTTGCCCATTCAGAATTCAACTTTAGCTGAAAAAAGTGTTTGCTGTTGTTGACCTATGCCAAAGTTTGACTTGCTCATTTTGAGATGTTATTTATTTATTTATATTTCCTCAACACAGTTTAAAACAGTGGTTATTTGACTCAGCCAAGCTTTTCTGTCGACTCGAACCAATCTGGACAATTTCCTTTGACCCCTCTCATCACAAATGTTCCAGCTCACTGATTTTTTTCTTCACAACTGGCCTGAATAAACTGTTGTTGCTGTTGTTGCAGAAAATCCCAGGGGACGTGATGGCTCAGAAGTACTCAAACCAGCCCATCTGGCTCCAACAATCATGTCATACTCAAAGTCACCTAGGTCATTTCTTTCCTTATTCTGTTGTTGCATGTTCACTGAAGCTCCTGACCTGTTTCTGCATGATTAAATGGACTAAACGACTGCCACATGATAGGATGGTTGCATTAATAATCAGATTATCTTCATAAAGTAATTGGTGAGTGCATTTCTATGATGTGAATAGAAATTTTAAAAAATGTTCTTTGCATTATGTCTAATACACTCTAGCCGTGATTAACGATTAAACTGGGTCTTCTGACAGTGATAGAAATGTTGTGTTTTAAATTTTTTGTTCAGTGTAATTCAATTCACTTTATTTATTTGGTGCCAGTTCACACCATCTAAATATATGTTATACAGAAATCATTCCAAATTTGCATTAAATCCAAATTATTTTCCAAATAAATCCAAATCATTGTTGTTGCGTAATGTAATTCATTCTGATAGACACAAAACTCATTTAATGTGAAGTCATAAATAACAGCCAAGCAAGCCGACAGACTGCACTGACTCTTCACTTTGGTGCAACTCAGTTTTATCTGAATTTTGGCCCTAGCACAACATGACCCGTTTCCATCATTTAGCCATCCAGTGATCAGCACAGCAGTAATTGTTAATGAGGACAAGGGTGATTTTAACTGACTATCAATGTAACTGAATAACAACAGCAGATTGATTGTTACAAAGAGAGGCAATCATGAAGACATTGTCTTTTGGTGTAGAAAAAAAGTGTGCAGCCATCACTGCTTTGTATTAAAATGGTCTCATATGCCAGAAAAATGCGGCTAAAAACACAGCACCTGAAAAAAACTCTTCACCACATTAGCAAGCACTTGAAAGAGAGAGGTTCAACTGTGGTGAAAAAGCCTGGAAGTGAAGACACTTCACTTAAAAAAAAAAGATCCAGAATAGGCTGAAATACTGTGGAAAAATACAATAAATTGGGCAGTGTGAGACTTTTGCAGTTTTCTCCAACAAACTCCCCATGCAGCTGTTTGGTAAATCTGGAAAATCGATTTTTGGTAAAAAGAAAAAAAAAAAAAAGACCTGTAAGACCTGAATCACAGTAACAGTAAAACGTCCTGAGACCATCCGTGTTGGTGGTTCCTTTACAGCTAAGAAAGTGAGGTCACTTACAGTTGTATCCAAAAAGAATGGCATGAATTCAGAGGATGTTTTCTGAAAGAAACATCTCCCAAAAGTCCAGGACCAGTTTGGTGACAATCTGTGCATTTTCAAGCTTGATGGGGAATCATGTCAAAAGGAAAAATTATTTTAAAATTTTTTTAAAAAGTGACATTGAATATTTGGAGCTGAAGGCTGTTTATGACTGAGGCATTATGCTTAATAGTAGAATCGCCTGAACTGTTGTGGTCGGTCATTCTGGGTACGACACCTTGGACAATCCCATTTTAAGCTTGGAAAAAAAAAAAATCACAATTCACTTGTGCACTTGTGAACATTGTAAAGTCTTGTAAGTGTCTGTCAAATTTGGCTATAGGAGATGTCTGCCCAGACTCACTGGCAATGAAAGATTGATTGGATGAGAGGAGGAAGGCTGTGTGACATTAGAGATCACCAAGGAGATGGTAAGTCTGCAGACACACACAGATTGACAAGAAACAGGGCAGAACTGTGCCAAAGCAAATGAATCCATCTGAAAAGCAATCCCCATCATCTTATGAACAGAAACACACACAAATAGGCCAGCTAAATGGTCCCTGTTTCCTCATTACTCCAGATGGATAGATAGATAGATAGATAGATATAGGAAGAGGGGGGGTACAAAGAGGTATAGAAGCTAATAGGGTTAAGGAATTAAAAACAAGGGGGAAATAAGGTAGGAAAGAAAGAGAAACAGGTTCAGAGATGGGTAAAGAAAGAAGACAAGTGCTTGAGGTGCAGGTAGGATCAGAAAATGGTAGAGGGAGGGAGGGATGAAAAGATGATGCAAGACTGTTGAGAGCTATATTAGAGCTGGGTGGCTGGCTATACGGCGGCTGGAAATTGGTAATCGTGTCTATGTGTGTTGCACTGGTGGTGGAAATTGGTGTCGGCAGGACCCCAAATGACTGTTTTCCTGCCTGACAGAAGATAAGAGCGAGAAAAATATATATAAACAAGACAGTATAATCACAAGAGGGTAGGAAAGGAAGGAGAGCGAGGAGGAGAGCAAAGGAAAAGAGCAAAAGGAGCGCTGAACGAGTAGAAGGATATGAAATGAAGAAATGCGGGGGGTGTTAAGAGGAATATTTTATATCATAAAGAAGCCCTGTTTTGCATTGAGAGCTGCACCATGTAAGTAGAAATTAATTCCAAATGTAGCACATAATATTAAACCCTCTTAAAAAAAATAATAATAATTGATTATCTCAGCACCTCCGTCTCTCTGAAGACCAGGATCTATGTTCCATCACAAAACGCCCCCATGCCCGTTTCACCAAACAAACTTAACGGTTGCACGAGCATTTGTTCTTCCTTGCTGGTATCCAACGACCGATGGCTCCATCACGCCTCTCCAAATCCACAACCAACCTGAATCACAGCTGCGGGAATGTTCATACCCCACGTTCAATCCTCCGCCAAGGGGAACCTGCCGTTTTATCTAAAGTTACCGTTTATAGGAGTTATTAGCTAATTCTACTTGGTCTGCTCAGATGACTGGTTGGTCTTTTGAGAATAATTACATAATCAGACATTAAGCCTTTCCAGATGGAAGTTTCAGAATGCTCCTGATTTGACTGACGTGTGCGAGTCTCTCATGGAGGTACTGGCAGGCAGTTTAAGTAAGTGGCGGCCCTCAGTTTGGAACAGCAAACCCTTTCAGCAGAGCAGATCCTCCTCAACAGGCTACATTTACAATCTCAAGCCAGAGCTCTCCACTTTTATTTTCTTCTTTGGACACTGAAATCCCAAATACTTGCTCACTCTCTGCTTATTATGTTTAAATATCTCCACTGGTTTGGAAAACTTGACCAAATCAATGATTTATTTGATTAAGGGGATGAAGAAGAAAGGCATAGATAACAGTCAGAAAAAATTTATATCATTTTTTAGCAAAAATATGTTTTCTTCTCCTCTCTGCCATCTTAATCAGCTTGTATCCCCCAGGTCTATTCATCACTGATTTAAACATTGTGAGGTTTATTCATTTAGACAGTGAGAGCTTGTAAAGACATTGTAGGCAAACACATTCAGAAGCATTAAAATATCTTAAGCCTGAATGAATTTTCCATTATGTGTAGAGTTTTCTCATTTAATATACTGCAAAAGGCAGCAAAAGCTCACGAGCGGAGCAGATGAGTTGTGACGGTGATCAAGGGTCACATTAAATCCCATGATACTTTGTGACAAGAACTGCAATGAAAATCTGCACTGAGGCTTTCACTGTAAGTTCGTGCACAGCTTTCGTTGCACCTTACATGCTGACCTTTTTCACTGCACGAGTGAAGACCTTCAGTCACAGACATGAACACATGCAAGGTGACACCACTCTTAAATGTGATGAAATGGAAGATAGCCAAGCATATTATGGATCGTTAGATTGTTCAGCTGTAGTTGAGCAGTTTTCCGAAAAGTATTTCCTCGTCTTATGGCACTCGGCTGTGTTAACTGAATGTCGTACCAGATGCCTTCCCCCACCTCTGACGAAAGTTACATTTAAAAACACGTCCATTTGTAACAACTGTAAGGCAGAGAATGGAGAGGAGGAAAAATGGGCACTTTCCTTCTGTTTCAGTGGTGGGTAGATTCCCCTTCACAGTCTAATGAGTTCTGAAGGAGGCATGCGTAAAATGGAGGGAGAGACATTCACAGGCCAGCAGGCTGACTCATAAATAACACACCTGGGAGCAGAGGAGGGAGGGGAGAGATGGAGGGTAGGCTGGGCAAAGACAGGGAACCTTTAAAAGCAATGAAATATCTTGTATACGTCAATGCACACAAAACCAAAGAGCTTCTGCAGACTGGGAGGAAAGAGAAGTTTGAGAAATGGAGTCAAATACAAATATACATTCAATAGAAGAAGGTGAGTGAAAAGACGCAGAGTGAGATGAGCTGCAGCTACGTTTTATATGTCCAGACGAAGGTTTTTCTGAGTCCACACATGATTGTGACATATTTTCCTGACAAACTTATTGTCTGATTTACAACGGACCTGGTAAAGCAAAACATTACCATGAACTCTTGATCAGTAAATGTCTGAAGATTGTAATTTCAGTGTTCACTCTTTCTTGGTCTTGATTATCTCCAGACAAAATGTCTTCACCTTTTGATACAAAATGTTGTACATCATTTCAAAAAACTGTTCCACCAAGCAGCAGAACGTGGTCTCTGAATGCTCATCTTTAACTAGACACTTCTTTTAGTGATTTCTTGGTTGAGAAAATTCTAGTATTACATTGCATTTAATTTCATTTTTTTTAAAGCAAATTAGGTCGTTTTTTTCTGTTTCAGTTTTCAGTGTAAACTTTCTGTCACAGTTATTGGCATCCTTCATTATTAATTAGGTGTTCTCAGAGTTAATAACTCATACACCTGTCTGGATAGTAATACAGTTTTAGGTTAGCAGGAGGCCTTCATAAATTCATTCTTCCATTATCTAAACCGGCTCTAACCCGTCATAAAGTTCTGAAACTGAAACACAGTCTCGAGGAAGTTGGTGCTGCTGTTATAAACTTGAAGTAAAGACAAATATATGTCCAAAATTCACGTTAAATTGTTATATATGCAGCAGTTATTGAATTTAACAAGTGTAAAACTTGGTTGAAGGGGTTTGGTGGTGGATCTACACACAAACGTCAAGTAGGGGATCTCAGTTTGTGTCCCATACGATAAAATAGTGATTGAAAAATAAGAAGTTTACACCCATTACTAAAGTCCATTTAACCATTAAATCAACAGGTGACTTAATACATATCCATGGAAACCAGAAGGTAGGAAACCGGAAGCTCCTGCAATGACAGGCTCCTCTCGCCATGGCTACAGTCAATTCAAGCCCATAATATCTGAACACTGTACCATAAAGTAACATACAGACAAGATTTCAGCTTTTTTTAAAAGTTTTCACTGCTGTTTACATCCAGAAACTTTAACATCTTGTTCTTCAGTACTGCTGGAAGTGAGCTCTAGGCTGTTTGTCCTTCTGAAAGACCCAGCACTTTTACTCCTGGGACACCGGGTACCACATTACTCTGTAAAATGCTTGAATATCTACAGTACCAGAGGCATCAAATCAATCCCACAGCATGATAGCACTTCCACCACTGCTGGTCGGGTGCTCTCTTTCTTATGGGCTTCATTTTGTGACTGATAAACCAGGTAATACACTGCAATCTGAAAGAGCCCAGCTTTTGTTTGAACATTATCACATTGATTTCATATGAAAGGATTTGGAAAAATTAGTGCTCGCACTGAGACGATTTCTGTGGGTCATGTCAGACGTATTTCATACAGTCTGTATCACCTTTAGCATCACACTCTCAAATGATTTTAACAGGATTACTGTTGTGAATCTTATCTTGCTGGATTTAAATGTCATATTTTTGTTTTTCAAAAATGTGTCTATGCAAATTATTTGCGATTACATTAAAATAATAATCATTTATATATATATATATAACTGATTATTATTTTACTTTTGTGTTATAATGCTGTTACAACACTGATTTAAACCAAGGACAGCAATTATCAGCAATGTAACAATAATAATGACAATATGACAAAGACAAGTAGATGGAAAAATATTTCTGAAATGACACATTTAAGCAGGAAAAACAGAGTCCATATTGAGCCATCTGGTAGGGGATGAAAGTTGGGAAGAAGTTTTATATCCATAAGCCACTTGTCTACACCAGATGAACACAAATGCATTTTTGTATGCATGAAGGCAGACATGTTGAGAGAGACTGACACAGCATGGAAATAGCCTGGCAAATGCTGGATGCATATATCCAGAAAACATGAGGCAGAGCGAACAGCAGGCAGCAGTTCAGACTGAGGAGAAACCTGGTGCTGCATACAGATACAAACACATTTATTGGTCTCCTTCCACACAAATACAAAAAAATTAAAAAAATACAGAAAATCAGGTTTGTGTTGATTAACTTGAACATTTTAGATGCTAAAAAGATGACAATGGCATAGTTAAAGATGATGACATTAACTGAATGTGCTGTTGTTTCCAGCTGGCATTTTGGTCCACTCCTCCTGAGCAGACTGTTCCGGTCATGTCTCAGGTCTGACGTTTGCTTTCTCCTCACTGCATTTCAGAATCGTTTGAGGGGTCCCAACACCAGCGATGGAGGCTAAGCTTCTTGACACTGGATGTATGTTTCATGCCACAGATACACAATATCAAGGCCCCACAACATCAGAAAAGCAACCCTGAGACAAAATTGAGCTCCCGGCCATGTACCATGACCACATATCTTGTGGAATTCTTTTTTTCTGGTTAATTTTTCCATCTGTGAACATAGATCTGATGGGACTTTCCAAAAAGCTCCATATTTGGCTCATCCATCAGAAGGACTATCCATCCATCCATTTTCATCCACTTGAATCAGGACTGGGGAGCAGCAGTCTAAGCAGAGATGCCCAGACCTCCCTCACCCCAGACACTTCTTCCAGAGTCCCAAAGCATTCCCCGGCCAGCCAAGAGACAAAGTATCTCCAGCGTGTCCTGGGTCTTTCCCTGGGTCTCCTCCCAGTGGGAGATGCCTGGAACACCTCCCTGGGGAAGCGTCCAGGGGGCATTCAATACAGATGCCCAAGCCCCGTCAGCTGACTGCTCTCTATGTGAAGGAGCAGAGGAGCAGGGGCTCTACAATGAGCTCCTCCCGAGTGACTGAGCTTCTCACCCTATCTCTAAAAGAGCGCCCAGCCACCTTGCGGAGGAAACTCATTACAAGTAAATGAAGATAAAAATGCACTAATAAATGCAGAAAGATGAGAAATAAAGTATCAATACACAATGCAAAATGACCATGAACAAAAAACAATTAAATGAAATTAAATTGTCATTTTTGTCAGTATGTATCTCACGATACACCACGAAATTGGACCTCTGCTTTTAACCCATCACTAGTTTCACTAGGAGCAGGGGGCTGCTATCCCAGCGCCCAGGGAGCAATTGGGAGCTAAGGGCCTTGCTCAGGGGCTCCCAGTGACTCAGGGACCTGGGTCCTCCAGGCCCAAGCCCACCACTGTAACCACTAGGCTATCACTCTCTGCGAAGACAATATTTGACATGAAAGATAAGATGAGTGAGCAATAACCAAATAATCAATGAAAGAAAATATATGGCTAGATAGAAGTTAGAAATGTTCACCCTAACAATACCTACTTTTTCAGATTAAGTAAAAAACACAACGCCAAAAGTAAAATGACAATGGCAAATTAAAAAAAACAACCAAAGCAAAATCACAACGACAAAAGAGAAAACACAACAGAAAATCAAAAAACACAACAGAAAATCAAAAAACACAACAGAAAATCAAAAAACACAACAGAAAATCAAAAAACACAATGACAAAAGCAAAGTCACAATGACATTAAGTTTGTGACTTTGCTTTTGCAGCTGTGCTTCCTTTTTTGTTGTTGTCATGGTGATTTGCACTTCAGAGCCACCGTAGTCGATCATCAACCTCTGGCTTAGGGTTTCCTGCTGCACTGATGGACACTCACATGCTTGAACATTCGTTCGTTATGCACAAAATGTGACTAGCACAGAACTCCAATAACAAAGCACTGCTCGGGTTCAGATCGGGGAGGCCGTTCCTCCCAGTCACGCCCCTCCAGGTATCACTGTCATCGCCCACATGAGCGTTAAAGTCCCCCAGCAGAACAATGGAGTCCCCAGTCGGAGCGCTATCAAGTACCCCTCCCAGGGGCTCGCCTTTGAGCTAGCCCCAGGCCTGGCTCCAGGGTTGGGCCAACTCTATCCTTTATTTATTCTGGTCACATAATATTACTTCTCAGTAGGTGGATTTTCATTACACTTTTTCTGCAAAACTTTGAAGTGATATTAGTTATGGATGCCTAAGACCGCTTTCAATTTGGCAGGCTAGTTTTTGTTTTTTTTGTTGTTGTTTTTTTTTTTTTTTCAACAAATTCAGGTGTGCAGGTTAAATAAAATAGCAGTGCATCACATCAAACTTGTGAGCAGATTTTTATTTTCTGTCGTAACAAAACAATGCCCGAAACTAAATTGATAAGATCCAGCGTATCGCCAAAGCAAAAATGCAAAAAGTCTGTTCCTGTTAACTCTGTTGAATTTAGAATTGACATTTAGTATTAAAAAAAATAGTTATACATTGCTGTGCAAGGAATTTAATGGTTTTAATTTCCATCACAACATCCAAGCAGTGCACAGATGACTCTGGAGTCTAATTGTACTTTCTGCATTTATTAACAAAATATTAACATGCAGTTTATCATAATTACCATAACTATTTTATGTGATACTGTGCTTGTGCTTGATAATAAGGACTGAAATCTTTGGTGCTCATCAAAGGGCTTTCTGAACATATTCACAGGATTGTGTACATTTTTTAACCTCAAAGAGAGGTAAGGCTAACAAACAGGAGGCACATATTGTAGATGCATATGTTCCCATCCTCTAGTGATTGTAGAAAAGAAATTAAATTATATCTCTGGGCATTTTTATAATTGGTGTGTTATTTATTTAGGATATGTCCTTGGCTCTTCCCATCAACCACACACCCTAATCATTTTCCTTTGCTTCAACGCCCTCTGACGTCTTCATATGGACTGTATGAAAGAAACTGGATAAACCCTTTGCGGTGTCATAAATAGGTTTAGAGGTTTTCAAAGCTCTGTTCAAGTCTACATTATCAGAAAAAATGCACTCACCAGTTACCACAAATTAGCTGTTTTGGCTTAATCTAATCTAATCTAATCTAATCTAATCTAATCTAATCTAATCTAATCTAATCTAATCTAATCTAATCTAATCTAATCTAATCTAATCTATGGTGCTAATTAATGTTGTCTTACACTCGTTCTGATCAAATCCATTCATCCATCCTCGTTTTAGCTGTTGTGTTGGAAGCAACCATTTTTTGTACCATGCTGTAAATATGTTTATTTCCACTGTAAAGTTGGACATTTTAACTAGAGGGTAAAAAATAGTGACTTGCTGTCAGAGCTCTTCTTCTGGTGTTGATGAAGTTTTTCTCTTCCTCTTTTCCAGCGCCTGTGATAAGTCACAGGAGTCCTTCGTGTGTTACTAACTGATGAGAGTGGTTGTGTTACCCACAAAGAACCCTACAATTAAACTATTCAACACTGGAAGAACTGCAAGGAAGTCACACTTAAGCCCTGTTTCCATGAATGGTAGTCCTGGGTAGTTTTATAAGGGTTAAATCATTGACATATGTCTCCAGTCCCACAATAAGAATTTCATGAAACTCTACAGAGGCTTAAACGCACACCTGCCACGGGATAGGGAATCAGAGAATTTGCCAAAAATGGCTGGGAGCATGTTGGTGTTGACTCCATGTAGATTAGATATGCTGTGGGCAGGAGATGATGTTCAGATGTTTTAAGAGTCATTTCTTTTCGTTCATCACCACCAGTGAAGTGTATGCACACAAGCGCAGCAACCATCCCAGCTCCTTCGGGGTTGATCTTGTCAATCTACTTTTTTTTTACTGGGCAAATAGCAAAGGTGATGCACTACTGCCACCAGGTGGTATGGAGTGGTAGCTCGATAAGTCATTACATCCTACCAGCTCCATCTCTGTAACAACATGAACACTAAAGGCACATAAAAGGAAGATGGCCTCCTAGGTTTTATCCTGCCCCATGACTAATAGAAAGGCAGCTTTGATGTCTGTACAACAGAACTTATGGTGAAAATAATGTGTGAACACAAATCTCTGTATAGATATTTATTATGATTGGTACAACTATGTTCCACGTACCAATTGTTCCACAAAGAGGGTTTTTCTCATTTCTGTCATTTGCAGCTTTTGCTCCTTAAATGTTCAGTACCTCAGAGACAGCAAAGGTTTGATATCCATGCTGTTAGTAAAAGTTTTATAGCATAGAAAATCAATAATTAAGCCCTCAACTAGCCAAGCAAGAAATTATACCAACCAGGTGGTGGCGTCGGTGGTTTTAACACAACCACTGGCTTTTAATAAGGAAAGGTTAAAGCGTTGTGGGAAAGGAGTAAGGCAAGTGGCTGCGTGTTGCACAAGAATGAGAGTACATGGTGGCTGACCAGCGAAGGAGGGAGGGGAGCGAGACAAGATTATAGCTGGTGAGAGGAGGAAGGGATTGCCGTATGTGGGTCACAGTGTGTGTAACAAGGTAAACTGACAGGAGGTGGCGAGATTCAAGGGGAAGGTGTGAAAAATGAAAGAGGAGGTGGGAGTGTGAAGTGACATACAGGGGTTTTCATGTCTTTAAGAGAAAGGCTGCAGAAGGCAAGGGGAGAGGTTGAATGAAAAGGACTTGAGGGCGAAAGGAGGGATGGGCAGAGGTGACAGGAACAGTTTGGGGAGACAAGACCAGATAAGGTTAAATGAGGGAAAAGATGACAGGAGGGGGCTACAGGGGGTACAGCTGCAAGAAAGAGAGACGTATGAAGAAGCTGCAGGCGAGGAGCCAGAGACCAAAAGAATAGCAGGTGGGATAGTAAAGGGAGCTTGTGAGGAAAGGTTACAGGAAAAGGTCAGACGGAGAAAGAGGAAGTGATGACACTGAGCATGATGGAAGAAAAAAGGAGCAGGAGAGGGATGTTCCAGCTCCAGCTGTGACATTGTTCACCCCAGATGAACTCTATTTTTACCTCAGCTAAATGGTATGTTTGTATTTATTTCAGTTACTGTGTTGTGGAGCAGACTGGGAGCAACAGTGATGGGGGGAGGCCTCCCAAGACGCTTGGTCTATTCTGTCACTGGTGGTGTTTGGGCGGTGCACAGCTCAGAGGCTTCTCCCATGAGTGATGGGTCTCGGAAGCAGCGCTCTCACCCAGCTGCTTGTCAGCCAGTGTTATCTCTTCCAACTGATGCCACGAGGAAGACTTGCAGGAAGTTGTTTTATGGTGTGAAACATGTTGCTTATGACAATTTTCTGTCACCCCATCTGATTTATTTAGGACATTCAGATTATTTCATAACCTCAGAAAGCATAGAAGATATCAGACAAATGCAAAATCAGAATTTAAAAAAATGTTTGGAATTAACTTTTTTTAGATCATGGCTAATCACACTATCTGGAGTGAATTGTTAATATGTAATATATTATATAGTGTTTGTTTTTATAGTGCAGCACAAGCATGTGGTGGTTGACAGCGGTTACTTGCTTGAATCTGAGCTGGAGTCTCTCTGTGACTTTGTCATGCCTGACTGGGCTCCGTTTGGCCTAATCCTGCAGTCCAGAAGCATGGATGTTCAGCTGATGGACATTTCTAAATTTACCAACCAAAGGCATGAGCGTGAATTTAGTTTTCTTATTTGCCCTTCCTTTTATCATATGACTGTTGTAATAAACCCTCATCTGGAGAAAGAACCCGATCTTGTTCAGGCTCTCCTGCACATCTTCAAAATGCACATTTAAATACACACCTGAGTATTATGGATTTTCTATTAACAATTGAGTTTAAAGAAATTAAGAAGCCATTAGTTTGCATCAAACCTTTAATTTGGTGCAAATCCTGGGCATGCATGTTGGCATTAAACTGAGTGTTAAAGTCCAACTAAAGTCATTAGATTTCATTAACTGTTGTGTTGCTGTTTGTAATGACTTAAACTTTGTGGAATTTAACATCATAGCCCTGAAGAATATCGTAGCATAGAAAACTTCTAGTTGCTGAATTTTTCATCCTCAAGAAGCACTATTTGGTACATGTGGTATTCTTGGTTTTGGTATGACGTTCCTGTGTAACTGATCTGATAATGAGCGCGCCGCCCCACTCTCACAGTGTGTTAGTCGTCGACTGGCTCCAGGAGTTCACACAGTAGATAAACAGGATGCATCTCCATGTGTGTCTCACTTTTATACCTTCATATCTTTATATCTGCTGTTCTCTTGTTCCCCTGGGACCTTCTGCTCCCCTCAACTTAACTCGCCACCACTTTGGTGAGCAATTGTTCACTTAATAAGCAAAACGAATGAATTTATATGCCGACTAAGGAAATCCCTGGGGATAGCTGTGTATGTAAGTATTAACACATATATGTATATGAGAACTCATGTGGGCATAAATATGCTGCACAAAATGTGTGCAAATATTGTTTCTTGATTTTCTGTGTGTTGTAGGGGTGTGTGTGTGGGACTATGAGATCCACAGCTGTGTGTGTGTGAGCAGCGAGCTGATTACTGCATACAAATGGTGTTAAAGGGCACAGAGCATGGCAGGCATTGTTGATTAAAGCTGACGTTACAAAGATCAGTTTTATTACTTCTGCCACTTACTACAGGTTGACAGCTGAACAAATACCACTTGTTCATTATGAATCACTGCCAAGAATGAGGAATATTCACCACCAATCTGTGTTTGATCAAGGCTGCTTGTGGATTTGTGTGTTTGCTCTGATAGAGTAGGTTTGTACAAAAACAGCCTTACAAAGCAACATCCATCATTTAAAGTTAACACTCTGGACGAGTAAGTGAGGAAAAACACTCACCATAAAGTTCTTTACTTAGATAAAACAGAAAACAAACTGTAATCCCTTCTGTTCAAAATGTACCCATAAACTCAGAAGACATGTATGTAATCATGTACCGTTTCTGCCATCATTTTAACTTAGAACTAACAGAGCATAATCACTTATGCTTTTAAGAGAGTATGTTTTGTTGCTCTGTTAATTTACTGGTGCTGTGATTGGCTGTGGTTCAGTCTGGATGAGTCTGAGGGCGGAGCTTAGCTCGGCAGCTGGAATCTTGTCCTAATTAAGTGTCGGCTCAACGCAGTGGTCATTTATTATTTCGCCACTGAAAGGACATTAGAAACAAGATCTTGTGTTGCACATATTCGACGCAGCTCTGCAACTACTCCAGTGTGAATCCGCTGCAGGTGCCAGCAGCTACAGTGGATCATTTCAGGATCTTTCCAAGTAAAAGTCAGCTGGCATGTGCATTAGAGAGACCTCAGTGAATAAAGGGATGCAGTCGGTGCTTCTGTTCTCCAGGTAGTCCAGCTTTCAAAAGTAGCCCTGTGGTGGCCTTGCAACCTGTAGAGGTGAACCCCGCCTCTAACATGTTGGCGGCCAGAAAATGCTCTAGTCTCGTTGGCGAGCTTAAACATAAATGGATAGTTTAACTGTGGCACAGAGAGTTAGCAGTTTGTTGCACCATTATGAGTTTTATCTAATCTTGGATGCTATGCTCCTCTAACCACTTCTCGAATCAATTATTGTACTGCACCTGTAATCTCCCTCTCGTTACACATACCCTCCGTCTGGGACCTCCTACTAGCGACCTCGTCTGGTCATCTCTATCATTACAGCACCTTTCCACCTTTCCAATAATTTCTTGACTGGAGGTAAAAGATGCACTGCATCATTAACTGGATCTTATTATTGTTATGATCTTTGAGCTGGTTTTGTGAAATGATGAGTAAAGAGTCTAGATGTGATGGTCCTGCATTTAAATCCTGAAGAAACTGCCAGTTCACGTTAAACAGCTTCTCGTGAGGACCAAGACTGCATGTTCTCAGTTAACATTGCGAGCTGTTTCACCATTCGCTCCCTGGTACTGGCCCATACGTGTTACATAAAAAGATTGGTAATTTTACACAACAGCTGTCTGAACAATGGAAAATGTAGAATAGCTTTGCCATGAAGACAAAAAGGAAAAAAATCTTATAATTCAATAAGTGACTGGGTTTCCTTACTCGGGGCAACTTTTGAGAGACTGAGTGCAGCACTCTTGCAGCGAGTCACTCCACGGTGTTTTCTCCAACCTCTGGCCCTTCAGCTCGATAAATGTCAGCTGCTTACTACAGCAGATGAAGCAGGTGAGAATTTGTTTTTTTCTGGTTTTTCCTTTTATAATGAATAAAAAGTCTTCTTTTATGAACATTATTGTGATGAATTAACTAATTAGTTAAGTAATTGTAATATTTTTCATTCCCATTTGGACTTTACTGCTATGATGTCATAGCCCACTAGATGCATCCTCCAAAATCCAATCAATACTAATGTCGAGTATGAACACATTCCAGGACAGAGTCCGATCTGGTCCGTCAGGACGCTTTAGAAGGTGATCTGGGATACTTGTGTCAATCAAGGGGTTTGAACGCAAAGGCATTTTTGGACAGATTTGGATTAAATTTTGTAAATGAACGAGTGCAATAAAGCTCTAAGTCTTCATATTTTTGGTGGATTTTTCCTTGTATTGAATCCTACCCTGATTTACTTGTATGTATTTTTTGCTGAATAAAGTTCAGGGGGAAAAGAGATTTGCAGAAGATCATCTTTTTGTTTAAAGTTTCTTCTTTGTTTCTTTTTCTCTTTGATGTTTGCACTTGAAAATAGCATGTGTGCATATTTACTTATGGACCGAAAAGATCAGATCTGATCCCCCAGGATGCCGTTGAGGAAATACTTTAACACCAGGTGTGAACAAATATGCTAATCACTGTCCACTTGTGATCAGATTTCTCAAGACACATGAATCCCTCTGATTTTTGTCCATAACTGATAGGCAAATGACTGAAGCCCTGCGAATGAGTAAAATTGTGACAAGCCTGGAATCTCATAAACTAATGGGAAGCAGACATCGCTCTAGTGTGCTAGGTAGTTTTAACAAAGCATCGTTGTAGCAGAGTCTATGAGCTTGAACCACAGCGAGTCATGCACCCCTTTAAGAAGAGCCCCTATGCTGCTCACCATCAGCTCTAAGATTATAAAAAGAGCTCCCACAAAGCACTACAGGTATCATGGACCCAAAGGTGCACATCATCTCCAAAGATTTAAACCTATGACCAGATGCAGTGGATGAACCTTAACCTGCTGGTCTGCTGCACTCTGCTGCAGCTGAGTGTGAGATTTTTTTTTCTTCCTTTAATAATAAAGCAGTCTTATAGCACAACGGGTATGAGAGGCCCTCAGGTAAACAGCTAATGAAATCCCTATCTCCCTTTTGGACTAAATCATCCAAATAGCAAACGGCACCTCGGGCACAGAGGCAGACGGATGGCAGAGAACCATGCAAAGATGGAGAGCAGGAGGGACGTGGAAATGAGGGGAATGGAGGGCTGAGAGTGAAGGAGGAGTGAGAAATTGAAGATGAAACTACATGCGCTTTGCACAGTGGAACTGTTATATTGTATACACTGAACATCTTGAGTGTATTACATCTCTACATTAACAAACCCGGCCCTTGAGGAAGCAACAAGCAACTGACAGCTGTTACAAAGCCAGCTTTTCAGGTGAAAAAGGTTTTATGCTGTTAAGTAACACTTAACTGCAAGTACCACATTGTGTTACTAAAGCAAGCACGTCTCTTTAAATAACAAGAACAACGTCACTTCTTATTGGTCATATCTGTAGAGGCTGGATTTCAAATCTCACAGCAGCTTTACTTATTTGGCACCTTTTTAAGAACAAGTGAAACCCGCGGGGCTTTTCAGAGCATAAATAAAACTTGTAAAAAAAGGGAAGTGTGGAACTTAATCAAATTAAGCAGTTTCAAAATAGCAGAAAAATATTAACATACATAGTGATAAAAAGGGGGGTGGGGAGGTTAAATAAATACTTTGTAAGTTGTGGCAGGTATGATTTAAAAGATTTTTTTTTTTTCCTTTCTGAAGTTGAGAGAATTTCCTGAGGTCTAAATGAATTGACCAGCACAAGCTTTGGTCAAAAATATCATGGAAATCAAGTACAAATCATCAAGTTTTACCATGTTTTGGATTTTATGCTCAGTTCCTACCTCTCAAAGCAACATCTGGTTCCACCAGAGTGGAGTCTGAAGGATCATTCCTCCCAGTCTGGTGTTGGACCTTCCAGGAATCACAAGCAGACCTGCACTCTGAGGGTCAAGAGTTCTATATATATATATATATTTTTTTTTGTTTGTTTGTTTTTTGTTTTGCTTATCTAAACAGAACTTCATTTCACATTTGTAGGATGTCTGGGGTGAAGACTTCTCTTGAGATCAGAACATCTCCATGGGGTCATCGGGTTAAGGTCTGTGCTCTGACGTCTATAATGGATTTACTCCATCATGCAACTTCTATTAAGTTTCAGTTTGCAGACAGCCAGTAAAATTATCCTGCATGATATTTTCCTAATCTTGGGAACTTATTTTTGCAAAGTATACTACTAACCATTGAGCTTTTGTTTCATCAGTCCATAAATCATGTTCCCAGATGCTTTTTGGATTGCCAAGTTGCTCTTTGTCAAATCTCAGGCCTGCACAGATGTTCTTGTTTTGTTGGAGATGTACAGCTTCGTCTGTGGTGTTCTACCTCAGACACCCAGCCTCATTAATGACTTATCTATGGTCAACCTATGAACAGAGGCATTTGCCAGACCCAGTTATCTCTTAAAGCATTTCAACTGTTGCTTCTGTAATCTTCTTTATCTCGTTTAGAGGTTGTGTCTCTGATGTGCTCTTCTAGGAAAAGTGGGGGCAATCCTAAACCGTTAGATAGTCTTCTGCGCAGTTGGACCAGTAGGTTCCTATCCTGTCCTACCTACCTCACAAAGTACGAGTAGTGACTGAATCACTGAGATTGCAGATACAAGTGGCTGAGGAGGACAGGCTTTCCTCCACAGGGTGGCTCAACTCCCCCAGAGGGTGAGAGGCTTTAAGCTGCTTTATGTTACTGCTACCTGATGCTCTGAAACTTGATGTCCATTTTGGTTTTCTTTATAAATGGCCACTTTAGACTATACCTTGTTGACTAGGTTTTTGCAATAATATCTATTTTCTTGTTTGCTATTTCATTACTGCCAGACTGATACATTAAAATCCCACCAGTACAACTTTGTTTAATACGTAGAGGTTAAATTAGATAGAAAAGAATCTGGCAGAACATCAAGAGCAGAGACCAGATGTTGATTTGATGCATGTCCTGCCATCTCCTGCTATGTTTAACTGTTTTTTCTGAAGAAAAAAAAAAAAGATCTGTGTTGGTTTGTAGTTTGTGTTAGTTCAGATTTGTTTAACTGTTAGGTCAGAAGTGAAAGTCAAGCAAGTCATCAAAACTCTTTTCCACAGCTGACGTTTCCACATAAAGGTGGTTACACTTTTTGCTCTCACTTTTTCATTTATTATTCAACAGAATAATTATAATCTTTTAACAGGTTTCAATTTACATCTCTTGGTAACTCACTGTGCTTGGCAGCCAAGAAAAAAAAAACAGTCAGGTTTTGGCTCATAGCCTACATTTCTTTTCACCGGGAGATGAGGGAGGTCAAAACATTTTTATTTTTCTTAAAAATATTTGTTTATTAAATGCGTTTTGAGGTGTGGATTACACTTAGAAAGTGATCCAAAGCTTTGGCTTGTGCATCATTTTGTTTCCTTTTTGTAGTTTTAAGGAAATGTATATTTAATCTTTTCCAAATATGCCTAATGATAAAAAATGCAAAGTTTGACCGGTTTTTAATTATTTCTAGCAAAACAGCCAGCGCCTTATTTTCTGAGTCGGAATCAGGAATCACAGCAACATTTTTTTGTTTTTTTGTTGTTGTTTTTTTTGTTTTTCCTCCATAGCAGCACTGGAGCAGGCAGCCAGAAAACATTGTTATTTTTAATATTTGCCCTCCTTGAGGGATCCATTGCAAATGCACGCATCGATTACAACAAGGTATTAAATGTTCAGCAGTTTATCACTGTTTGATTGAAACAACTTAAATCTGCTCAAGCTTGAACTTTTCACCACTTATGGGATGAATTTTCATTCACTACACATCAGCAGGAGCATCAGGAGGCCAAACCGTCTCCTGCGGAGCCCCCTCCAGCCCAAGCAAGATTCCAGTCAACACCTGTCTGAATCCACGCTTAGGATGATTTTATTTAACGTTTGTAAAACTAAGTCTTTACAGCTATGAGAAAATCAAAGTAACTCTTCGTTTGGCTTTAGTTTTAAATATTTGGACATGATGAAAAGTCATTTGTCCTCACCAGGTCTTAATCTCCGGTAAGCACAACTTCAGATGAAGAACCACAATCTTGAAACCTCATGAAACCAGAATGCAGAAGCAGTGTGTGAAAAACTAAAGACACTCCACAGAGGACCGGCCGGGCAGCTAGAAGCAAGTCAGAGCTTTCTGCAGGACATTATCAGTCTCACCTGTTGTTCAGAAGGAATTTTGGTCCTTTTTTTCTGTTTCTTTTTGGGGGTTTTTAATTAAAAATTGTTTTAATTTCTTGAAATTTAAGAACATTTGTTTACGTACAGTTCTCTGAAGACCCACAAATGCATTTCAGTTGGGTTGAAGTCTGTAGTTGACAGGGTCATTGCAAAAAGTATTTTCTTTTTCCTAACCATTAATTTGCAGTTTTTTGTGTGTTTAAGGTCATTATCCCGTTGCATCACCAGGCTCAGTCTGGCTTTAGCCATCAGACAGATGGCCTCACGTTAGACTCTTGAGTAAACAGAGGAGATCTTGGCTGTCTTACTGCAAGGTGACCAAGTTCTGTAGATGCAAAACAAGCCCGAGCCATCACGGCCTGCCACCGTGCTTCACGGCTGGTAAAAGCTGTTTGTGCTGATAATATGGTGTGTTTAGTTTTGGTGACATGTAGCTCTCCTCCTTATGACCAAGCTGTTCTTGTAAGAGAAGAGAGGCTTTCTTTTGCCAACCTTTCCCAACAATTCAAAATTGTGCTTTAAGTTTTTTCAGTTGTCTCATAATATGTGCTGTTGTTGGCCATCTGAAATTAACAGAAGCAAAGCATTCATCCATCCATCATCCATCATCTACTGTTTATCCAAAGAAAGAAAAAAAGAAAGAAAAGAGTAGCATACCAAGAGTAATCTGGGGAAATGCCTGCTGTTTTTTAATTACTTGTGCACATGTTCTTATTGTACATCACGCCATCATTAGTACTAACTTGCATATAAGTAAATGTATAATCATTATCAGTATTTGTGTATACGCATTGTTTCTGAACTGCACCAATTTCCAGCTGCGTTTTTACTGTTTACTCACCCAGAGTTTGGATGGTTGTGTGAGTTTTATTAAACAGTGTTGTAATGATGCAGAACCTTTCCAGCACACATCTGAAATGCTGATAAGTGTTAATTTAAACTCATGAACTCGTTGTCCCACAACCACATTGTGCTTTGTTAAGAGGTTGCAGTCTTTTCATGTAGGTGTGTTTGTGTGGCACCAGGCTGCTAACTTAACATTCAATTGTAGTTTAAAGGAAAATCAAAACAAATGATCTCTTAATTCAAATTAGTTTATATGCCTGTATCATTGCGTTTTCACTGGCTTGTTCCTGCTTGCTTGTTGACCAGCTTTTCCCCTGAAACTCTCCAGCTTGTCAGTTTTAGGAATAAAAAAAGAAATCCTTCTGTTCCTCAGACAAGTTAAAGCTAAGCAGTTAAGCCTTCTCTTTGTTTATAGTCTAAATTAGATAAAAGTGCATGCTGTTATATGTACTCTATACTGAGGTGGGCAGGAATCTCAATTTCTTAAATAAAAGGCAGAATGGTCTCAAAACCATTTCAACTTAGTTGTTAGTTTCAATGGTAGTTTCAAAACTCAGCAGGTAAATGAGAGATGTAACCTCTTTTCTTGTCTGTCTCTCTGAAGTCCAGAGCAATTTGAGGAAAAATAGTCCCACCGCTGCTATGAAAGGACCATTTACGGCCCCACAACCCATTTTACTTACTGACCCAGAGTATAAGAACACTTTTTGCAGAGAATGGAAAAAACGGGCAGGACCTTGCATTGTGGGAGCACAGAGTTGGCTGCAATGCAGCAGTAAGAGCCTCACTCAATATGACTGTAATCTACTGTTTTTATTACTCACTGTTTCTGCTCTGTTCCTAAGAGGAGTCAGTCCTTGACAGCTTTTCACCTCTCCATGAGGCCTCTGCAAACTTCCTTTTAATTGACTTTTATCACGGCACAAACAGATAACATCTGCAAGTATAAATCAACCAGTAAAAAAATGAAAAAACTCAAATATCTTACAGCACAGCAAGGATGCAGACACACGGGAAATTGACTTCAAGCTGATGTGCAATAAATAATCCATAATAGAATTTCTGTCATTATTCAAATATTATTCAGATATAAATATAATGTTATGAACCCTTTTTTGTTTCTCTTTCTGTGAATCTGTGTTGTTTTCAGTCCATGAATTCACATTCAAAATTGATTATTTTTTAATAAACGTTATTCATTAGATGCTAATCATAACCATGAAATTTATCAGAGCGTTCCCAGACAGTGAAATGAAGTGTGTAATGAGTTAATAAGTGACGGGAAAGTGCTCAGCTCAAGAAACAACGTGCAAAATGTCAGCTCAGAGGCCGTCTTGCTGGTGTTTTTAAGGTTGTAACTATCTCCTGACTTTTCCTCAGTGAACAGAGCTGGTAAACGGTCACATGATCCGTGCTGTTTGTTTGACGCTTCGGTATTCTGACTACGATCTTGGTTCAGTGACAGCCTCTGTTGGTGGAGTCTGGTTTTATTTCCCGGTGACCTATGAGATGATTCACTCAGGTCACATTTTAAAATCTGTCCAATCAACTGGTCGATTGCAATGAAATATTAGCCAATAAAAATGATTAATAATTTCTAAAAGTGTTTAAAAATATGTGGGGATTTGCAAATTCTCCGATTACATTCCTGTAATTCTAAAATTTGCTTTAGCCAAACTGCAGTAGAGTGAATCTATACAGTTTTTGTTCACAAATAACTTAACGGCTAGTGTCACAAATTACACCATAGCTTGTTTTTAATGGCTATATGCCATGGTTTCAAAACATGCTGAAGCAGTTGTGTTTGTATGTAAACGCTATACAGTGGTACAGTTATTCAGAATTCAGTTGTGTAGCATTCTATATTTACAAATCTTGTTTTAGAACCACACTATGTGGAAATGGGACTTCTGAACACATGGCGTCAGCATACCATAAAAAAGTTCTTTTTTCCCTTTTTGTAAGGAGCTGTACATTCCCTTTACAAAAAAAAGTATAATTCTTCAAATCATTATTCTTATAATTTTAGGGGAGTAATTTTGGCCGCTTCTTGTTTGCTTAATATTGGTTTATTCTAATTTAAATCAGGCAGTTTGTCTGTTTTATAATTTAAAGTCTTGTCTCGCATATAGAAGACTTCTGGTTTAAATGCAGGCTCCAATTTCTTGGTTGAGAGTTGCATGTTCTCCCCCATGCCAGTGGTTTTTTTTTTGGTTTGTTTGTTTGTTTGTTTGTTTTTATTTTGGGAACTCTGGCTTCTTAAAAATGTCTGCAAATATACATTTTAGTCTGATTGCTGATTCTAAATTCAGCCTAGATTGTGAGTGTGTTGTTGTTTGCCCCTTTGGAGATAGATGGATAATAGTTATCATGACATTAGTCATTGCATTTAATTAAAACCATTAAAAAAAAGGAGTCACTAAGGTCAATGATAAAGAGAGTATTCCTTTATGCAGTTCTAACATTATGTGTCAGGACAACATCAGAAAAATGATGTGGTCTCTACCAGATCGTAATAGGTAAATATATTCTCAGACACATAGCATCACATAACATGTTACATCAATATGTGATGTAAAAGGCCCAAAAATGTCAGATAACAGCAACTCAAGTGACAGAAACCCATGTGCTCAGTTTGATAACATTGACGATGCTGTATGACAGATCGCAGATTACATTGCCATCTTAAAACTGGTATCACCAGACTGTGTCAAGAGCAGTTTACACACCAGCCAACCAGCTGAAGAAGGTATTGTAGATCATCCACATGATGTCACCTCGTTGCAAGTTTCATTGGAAAAATCAGAAGTAATGCTTCTACCTCGTGATCACTTTCCGATAGAACGATTGATGAGTCCTTGATCACAATGAAAGTCTGTTTAGGTGAAGCATCACTCAGTGACTGACTGTGAATCATACAGGTTGACTGATAAAGATATCCTCCAAATTCATCATCTTAATTGAAATAAATCAGTCTGAGGTATGATACAAGAGAGGCACAAACAACTGAACAAAATCTGCAGTCATCCTTATCTGTGGCTTTGTCACTATTTAAAACTGGTTTATGATATTGGCACAGAAATTAAAAACACAATAAACTTACATAGACCCAGAGTTTGTGTTACAGTGATGTATATACCTGTTATTTATATTTTAATTCCATGATATGTGGGCTTTCTGCACTCATTTACTTACTGTTGACAATTTTCTGTGAAGAAGACAGGATAATAAATTTCCTTCTGCATTCTCCTCCAGTGGAGGCAATCATGGCATACGGCAAATTAAATGTAATTGGACAACATAAAACACAGCACAAAACAGAAAGAAGCGAAAGCAGCAGGTTGAGCTTTCAAGCAAAATGTTGGAGGAAAATCAAAAACTCTGCATGTCATCATTCAACTTAACGTACCTGTTTGCTTCTTTTCTTTTCATAACCTGCCCGGTCTTACAAGACACGTAGCTTGTGACTTAATTTGTGGAATTTGTTTTAATTTATGTTTGCTTTTGTGTTTACATAAACAGGGCAAAGTAAATGTTTCTACAGAAGAACAAGAGGAAGAAGAAATATAAAACTCCTACTTCTTTTTTTATACAGATGTTGCAGAAACTTTGGCTGCTGTGAACATTTATGGCATAAAGATCTCAGAATACTGTATTACTGGCTTTCTATCAGCCATTGCAAGTAATTTTATTGATATTGTATTTATATTATTTATTTTATTTTTGATATATTTTTTATATTTAGATTTATTTTTCCACTGCAAAATTAAACTTAACTCAGTATCATACAGCACAGTAGCCTTTAAAGGTAGGGTAAGGGATTTCTGGATGACGTTACATCCACTTCATGTGCAAGAGCATGAATCCTCCCCTGTTGGTGAGTGACTGGAGCACTATGTGTTATGGTTTGCTTGTTTCCGGTGAGTCAGCGCTGTGTATGAAGACCAGTCATGTGTACTCAAAAGATGGCCAGCTTGCAGAAAGTGGACGATAATAGTGCACAAATGTGCTTGGTTGAGGAGGCGCCTCATTTACGGAGCCACAGTTGGCTCAGGGTTGATTCTTGGCCTAATGTGGGCGTCCTGCACCTCTGCCTATATGTTCAATATGTTTCCAGGTAAAACATACAAATAATGTGGAACAAGTCCGTTTAGGAAGAATTCACTAAATATAATCTACCGGTTTGTGTTTCTTTGACCTTATTTATGCTGTTTGTTTTCGCCCTGTGAGACCCACCACAGTAGCTCGCTGGTTGATGGTGTGGACTCACAGCTAGAAGATCCTGATGCACATCCCAGCTGGCGCCGTTATGTGTGGACTTTTACTTTTTCTTTCTGTGCTTTCATAGGTTTTTTCAGGTTCTCTGGTTTCGTCCTACAGTCTGAAGAAACATGTTGGGCTGAATGGTGATTGTAAATCTCTCTTAGGAGTGTGAGTGCGTATGGTTATTCACCTTCGTTTTTATTTTATACATGATGTAAAGGTTTCATCATTTTTTCACTTCACTGCTGTAAGTGAATCAACTTTGTTTCCAGTGGTAGGATGAGGAATATTTTATGTTTGTGCTCTTCTTGAAACAAACCTGAGTAGATCAGGAAAGAGTTAACAGAGAAATCTCAGAAAAAGCCCATCGCCATCCCTGGAAAGTCTGCCTAGGGTGCAGAAATGCAGAAGACTGTGGAAATCTGAGCCCAGCAGCAATGCTCTCCAAATGCCAGCTTGTAATATGCCACCTGTTTAAGCCACAAACGTGACAGAGCGATCTGCTTCCCCACTCCAGCCAAAGCCTTTATCCACAGGAAGCCGTTTGTTCAGTGGAAAAGACAGAAGACGACCTCTCGGGCTTCACACGCTGCCAAAATAGATTGCACTCTTCTTCCTTTTACTTCTCTCTTTATTTCTTCGTTTCCAGTATTCAGTTTATTTTTAGGCTTGTGTTGGATTAGCAGCTGTGCACAAGCCAGGGCACAGCTGGTTGGATGGAGTGAAAGGAATTAACCACATCGCACATCACCTTGCCAGGTGGGCTTCAGTTTGATGAGGGAAGGGAGCTGCAACATCATTATCCCTGTGTTTCTCTAAATCTTGTCATCACTGTAACTTCTTTGAATATAATCTCAGCAAATCACAGTAACACTTAATTCTGTCAAAACATTGTTGCTTCTCTATGTTGTTGTCTCCTTTTGTTGTCTCCCTCACCTATATTTGTTTGCCCTCCCCAACCTATAAAATTCAATTGTTGCATAATGACATACAAAACAAAATCTAACCCAGGATGGTACATGACTACACAGTTGTCCCTCTTAGCTCCATCTTTCCTCGTCTTGGATTTATCCCCTCTGTCCTCCTCCTCCCTGCACCTCTCCCTCATTCTCTCCTCTCAGCAGGATGACTATTGGCAAATCGAGTGAGCCGGGATTAATTGTAATTCAATGTCTATTACTGCCAGTGCTGCTTAATTCAAGCCACTGTTGTGGGTGAGAAAGAGAGAGAGATAAAAGACACAAGGAAGGGGCCAGGGGTACAGATTACGGTAAAATCGTGGATAGGCGATAGCAGCGAGGGAAGGAATCGAGGGGACGAAAAAGAGAGGGCAAAAGGATGTGACACACCCTGCTGTCAGCCAAGATGTCCAGACTGTCCATGTCCCTGACATTTCCCCCTTGTCTCAGCAAAATCTCGGGCCTCCTGCTGAACGGCCTCTCCTGACCAGCACGACAGCATGCAGAGGGTAACACACCAAGGGCAAAAC
This sequence comes from Xenentodon cancila, assembly GCA_014839995.1. NCBI lineage: Eukaryota > Metazoa > Chordata > Actinopteri > Beloniformes > Belonidae > Xenentodon > Xenentodon cancila. The sequence goes on from CM026208.1 coordinate 4,111,981, forward strand.
ATCCAAACATCCAAGACCTTTAGATATATGGAAACTATGATAGTAGATTCCTTAACATGCACCTAGAAACATCATCCAGGAAAGCTGCTGGTATCCACAGCACATGTGATGGTACACAGTGTTTTACATTCTTCTCAATATTCCTGTGCATGTTTTCTTTTTTTTTTTTTTTTTTTTTTTTTTACTGGCATAATTCAAACTGCAATTCCTGCAACCTGGCAACCACAGTTGCTATAGAGCAGTGCTGCATCAGGACCATCAGGATACATTTACCACCTACAGGGTTCGCTCTGGACAACTTGTGTCTCAGCCCTGACCATGATCCTTTTCTCATCCTAAACAAGCAACTTTTGGTGACAAAAACCAACCAATTAAACACCGGAAAATCTTTATAGCTAAAAAAAAAAAAAACAACAATGGTCTTGTGTGAGACAAATCTGGAGGTTTATTTAAGCTTGAACAGGAGACGTCTGTAAGTCTGTAAGAGGATGTGAGATTCTAAAAAACCATTTTAAAAACAGTAAAATGCCCCCTTCTTCTGAGGTTACATCACTAAAGCACATCAACACACAAAGCCTGTTCACTGAAGAAAAGGAGCTTGGGTCTCACACAGTGACTGCTGTGTTCTTCAAGCCTTGTCGCTTCCACAAGAGATTCGTTTTTTTGTTTGTTTTTTTTTTTTTTTTTTAAGAGCATTTAATTAATTGTTTGCTGTTTTTGTAAAGCAAATTTCACGTAAGAGTTTTGGAAAGGCTTTGGAGATGGTTTATCAAGAACCAATATTTTATTTATATTTCCATTTTCTCCCAAATATTTCTCCCAAATTTTCTCCCAAATATTTTGGAAACTTTAGGTCAGATGACAGCCAATCTCCACATGACATAACATTTCATTAATCTTTTTATGAATTTATAGTTATTATTATTTACAACATTTGCTAGTTCAGAGGTATTTCTGAATAGCAAATAAAAGTTCAAATGCGTAAATATGAGGTGCCTGGAAGAACTGTGGCCAACTGCAGCTCAAGGAACCCCTTTTATACGATATTTCTTACTTCACAAGCTTTTCTGGAATGACAAGAACCATGAGGGAACCATGCACCCTGGTTCTGCTGCCCGTGACAGAAGCAGTTTCTCTGATGAAGGTGTTACCTGTTTTCTAACAAAAGAGTTTCATGTCTGACTTTATCAGGTCATTTACAAATATTAACCCTTTTTTTTCTAGTAACATTAAATTTGTCTGTGCTCCAAGTTCTCCTAATAGCCTGTCGCTTCTTGATTCGATTTAGGAACTTGCTCCGGTTTAGGAACAATCCTGTTGATTGTGGCATTACCGTAAACTATCAGGAGTACAATGTTTGCACCACAGAGAGCTGTTGAGTAATGGCTTCTACCCCACAAGTCACGCCCACCAAATGATTCTCCTTAGCATTAATGAGAACTTAATTGCACACCAAAGCAATGAGAAAACAGGGAGTCGGTTGGAAAGGGAAAACAAAATTTAAATACTTTTCCGCAAAACGACCAATGTTTCAGTCTTCCAGAGGCAAAAGGCAAGAATTTCAAAGGATCTGACTGACTTAAATGCTGCATAGAAAAAAAGAGAGATACTTGGTAATTGTATCTCACATTGTTTTCATTTATGAAAAGAATTGTAACTGCTGAGTCAAAATGCTCGCAGGGGATACAGGCTGCATCACCTTTGGCAGTTATGGATGAGAAAAATGGATAAGAAAACAAAGAAAGTCGCCTGGAAAACATAGAAGAAAGACAGAGCTCACTCAAATGACCAAATTGTAAATCTACAAATGTTGTTTACAAGGAGGAAAAGCTCAGTGATAGATGCCAATCGTAGTTGAGACTGGAGACATGGGAGAAACCAGCATCTGGTTTTAATGGACCGCCTGTACGGAAACTGAACAGTATATGATGGGCTCACTTATGCTAAGATGTTTGTGTTAAATCTGAACTTTACAGGGAATAAATCAACATAGCGGATTTAACACGTTTTTAATTATTCTTACTTCACTGTTAACAATATCCTGTGATGTTCAGTGGGCTACATCAGAGGTTGTGCTAAATAAGTGTTACTGATTATGCGGCTCACGAGCCTTATGCGCCTTACCAAATCTTAATTTGTGGCTTGACAGACTGCTGACGGTTTTATGAAAATGCAACCAGTATAATTCATTTAAAAAAGATTTTAAACAGCTATGCTTTCTGTTGGCAAAGTTGAACCGTTACGCCCATTAACAGCTACACATATTTCAAAATGTCACTTCTAACGGCCTTTAAGAGCACAACAGTGCCAACTGTACTTTAGGGCAGCTGACTAAACAGTGGGCTGATGTGGGAGCATTTGAATTGATCCGGAGGAGGGGGTTGGGGGGCATGGAAATAGCTTACAACTTATACAGATGAAAAAAAGTTAGTTTGCTGTTTTTGGCATCATATTCGAGCCTATTTAGTGTGATATGCAAAAACAATCACAATGAATTGATTTCTAATCAAACAAAGCAGAGAAACAAAGTGATGAGACACAAAGTGGATTGTTAGAATAAAGTCAATGAAATGCAAGCCTGATTGCTCATTCCAATGTTAAAGTAATTTTTATTAGTTAGGATTGCTGGGATGTGATTAATGGCCCACTCTTGTAGAACTTTTTAATCTGGTTTAGGGTATAGAAAGAGCTTTAAAATGGGTTTTCAGTTCACACAAATAGTTTTTTATTCTATACAAATGCAATAAAGAGGCTTGCTGACTGCTGAGTAAAGTGATTTGATTAATTGTTTACTTGACTGTTTGTGGTAAAAGTGGCTCTCTTCATGTCTTTGTCTCACTGCTTGGACCTCATGTAAAAAACAGTCGGGATCACGGCGCCAAACAAAAGGCGTCATAATGCAGTGCAGAAAGTTGAAGCCTAACAATTATATAAGCAAAACATTAGGTTGAGTGTTTAGGATGTTTGTGGCATCAAGAAAACACAACATGAAAAATACAACCAACTGAACACTGAACAAAAATATCTGTGAAACAAAGGTATACAATAAAATAAATAATGAAAAAGAAAGACCAAGAAGATGTCATGACAGAAGAGAAAAGAACTATGAGAGAAATTACGAAATTCAGAGTTGGAATCATATAGATGGGAAAAAACTGAGAAAAAAGAGAGAGAACGACAGGTGTGCATGTGTGTGCTAAGAAGAAGGACTGATAAACAAGACTGCCCTGGTTTGTGGTTCACTAGATAGTTTTGTTAAGAAATTGATAAAGCAGCGAGGTTTTTGACTCTGATATCTGGCACAGCAGAAGGGTGAAGGCAAAAAGGAAAGAAACAAAGAAACAAAGAAAGAAAAAGTTGGAGTTAGGCAGAATAGAGAATAATGCATAGTGAAATAAATGTAAAGAAGAACAAGAGCGAAATGTAATTTTTTTAATGTAATTTTACTGTGGAGCCCTTCTGCCCTCAAGAGGTAAGAAGCGTTACAGCAGCTGTGGCAGAGTTAAACGACAGCGTCTGTATCAGCAGTGACTGTGTGCCTGTGGAGCCAAAAACAAGTAAGCTGACAACCACACGTTGTTGGTGTCACAGAATAAGTGGGATATGGGGTTTTACACATTGACAAGAAACATTAAAACCTCCTCCTCTGTGATAAAGTGAAGCTACTTATTCTAAGTCTGTTCTTTTTTTCTTGTTTAGCAGGAAATCATGCATGAGTCGTGTCACGAAAGCTGTAGGCCTTGAATAAATCAAAGAAACTATTCAATGCCCAAAATAAAAAATTAACCAGAAAATTGAATAAAAAGTAAGAAAACAAGAATCCCTGCTCACAATATGGACTTTCATCTTGGTGGCAGGTAACACAATTAAAAGGCCTTTTTCAGTTATAAGTTATCAGTTATACTTGCACACGTGCACATTCTCAACGTAAAACAATTCCTCTAAAGATGCAATGAGATGAAAGACAATACATTCAATATGACATGCAGCAACAGAGAGAAAGACACAGACTCACAGTAGGTTGAAGTGGAGATACTGCTGTGACCTGCACCTTATTTATATAAGCATGATTTTGGATTATGACACTTGACACATTGACTATTAGTAATCTAATACCCTCTGCTGATTAGCATTTGTTGTGTCTCTCCATGTTTATATATATATATATATATATAAACATGTATATATATATATATATATATATATAAACAGATAAAAACAGTACATAGTTCTTAAAGAGGAAGGTAATAGAAACGTCATATTACATAGAACATTAACATTTAAATACATTGCAAAATAATTAAAGGAGACATGTTAAGCTTTGTTATGTTCCTGATGTCGTAAATGTGCATTTTCTTCAAAATGCCACCGATTTTCATACAATAGCATAACTTATTTTTCAACCACATCTTCTGCAGCTCTGTTCATAGCAGTTGGTTTTAGGGGGCGGGGTCGAGCGTTATACTCCACCCTTCTCCTCTGGAAGTTGTGCCTCTTTTCAAATAAAACAAAATCAGTGATGTGATATTTTTTTGTCCACAAATTGTCTTCTGTAATATAATGATCAGGATCAACTACAAAGACATGTGTTACATGTTTTTATACATTACCTACAAAGTATTGTTCACAATGACATTCTATACAGGAGAGTACTGAGGCTCTGTAAAGAAAAGTGAAATGTAAAGATGTTTCGCTCAGCTGTCAATCATTTTGAATTACAGTGAATTCATTGTGGAATATATTAATTATAAGAAGTTTTAAGTCAGTGCTGGAACATCCAAGAAGTTCAAGCAGAAACTTTAACCTTATAAAGGGACTTTGTCATGAATCAATGCTGATAGTTCAAATTGGACTAAAAGTTATTAAACGTCTTCTAAGTCTATTTCTAATTTTTTACAGGCGAGTGCATAAAATATCTGACAGCATTTTTTTCTGGATGGATTTTAAGCTTTTTAATGGGGCCATGAATGCAGCGCTGCTCCTGTAACTAATAGCTCCCTGCTGCTGCTCACCCACTATGATACGCACACATTTACACACACACACACACACACATTTATACGCACACACACACATTTATACGCACACACACAGGTACACACACATTTATACACACACACATTTATACACACATTTATTTAGAGACACACATGTATATTTATACACACACACACAAACACACACACACACACACACACACACACACACACACACTCAAAACTTCATACATGCATAGATTTCTGCTGTTCTCAGTTCCAAAGGGTAAACTTTGATTTTAAAATGCTCCTGACAAAATAACACATCACATCAAAAAAACATAAAGAAGGTATATTTTGGTGATTTTTATCCATTCACTCTACTTCTCTTTTCCAGATCGATTTATTTCTTTGAAGATGGATTGTGAAAAGAAAACAGAACGGCTCAATCCATCATTCTGTCTGCCTGAGGCCCTACGCCGTGAACAATATATTACTGGTGGTATGTGAAAACACCCGTAGGAGGCTGGCACGGTTTAAAGCCATAACCACAAACAAACAGAATGGAACCACACGACTTTTTCCGGATCCTTCACACTGCTTCTTCTGCTTCACACCACTTAGGATCACACAGAAAAGGCATTTAGCATGTGCATTTATTTGACACTGTTAACGCGAAACAAGAGGAGACATCATCAGCATTCATGAGCCGCTGCAGAGTAGAAACCAGCTGCCGAGTCTCTGCTCCTTCACAAGGGGAAAGATGGAAGCCTGCAGAACAAAACCAGGAGAGATGAAGGGCGGAGGATTACGGCTTCACTGATTTCAGCACTCTGATGTTAAGACAGGGAAATCCACAGAGGGATACGTCTGATGTTTTTCTTTTAGGACTCACATATCCCACATGAGAAGTGATGTTGAAAATGTTATCAGTTTCTTTGTTGTATTAGGTTTTGTTTTTTTTTTTTAAATCTATACAATTGGAAAAAAAAACAAATACAAAAATGATATTTTTCATTCTTAAATGCTTCATATTTGTTGCTTAAATGTTATGAGGGATTAAAAATAAATGAAAAGTCCCATCATACCCTCTGAAGCACAAAAGCAGGCTGACCAGAGGATGTGAGCTCTCTGCCAGGACACTGCTTTTTTTCCACATCCTTGTTTTAACAGCCTGAGGACTTTTGGTGCAGTGTCCTATAAAGTTTAATAGTATAGTTGCACCTTTAATATCTTTACTTAAGAGTAAAGATGTCAGGCAGTCAAATGTTTTACTTTCATTCCTAGAAGCCGCACAGAAAGTGCTTTATAGTGACATCTACTGGTAAAACAGATTATTGAAAGTGTACTGGGGTCAAGTGTTCAGCCAGGAGAAGTGACGGTCTCCAATTCTTAAAATGTTAAGGGAAAGAGCTCCAGACACTCTTTTATTATTTCTATTAAGCATAAATTATTCTGGAGCAAAATTCTGTCCCCACAGTTGTCTACATTTTTTGTAAATGACTAAACTTGAAATTGTATAGCTGTGTAGTATTTTTATTTTATCCTTTTTTTCTAAATCTTTCACTTTTCCATCTTTCTTTGGCTTCATGACATTTTCCATTGTGTTCATTAAAAATGTTGAGGAATTGTTAAAGAAGGTCTTCTTTGTTCTTTTGGCTGTTGGACGGTGCTGCCCACAGTCTGGCCATGCAAGCAGGAAAGCAGCCGTGCATGGAGATCCTTTGTGCAGTTAGTGAAATAGCAATGAAAAGAAAAAAAAAAAATCATATGCCCCTTTTTTTTGATCGAGACAAAAGAGCTCTCAAGCTTGAAATCCCATTTATGAGAGAGTGCGGGCCAAGAAAGGCAGCAGGGGGGTACAAAAAATGCAAACTCAACACCCTCAAAATGCTGTAGATGCATTCTCCTAAATAAAACTGAATAAAAAAAAAAAGACAAGTAGGTTAAAAAAACAAATGCCAGTAAAGGCCATTGCTAATTGAGACATAGGTATATTTTTCTCTTTTAACTAAATTAACCAAAGTGTCTGGGAATTAAATAATTTTAGCAATTTTAGTAATAACAATAATACATTTTTATTATAAGCACCTTTCATGAAACCATTCAGGTCAGTTTTTGTTACAAAGGTGGATGTAAGGTTGAAGTGTGGACAATGAAAGGGGTGGAGCACCCTGGACAGGTCACCAGTCTATCATGGGGCTACATACAAAGACAAACAACCATGCACACTCACACCTACTGGCAATTTAGAATTATCAAACAATCGAGTGTTTTAGGGGGAAACTGTGGGAGGAATCTGGCAAGCACGGGGAGAACATGCAAACTCCACACAGAAAGACTCCCCCTGGGTAATTGAACCAGGAACCTTGTTGCTGTGAGTCAACAGTGCTCACCACTAAGCCACTGTGCTGCCCCAAATCAGCACAGACTACGTGATAATATTTTAGAAAGAGTCTCTGGTTGTTAAGATCCCCCTACTCACTCGTAAAAACAGCCAAAAAACCTGGTGACAAAAAGGCTGACCACAATCCTGATAGGCTCTTTTATGCAAAGTCTCTTGCTGGACCCTAACGTTATTATAATAATTCAGAGTTCTTACATCTTAGTTTCTGATTAGACTGCAGTAGTTGTATAGGGATGCGTTGTGCATACGTGTCTTGTATTCATTGATACAAATAAATTAAATACAAAGCTATAATGTCTGCCAACGTTTACTGTCCAGGACTGTTACTCTCTATTCATCGAACTTGCATTGGCAGCATTATCATGGTAAAATAGTGTAGAGACTGAGTTTGTGAGAGCAAACTGGTTCACAAAATTAAAATAACTCAAGCCAAAGAAACCTGGCAGCGAGTGAAAGCCTGACTCAAGGACAGAAGCTGTGTAAACAAAGAGATCAATACCCAATCTTTGTGATGTACAGTAGAATTCAGAAAACAATGTATTCTGGAAATAGACCACCGATCTTGGCGTTTAGTGGCGTTCTCTCAGTCGCAAATGTTTATGCGACTCTGTGGGAAAAAAGACACTAAGAAACCAGTTTTGCATAATTTTCCTTGCAGAACAGATGTCTGCACTGGCTGACGAAGTAAGTTTTCCTCCCATTTGACTTCATTAAGCTCAAATAAATACCTTTTGTTAAGACATTAGCACAAAGTCATCTCAGGTGTCTCTGATTTTACATAATTATTAATTATTAATACATGTACAAGATCTTTTTTTTTTTTTTTTACACTACTCAGTTTCTGAATGACTTTAACAAAAAGCTTTTTGGCAGCATTTTCAGATCACGATCAACCAAAATTACACGGACATTACAGGGAATATATATGATTTTTTTTTAAATTAATGTTTTATGATTTAGACCATAGGGGTGTCTCACGTGTGGATGTCTATGTTAGAAAATATGCTATGGTTTTTTTGGCACAGTCCACAAGACTTATGTTGTCGGTCTCTTGCACACTTATATCTTCCTGCAGTTTCTGTTCCTGTAGAAGTGGGTTGTACAAAGCTGCAGCACCAATGTTCACCTGTGGAAGCTTAGAGGTTTGCAGCAGGTGACTCCCCACAATTGGCATAAACAAAACTTTGAAGATGGTTAAAAAGGCTGCTTTTGTACTAACTGTGAAATTTTTTTTTTTTTTGACCAGTGCATGTCAACATGTCATCACAACCTTAGAGAAATGTTTCAACTTTCCTGCAAGAATGATAAAATACATCCTTTAAATCACAATGAGTGAGCTGTACCATTTTATAGTTAAGCTTTCTCTCCACAGCATGTTACCAAACGAATGGTTAGACCCTTTAAGTTGATACTTAAAAAGGTGAGACACATTGTCACGCTGTCTTTCCTCAACAGTTACCGTTGATGAAAACAAAGAGCTCTGTGGGTGAAGGCTGGGGATCTGCGCTGGTTGACTGGCTCATTAACCAACATCTATCCCCCCATTAGCTGCAAAGGAAGGTTTCCCTCAAGGTGGTAGTCCTATTACTGTCTACTCCCGGGGACGAAAAGGCAACTGTTTTCGCACATTCTGATCCCATGAGGCTTTTCTGCCCTGCTTAGCTCATACAGATGGCACTGTTAGCCAGTATTAGTGTTTTAAATGGCAGCAGGGGTTATTGGTGACAGTTACCAAGAATGTCCGGGCTCCTACTTACTTGGACAAGCAGAGGAAAAAAGATAAATGCTTCACTGTCACCAAAATGAAAAGAAATACCCTGCTGCTTTCAAGGCCATACGCCAACAAATCTGCTCCTTGCTCTTTGTATGAAAACACCCACAGAGCTGAAAGACAATGTGTTTTTAAGAGGCGGGTACAGTTTGCAGTTGGTTGTTGTTTTTAACAAAGGCTTTCTTTAGCAAAGTGCTGCAGCTGACAAGTTTAAGCCATTAGGGAGGGAGGCAGGAGAGGGCGTCGAGAGCACAAATACACACTCAGTTTAGTCCGTTAGACAGACTCACAAATGGCTTTGAGCTCAGAAGGACGAGAGCCTCGTCCTGCATTGTCTATTTTTTGTTTGTTTTTCTCTCTCTCTCTCTCTCTCTCTCTCTCTCTCTCTCTCGCTCACACACATAGACACACACACTCACATTCACACTATTTTACACACCGGGAACTACTGTGTATTAGTTCCATTTAAATACAGTAGAAAGTCAGTGGAATATGTCATATGTCGCTTTTTACCTGAGGTTGCGTTAAAAACAATTGCATGACCTGATAAGGATGAACTGGTTCTTCAGATAAGCTGCAGTCGGTCATCTCTGAATGATGTTTATGAAATTATAGGATTTAAATAAATTTACATGTGTTTACATGCAAATTTACACTGAATCAAACTGCAGTCATGGACTGAGTTCTAAAGGACAAAAACATAAATCATTTGCTAGAATGCCCACAAATATCATTATGTTTGTGTAACAGTCACAAGGACATCCAGCAACCACATAGGTTATGAATAACGTCTTTCAGAAAGAAAAGCACCGGCATGACACTGGTTTTCAGCCAAGAAACTTAGCAAGTGCAGGACTTTTGTGTTGACTAATCCCCCGTTTACACAAATTCAAGAAAACGTTATCAAATCTTTGAGAAGGTCCCTTATGAGGACATCTGTAACTTTATGTGCGCCATGTCTGTGATTTTGAAAGTAAAAATTCAGCCACAAATGAGCTACCCTGTTTCAGACAACACCGAGGTCATGACATCATTTTAATGCTGTGCGAATGCACACATCAGGAATTGGGTGATGTGCCGGTGGGATTCTTTTCAAAAAGATTATTTTACCGGTACTGAACATTTGTACTGAAACACTGTAAATTGTAAAGATTCACTAATATTCAAGCACTGCTGATGAATGATATCTCGTTTCCTTTCTCAGGGTGGAAAATCAATGTGGCAGCGCAGGTTAGGAAACAACACACTGAATCATTTATCACTTATTTATTAACAATAACACGTTTTCTTCATGTGTAGTGGAAGCTATTTAACCAGCTGTGCAGAAGTCAAATTCAAGTTTTCATCTTTGAGGAACAAGTAGTTAGGGATAAAAAAAGAGCACAAATAGTGCACCTACTCTGATTGTGTACACATATTTTAGAATTGTTTCACCTAATAGCATTTATATCGTGGTATAATTCCTATAATAGCTGTTCAAATGGTTTTTATACATTTCATGTTTTTAAATGTTGACTTTAAGAAATGTGCTTGGTGGACCTATTTTGTCTGGTCCGGAAAGATGAACGCCATCATGAAGTGATGGAGGAGAAGAGACTGAACGGGTCATTCGGTAAAGCTCTGCCTCGTGGACTGGTCAGTGTTCTGGACCCTGACAGGGGATGGACCTGAGACATGAATTGGCTTTCCGTCCTTTTCATTTCACATTTTCATTTCCAGTCAGTGTATTTCAGTAACACCTGAGATTATATTCCTTTCTTTATATTCCTTACTTTCTGTCATCTTGCTGCCATAATTTTCAACAGTTTCAGTGTCACTTATTATTTAATTCATGTCAAAAGCCTGTGTATATTGTCAGTTTTCCTCCCAGGTGAAATAACTTTACTTTCTTCTGACTTAAAAATAAATTTATACTTGGAAGACTTAAAAAAAGAAAGAAAAACAGAAAAAAAACACCTTTTACAAGTGAAGAATTTCATAAACTCATAATTCATCACTCAACACAGAAAGTTACATTTTTTAGTTTAGTTTAAGTTTGCCCGCATCACCATACCTGTGTAAAGATTAAATCCTGCTCTGTTTGAAGACAAACAACTCTGTCAAGAGACATATTATTAGACTTATTATTTTTAATGACACAAGCGTTGTCACTTCCATGTTTTCATTAAAAGTTATGAGAGAACATTATTACATTATTATCCCTTCCTAAAAAACAACAAATGATCCATCCATAACCACTTATCTGAGTTTTTGTCAGGAGTCAGCAGCCTAAGGAAGGAGGCCCATAACACAAACAACCTGCATTTATTTACATCAGGTAAGGGCAGGATCATAGAGTCCTGCCTCATGGCTCAGCTCTCTCCTTAACGTGACAGACCGGTACAGAGTGCATTACGACAGACACCGTGCACCGATGAGGATGCCAAACTCCTACCTCATCCTTCCCTCACACCTGAGCACCTGAGATTTAAAGATTTGGATGTGCTGATTCCCATAAAAACAGAAAGTATCCTTAAGATGGTAGTAAAATCAAGTCAAGTCAAAGTTTATTTAGCACAGTAAAGTTCAGTTGGCCACAGTGCTGTCCGAGAAATCCAAAATTGCACTCAACAATAACTAAAATAATCAAAAAATAGACCCACAAAATGCAATAAAACATCAACAACCTAAATAACGTTTTTTTTAAAAAGCTGGTTGTTTTTACTTTTTTTTCTTTGGCTGTTAAACCACCTCTGTCACCTCTGGATCTGGGTTTGACCAACAACGTTCTGCCAGGAGAGTGAAAATCTAAAACTTCAGACAAGTGTGACGGTGGATAAAAGCAGGTTAGAAACATGTTAAACTAGTTCCTAAAATACACCGAGAGCCAGCATAGTCAAAGTCAAAGTCAAGTTTATTGTCAGTTCTACCACATGTAAGATACATACAGGGAATTGAAATAACGTTACTCTCAAACTGTCTGTGCTACACAATAAATACATTTTGAACTCAAAGTGCAAATTAAAAAGAAACAAGTTATAGCATGACGTGGGGTTTAAGAGCCAAAAGCAATACAATTAAAGTAAAAACAATGAAATGTTAGTATGATGATAGACATTATTGTTAGGATGAACTGGATTGTAATAATGATGGTGAAATGTACGGCAGTTTTTAGAGGTGTGTGATGATCCTGCAGGTGTTCAACTTATCGGTCTGGTTAAAGTGACCTGGTGCAAAGAAGGAGGTCCGGTTCTGTCAAAAGTGCCTAGTGCAGATACTGAGGTCAGAGTAAGTGAGGTAGGGGGGGGGCAGGGATGTAAACGGAGGAAGAGCTGGGAGAGTGTTCAGCTTCCTGACTGCCTGGTGGATGAAGCAGTCCGTCAGTCGGGTGGTTCTGGTTCTGGCCCGGAGGGTCCGCAGCCTTCTCCCTGATGGCAGCAGACTGAAGAAGCTGTGTGACGGGTGGGTGGGGTCTCTCACGATGCTGAGGGCTTTGGAGTCAGACGGGTCTGTAAATGTCCTGAAGTGAGGGGAGAGAGACACCAACAATCTTCTCAGCTGTTCTCACTACACGTAAGAGAGAATTGCGGCAGGATGCGGTGCAGCTCCGTACAACACGGTGATGCAGCTGGTCAGAATGCGGTGCAGCTCCATACAACACGGTGTTGCAGCTGGTCAGGATGCGGTGCAGCTCCATACAACACGGTGTTGCAGCTGGTCAGGATGCGGAGCAGCTCCATACAACACCGTGATGCAGCTGGTCAGGATGCGGTGCAGCTCCGTACAACACGGTGATGCAGCTGGTCAGGATGCGGTGCAGCTCCGTACAACACCGTGATGCAGCTGGTCAGGATGCTCTCGATGGTGCCTCTGTAGAAGGTGTACCTGATGGAGGCCGGGACTCTGACTCGTTGCAGTTTGCGGAGGAATTAGAGATGCTGCGGTGCTCTCTTGGCGAGTGATGCGGTGTTAACAGTCCAGGAGAGGTCCTCTGAGATGTGGACACCCAGGAACTTGGTGCTGCTCACCCTCTCCACAGCAGCATTGTTGATGTTCAGAAGAGCATGCCAGGTGCGTTGTCTCCTGAAGTCAGCAACAATCTCCTTGGTCTCCACGTTCAGGGAGAGATTTTTGTCGTTGCAGCATTCAGCCAGGCGGCTCACTTTGTGTTGAATGCTGAACTGAAGTCGATGAAGAGTTTTCTCACATAAGCATTTCTGGTGTCCATATGTGTGAGGGCTGTGTGGAGGGCAGTGGAGATGGCGTCGTCAGTGGAGGGGGGCAGCCTTGATATGATGCATGACTAGCCGCTCAAAGCACTTCATGATGATGGGAGTCAGTGCAACTGAACGGTAGTCATTGGAGCAGGAGGGAGATGACCGTTTTGGGACCGGGGGGATGTTGGTGGCTTTAAAGCACGTGGGAACCACCGCCTGACTCAGTGACATGTTAAAGATTTCTGTGAAGACCTCCGTGAGTTCTCCTGCACAGTCTCAGTACAAGGCCAGGTATGTTGTCAGGACCCAGAGCTTTGCGAGCATTGATCCTGCTGATGGATCTCCTCACACTGTCCGGTGACAGCGTCAGCCCCTGGTCGCCGGGAGGAGGTGGTGCTTTCTGTGCGGCGATGGTGGTTTGTGCATCGAAGCGGGCGAAGAAGCTGTTCAGCTCATTGAGCAGGGATGTGCTGCTCTCACAGGTCTGCGGTGGGGGCTTGTAGTCCGTAATGGTCTGAATCCCTCGCCACAGGCTCCGTGTGTCCCTGCTGTCGCTGAAACGGCGGGCTATCCTCCTGAAGTTCTGTCTCTTAGCCTCCCTGATGCCACGGGACAGGTTGGTCATAGCTGTCCTCAGACCCACCTTGTCTCCAGCTCTGAAGGCAGCGTTCTGAGCCTTCAGGAGTCTGTAGACTTCCTTTGTCAGCCACGGCTTCTGGTTGGCTCTGACTAAGATGGTTTTGGAGTTTATTACATCATCGATGCACTAGGCGATGTAGGCGGTAACAGACTCTGTGTACTCCTGGAGATCTGTGCTATTGTTGGTGGTGGCAGCTTCTCTGAACATGCTCCAGTCTGTGGTGTTGAAGCAGTCTCGGAGTGCCTCTTAGGACCCCTCTGGCCACACCCGGACCTGCTTCCAGACTGGTTTGGCAGCTTTAACCAGTGGCCTGCTAGCTGGCATCAGCATGACAGTGATGTGGTCTGAGGCACCGAGGTGGGGAAGGGGGTGGTCCGGTATGCTGTCGTTGAGCCATGTTTCCGTGAACACAAAAACACAGCTCTCTCTCACGGTCCTCTCGGTGGAGCAGAGTAATTGGATGTGGTCGTGTTTGTTGTCCAGCGAACGACGGTAGCAAACACAATGGAGGGGGCCGCTGGTTTCTTCGGGTTCTCCGCCAGTCTCGCCCGGATACCCTCTTCTGCTTCCTATGGCGCCGCTTGTGACGCTTCCATTGCGGCTGGGATTCAGGTGTGGGGGTTCAGCTCAACAGTGTAGCTGTTTCCAACGTTGAGCAGAAACCCACAGCTGTACTTGCGTTTGGTTTACATTACGACCTGTAAAAACACAACTTTAGTGGCAAAAACACAAAAACGGCGCGCTGTCTGGAGAGAGAAGCCGCTGCGTGTACATGCGCCACCATCTTGGAAAAACCCCATATTGAACTTGTTTCCCTGACTGCTTTGAGGAACAGATTCGATCAGGATCTTTCCTCCAATTTACAAATACAAAAATGTCTCTTGGGTGGATTTCATCCATCTGTCTGATATAAAATCAAAGTCCAACAATCCTTAAGCTGGTTCAAAAAGCTGCTGCCAGACTCCTGACTGGTACTGCCAAAAGAGATCAAACTTCAGCTTCCTTAGTTTTGCTCCAGGAGACCTGGAACAGACTCCAGCGTCTGCTGGAGTCTTTTCCAGGTCTCTTGGAGCAAAACTCAGGGGTTCAGCCTGCACATGTCAGCAGTCCATCACAGGGTCTCATATAGACAAACAAGCACACATGCACTTCTACACGCAGCCTGGACTCACTAATGAACCTGACATACATGTTGTTTAACTTTCACATAACTCACCTGATTTCCTAGAAGGTCCGTTAGAACAATTAACAGAACAACATGTCATATCGTCTATCCAAAATAAGAACTACTCTGCTGTTAGGTCCTAATTCACAGCTCACAAGTCAAATTCACTGAAAGTAGCTTTGGGGAAAAACATACCAAAGATACTTGAACTCCTCCCCTTGACACAGCCATTAAATGTCAGCGAGAACTGCCTCCAGGTCTGGCTTCAGAGGGGGACCCCGGTGGCCCCCGTCAAAGAAAGGGTGAATGGAGAACATAGAGTTTTTCTCATCAGAAGGGTTCTAGAGCCGCTCTTTGTCTGGCTCCTCACCGAGGACCTGTTTGCCATTGGCGACCCCACCAGGGGCGTAAAGCCGCCGACAACCGAGCTCCTCGGATCATTGGAACACGCAAACCCCTCCACCACGATAAGGTGGCGGCTCGAACAGGAGGGGGAATATGTGATGAGATATTTTATTCAAAGGGTATGTTCCAATTCAAATGTGTTGATGTGTCATAAAGCATTTTTCTTCATTTAATGTCTTTTTTTTTTTTTAATCTGCTATTTTGGATGTTTTCATGTTTCAGAACCAGTTCCGATCTTATTAATATACTTTACTTTGACTAATTCAGAATCACCAAATGTCTTTGGGGAGTGGGAGGATGCCGGAGCGCCCGGAGAAAACCCACGCAGACGCAGCAAGACTCCAGCCCTGAATTCAGACCCAGAATCTTCCTGCTTTTAGGTGGAAAGGCCGATGACCAGACCACCGTACTGCCCTGACTTTTTATCTTTTGGATGGATTTGTGTGTTGCAAATGGAAACATGTTGGAAGAAAGGGAAATTATTTTTATCTGGCTGATGTGGTGCAGGTGGAGATGAGTGTCTTCATGAACATTTTAATCATCTTCATTAATATTCCTTAATCTTTCGTAGGTTAGTTGCGAAAATTCTTCAACATCTTCGAGCAAAATTTGCGAATGGGTATAAAACGTTTGTTCTTGACAGGCTCAACTTCACAGACACTGACCTCTCCAGTGAGCTGCATTGTTGGGTCCCCCTGTTGGTCTCCTGGCCCAGTTCTTGGTGCAGGTGTTTCTTCTTCTCTACACTCTGCCTCACATGCTTCGTTTCTGAGAAACCTGATTTTCAGTGAGTCCTGTTGGGATTTGTCTCCAGTTATTGGTGTCGTTAGTGCTTCCTCGTTACTGGAATTCTTCTCACATTCTTGACGATTTTTATCCATCTTCTTCTCCATTTCTGTGATGAGTAGCGCACATTCTAGTTTTTCATTCTCTAGGAGGTTCCGACGCTCTTCCAGATCTCTCTGATCATGTTCTAAACATCTGAGCTGTATGTGTAGCTTCTTCTTTTCAGACTGGAGTTTTTCATCCTTCTCCTCCATGTCCCTGACAAACAGTTCATGTTCTGTTTTCTTCAGCTCTAAATGTTTCCAGCCGTCTTCCAGATCTTTCTTGGCCTCTTTAAGTGTTTTCAGCTCGTCGTGCAGTTTTTCCTTTTCAGCTTGAAGTTTTTTATCCTTGTCCTCCATGTCCTTGAAAAACAGTTCATGTTCTGTTTTCTTCAGCTCTAAATGTTTCCAGTCGTCTTCCAGATCTTTCTTGGCCTCTTCAAGTGTTTTCAGCTCCTCCTGCAGTTTTTTCTTCTCACTTCTAAGTTTAATGCAGGTTTCTTCCAATTCAGTGACTAACAGATTGTTGGCTGTTTTCTCCTCCTCTATTTTTTTCCAAGCCTCTTCCTGATCTTTCTTGACCTTCTCTAAAATGTAAACTTCCTCCTGAAGATTTTCCTTTTCAGCTTGACGTTTTTTATCCTTGTTCTCCATGTCCTTAAAAAACAGTTCATGTTCTGTTTTCTTCAGCTCTAAATGTTTCCAGTCATCTTCCAGATCTTTCTTGGCCTCTTCGAATGTTTTCAGCTGCTCCTGCAGTTTTTTCTTCTCACTTGTAAGTTTAATGCGGGTTTCTTCCAGTTCAGTGACTAACAGATTGTTGGCTGTTTTCTCCTCCTCTATTTTTTTCCAAGCCTCTTCCTGATCTTTCTTGACCTTCTCTAAATTGTTAACCTCCTCCTGCAGTTTTTCCTTTTCAGCTTGAAGTTTTTTATCCTTGTCCTCCATGTCCTTGAAAAACAGTTCATATTCTGTTTTCTTCTGCTCTAAATGTTTCAAGTCGTCTTCCAGATCTTTCCTGGCCTCTTCAAATGTTTTCGGCTCCTCCTGCAGTTTTTTCTTGTCAGACTGGAGTTTTTCATCTGTCTCCTCCATGTCTGTGACAAACCGTTCATATTCTATTTTCTTCAGCTCTAAATGTTTCCAGTCGTCTTCCAGATCTTTCTTGGCCTCTTCGAATGTTTTCAGCTGCTCCTGCAGTTTTTTCTTATCACTTCTAAGTTCTATGTAGGTTTCCTCCAGTTCAGTGACTAACAGATTGTTGGCTGTTTTCTCCTCCTCTATTTTTTTCCAAGCCTCTTCCTGATCTTTCTTAACCTTCTCTAAACTTTTGACCTCCTCCTGCAGTTTTTTCTTGTTAGACTGAAGTTTTTTATCTGCTTCTGTCATTTCTGTGACGAACAGCTCAAATTCTAGTTTTTCAAACTCCAGCAGCTTCCAACCTTCTTCCAGCTCTTTATTGTTTTTTTCTAAATTTTCATATTTCATCTCACCTTTATGATGAGCCTCCTCCTGTCTCGTGATTAATTTGAGAAACTCTCTTTTCTTCTGCTTTAAATGTTTCCATTCCTCTTCCAGATCTCTCTGATCACTTTCTAAACATCTGAGCTGCTTGTATAGTTTCTTTTTTTCAACTTGACGTTTTTTATCTGCTTCTGTCATTTCTGTGACGAACAGCTCAAATTGTAGTTTTTCAATCTCCAGCTGCTTCCAACCCTCTTCCAGCTGTTTCTTGGTTTTATTTACATTTGCATTTTTCATCCCACCTTTTTGATATGCCTCCTCTTTTGTCGTGATTAATTGGAGAAAGGCTCTTCTCTTCTGCTTCAAACATTCCCAGCCCTCTTCCAGATCTCTCTGATCATGTTCTAAACATCTGAGCTGCTTGTGTAGCTCCTTTTTTTCTGACTCAATTTTTTTATCTATCTCCCTCATTTCCATGACAAACAGTTCATATTCTGCTTCTTTCATCTCTAAATTTTTCCAAACCAGATCCTGATCATTCTTAGTCTCTTGCAGGGTCTTGGCATTTTCCAGCAGGATTTTATTTTGTGTCCATACTTCTTCATACCACTTTTTCTTCTCCATGTCCAGCTTTTGTCTTCTCTCCTCAAGGTCTTTTCTTTCTATCTCAAAATCCATCTTTGCTTCACTCAGTAATTTTATTTCCTTGTCGTGTTCTTTCTTTGCTTCCATCAGCTTGTTTTTCTCTGCGTCCAGTTTCTTCTCTGGCTCCATCAAATGTCTCTTCTCCTTCTCATGGACTTGTTTCATCTCTTCGATCCTTCTGTTTGGCTCACCTTTCTCTTTTACAAGTTCTTCACTGAGTTGGCTGCTCAGCTGCAGACCCTTGATGTCCTGCAGGAACTTTGACAATTGAAGCTTCATGTCCGTGAAAAACAGTTCATGTTCTTTTTTCTTCAGCTCTAAATCTTTCCAGCCGTCTTCCAGATCTTTCTTGACCTCTTCGAATGTTTTAAACTGCTCCTGCAGTTTTTTCTTTTCACTTATAATATTAATGTGGGTTTCTTCCAGGTTAGTGACTAACAGATTGTTGGCTGTTTTCTCCTCCTCTATTTTTTTCCAAGCCTCTTCCTGATCTTTCTTGACCTTCTCTAAAATGTTGACCTCCTCCTGAAGTTTTTTCTTTTCAACTTGAAGTTTTTTATCCTTCTCCTCCATGTCCATGAAAAACTGTTCATGTTCTGTTTTCTTCTGCTCTAAATGTTTCCAGTCATCTTCCAGATCTTTCTTGACCTCTTCAAGTGTTTTCAGCTCCTCCTGCAGTTTTTTCTTCTCACTTCTAAGTTTAATGCAGGTTTCCTCCAGTTCAGTGACTAACAGATTGTTGGCTGTTTTCTCCTCCTCTATTTTTTTCCAAGCCTCTTCCTGATCTTTCTTAACCTTCTCTAAAATGTTGACCTCCTCCTGCAGTTTTTCCTTTTCAGCTAGAAGTTTTTTATTCTTCTCCTTCATGTCCTTGAAAAACAGTTCATGTTCTGCTTTCGTCAGCTCTAAATGTTTCCAGTCGTCTTCCAGATCTTTCTTGGCCTCTTCAAGTGTTTTTAGCTCCTCCTGCAGTTTTTTCTTCTCACTTCTAAGTTTAATGCAGGTTTCCTCCAGTTCAGTGACTAACAGATTGTTGGCTGTTTTCTCCTCCTCTATTTTTTTCCAAGCCTCTTCCTGATCTTTCTTGACCTTCTCTAAAATGTTGACCTCCTCCTGAAGTTTTTTCTTTTCAACTTGAAGTTTTTTATCCTTCTCCTCCATGTCCATGAAAAACTGTTCATGTTCTGTTTTCTTCTGCTCTAAATGTTTCCAGTCGTCTTCCAGATCTTTCTTGGCCTCTTCAAGTGTTTTCAGCTCCTCCTGCAGTTTTTTCTTCTCACTTCTAAGTTTAATGCAGGTTTCTTCCAGTTCAGTGACTAACAGATTGTTGGCTGTTTTCTCCTCCTCTATTTTTTTCCAAGCCTCTTCCTGATCTTTCTTGACCTTCTCTAAAATGTTGACCTCCTCCTGCAGTTTTTTCTTGTCAGACTGAAGTATTTTATCCTTGTCCTCCATGTCTGTGAAAAACAGTTCAAATTCTGTTTTCTTCTGCTCTAAATGTTTCCAGCCGTCTTCCAGATCTTTCTTGGCCTCTTCAAATGTTTTCAGCTGCTCATGCAGTTTTTCCTTTTCAGCTTGAAGTTTTTTATCCTTCTCCTCCATGTCCGTGAAAAACAGTTCATGTTCTGTTTTCTTCAGCTCTAAATGTTTCCAGTCGTCTTCCAGATCTTTCTTGGCCTCTTCGAATGTTTTCAGCTGCTCCTGCAGTTTTTTCTTCTCACTTGTAAGTTTAATGCGGGTTTCTTCCAGTTCAGTGACTAACAGATTGTTGGCTGTTTTCTCCTCCTCTATTTTTTTCCAAGCCTCTTCCTGATCTTTCTTGACCTTCTCTAAAATGTAAACTTCCTCCTGAAGATTTTCCTTTTCAGCTTGACGTTTTTTATCCTTGTTCTCCATGTCCTTAAAAAACAGTTCATGTTCTGTTTTCTTTAGCTCTAATTGTTTCCAGTCATCTTCCAGATCTTTCTTGGCCTCTTCGAATGTTTTCAGCTGCTCCTGCAGTTTTTTCTTCTCACTTGTAAGTTTAATGCGGGTTTCTTCCAGTTCAGTGACTAACAGATTGTTGGCTGTTTTCTCCTCCTCTATTTTTTTCCAAGCCTCTTCCTGATCTTTCTTGACCTTCTCTAAATTGTTAACCTCCTCCTGCAGTTTTTCCTTTTCAGCTAGAAGTTTTTTATCCTTGTCCTCCATGTCCTTGAAAAACAGTTCATATTCTGTTTTCTTCTGCTCTAAATGTTTCAAGTCGTCTTCCAGATCTTTCCTGGCCTCTTCAAATGTTTTCGGCTCCTCCTGCAGTTTTTTCTTGTCAGACTGGAGTTTTTCATCCGTCTCCTCCATGTCTGTGACAAACCGTTCATATTCTATTTTCTTCAGCTCTAAATGTTTCCAGTCATCTTCCAGATCTTTCTTGGCCTCTTCGAATGTTTTCAGCTGCTCCTGCAGTTTTTTCTTATCACTTCTAAGTTCTATGTAGGTTTCCTCCAGTTCAGTGACTAACAGATTGTTGGCTGTTTTCTCCTCCTCTATTTTTTTCCAAGCCTCTTCCTGATCTTTCTTAACCTTCTCTAAACTTTTGACCTCCTCCTGCAGTTTTTTCTTGTTAGACTGAAGTTTTTTATCTGCTTCTGTCATTTCTGTGACTAACAGCTCAAATTCTAGTTTTTCAAACTCCAGCAGCTTCCAACCTTCTTCCAGCTCTTTATTGTTTTTTTCTAAATTTTCATATTTCATCTCACCTTTATGGTGAGCCTCCTCCTGTCTCGTGATTAATTTGAGAAACTCTCTTTTCTTCTGCTTTAAATGTTTCCATTCCTCTTCCAGATCTCTCTGATCACTTTCTAAACACCTGAGCTGCTTGTATAGTTTCTTTTTTTCAACTTGACGTTTTTTATCTGCTTCTGTCATTTCTGTGACGAACAGCTCAAATTGTAGTTTTTCAATCTCCAGCTGCTTCCAACCCTCTTCCAGCTGTTTCTTGGTTTTATTTACATTTGCATTTTTCATCCCACCTTTTTGATATGCCTCCTCCTTTGTCGTGATTAATTGGAGAAAGGCTCTTCTCTTCTGCTTCAAACATTCCCAGCCCTCTTCCAGATCTCTCTGATCATGTTCTAAACATCTGAGCTGCTTGTGTAGCTCCTTTTTTTCTGACTCAATTTTTTTATCTATCTCCCTCATTTCCATGACAAACAGTTCATATTCTGCTTCTTTCATCTCTAAATTTTTCCAAACCAGATCCTGATCATTCTTAGTCTCTTGCAGGGTCTTGGCATTTTCCAGCAGGATTTTATTTTGTGTCCATACTTCTTCATACCACTTTTTCTTCTCCATGTCCAGCTTTTGTCTTCTCTCCTCAAGGTCTTTTCTTTCTATCTCAAAATCCATCTTTGCTTCACTCAGTAATTTTATTTCCTTGTCGTGTTCTTTCTTTGCTTCCATCAGCTTGTTTTTCTCTGCGTCCAGTTTCTTCTCTGGCTCCATCAAATGTCTCTTCTCCTTCTCATGGACTTGTTTCATCTCTTCGATCCTTCTGTTTGGCTCACCTTTCTCTTTTACAAGGTCTTCACTGAGTTGGCTGCTCAGCTGCAGACCCTTGATGTCCTGCAGGAACTCTGACAATTGAAGCTTCAAACCTCTATTGTCTGCTCTCAAGAGAACATTATGTGACCTGCAGGCTCCGTGGGCTCTTTTTAGGCCAATGAGGTAATTAGGGTTGTAGCAATGATCTCTGCAGTGATGACTGCTCACAAGCCCCCTTTTCTGTGGTAAAACCATTGTGGTGGTTGCTGTGCGTAAAAACACGTGTGTCTTCGTGATACAGACCAAAGTGAATGTGAAAACTGGGGAAGCTGCAAGCTTTTATAGGGTCCTCTGGTGTTGTCATGGAAACGGTGTTTGAAGTTCTGAACAAACTCTGCGTTAAAGAATACAACCAACTACGTCATCTGGCGTTGTCATGGAAACGGTCTTTGCCGTTCTGAACAAGTTCTGCCTCAAAGAATACAACCAACTACGTCATTTGGCGTTGTCATGGAGACGGTCTTTGAAGTCCCGAATCAGCTCCGCTTGAAGGCTTAAGATGCTTGCGATGTTAAATCAGGTATGATTTAAAGCCATGGATTATAGTCTACATAGTCACAGACCTCCCGAGTTGAAAAAACGGATTTTACAGAGTCACCGGAGATCCGCGACCGTAACATCACTGGTCACCGGAGATCCGCGACCGTAACATCACTAGTCACCGGAGATCCGCGACCGTAACATCACTGGTCACCGGGGATCCGCGACCGTAACATCACTAGTCACCGGGGATCAGCGACCGTAATATCACTAGTCACCGGGGATCAGCGACCGTAACATCACTGGTCACCGGGGATCCGCGACCGTAACATCACTAGTCACCGGAGATCCGCGACCGTAATATCACTAGTCACCGGGGATCAGCGACCGTAACATCACTGGTCACCGGGGATCCGCGACCGTAACATCACTAGTCACCGGAGATCCGCGACCGTAATATCACTAGTCACCGGGGATCAGCGACCGTAATATCACTGGTCACCGGGGATCAGCGACCGTAATATCACTGGTCACCGGAGATCCGCGACCGTAATATCACTAGTCACCGGGGATCCGCGACCGTAGTCACCGGGGATCCGCGACCGTAGTCACCGGTAATAACATCATATGTTTTTATTTGTGATAAGACTTAAAACAGAAACTCTTGTCTGAAACAAAAGCATATTTATTCCACATCAAGTTATACAGCATCAAAATACCCCTATTGTAAACCAGAACGTCATTGTGTGCTTTGTTTTTAACGTTAAATTTAAAACGAGTTTTGCTCAATTAATTTTTA
The DNA here is from genome assembly GCA_014839995.1 of Xenentodon cancila. NCBI lineage: Eukaryota > Metazoa > Chordata > Actinopteri > Beloniformes > Belonidae > Xenentodon > Xenentodon cancila. The sequence goes on from CM026208.1 coordinate 4,135,335, forward strand.
GAGCTTTCGAGCAATAATACAATTCACAATTTGACTTTTCACTAATATTGTGAGCTTGCATGAAGCAAACGCTTTCATTTATTTCCAGAGTCACAACAAAGCTGTGATGTGATGCTCCACATGAACACTGATGACGAGATGATTCTTGGTGTGCAAGTCCTGGTTTGAATGAGCCTGGCAATGAGCTGCATGCAAATGACAGCTCCTATCAGCTGTCACCTGACTCAACACCGCAACAGCAAGTCTCCTGTTTGCAAGACAGCAGGAACACAATTTACAAAACTCGAATTGTCCCAAATTTAGGAAACAATGTGGTTTCCGGTGTTTTCAGCCAAATGCTAACAACTTTTCTGATGAGTTACATCTGCAGAAATGGGACTTGTTTTACACAGCTACTTCTCATGTTATGCATCGTCACACTATGATTCATCAGTAAAACGAGCCCAAATGGGCTAAGAAGAGGGAAATTGTATGTGTCCCATACGGGGGTCAGGACTTTCATATAGTCATGTTTGGCCCCATCTTGAAACCAGGTGGACACAGTGTGGTGTTGTTGCTGAGTGTCATTACACCACTTGCCCAGCAGGGGGAGATCACAAAAGGTGTAAGACAAGATGACTAGGAGTGGAGGAAGACGAGAAAAGAATAAAAACCGATGGATCTTGTTAACTGAGCAGGTGTCTGCGTTTCTTTACAATTCCACCAACACAACATATTGGCGACGAGGATGGCTTTACTTGGAATTTCGCCGCCACCGGCATTCCTACAGAATCCCGGTGTGCCTACGATCCCTCTGGAGTCCTGGATACGTATGTTTGAGAACTACGTGCTGGCGTTAGCAGACGACATGGAGGACAAGAGGAAACGCGCGCTGCTGATTCACACGGTTGGTGCGGAAGCCCAACGCATTTTCTATACTTTGCCCGATACTGGTGCCTCTTATGCGGCTGCCCTGCAGGCATTAAAAACGTTTTTTATACCGAAGTTAAATACTGTGGCCGAGAGAAACAAGTTTCGTCAGCGGGCTCAGCGTGTTGGTGAGTCGACTGCTCAGTATGTTGCTGCTTTACGTGAGCTAGTGACGACGTGCGACTTTGGCGCCCTGGCGGACGATATGATACGTGATCAAATTGTGGAAAAGACCAACAACAGGAGGATCAGAGAACGCCTGCTTATGGAAGATAACCTTACTTTACAGAAAACTCTTACAATATCTGCTCAGATTGAAAGTGCCCTGGCTGAAGCGAAGGCTATGGTGACACCTGCCTGTGAAGCTGTGGTTGGCCTGGTGCAGGGGACGTCCACAGGCGGTGGGAGATACAGACACGGTCATGGCCGTCCACCACTTCAAGCACCCCCGGCATCATCACAGAGAGTTGTGACAAATGGACCTGGGTTTGCCGGTAAGACATGTTACCGCTGTGGATCTTCAAAACACATTGCGAGTTTTCCTAAATGCCCTGCTAAATCAGCCACATGCAGAAAATGCAGTAAACATGGACATTTTGAGAGAGTCTGCAGGAGCGGGACTGTTTTAAACAAAGTGAGGGAAGTGTCGGTTGAACAGACTGATACAGTTAAAATCCTACTAGTGGAAGAAGAGGATGTGACCAGCCTTAACAGCAGGCTGATGTGCAAAGTCTCTATGTGTGCGTCTGAGGGACCTACAATTACTGTTGACCTGCTGGTTGATACTGGATCTGCAGTTTCCATCCTTCCTATGCGACTGTACCAGAAGCATTATGGACATATTCCACTTTCCACAGCAAAAAGAAGGTTAGTTACTTATTCTGGACAACCTATTTCTGTATTAGGCTGCTTGGAGCTGACAGTGACCTGTGGAACAAGCTGTGCCACCATAAATGTATACGTGGTGTCAAATGGAAACCCGCTTTTAGGTTTGGATCTTTTCAATGCTCTCAACCTAGTTATCAAAGATGGACAGGTCAGTGCAGCAGTGTCTTCTCCAGCTGTGCCTTCTGCTTTACAACATCCTTCGGTCTCTGTACAGTACACAGCTCCTGCTAACAACCTCGAGGAACCTCAAGAAAATTCTGACCAACTGGGACTAGTGACAGGTTTTGCCCACAAAGTGAAAGTAAGACCTGAAGTCCGCCCTGTGCAGCAAAAATTACGTCGTTTGCCGTTTGCTGTCCGCGATGCAGTCTCCCAGGAACTACAGAGATTGGAACATGAAGGCGTCATCGAACGCACTGACTCATCCCCATGGGTTTCACCTATTGTGGTCGTGAAAAGAAAGTCCGGCCGTATCCGATTGTGTCCTGATTTAAGGGAGCCCAATAAAGCAGTGGTTATTGACAGCCACCCACTACCACACATTGAGGAGGTGTTCCATGAGCTACGTGGAGCACAGATGTTCTCCACTATAGACTTGCAGAATGCTTACTACCAAGTACCCCTTCATCCTGAAAGCAGGGACCTTACTGGTTTCATTACACATGATGGACTGTTCCGTTTTACCAGAGTACCTTTTGGTTTAGCTTCAGCTCCCAGTGCTTTTCAAAGGATGATGACACAGATTCTGTCAGGTTTGGATGGTGTTCAATGTTATTTGGATGATGTGATCGTGTTTGCTGACACACCTGACCTTCATGAGAAGCGATTAAAAGCTGTGCTGCACCGGTTGTGCAGTAGTGGACTGAAACTTAACATGGAAAAGTGTCTATTCAGACAAACTGAACTGTCATTTTTGGGGCATGTTGTCTCTGCTACAGGTATCAAGCCAAACCCTGACCACATCAGTGCTATCACAGAGGCTGCTTCCCCTTCTGATGCAACAACTCTACAGTCTTTCCTGGGCCTCACAGGGTGGTATTCAAAGTTCATTCCCAATTACGCTTGTGTTGTGGAACCACTTCGTGCCATACTGCGTAAAAACGCAAACTTTACATGGACTGAGGAAGCACAAGTGGCTTTTGAAAAGTCTAAAAAACTGATAGCTACTAGCTCCGCACTGTCTCTGTTTGATCCAGCTCTCCCCACCATAGTTACCACAGATGCATGTGATTATGGTATTGGTGCAGTACTTACTCAGTTACATGGGGACACTGAAAAAACTGTTGCGTTTGCTTCCCGATCTCTCAGTGAGTGTGAAAGAAAGTATTCTATTATTGAGAAAGAGGCGCTCGCCTGTGTCTGGGCTGCTGAACGTTGGCGCACATACTTGTGGGGTAAACACTTTACTCTGCGCACTGACCATAGCCCACTCACTACGCTGCTGTCTACTAAAGGCTTTGGACGAGCAGGAATGCGGATTGCGAGATGGTCTGCTCGCCTCATGTGTTTCACCTACACAGTAGAGTATAAACCTGGTCGTGACAATGTTGTTGCGGACTGTTTGTCTCGTTTACCTGTCTCTTCCCCTCCATCACATGAGTTAGAGGAGGACATGGTAGCACTAGTGGCTAGTGTGGACTTTGCTGCTGTCACTAAAGAGCAGCTGATCCAGGCCTGTTTGGACTGTCCTGTGTTGCAACAGGTTCTAGTCTACCTTCATGATGGCTGGCCGCGTAATGCTAAAGGGCTTGACCCAGCTCTTTTACCTTATTACCGCATCCAAGCAGAACTGGCTGAAATAGACGGTTACTTGATCCGTGGATCTCATCGTCTGGTCATTCCCACAACTCTGTGATCTCAGCTTATACAGCTGGCTCACGATACACATCAAGGCATTGTCAGGACCAAACAGCGTCTGAGAGACCTCTATTGGTGGCCTGGCATGGATGTTGATGTGGAAGCTGCTGTTAAGTCATGCACGACCTGTTCCCAGCACGATAAAACTGCTACAACTAGAGCTGCCCCCTTACAACCGGTTCCCCTTCCCAGTGCAGCATGGGAAAAGTTAGCTATAGATATAGTGGGACCCTTTCACTCTGCTTCCCCTGACTGTCGTTATGCCATCACCCTCATAGATTACTACAGTAAGTGGCCTGAAGTAGCATTTCTATCAAATGTGACAACTACGACTGTCACTTCATTTTTGACAACTGTCTTCAGCCGTGAAGGTAATCCCCTCGAATTAGTGACTGACAACGGTTCTTGTTTTGTTTCTGCTGAGTTTGAGGACTTCTTAGCTGCTCGGGACATTACGCACTGCCGCAGCTCCAACTACTACCCTCAGAGTAACGGAGAAATAGAGAGATGGAACAGGGTGTTTGTAAACTGCTTACAAACAGCTGACATTCAGGGTCAGCCGTGGCTCTCCTACGTTGGTGACTTTCTCCTTGCTTATCGTTCCACTCCTCATGCCATAACTTCAGTCTCCCCAGCTGAATTGCTGCATGGTCGACCTATTCGCACCAAACTCAACATCAAAAACCTGGCTCCTCCTCGTGCATCTTCTCACGTGAACTGTGGGACCTTGAGGGATACTGTCGCGCGACGCCAGTCTAAGATTAAACAGTACACAGATAGGCGCCGTGGTGCACAGATTGCTAACTTTCCGTGTGGTTCATATGTACGGATTAAGAAACCTGGTTTTGTAAAGAAAGGCTGCTCCAAGTTCACACGGCCTCTTCACGTTTTAGCACAAAAAGGACCTTCAACCTTTCAACTCTCAGATGGTAAAGTGTGGAACGCCATTCACCTGTCTCCAGTCTCCGCTGCTATCACTGCTGAGACTCACGACAGTTCTGTACGGCCTGAGGAGTTGTACTTACCATCTTCTGCTTCTTTACCTTCTCCTCCGAGGCGCCGGCGTGGTCGCAGGCAGGTTCTGCCTGCGACCACCGCCTGGCTCAGTGATTATGTGCCTTAAGTTTTTTTTCAGGGGGGACGACGAGTTGTGACGATTAGTTTCAAATGTTATGTTCTTCTTGACTTTAACATTGTTTTGTTAATAGCATTTGGTATTAACAAGGTCTTAGATACAAGCTAAACAGTTTGGCCAGAAGTTATAATTTAAAAGTTACATTTATAGGAGATTGAATATTAGAGAATTTAATGTTCAGAAGTCAACTAGAATTGACCATTTTTATTTCTATTTCATTTGTGCCACTCATACTATTTGATAAGTCGTTGAGTCAAATGGTTCCTTTATTGGAATTTCGGGGTATTGGTTTTTCTTTAAAAAAAGGGGATATGTGGTGTTGTTGCTGAGTGTCATTACACCACTTGCCCAGCAGGGGGAGATCACAAAAGGTGTAAGACAAGATGACTAGGAGTGGAGGAAGACGAGAAAAGAATAAAAACCGATGGATCTTGTTAACTGAGCAGGTGTCTGCGTTTCTTTACAATTCCACCAACACAACACACAGACAGGGTCACCAACAATCCTGCAGACAAGCCCACTCCAGACCCATATTTGCAGCCCAATAATTAGTTTTTATATTCGTGGTTTCTGCCCTGATTACCACTGAACATTACTGTGTCACCGACATCCCCTTTTATTGTGGCTTGAGATAGTCCAGATAAGGACAGGCTTTGCGCAGTTAGTCCTCTGGCTTATCACGCAAAAGCAGGATGTAATTGGACACGCTTTTGACTCACCTGCGATGTCCCACAGCCGCAGCCCCGCCACCGTCTTGTGATCCCAGTTAAGCACTTTGAGGGCGAAGTCCACCCCGATGGTGGCCAGGTAGTGCTGGGAGAAGATCTGCTGGACGTACCGCCTTATGATGGATGTTTTTCCGAGTCCCAGATCGCCGATGACCAAAACTTTGTGCAGGCGCTCATGCGGCATTGTCGCGGGAGCGCGTGAAAGCGATGGCGCAGTGATGTCTCCAATTATGGGTTCCGCATAAGAAAGAGTTGCGAAATAAAGAGGCTTTGACTAGTGGATGTGAACTCATACGTGGAGGAAAACAAATACATATTTTAAAAGGAAAAATAAAAGCCCCCTAACAATGACTTTCCTCTTAACTAAGAAGTCGAACACTTTTTAAGAAGCCTTAAGAAGTCTTAGAATGGATTTCGACTCCTGCGTAACCAAACGTCCCGCACGAGAACAACAGGCTTCGTCACAGAGTTGCAGGTCCCATCATCTTTGGCAGCATCTGCGTTCCTGCGCTTCACGGGACGGGTTTCTCTGTGTCTCTTTGCAAAAATGGTTTAAAACCGAGACAAAAGAAGAAGTTGTAAAACGACAAAGTCGTAGTGAGAAACAGGAATAAACGAAGTGTTGTCATCAGTTCTGCCTGCGGTTGATGTGCGCTCCTCTGCCTGAAGTTTGGTCCGCTGCCATGAGCGCGCAGAGCACTGCGGGCACGGCTCTGCCTGTCAGCATCCGATCACGTACCACCACGCCCCCAGGCTTGAAAACCATCTCTGTGTGTCACGCTCTCTCGATCATCGGTCTGTTTCCCAAAATAAGGAGCGGGAGACAAACACACAAAACATACACCAAAGTATTTTATGAATGTACCTGTTTCTTCAAGCCTGGTCCTCAAGTGTGTCCTGGTGGACCCAGTGGGCTGCATCGCCATCTGTCCCACCTTGCTGTCGGTCCCAGCACAGGGCCTTGTTTCCTTGTTTCCTTGTTTCCTTGTTTCCAATCAGAGGCTTGATTGGGTTGATCGTAGAGAAGCAGACTTTTGTTCCACCAATCCAGAGAGTGGATTTGTTCCATCTCTGCTTGCTGGGGTGGGTAAGAGTGTTGATACGTTCGTTTGGCTCACACGTCCTCACATCCTGTAAGGGCTGACTTTATTTCCTACACTGTTTTCTTTTTTTTCATAACTTCACGGCTTTATAACATCTAACAGAGATGAATTAGATTCTTTTTTTTCTTTTACGGTGGTATTTTTCTAACACAATGTCTTTTTTTTTTTGCCTTTTCTAATCCGCTACTGTTATATCCATTTCACTTATGACACTATTATTGTTTTATAAAACATATATATTACTACAAAAAATAATTCCTACACACCAGCTCCGGAAAAAATCATCTTTTATAACTCAAAGTGATCGAATAGAGACAAGTTGGATATTTAAACTTCATAGCTCGTGAATTCCCTGTTTGACTTTATTCCTACACTTTTTAGCTCAGTATTTTTTGTCAAACAGCTGCTTTTGTAAGTCCAGGTTTATATGGTCAGTTTGACGCTGGTATTGGATCAGCCAGCATTGTCCGATCACTGTACTGATCACTGATCAATGCCAGACTGTGACATCACTGTTGTCTGCCCTTGTTTGCAGACTTCACCTGTGAAGTGGCAGCGACAGCACTTGTAAGTTGTTTTATTGCAGTCATCATTGTCTTCTTCTTTCTTTTGTAGATCTCCTGCAGTTGTCCAGCTCACTCTGGTTTATTTGTGCAGCTGAACGTCCCGTCTTCAGGAGGGCTCCTAGTGGGACCCTCATCCTCAAGGCATCAAAGGAGGCTCAAGCCTTGGGTTCCTCTAAAACGGGCCAAACGGCCAAAGGCCCAGAGGAGGTGGAAGCAGAGGCCCGTAGCCAGCAAGGGTGGAGACTGCAGCACCGTGACCCTGATGTTGAGCCAATCCCAGCTCCAGTTTGGCCGGTACCAGGGGAAGACCTTCCACTGGCTGAACGGCGTGGGCTATGCAGTCGATCTGGGTTCCTCCCACCAGAAGGAGCAGGAGAGGACGGGTCATAAGTCCTACTGATGGACGACAAGATAGCACCAGCCACCCCCCCCCCCACCCTCCCCCAAGTCAATTTCATGTTGTCAGTAAGTACATTTTAATATCTTCTGTTAATAAAACCATGTTTTCTAGGAGAAAAGAAACAACATAAAAATAACCACTGCTTTTAACAGTAAAATATGTTTTTTTCCTCTTCAATCAAATGTAAATTGAATAGTTAGACTTTTATTGAGTACAGCTGTGGAAATGACCTCAGAGTAAAGAAAGAAGAGAAACAACCAACTCCTTGAAATTAACAATGTTAATTTCAGTACTGTAACTGTAAATCATTTCCTGAGAACACATAAAAATGTTTTATTCCACCTTTATAGGCAGCCGTGTATGTGGTCTAACAATGGTCTGGTCTCTGCACTGCTTCTAGTCGATGTCAGTTCTGCATTTGACACCGTGGATCACAACATCTTACAAAGACTCTAATCCTTGATTGGGATCAAGGGTAACGGTTACGGTTAAAATCACATTTATCTGACAGATTTCAGCTTGTACCCATAAACTGTGTCCTCTGCAATAGTGCTGTTCTATCCTGGTTCTTGGATCCCACTGTCGGGCATATTTTAGATATTACACTGCTCCAACACAGCTGATTTGAATTTCTGGATCGCCATCAGCTTGCCAACAAGGTCCGTCCAAGTGTGTTAATGTCCCACTACCAGAGGACCAGGGTTGGGAAACACTGCTCCACACAGACTACAGTTGGTCTCTGACATTTAAATGGATGTATTACTGCTGATTTTCTTATAAATAAAATAATATCCATCAAAAATAGAGCCAGTGGTTTTGGACAAAGTCTTCTGGGACTGACTAACAATTTAAACTACTCTTGATATTGTCAAAGTCAAAGTAAAGTTTATTGTCAGTTCTACCACATGTAAGATACATACAGGGAATTGAAATAACGTTACTCTCAAACCCTCTGTGCTACACAATAAATACATTTTGAACACAAAGTGCAAATTAAAAAGAAACAAGTTATAGCATGACGTGGGGTTTAAGAGCCAAAAGCAATACAATTAAAGTAAAAACAATGAAATGTTAGTATGATGATAGACATTATTGTTAGGATGAACTGGATTGTAATAATGATGGTGAAATGTACGGCAGTTTTTAGAGGTGTGTGATGATCCTGCAGGTGTTCAACTTATCGGTCTGGTTAAAGTGACCTGGTGCAAAGAAGGAGGTCCGGTTCTGTCAAAAGTGCCTGGTGCAGATACTGAGGTCAGAGTAAGTGAGGTAGGGGGGGGCAGGGATGTAAACGGAGGAAGAGCTGGGAGAGTGTTCAGCTTCCTGACTGCCTGGTGGATGAAGCAGTCCGTCAGTCGGCTGGTTCTGGTTCTGGCCCGGAGGGTCCGCAGCCTCCTCCCTGATGGCAGCAGACTGAAGAAGCTGTGTGACGGGTGGGTGGGGTCTCTCACGATGCTGAGGGCTTTGGAGTCAGACGGGTCTGTAAATGTCCTGAAGTGAGGGGAGAGAGACACCAACAATCTTCTCAGCTGTTCTAACTACACGTAAGAGAGAATTGCGGCAGGATGCGGTGCAGCTCCGTACAACACGGTGTTGCAGCTGGTCAGGATGCGGTGCAGCTCCGTACAACACGGTGTTGCAGCTGGTCAGGATGCGGTGCAGCTCCGTACCACACGGTGACGTAGCTGGTCAGGATGCTCTCGATGGTGCCTCTGTAGAAGATGTACCTGATGGAGGCCGGGACTCTGGCTCGTTGCAGTTTGCGGAGGAATTAGAGATGCTGCGGTGCATGATGATGGGAGTCAGTGCAACTGAACGGTAGTCATTGGAGCAGGAGGGAGATGACCGTTTTGGGACCGGGGGGATGTTGGTGGCTTTAAAGCACGTGGGAACCACCGCCTGACTCAGTGACATGTTAAAGATTTCTGTGAAGACCTCCGTGAGTTCTCCTGCACAGTCTCAGTACAAGGCCAGGTATGTTGTCAGGACCCAGAGCTTTGCGAGCATTGATCCTGCTGATGGATCTCCTCACACTGTCCGGTGACAGCGTCAGCCCCTGGTCGCCGGGAGGGGGTGGTGCTTTCTGTGCGGCGATGGTGTTGTGTGCATCGAAGCGGGCGAAGAAGCTGTTCAGCTCATTGAGCAGGGATGTGCTGCTCTCACAGGTCTGCAGGTGGGGGCTTGTAGTCCGTAATGGTCTGAATCCCTCGCCACAGGCTCCGTGTGTCCCTGCTGTCGCTGAAACGGCGGGCTATCCTCCTGAAGTTCTGTCTCTTAGCCTCCCTGATGCCACGGGACAGGTTGGTCATAGCTGTCCTCAGACCCACCTCGTCTCCAGCTCTGAAGGCAGCGTTCTGAGCCTTCAGGAGTCTGTAGACTTCCTTTGTCAGCCACGGCTTCTGGTTGGCTCTGACTAAGATGGTTTTGGAGTTTATTACATCATCGATGCACTAGGCGATGTAGGCGGTAACAGACTCTGTGTACTCCTGGAGGTCTGTGCTATTGTTGGTGGTGGCAGCTTCTCTGAACATGCTCCAGTCTGTGGTGTTGAAGCAGTCTCGGAGTGCCTCTTAGGACCCCTCTGGCCACACCCGGACCTGCTTCCGGACTGGTTTGGCAGCTTTAACCAGTGGCCTGCTAGCTGGCATCAGCATGACAGTGATGTGGTCTGAGGCACCGAGGTGGGGAAGGGGGTGGTCCGGTATGCTGTCGTTGAGCCATGTTTCCGTGAACACAAAAACACAGCTCTCTCTCACGGTCCTCTCGGTGGAGCAGAGTAATTGGATGTGGTCGTGTTTGTTGTCCAGCGAACGACGGTAGCAAACACAATGGAGGGGGCCGCTGGTTTCTTCGGGTTCTCCGCCAGTCTCGCCCGGATACCCTCTTCTGCTTCCTATGGCGCCGCTTGTGACGCTTCCATTGCAGCTGGGATTCAGGTGTGGGGGTCGGTGGTAGCGGTGGTTCCCGGAACAGGCCGCGGTCCTGAAGTTCGCCGGCGAGTTCAGAGTTCAGCTCGACAGTGTAGCTGTTTCCAACGTTGAGCAGAAACCCACAGCTGTACTTGCGTTTGGTTTACATTACGACCTGTAAAAACACAACTTTAGCGGCAAAAACACAAAAACGGCGCGCTGTCTGGAGAGAGAAGCCGCTGCGTGTACATGCGCCACCATCTTGGAAAAACCCCATATTGAACTTGTTTCCCTGACTGCTTTGAGGAACAGATTCGATCAGGATCTTTCCTCCAATTTACAAATACAAAAATGTCTCTTGGGTGGATTTCATCCATCTGTCTGATATAAAATCAAAGTCCAACAATCCTTAAGCTGGTTCAAAAAGCTGCTGCCAGACTCCTGACTGGTACTGCCTAAAGAGATCAAACTTCAGCTTCCTTAGTTTTGCTCCAAGAGACCTGGAAAAGACTCCAGCGTCTGCTGGAGTCTTTTCCAGGTCTCTTGGAGCAAAACTCAGGGGTTCAGCCTGCACATGTCAGCAGTCCATCACAGGGTCTCATATAGACAAACAAGCACACATGCACTTCTACACGCAGCCTGGACTCACTAATGAACCTGACATACATGTTGTTTAACTTTCACATAACTCACCTGATTTCCTAGAAGGTCCGTTAGAACAATTAACAGAACAACATGTCATATCGTCTATCCAAAATAAGAACTACTCTGCTGTTAGGTCCTAATTCACAGCTCACAAGTCAAATTCACTGAAAGTAGCTTTGGGGAAAAACATACCAAAGATACTTGAACTCCTCCCCTTGACACAGCCATTAAATGTCAGCGAGAACTGCCTCCAGGTCTGGCTTCAGAGGGGGACCCCGGTGGCCCCCGTCAAAGAAAGGGTGAATGGAGAACATAGAGTTTTTCTCATCAGAAGGGTTCTAGAGCCGCTCTTTGTCTGGCTCCTCACCGAGGACCTGTTTGCCATTGGCGACCCCACCAGGGGCATAAAGCCGCCGACAACTGAGCCCCTCGGATCATTGGAACACGCAAACCCCTCCACCACGATAAGGTGGCGGCTCGAACAGGAGGGGGAATATGTGATGAGATATTTTATTCAAAGGGTATGTTCCAATTCAAATGTGTTGATGTGTCATAAAGCATTTTTCTTCATTTAATGTTTTTTTTTTTTTTTAATCTGCTATTTTGGATGTTTTCATGTTTCAGAACCAGTTCCGATCTTATTAATATACTTTACTTTGACTAATTCAGAATCACCAAATGTCTTTGGGGAGTGGGAGGATGCCGGAGCGCCCGGAGAAAACCCACGCAGACGCAGCAAGACTCCAGCCCTGAATTCAGACCCAGAATCTTCCTGCTTTTAGGTGGAAAGGCCGATGACCAGACCACCGTACTGCCCTGACTTTTTATCTTTTGGATGGATTTGTGTGTTGCAAATGGAAACATGTTGGAAGAAAGGGAAATTATTTTTATCTGGCTGATGTGGTGCAGGTGGAGATGAGTGTCTTCATGAACATTTTAATCATCTTCATTAATATTCCTTAATCTTTCGTAGGTTAGTTGCGAAAATTCTTCAACATCTTCGAGCAAAATTTGCGAATGGGTATAAAACGTTTGTTCTTGACAGGCTCAACTTCACAGACACTGACCTCTCCAGTGAGCTGCATTGTTGGGTCCCCCTGTTGGTCTCCTGGCCCAGTTCTTGGTGCAGGTGTTTCTTCTTCTCTACACTCTGCCTCACATGCTTCGTTTCTGAAAAACCTGATTTTCGGTGAGTCCTGTTGGGATTTGTCTCCAGTTATTGGTGTCGTTAGTGCTTCCTCGTTACTGGAATTCTTCTCACATTCTTGACGATTTTTATCCATCTTCTTCTCCATTTCTGTGATGAGTAGCGCACATTCTAGTTTTTCATCCTCTAGGAGGTTCCGACGCTCTTCCAGATCTCTCTGATCATGTTCTAAACATCTGAGCTGTATGTGTAGCTTCTTCTTTTCAGACTGGAGTTTTTCATCCTTCTCCTCCATGTCCCTGACAAACAGTTCATGTTCTGTTTTCTTCAGCTCTAAATGTTTCCAGCCGTCTTCCAGATCTTTCTTGGCCTCTTTAAGTGTTTTCAGCTCGTCGTGCAGTTTTTCCTTTTCAGCTTGAAGTTTTTTATCCTTGTCCTCCATGTCCTTGAAAAACAGTTCATGTTCTGTTTTCTTCAGCTCTAAATGTTTCCAGTCGTCTTCCAGATCTTTCTTGGCCTCTTCAAGTGTTTTCAGCTCCTCCTGCAGTTTTGTCTTCTCACTTCTAAGTTTAATGCAGGTTTCTTCCAATTCAGTGACTAACAGATTGTTGGCTGTTTTCTCCTCCTCTATTTTTTTCCAAGCCTCTTCCTGATCTTTCTTGACCTTCTCTAAAATGTAAACTTCCTCCTGAAGATTTTCCTTTTCAGCTTGACGTTTTTTATCCTTGTTCTCCATGTCCTTAAAAAACAGTTCATGTTCTGTTTTCTTCAGCTCTAATTGTTTCCAGTCATCTTCCAGATCTTTCTTGGCCTCTTCGAATGTTTTCAGCTGCTCCTGCAGTTTTTTCTTCTCACTTGTAAGTTTAATGCGGGTTTCTTCCAGTTCAGTGACTAACAGATTGTTGGCTGTTTTCTCCTCCTCTATTTTTTTCCAAGCCTCTTCCTGATCTTTCTTGACCTTCTCTAAATTGTTAACCTCCTCCTGCAGTTTTTCCTTTTCAGCTTGAAGTTTTTTATCCTTGTCCTCCATGTCCTTGAAAAACAGTTCATATTCTGTTTTCTTCTGCTCTAAATGTTTCAAGTCGTCTTCCAGATCTTTCCTGGCCTCTTCAAATGTTTTCGGCTCCTCCTGCAGTTTTTTCTTGTCAGACTGGAGTTTTTCATCTGTCTCCTCCATGTCTGTGACAAACCGTTCATATTCTATTTTCTTCAGCTCTAAATGTTTCCAGTCGTCTTCCAGATCTTTCTTGGCCTCTTTGAATGTTTTCAGCTGCTCCTGCAGTTTTTTCTTATCACTTCTAAGTTCTATGTAGGTTTTTTCCAGTTCAGTGACTAACAGATTGTTGGCTGTTTTCTCCTCCTCTATTTTTTTCCAAGCCTCTTCCTGATCTTTCTTAACCTTCTCTAAACTTTTGACCTCCTCCTGCAGTTTTTTCTTGTCAGACTGAAGTTTTTTATCTGCTTCTGTCATTTCTGTGACGAACAGCTCAAATTCTAGTTTTTCAAACTCCAGCAGCTTCCAACCCTCTTCCAGCTCTTTATTGTTTTTTTCTAAATTTTCATATTTCATCTCACCTTTATGATGAGCCTCCTCCTGTCTCGTGATTAATTTGAGAAACTCTCTTTTCTTCTGCTTTAAATGCTTCCATTCCTCTTCCAGATCTCTCTGATCACTTTCTAAACATCTGAGCTGCTTGTATAGTTTCTTTTTTTCAACTTGACGTTTTTTATCTGCTTCTGTCATTTCTGTGACGAACAGCTCAAATTGTAGTTTTTCAATCTCCAGCTGCTTCCAACCCTCTTCCAGCTGTTTCTTGGTTTTATTTACATTTGCATTTTTCATCCCACCTTTTTGATATGCCTCCTCCTTTGTCGTGATTAATTGGAGAAAGGCTCTTCTCTTCTGCTTCAAACATTCCCAGCCCTCTTCCAGATCTCTCTGATCATGTTCTAAACATCTGAGCTGCTTGTGTAGCTCCTTTTTTTCTGACTCAATTTTTTTATCTATCTCCCTCATTTCCATGACAAACAGTTCATATTCTGCTTCTTTCATCTCTAAATTTTTCCAAACCAGATCCTGATCATTCTTAGTCTCTTGCAGGGTCTTGGCATTTTCCAGCAGGATTTTATTTTGTGTCCATACTTCTTCATACCACTTTTTCTTCTCCATGTCCAGCTTTTGTCTTCTCTCCTCAAGGTCTTTTCTTTCTATCTCAAAATCCATCTTTGCTTCACTCAGTAATTTTATTTCCTTGTCGTGTTCTTTCTTTGCTTCCATCAGCTTGTTTTTCTCTGCGTCCAGTTTCTTCTCTGGCTCCATCAAATGTCTCTTCTCCTTCTCATGGACTTGTTTCATCTCTTCGATCCTTCTGTTTGGCTCACCTTTCTCTTTTACAAGTTCTTCACTGAGTTGGCTGCTCAGCTGCAGACCCTTGATGTCCTGCAGGAACTTTGACAATTGAAGCTTCATGTCCGTGAAAAACAGTTCATGTTCTTTTTTCTTCAGCTCTAAATCTTTCCAGCCGTCTTCCAGATCTTTCTTGACCTCTTCGAATGTTTTAAACTGCTCCTGCAGTTTTTTCTTTTCACTTATAATATTAATGTGGGTTTCTTCCAGTTCAGTGACTAACAGATTGTTGGCTGTTTTCTCCTCCTCTATTTTTTTCCAAGCCTCTTCCTGATCTTTCTTGACCTTCTCTAAAATGTTGACCTCCTCCTGAAGTTTTTTCTTTTCAACTTGAAGTTTTTTATCCTTCTCCTCCATGTCCATGAAAAACTGTTCATGTTCTGTTTTCTTCTGCTCTAAATGTTTCCAGTCGTCTTCCAGATCTTTCTTGACCTCTTCAAGTGTTTTCAGCTCCTCCTGCAGTTTTTTCTTCTCACTTCTAAGTTTAATGCAGGTTTCCTCCAGTTCAGTGACTAACAGATTGTTGGCTGTTTTCTCCTCCTCTATTTTTTTCCAAGCCTCTTCCTGATCTTTCTTGACCTTCTCTAAAATGTTGACCTCCTCCTGCAGTTTTTCCTTTTCAGCTAGAAGTTTTTTATTCTTCTCCTTCATGTCCTTGAAAAACAGTTCATGTTCTGCTTTCGTCAGCTCTAAATGTTTCCAGTCGTCTTCCAGATCTTTCTTGGCCTCTTCAAGTGTTTTCAGCTCCTCCTGCAGTTTTTTCTTCTCACTTGTAAGTTTAATGCAGGTTTTTTCCAGTTCAGTGACTAACAGATTGTTGGCTGTTTTCTCCTCCTCTATTTTTTTCCAAGCCTCTTCCTGATCTTTCTTGACCTTCTCTAAAATGTTGACCTCCTCCTGAAGTTTTTTCTTTTCAACTTGAAGTTTTTTATCCTTCTCCTCCATGTCCATGAAAAACTGTTCATGTTCTGTTTTCTTCAGCTCTAAATGTTTCCAGTCGTCTTCCAGATCTTTCTTGGCCTCTTCAAGTGTTTTCAGCTCCTCCTGCAGTTTTTTCTTCTCACTTCTAAGTTTAATGCAGGTTTCTTCCAGTTCAGTGACTAACAGATTGTTGGCTGTTTTCTCCTCCTCTATTTTTTTCCAAGCCTCTTCCTGATCTTTCTTGACCTTCTCTAAAATGTTGACCTCCTCCTGCAGTTTTTTCTTGTCAGACTGAAGTATTTTATCCTTGTCCTCCATGTCTGTGAAAAACAGTTCAAATTCTGTTTTCTTCTGCTCTAAATGTTTCCAGCCGTCTTCCAGATCTTTCTTGGCCTCTTCAAATGTTTTCAGCTGCTCATGCAGTTTTTCCTTTTCAGCTAGAAGTTTTTTATCCTTCTCCTCCATGTCCGTGAAAAACAGTTCATGTTCTGTTTTCTTCAGCTCTAAATGTTTCCAGTCGTCTTCCAGATCTTTCTTGGCCTCTTCGAATGTTTTCAGCTGCTCCTGCAGTTTTTTCTTCTCACTTGTAAGTTTAATGCGGGTTTCTTCCAGTTCAGTGACTAACAGATTGTTGGCTGTTTTCTCCTCCTCTATTTTTTTCCAAGCCTCTTCCTGATCTTTCTTAACCTTCTCTAAAATGTTGAGCTCCTCCTGCAGTTTTTCCTTTTCAGCTTGAAGTTTTTTATCCTTGTCCTCCATGTCCTTGAAAAACAGTTCATATTCTGTTTTCTTCTGCTCTAAATGTTTCAAGTCGTCTTCCAGATCTTTCCTGGCCTCTTCAAATGTTTTCGGCTCCTCCTGCAGTTTTTTCTTGTCAGACTGGAGTTTTTCATCTGTCTCCTCCATGTCTGTGACAAACCGTTCATATTCTATTTTCTTCAGCTCTAAATGTTTCCAGTCATCTTCCAGATCTTTCTTGGCCTCTTCGAATGTTTTCAGCTGCTCCTGCAGTTTTTTCTTATCACTTCTAAGTTCTATGTAGGTTTTTTCCAGTTCAGTGACTAACAGATTGTTGGCTGTTTTCTCCTCCTCTATTTTTTTCCAAGCCTCTTCCTGATCTTTCTTAACCTTCTCTAAACTTTTGACCTCCTCCTGCAGTTTTTTCTTGTCAGACTGAAGTTTTTTATCTGCTTCTGTCATTTCTGTGACTAACAGCTCAAATTCTAGTTTTTCAAACTCCAGCAGCTTCCAACCCTCTTCCAGCTCTTTATTGTTTTTTTCTAAATTTTCATATTTCATCTCACCTTTATGGTGAGCCTCCTCCTGTCTCGTGATTAATTTGAGAAACTCTCTTTTCTTCTGCTTTAAATGTTTCCATTCCTCTTCCAGATCTCTCTGATCACTTTCTAAACACCTGAGCTGCTTGTATAGTTTCTTTTTTTCAACTTGACGTTTTTTATCTGCTTCTGTCATTTCTGTGACGAACAGCTCAAATTGTAGTTTTTCAATCTCCAGCTGCTTCCAACCCTCTTCCAGCTGTTTCTTGGTTTTATTTACATTTGCATTTTTCATCCCACCTTTTTGATATGCCTCCTCCTTTGTCGTGATTAATTGGAGAAAGGCTCTTCTCTTCTGCTTCAAACATTCCCAGCCCTCTTCCAGATCTCTCTGATCATGTTCTAAACATCTGAGCTGCTTGTGTAGCTCCTTTTTTTCTGACTCAATTTTTTTATCTATCTCCCTCATTTCCATGACAAACAGTTCATATTCTGCTTCTTTCATCTCTAAATTTTTCCAAACCAGATCCTGATCATTCTTAGTCTCTTGCAGGGTCTTGGCATTTTCCAGCAGGATTTTATTTTGTGTCCATACTTCTTCATACCACTTTTTCTTCTCCATGTCCAGCTTTTGTCTTCTCTCCTCAAGGTCTTTTCTTTCTATCTCAAAATCCATCTTTGCTTCACTCAGTAATTTTATTTCCTTGTCGTGTTCTTTCTTTGCTTCCATCAGCTTGTTTTTCTCTGCGTCCAGTTTCTTCTCTGGCTCCATCAAATGTCTCTTCTCCTTCTCATGGACTTGTTTCATCTCTTCGATCCTTCTGTTTGGCTCACCTTTCTCTTTTACAAGGTCTTCACTGAGTTGGCTGCTCAGCTGCAGACCCTTGATGTCCTGCAGGAACTCTGACAATTGAAGCTTCAAACCTCTATTGTCTGCTCTCAAGAGAACATTATGTGACCTGCAGGCTCCGTGGGCTCTTTTTAGGCCAATGAGGTAATTAGGGTTGTAGCAATGATCTCTGCAGTGATGACTGCTCACAAGCCCCCTTTTCTGTGGTAAAACCATTGTGGTGGTTGCTGTGCGTAAAAACACGTGTGTCTTCGTGATACAGACCAAAGTGAATGTGAAAAATGGGGAAGCTGCAAGCTTTTATAGGGTCCTCTGGTGTTGTCATGGAAACGGTGTTTGAAGTTCTGAACAAACTCTGCGTTAAAGAATACAACCAACTACGTCATCTGGCGTTGTCATGGAAACGGTCTTTGCCGTTCTGAACAAGTTCTGCCTCAAAGAATACAACCAACTACGTCATTTGGCGTTGTCATGGAGACGGTCTTTGAAGTCCCGAATCAGCTCCGCTTGAAGGCTTAAGATGCTTGCGATGTTAAATCAGGTATGATTTAAAGCCATGGATTATAGTCTACATAGTCACAGACCTCCCGAGTTGAAAAAACGGATTTTACAGAGTCACCGGAGATCCGCGACCGTAACATCACTGGTCACCGGAGATCCGCGACCGTAACATCACTAGTCACCGGAGATCCGCGACCGTAACATCACTGGTCACCGGAGATCCGCGACCGTAACATCACTGGTCACCGGAGATCCGCGACCGTAACATCACTAGTCACCGGAGATCCTCGACCGTAACATCACTGGTCACCGGAGATCCGCGACCGTAACATCACTAGTCACCGGAGATCCTCGACCGTAACATCACTGGTCACCGGGGATCAGCGACCGTAACATCACTGGTCACCGGGGATCAGCGACCGTAACATCACTGGTCACCGGGGATCAGCGACCGTAACATCACTGGTCACCGGGGATCAGCGACCGTAACATCACTGGTCACCGGGGATCAGCGACCGTAACATCACTGGTCACCGGGGATCAGCGACCGTAACATCACTGGTCACCGGGGATCAGCGGCCGTAACATCACTGGTCACCGGGGATCAGCGGCCGTAACATCACTGGTCACCGGGGATCAGCGACCCTAACATCACTGGTCACCGGGGATCAGCGGCCGTAACATCACTGGTCACCGGGGATCAGCGGCCGTAACATCACTGGTCACCGGAGATCAGCGACCCTAACATCACTGGTCACCGGGGATCAGCGGCCGTAACATCACTGGTCACCGGGGATCAGCGGCCGTAACATCACTGGTCACCGGGGATCAGCGGCCGTAACATCACTGGTCACCGGGGATCAGCGACCGTAACATCACTGGTCACCGGTAATAACATCATATGTTTTTATTTGTGATAAGACTTAAAACAGAAACTCTTGTCTGAAACAAAAGCATATTTATTCCACAAACAAGTTATACAGCATCAAAATACCCCTATTGTAAACCAGAACGTCATTGTGTGCTTTGTTTTTAACGTTACATTTAAAAACGAGTTTTGCTCAATTAATTTTTAGAGCTTTCGAGCAATAATACAATTCACAATTTGACTTTTCACTAATATTGTGAGCTTGCATGAAGCAAACGCTTTCATTTATTTCCAGAGTCACAACAAAGCTGTGATGTGATGCTCCACATGAACACTGATGACGAGATGATTCTTGGTGTGCAAGTCCTGGTTTGAATGAGCCTGGCAATGAGCTGCATGCAAATGACAGCTCCTATCAGCTGTCACCTGACTCAACACCGCAACAGCAAGTCTCCTGTTTGCAAGACAGCAGGAACACAATTTACAAAACTCGAATTGTCCCAAATTTAGGAAACAATGTGGTTTCCGGTGTTTTCAGCCAAATGCTAACAACTTTTCTTATGACTTACATCTGCAGAAACGGGACTTGTTTTACACAGCTACTTCTCATGTTATGCATCGTCACACTATGATTCATCAGTAAAACGAGCCCAAATGGGCTAAGAAGAGGGAAATTGTATGTGTCCCATACGGGGATCAGGACTTTCATATAGTCATGTTTGGCCCCATCTTGAAACCAGGTGGACACAGACAGGGTCACCAACAATCCTGCAGACAAGCCCACTCCAGACCCATATTTGCAGCCCAATAATTAGTTTTTATATTCGTGGTTTCGGCCCTGATTACCACTGAACATTACTGTGTCACCGACATCCCCTTTTATTGTGGCTTGAGATGGTCCAGATAAGGACAGGCTTTGCGCAGTTAGTCCTCTGGCTTATCACGCAAAAGCAGGATGTACTTGGACACGCTTTTGACTCACCTGCGATGTCCCACAGCCGCAGCCCCGCCACCGTCTTGTGATCCCAGTTAAGCACTTTGAGGGCGAAGTCCACCCCGATGGTGGCCAGGTAGTGCTGGGAGAAGATCTGCTGGACGTACCGCCTTATGATGGATGTTTTTCCGAGTCCCAGATCGCCGATGACCAAAACTTTGTGCAGGCGCTCATGCGGCATTGTCGCGGGAGCGCGTGAAAGCGATGGCGCAGTGATGTCTCCAATTATGGGTTCCGCATAAGAAAGAGTTGCGAAATAAAGAGGCTTTGACTAGTGGATGTGAACTCATACGTGGAGGAAAACAAATACATATTTCAAAAGGAAAAATAAAAGCCCCCTAACAATGACTTTCCTCTTAACTAAGAAGTCGAACACTTTTTAAGAAGCCTTAAGAAGTCTTAGAATGGATTTCGACTCCTGCGTAACCAAACGTCCCGCACGAGAACAACAGGCTTCGTCACAGAGTTGCAGGTCCCATCATCTTTGGCAGCATCTGCGTTCCTGCGCTTCACGGGACGGGTTTCTCTGTGTCTCTTTGCAAAAATGGTTTAAAACCGAGACAAAAGAAGAAGTTGTAAAACGACAAAGTCGTAGTGAGAAACAGGAATAAACGAAGTGTTGTCATCAGTTCTGCCTGCGGTTGATGTGCGCTCCTCTGCCTGAAGTTTGGTCCGCTGCCATGAGCGCGCAGAGCACTGCGGGCACGGCTCTGCCTGTCAGCATCCGATCACGTACCACCACGCCCCCAGGCTTGAAAACCATCTCTGTGTGTCACGCTCTCTCGATCATCGGTCTGTTTCCCAAAATAAGGAGCGGGAGACAAACACACAAAACATACACCAAAGTATTTTATGAATGTACCTGTTTCTTCAAGCCTGGTCCTCAAGTGTGTCCTGGTGGACCCAGTGGGCTGCATCGCCATCTGTCCCACCTTGCTGTCGGTCCCAGCACAGGGCCTTGTTTCCTTGTTTCCTTGTTTCCTTGTTTCCAATCAGAGACTTGATTGAGTTGATCGTAGAGAAGCAGACTTTTGTTCCACCAATCCAGAGAGTGGATTTGTTCCATCTCTGCTTGCTGGGGTGGGTAAGAGTGTTGATACGTTCGTTTGGCTCACACGTCCTCAAATCCTGTAAGGGCTGACTTTGTTTCCTACACTGTTTTCTTTTTTTTCATAACTTCACGGCTTTATAACATCTAACAGAGATGAATTAGATTCTTTTTTTTCTTTTACGGTGGTATTTTTCTAACACAATGTCTTTTTTTTTGCCTTTTCTAATCCGCTACTGTTATATCCATTTCACTTATGACACTATTATTGTTTTATAAAACATATATATTACTACAAAAAATAATTCCTACACACCAGCTCCGGAAAAAATCATCTTTTATAACTCAAAGTGAATGAATAGAGACAAGTTGGATATTTAAACTTCATAGCTCGTGAATTCCCTGTTTGACTTTATTCCTACACTTTTTAGCTCAGTATTTTTTGTCAAACAGCTGCTTTTGTAAGTCCAGGTTTATATGGTCAGTTTGACGCTGGTATTGGATCAGCCAGCATTGTCCGATCACTGTACTGATCACTGATCAATGCCAGACTGTGACATCACTGTTGTCTGCCCTTGTTTGCAGACTTCACTTGTGAAGTGGCAGCGACAGCACTTGTAAGTTGTTTTATTGCAGTCATCATTGTCTTCTTCTTTCTTTTGTAGATCTCCTGCAGTTGTCCAGCTCACTCTGGTTTATTTGTGCAGCTGAACGTCCCGTCTTCAGGAGGGCTCCTAGTGGGACCCTCATCCTCAAGGCATCAAAGGAGGCTCAAGCCTTGGGTTCCTCTAAAACGGGCCAAACGGCCAAAGACCCAGAGGAGGTGGAAGCAGAGGCCCGTAGCCAGCAAGGGTGGAGACTGCAGCACCGTGACCCTGATGTTGAGCCAATCCCAGCTCCAGTTTGGCCGGTACCAGGGGAAGACCTTCCACTGGCTGAACGGCGTGGGCTATGCAGTCGATCTGGGTTCCTCCCACCAGAAGGAGCAGGAGAGGACGGGTCATAAGTCCTACTGATGGACGACAAGATAGCACCAGCCACCCCCCCCCCCTCCCCCAAGTCAAGTTCATGTTGTCAGTAAGTACATTTTAATATCTTCTGTTAATAAAACCATGTTTTCTAGGAAAAAAGAAACAACATAAAAATAACCACTGCTTTTAACAGTAAAATATGTTTTTTTCCTCTTCAATCAAATATAAATTGAATAGTTAGACTTTTATTGAGTACAGCTGTGGAAATGACCTCAGAGTAAAGAAAGAAGAGAAACAACCAACTCCTTGAAATTAACAATGTTAATTTCAGTACTGTAACTGTAAATCATTTCCTGAGAACACATAAAAATGTTTTATTCCACCTTTATAGGCAGCCGTGTATGTGGTCTAACAATGGTCTGGTCTCTGCACTGCTTCTAGTCGATGTCAGTTCTGCATTTGACACCGTGGATCACAACATCTTACAAAGACTCTAATCCTTGATTGGGATCAAGGGTAACGGTTACGGTTAAAATCACATTTATCTGACAGATTTCAGCTTGTACCCATAAACTGTGTCCTCTGCAATAGTGCTGTTCTATCCTGGTTCTTGGATCCCACTGTCGGGCATATTTTAGATATTACACTGCTCCAACACAGCTGATTTGAATGTCTGGATCGCCATCAGCTTGCCAACAAGGTCCGTCCAAGTGTGTTAATGTCCCACTACCAGAGGACCAGGGTTGGGAAACACTGCTCCACACAGACTACAGTTAGTCTCTGACATTTAAATGGATGTATTACTGCTGATTTTCTTATAAATAAAATAATATCCATCAAAAACAGAGCCAGTGGTTTTGGACAAAGTCTTCTGGGACTGACTAACAATTTAAACTACTCTTGATATTGTCAAAGTCAAAGTAAAGTTTATTGTCAGTTCTACCACATGTAAGATACATACAGGGAATTGAAATAACGTTACTCTCAAACCCTCTGTGCTACACAATAAATGAAAAGAAACAAGTTATAGCATGACGTGGGGTTTAAGAGCAAAAGCAAATAAAATTGCAGGGATGTAAACGGAGGAAGAGCTGGGAGAGTGTTCAGCTTCCTGACTGCCTGGTGGATGAAGCAGTCCGTCAGTCGGCTGGTTCTGGTTATGGCCCGGAGGGTCCGCAGCCTCCTCCCTGATGGCAGCAGACTGAAGAAGCTGTGTGACGGGTGGGTGGGGTCTCTCACGATGCTGAGGGCTTTGGAGTCAGACGGGTCTGTAAATGTCCTGAAGTGAGGGGAGAGAGACACCAACAATCTTCTCAGCTGTTCTAACTACACGTTAGAGAGAATTGCGGCAGGATGCGGTGCAGCTCCGTACAACACGGTGTTGCAGCTGGTCAGGATGCGGTGCAGCTCCGTACAACACGGTGATGCAGCTGGTCAGGATGCTCTCGATGGTGCCTCTGTAGAAGGTGTACCTGATGGAGGCCGGGATTCTGGCTCGTTGCAGTTTGCGGAGGAATTAGAGACGCTGCGGTGCTCTCTTGGCGAGTGATGCGGTGTTAACAGTCCAGGAGAGGTCCTCTGAGATGTGGACACCCAGGAACTTGGTGCTGCTCACCCTCTCCAGCATCGTTGATGTTCAGAGGAGCATGCTGGGTGCGTTGTCTCCTGAAGTCAGCAACAATCTCCTTGGTCTCCACGTTCAGGGAGAGATTTTTGTCGTTGCAGCATTCAGCCAGGCGGCTCACTTTGTGTTGAATGCTGAACTGAAGTCGATGAACAGTTTTCTCACATAAGCATTTCTGGTGTCCATATGTGTGAGGGCTGTGTGGAGGGCAGTGGAGATGGCGTCGTCAGTGGAGGGGGGCAGCCTTGATATGATGCATGACTAGCCGCTCAAAGCACTTCATGATGATGGGAGTCAGTGCAACTGAACGGTAGTCATTGGAGCAGGAGGGAGATGACCGTTTTGGGACCGGGGGGATGTTGGTGGCTTTAAAGCACGTGGGAACCACCGCCTGACTCAGTGACATGTTAAAGATGTCTGTGAAGACCTCCGTGAGTTCTCCTGCACAGTCTCAGTACAAGGCCAGGTATGTTGTCAGGACCCAGAGCTTTGCGAGCATTGATCCTGCTGATGGATCTCCTCACACTGTCCGGTGACAGCGTCAGCCCCTGGTCGCCGGGAGGGGGTGGTGCTTTCTGTGCGGCGATGGTGTTGTGTGCATCGAAGCGGGCGAAGAAGCTGTTCAGCTCATTGAGCAGGGATGTGCTGCTCTCACAGGTCTGCGGTGGGGGCTTGTAGTCCGTAATGGTCTGAATCCCTCGCCACAGGCTCCGTGTGTCCCTGCTGTCGCTGAAACGGCGGGCTATCCTCCTGAAGTTCTGTCTCTTAGCCTCCCTGATGCCACGGGACAGGTTGGTCATAGCTGTCCTCAGACCCACCTCGTCTCCAGCTCTGAAGGCAGCGTTCTGAGCCTTCAGGAGTCTGTAGACTTCCTTTGTCAGCCACGGCTTCTGGTTGGCTCTGACTAAGATGGTTTTGGAGTTTATTACATCATCGATGCACTTGGCGATGTAGGCGGTAACAGACTCTGTGTACTCCTGGAGGTCTGTGCTATTGTTGGTGGTGGCAGCTTCTCTGAACATGCTCCAGTCTGTGGTGTTGAAGCAGTCTCGGAGTGCCTCTTAGGACCCCTCTGGCCACACCCGGACCTGCTTCCGGACTGGTTTGGCAGCTTTAACCAGTGGCCTGCTAGCTGGCATCAGCATGACAGTGATGTGGTCTGAGGCACCGAGGTGGGGGAGGGGGTGGTCCGGTATGCTGTCGTTGAGCCATGTTTCCGTGAACACAAAAACACAGCTCTCTCTCACGGTCCTCTCGGTGGAGCAGAGTAATTGGATGTGGTCGTGTTTGTTGTCCAGCGAACGACGGTAGCAAACACAATGGAGGGGGCCGCTGGTTTCTTCGGGTTCTCCGCCAGTCTCGCCCGGATACCCTCTTCTGCTTCCTATGGCGCCGCTTGTGACGCTTCCATTGTGGCTAAGATTCAGGTGTGGGGGTCGGTGGTAGCGGTGGTTCCCGGAACAGGCCGCGGTCCTGAAGTTCGCCGGCGAGTTCAGAGTTCAGCTCGACAGTGTAGCTGTTTCCAACGTTGAGCAGAAACCCACAGCTGTACTTGCGTTTGGTTTACATTACGACTTGGATAAACACAACTTCAGTAAAAAAAAAAAAAAAAAAACAAATAAACAAAAACACGAACGAAAAAGACGAAAATGGCGCACCTTCGGGAGAGAGAGAAGCCGCTGCGTGTACGTGCGCCACCGTCTTGGATACATTCAGGGAGGTACAGCTGTGATGAGATTATGAAGACCAGCACGCAAAATATTACAGTAATGAAAATAAGAAAGAATGAAGACATGAATCACTCTCTCAAAGATCCTTAGATGGAAAAAGCTTGTTTTGAATGTTACTCTCTGCCTCCAAGGAAACAACAACAGCTGTGTTTTTTCTATCACCGATCCCATTGAGGCTTTCTACCTGGTTAGCTGACACAGACACCACTGTTGGCTGCTCCTAGTGTTTTTAACGGGTGCAGAGGTTATCAATGTCAGTCACCAAGTGTGACAGTGCTCGTTGTTGCCATTTACCCAAACAAGTGAGGGAAAGAGATATCCGCCTCACCGTCACCACGATAAGAAGAGTTAGCCTGGTGCTTTTAAGGCCACACGCAGCAAAATCTTCCACTTTCTCTCAGTACAAAACACCCACAATGTGTTTGCCTTCAGCTAAAAGACAACATGTTTTTAAGAGGCAGTTACAGTTTGGGAAAGGTGTTTGTTTAACAAAGGCTTTTCTTGAGCAAAGTGCACCAGCTGACAAGTTCAGACCATCAGGGAAGGAGACAGGAGAGGGCGTCGAGAACACGAATACACACTCAGCGTAGTCAGTCAGTAGCACGACATAAAAGTGGCTCTTCGTCAGAATAGACAAGCGCATCTTCATGCATCACCTGGCTTCTTTTGCTCTTTTTCTCAGTCTCTCTCACACATGTCGTCACACACGCACACACACACACCACACACAGACACACACACAGACACACACACACAGACACACACACACAGACGCACACACACACACACACCACACACACACACACACATACCACGCACACACGCACACACACACACACATCACACAGACACACACACACAGACACACACACACACACACACACACACACACACAGACACACACACAGACACACACACACACACACCTAGTGGTTACAGTGGTGGGCTTGGGCGTGGAGGACCCAGGTTCAAGCCCAGGGCTGCCCACAATGGTAAATCACTGGGGGCCCCTGAGCAAGGCCCTTAACTCCCAATTGCTCCTCGGGGCGCTGCCCTGCTAGCAGCCCCACTGCTCACTAGTGAAACTAGTTGATGGGTTAAAAGCAGAGACTAATATCGGTGTGCATCGTACACATCGTGCACGATGTCCATACTGACAATGAAAAGGAACGAAAAAAAAAAGATAAGCATGTAAAAATAACATCTAAAAATATGTTTTTCATCTTACGTATGATAAATACGTTATTATCAAACATATTTAAAATTATTTTAAGCTTTCTTTATTTTTTTATGTAATTTATTTTTTTATTTTTTTAAATTATATTTTATATTTTACAACATGGGACTGGTAGTGGTGCTTCCATTTCATTGGAAAAAGGTTCAACTCCTTGCAGTTTCTTTGCTTTTCAAAGCTTGTCCTGCACAGTTATCTGGTTTAATAAATCCTAAAAGTTAATTTTAAACACTAAATAATGTGTAAGATATTGAGACACAGTCACAAAAAATCTAGTGTATATTCACCTCCAAAATAGTTTTTATCTTTATTTTAATACTCATTATAGTACTATAATTCTTTTATGTAGTTTTTCCCTAAAGGTTTCAGCGTTTAGCTGTAATCTTAAATTAATACAAAGAAACAAAGAAAAAACTGTTTAATCGAGTTGACACTGGTTGTGGTACTTACAATTCATTCAATTCAATTCAATTTCATTTATATAGCGTATATTACAACACAAGCTGTCTCTAGGATCTTTCCAGAGACCAGAACATGACCCCCAATCAAGTATTACATAAACAACAGCAGGTAAAAACTTCCCTAGTGGAAGAAAAACCTTAAGCCAAACAGTGGCAAGGAAAAAAATTCTTGGAACCAGATTCAAATCCTTGCACCGTCATTGCTTTTGAAAGCTTCCTCTGCACAGTTATCTGTATTATTAAATCCTTCATTTCAATCATTAACCATAAGTAATGTACATTAGTACACACAACCACCCAAAACCAGTTCACACCTATAAAATCCTCAAACATTAAATGCAGCTAAAGCTTGACATACATAACATTTTTGTTTCAAGACAATACAAATGACAACAAACTTTTCTTTTCTTTTAACAGGTGAATTTACATCTTTTCCTCTCACTTATGTTCACTTATGTTCTCTCACACAAAATATGTGTAGAAATACAAATGAACTTTCTTTCATCAAATATTTGCAAATGTACATTTCATTTGCAGTCTGGATGCAGGGGGGTGGTGAACAGCGCCAACTCTGGCTGGAACTGTGTGCGGCTGTTGGAGGACTGGGCCTCCTGAGAGAGCTGTAGTAGGAAGCAGGGTCCCACTGCAGCACAGACTGAGGATGACACGTGTTTTCACATTAGAGTCTAAGAAAAGACCTCAGTAACACCTGAAAAAAGTTGCAAGATTTGTCACTAATCGCTTCTTTTACTTCCTTGCTGTTTATCATCAAATCCAAAAGTCTTCGGTCAACTGTTGTTTTAAAACTAACTTCAAGATTTATCATTGTAGTTTCAGTTATTCCAAGTGTTCTGAAGCTTGAGGAAAAATAAGTGTTACATAAAGAGCACAATGACAACATATGTCTTAGCTCATCTGAATTATTCATGTATTTTTTTATCCAAATAAGTTTGATTGGAATGATATGAAACAGAGCAAATAACATTACCATGAGTGATATTTGTGTTCTAGTGTCCCTTTTTGAATTTGGGCCACTAGCAACAGGTCAAGTCAAAAATTAAAATCCCATTATAAAACAAATTCATCGGTCAGTCAGCAGTCATGGAGTTATCCCACCGGCTGTTACTCAACGGAGCCGTGATCCTCCTTGATGGAGCCTCTTTCATGCAGTCTGATAGTATCTGAATTTAAGGTTGAGTCATTCATAGTAACTGAATAAACCTTTTTTTTATTTGCCAAATGTGTTTCTGTCTGCAGCCACTGTGTTGATAAACAAATAAATGTTTGTGCTTGTGCAGAAATATACCCTTGCTCAGTTTAGTGGAAAAAACAAAAAAGACCACCTGCATAGCACAGACCTATGAATCCTAAAACACTTTTGTAAAATGGATGGAGAGGTTTTAAAATCCTAATTTTCTGCAGAAGATGAAATTTCAGCACAAACAGAAAGCATTGGCACAGAACCTGCTTATGTTGATTCTGATGTATCTGTATTGGGATGAAATATTACCTATTGGTGGACCACAACCCCAATGCCTGACATTTCCCCACTTAAGGACTGATAAAAGGTACAAAACAATGAACCATTTATTTTCAGCAAACATGCTTTTGCATGTATTTGTCCACAGATTTTAGTACAATATATATATTTATATTGCAACAATGGCGTTATAATAAAAACAAACTAAAAATCACGCACAATAATAATGAGTGCATTGGACAACATAAAGTGCAATGCTCAAAGCACTACTTAAAATTATTTTGCTTTTTAAAACAGAGTATTTATCTTCAAAATTAAATTTTTGTTTACTGCAGTTGTCGTTGAATGGCAGTAATTCTGTTTTTGTTATAGTACTTAACTTCTGTCCAGCTTCAGTTTCTCGGTGCGTCGGGCTCTGCAGCGATGCCGCGCTCACAGTCCTCCTTACCTGGAACCTGGTTCATGACTATGAACTTCCTCAGACTTCTGTTGACAGCAGCACTTTCCTCTGGCGTCCAAGATCGTTTAAGTACAGTTTTTTTTTTTACCTTGGGGCATAAAAACACCACATCATAGGTTTCACAACTTGCCACCTCGAGACAGAGATCACAATAACACTCCAACGAAGCTGGACCTGTTGATCATGAGCTGTTGCTTCCTGTCCAACTTTTCTAGAAAAACTTTTCAGCCCAAAAAAATGTAAAAAATTAGTTTAAAAATAACTGTATTTTCTAAATACCATGATAACACATTCTTAAAAGCTCCTAAATTATAGCTGAGCATGGACACATTTATCAAATTGTTTTATTTATAAAAGCAAAACCAAAAGCTGGAATAACACCTGTCAGTGCTACTGGATGTCTCAGAAACAGGTTGGTCACTTTACTGCAAACTATTGCAGCTTTAAAAACCGTTGTAGAATGACAGTTTTAACAGTTTTAATATTGATATTGGGACTACAAACAGCTACGTTACCGGTATGCTGCCATCCTGGTCCCTTGAAATCTCCTCCATCTGAGCTGTAGAGGTCTCCACTCGTGCAGCTGGAAACGGTACATTTCCCACCTGCAATTAAAGTCTATCTATATGTGGACCTCATTCAAGATATATGTGGACCAGTGGACCAGTGGAGTCAGTTTGATTCTCTTTATTCTGTAGAAAACAAGTGTCAAGTGCTCCACATCAAAGATAAAAATGACAAAAACATAAAATATTTTGGGTTCACAGATGTCTGGTTAGAGTAAGGTAAAAAGTATTGCTTTAACTTTTATTTGCATTTTCATTATTGTCCCAACTTTTTGTAACTAGTTTTCTTTTTGTGAAGTCTTTATTTCACTCCAGACTCCATCAGCCTGTGATCCTGCATTTGGGTCTTCTGCAGCACACATCGCAGCTGCTGGATGATATTTTTCTCTTTTTATGATGTGAAACCCGCAGCAACATGTTTTTTATGATGGCCACATTTTCCCAGTGGGCTACAGAGTTAATGATGGGAATTATCCGACTGTCCAGAGGGAACCTCTCCTCTGCTTGTTTGCAGTTTTTATGCTGGTGGATTTGTCAGAGAACACTAACCCCCTTAAAGACTATCACATGTTACTTCTATCTACTTCTATCTATCTAGTATCTGTATTTTGGCTGAACTGGACCGCTTGCTTTGCACCATGTCACTTTAAACAAACCGAAAAACTGTTGTTGTCATGTCATAACTTGTTTCTTGTCTCTTTTTAACCTGCACTTTGTGTTTAAAATGTATTTATTGTGTAGCACCGAGGGTTTGAGGGTAACGCAATTTCGATTCTCTGTATGTATCTCACATGTGGTAGAATTGACAATAAACTTGACTCTGACTCTGACTCTGACTTCTTTGCATTTCTCCTGACAGCCTATGCAAAGTCGTGCTAACAGGTGGTGTCATTACAGCTCTGCACTTGTAATGTGGGTTTTATATGGAGGCGCTTTGATGTGAGACAATTACTGACTGAACGAGACCAGCGGTGGTTAATTTTATGGAATATTGGCCTTGCCAAGCCTTAAAGACTGTTATTTAGCAGCATGGACAAGTCCGCTGATACTGTGCTACAATCAAGAGTAAAATGGCAAAATGTAAAGGTTTGCAGCTGTCATTGTTAAATAGGACTTTATAGGGTTTGCTGGGATGTTTGTTTGTTGATAGGTTTTTTTTTGTTTGTTTTTTAGATATTTGGTCCAGCGTAGTGCCATGAACAGTGAGATGTCCAGTTTAAACAAAACACATTTATTATTCTTTTGCATGCAAAAGGAAAGTTGTCACAGGGTCCACGGTGCACAAAACGATGCTCTGCCGAGCAGATTTTACAGCAACATTACGAAGAACTCCGGTTATCTCCCCTCCTCGCACATAAAACATAACAGTTCATATGGTTATCTGGAGGCCGGAGGGTCTGCTACGTCACTGGCCTTGGCGCCTTAGGCACTATCTTTGTTTGGGAGAGAAGCGCCAGCCTGGGCCGAGGGACGGAAGAGAAGAGTTACAAGGTCACATTCTGGGACAGTCTGCGTATCTACAGAGATAAGCTTCCTCACTGATCCCACGGGAAGACAGCAGCTCCTGTTCTGTTACAATTCAACACGACCAACTAATTCATTATATATTTGATTAACTAAGAATAATTCTGTCCATGACTGACGAAAAATGATTGCGTACCTGATTAACTGAACGTGATTATACAGCATTCCATATGAGCAAGTGACACAAATACTATTGTCATACATGGAAAAACAAGGTCAGTGATAAATTTCCCTCACATACCCTTACGTACACATGCACAAAAGCATGATATTCCTGCACTTCTCATACCTCCGATAACAAAGACAAACACACAGTGAGAGTATTCCAGGTTATACCAAAGATTTTCCTCACAGTAGTGAAGCAGGAACTCCAGATGTTTGCATGATCAATTCATGGCCCAGATGAATCAGCTAATGAAGAAGAGTTTGCTCCATGAACCCAACAAGAAGACACAGTATTGTGTGTGATAATTAATATGGCAGAAATGCTGGACAACTGGATCCGTTCAGCCCGCTTTCCTCACGTCCACATATCAGAACCAAAACAGCGTCATTCGTGGAGTAGCTGTCAATGTTGTAGCTCTGGGCCTTGAGTCAGATCAAGAGTGACGGCGGTCTGCACCCGAATCCACCACGACAACTGTTGTACATAATGAAGGTGAACGTGTGGTAAATGTGCAACCACACCGAACATCTGCTACAGAAACAGGTAACAGGACAGCGCAACCTCCCACTGACAAATATACAGTGTTCTCATGGTGCTGATGCTATGACCGGATAAAAAAGTTTGCATCGGGACGGGGATATGACTTTAAAACCTATGCCAAATCAATATGCAGAACACAGTGATTCAGTGTGATGACCCCTAAAGGGAAAAGATGACATTAGTTGCTTTGCCGTGTGTTTAACAGCAAACGTCTGAGACTGCTGAAGACGAGGATCTCTGGGACAAATGAGACACATATTTCAGGCAACGAGGTGATAATCTGTTATAGTTTTGTTATATCTTTAGCGCTAGAAATAATATTGATAATCTTCCAGTTTCTGTATTTTGTTTTATGTATAATAAATCTACTGTATGCATCTCATGCAGCTTTATTTGCTCAATTTCTTTTTATTTTAATAAATTTAACAGCAACAGTGGTGATTGTATTAGGTTGTAACAAAAAAGTTCTAAAAAAGGATGTTCAGTGCACTCGTGCTTGAAAGTGATGACTGAAATTAAACTTCTGCTTAGCTGACACAACATGCACATCCCTCCGGCCACCCACACACAGAGTACGTGCACACATATGCAAGTTTCTTCCCAACAGTCCATTAGTGAAAATCAGCGCATTAGTGTTTGTTGAAATGAAGAGACAGACCCAGTGGGGTTCAGAGGTTACATGCAGGCATAAAACACACACACTCAGGGTGCCAGTAGAAGGTGTTTACATCAAATCATGTAGAAATTTGACATATCTTAAACTGCATACTAAATGCATATTAAGATGTCTCAGTGGGTGCTACAATAGTGCAATAAAGGGAAGGATGGAAAACAGAAACAGATCTCTGGCGTACTGTAACTCTGAGTGACTGAAACAGGGAGGAGAGGGTTCCTAGAGGTCCTACGCTTTTTTCCTGCTTCATGAAAAGACTGGATGATTATGCATCTCTCCTCTTTTAAACACAAGCATTGAGAGGAAAGCAGAGAGCAAAGCTGTGTCATCAGAGTCCTTTTGTGTTCAAACTGAAGAAAAGCTGGAGGGAAAGAAAACAAATCCGTGACATTTTCATCAGTGTGCAGCAAAGAAAAGAGGTGCTGCTCACAGAAGAGCCATAAGGGGCATGCTGGAGTTTCACAGCGTCACTGCTGGTGTCTTCATGCACATGTTACTCTTAGATAACAGCTGAAAAGCCCCCATCTGTAATTGTAGTCTGCTGGCTCGCGCTGAAGACACAAATGTCAGCAGGGCTCAAAGGCAAATTGCCAGAGCAGCTCTTTCCAAACTCCAGCGTGGGATGGGTTGCCACTTTAGTGCTTTTGTTGAACAGATTGTGTTGGTTTGCTGGTTAGTTCAGATGTAAATGCGCTGTGTGTGGCTGTGTGTGTTTATTGGTGACAGTGTGAAGTGAACCCACTCGTTATTATTCAGCTTCTCCATGTCTTACTCCACAGTTGTGGCACTACAGTACTACAACATTGACTCTGATATTGTGCTGATAATACACGCATGCCACCAGTAAGTGATGTTACGGGTGACTGAATTGTTGGTAGATGTTTAGTGTCGTGGATCTTTTGTTAATGACTTAAATATCACGTCATCTAAGGGAGGCTGTCGAGTGAAGAAATGTATTCATTTATTAACTGTTTAAGATTAGTTTTGAATTATTAAAGACAAAACACAAAAAAAACACCTGATTGTAAGTTGTATCAGATGGCAGGAGAGGACGCCGGGCTGAGAAAACTGTCAGAAAGCTCTTCACGTCACACCTCCAGGAGAGCTTCAACCAGATCCCGAAGGAAGTGAGGGGTGCTGAGTCAGAATGGGCCATGTTTCATTCTTTTGTTGAGGTGGCGACGTGACGGACACATGACGGACACATGACGGACACGTGACGGACATGTGACGGACACGTGACGGACACGTGGCCACACGGTTGTCGGTGTCTGGCACCACACTTACACTTGAATAATTATTTTCATTATTTAAAGCATTAAAGGAACACTGGAAAAAGACCCAAATCAAACTATCCACATAAGATATACTATGTTTATTGTTTGGTTAGACAACAATTGTGTTAATTGTTCTTAGTTTAGTTTAATTATAAACATGTTCTTTAGTTCTCAAGGAAACATGTTAAGTAAATGTTGAATGGTGAATATTATTGTTTTTATTTTAAAAGTGACTAATAAAAAAAATGTTTGAAATTGTTTGAAAATCACAAAAGCGAAGAGAAGCCCCAAACACCCAACACCAGGGAAACGCTGCAGTGAAATTATTCAGACCAGCTTTAAACCAGCCTGTCTGGTCCCTGACTCACACATTGGTAAATGAACATTTCATTACTGACACCCAGACTCTTTTAAAACATATTAATAGTCTTGTCATGTCAGCAGCAGCGACACGCACATTTAACTTCAGAGCCTTGCACTCCTGCTGAAGAACAAACGGCTGAAAAATGATCTCCTCTTGTTTTTTAAATCACCTTGAATCCGCATTGATCTGCTGTTGATTGATCACGCAGAGATTAAGTGATGCCGCTCTTCATCGTCTCCACATTCGTCTCTCTGTGGAGATTGTTGGACCTTCAACTCCCGCCAACCTGCTCAGCCTCTACATTTTTCTTTGTCAAACAAGCACCAGTTTTACACGAGTGATGTAGGTGCATAGATTTATTTTCTTAATGCATCAATACAGTGTAGGAAATATCAGTGAATAATTAGAGGACATGTATCATGTTGTGTTTTTTTATTTCTGTAGAACCTACACAAGTGTTAATTCTGACCTTCTGCAACAAAGTGCAGACATTTGACAGTCTGTCTTCTTTTTCTTATTCTATTATCACTAACTACTCCAGACCACAGCAGTTCAAGTATTGATTCTTCTCCTTCAGTCTGTCATTCTAGGCACTCAAAACAACTCTCATGAGAGTGTGTGTGTGTGTGTGTGTGTGTGTGTGTGTGTGTGTGTGTGTGTGTGTGTGTGTGTGTGTGTGTGTGTGTGCGTGTGTGTGTGTGCACTTTCACATATTTTTCCTTTTTTTTTTGGAGCAGTTTCAGTACATCAAAGTATGCTTTCTAGTGAGATCTTAAGCTGCACAGGTTTTCTTTGTTCTTACTCTGAGTTGTGATACTAAAATCAGTCTTGAGTCTATTTATATGAATAAAAATCCAACAACATTACACTCACGAAGGTGTAGGTAAACTGCACATTGGGATATGAAGTGTTTGTGAGATAACTTGGAAATCTTCAGATATAGTTGTTCATAATTGAGTGTATATGGTTTGTGCATACATTAATATTCTGAAAAGAGTGTGAGATAACAGTAATAACTGTTGAAAGTGTAAGATTTCAGTATCTCAAGATGAATTAGAATTTTACTTGTTGCAATGCTGTGCAATCAAATGTCCAGCAGATGGCGCCAGATTGTTAGAAACAGTCCTTAAACTAGACAACACCAGACCCATCAGCTTATTTTAAAAGAAGAGAGATGAAACTGACAGAAGAACACGTCAGAGTAGAAGACCGTGCTGTTTTCTGATCAGTTTTTTTTTCTTGGATATGGCAAACACCTCATCCTCAAGGCTAAGGCTTGTTATAAGCACAGAGGTCAAAAGCCATTGTAGACATTCAAAAGATATTGAAAATACGTCTCTGCTTTCAGGTATCTTTCCTCAGAGCCTAAAAGCCGCCATCTGTAAGCCACTTTTAAAAAAGAATAGTCTGGACATCTCACTTATGAACAGCTTTAGGCCTGTATCAAACCTGTGAATTTAGATTACTTTCTGCATTACTTTATATACTTACATATATATATATATATATATATATATATATATATATATATATATATATATATATATATATATATATATATATATATATATATATATATATATATATATATATATATATATATATATATATATATATATATATAATTTTTCTTCATAAATTAATAACATTCTGAAAACTAGATGAATGTGAAGTGTAATTATGGAATATTGGAGAAGGGTAGAATGTAACAAGTTTTGCTTCTTCCTGCCCCTTTTCAGACTTGTTAAACAGGATTTATGTGTTATGTGTATTGCTATGTGTGTGCATGTATATAGATATGTAAGTATAAATAGGTGTGTGCACATTGGGTATAGATTTATTTTAAAGATTTGTTTATTTTGTGTACAAAAATTGATGACAGATTCATTTATTTATATCGCTTTATTTACAAGGGGTTCTATATGTTTAAATGTGTGTGTATATATGTATATTTATTTATTTTTAGATACATAGACTCATACTTGTGTTAACATTATGCTTTATACAATGGTTTTGACATGTGTAAATAAATAAATAAATAAACTTGGCTTGCTTTTTTGGAAAGGTTGTTTGATGTGTTTATTCAAATAGATAACTGAAGTTGTTTTGATTTGATAAAAGACTAATGTACAGTAACAATATTTGGGATTTAAGTTTAAAATAAAGATAAAGACAAATTTTAATACTGATGAAAAAAATATTCGGGGGGAAATTGAACAATAAATATCACATGTAAACTTCTCGGCGTCGTAGTAGTTCCGGTGTACTTCCTCTAAGAGGCAGTAAAGCGCTAAAAGGGTTTATGTTTTATGTGCGAAGAAGAAGTTCGACGTGACGGGAGGGAATTTCAACAGTTTGTAGCAACAACAGAAAAAAAAGTCGATGAATCTTTTTAGATTATAAACTTTCTTCAGTTGTGAGAGCTTCTGCATTACTTTACTCGAAACGAAACAAAAGGTGCGTGTGTCTGTGCCGTTACTGTCCCGACGTTGTTAGTAGGAAAACGTTACGTTTAACCAAAGAGCGTCGCCGGCTGACTGATATCAAGCTTTGTCAAATTATTCTTGAGGCTGATTTAAAGTTTAACACAACATGATGAGTTTTCCAACTTGAGAGGTACTCATACCATCAGTTAGAGCTTATTTACCTGTAGCCACCTGGGACATGTCACTGTAGTGCTTCTTATTTTTGCTCAGTTAGAACAACGTGTTTTTGTTTTGTTGTTTTTTTTTCTGTACGTTTTACACAATCATTTCACGATTTGTGCTTTTAACTCCATCCAATGTTGCTCTAGTCTTTTATTTCTAAGCTAATGAGTGCAGAGGAGTCAAGGGGAGGGAATCGAGGATGGAGAGGAGGTGGCAGTGGATGGAGGAGTGGAAATCGAGGATGGAGAGGAGGTGGCAGTGGCTGGAGAGGTGGCGGGGGAGGATGGAGGAGTAGATCATGGAGAGGAGCAGCAGCAGGAGGAAGAGGCTCATCAGGAGGGTGGAGAGGTGGTGCTGGTGCAGGCGGGTCATTAGGCCCAGCTGTTAGCACTCAAAGAGGTGAGCTCCTTTCCCTTTCCCATCAACTAGTTTCACTAGTGAGCAGTGGGCTGCTAGAACCAGCGCCTGGGGAGCAATTGGGAGTTAAGGGCCTTGCTCAGGGGCCCCCAGTGATTTACCATTGTGGGCAGCCCTGGGCTTGAACCTGGGTCCTCCTTTTCTGTTGTCATCAGTAAATCCTCAGGAATGAGAGATGTTCATGTATTTACCTTCTGCTGTTGACAGCAGCTCAGATCAAATACTTTCCTCTGAACGCTTTGGGTAACAACAGTTTAAATATCCTCTTGTAATGCTGTTTCGACTACAGTTACGTAACAGAAGTAAAGTTTCACTGTATGTGAACCAAGTAACCGATATGACTGGGTGCTTTACCGTCTCCTTCAGTCCCCGTCCAGACTACTCTTGACGCACTGTGTCCTTACAAAGGATGGGCACTTTACTTCACTGAAGGTACGTGTGTCGTGCAGTGGTCAGGATGTCTGTTTCCTTGTCTGTGATGAGTTTTTCATATTTATTTTTGTTTTCATATGCAGGGTTCATAGAGAGTGCACCCAGTGTGGTGAAGATCAAAGTGTTTGAGAAATATTTTACTTCCAGGATTCACCTGTTTGACAAAGTCTGAGAAATATATTTTTACTTAATAAATAAGTGAGAAGGTTTTCACATCAGTTATAAGAGTGGTGGTTGCATTTTTGTGTGCAGGATGAGATTGAGCGTCAGGGTAGTGTGCTGGTGGATTACACAGACTTGACTGGAGATAAAATGGTACGTCAAGCACTTCCTGGCATAAATACAGACCTGAAGGAGCAGCCGGAGGTGATGCTCAACTGTTTAGGGGTGGCCATTCATCAGGTATAAACAGATCTGCTCCAACATAGCTGTTGTGTTGTGTGGTTCTCAGCCTTAACACAAAACACATGTTTTTAAAACTCAAATACTCCGACGCGTTTTAAAGAATTCATATCTAATTTGAGAAATGATTTATTGATGTTATTTTCCACATTATGTACAATCATTAGTAACTATTTCTAAATCCTTAAAAACCAGAGAGCGTCTGTGAGAGCTAAAGTAAGCTTTGAAAAACCAGAATGACATCCGTTTGCATGTGGTTCAGGTGTTGACAACAGATTTGGAGAAGCAAGCTGCAGAGCTGCAGGAGGAAGAACTTCCTGTCGCTACACCAATCATCAACATTCCTCACATTAGTGCGAGGTGATGCACACACTGAAGCACAGTTAGCCGCTTTCTCCACGTGTTTGCAGGAGTGAAGATAAATTTGTCTAAATCTCTACAGGCTGTACAACTATGAGCCGCTGACTCCGTTGCGGACGTTGCGTGCCAGTGTATTTGGTCGGCTGGTTTGTGTGAAGGGAACCGTGGTCAGAGTGAGCAACATCAAACCTCTGTGCACCAGGATGGCCTTCAGGTGCCAATCCTGCATGAATACACTCTCTCTGCCACTGCAGCATGGGAAATATGCCACACCAACCAAGGTATGCATGTACAGCGCAAAACAACTTTATTTTTTCAGACATGTAATTGATATCTAGAGATAAACTACAGTTTTTGTTTTTGACCACCAAGTGTATCCAGCCGGGATGTCGCAGTCATTCCTTCACCCCCATCCGCAGTTCCACTCTCACGCACACTGTAGACTGGCAGATCATCAAGTAAGTGTGTCGAGCCCATGATTGTTCAACTGCATAATCAGTGTTTGAACAGTTTAAAAGAAGTGACCTGCTAACGTGTTCAGTATTTGTGCTGCTTCAGGGTGCAGGAGGTGATGGGTGGAGAGCAGAGGGAGACTGGACGAATCCCACGCACCGTTGAGTGTCACCTGACCGCCGACCTCTGTGACAGCTGCGTCCCTGGAGACACAGTTACTGTGACTGGAATAGTTCGAGTTATCAATGATGGTACAAACCCACACACATTCACAACATAGCTAGAAGAGACATCACTGAGGAATTCCAGTAATTCTAGTAAGATAGTGAAATGAAAAAAAATCTAAACTGCATAAAGAATACATTAATGTATCAGAAATGAATCATCGTGTATAAACTGATGTCCTGCTTCAACACACGGGGTCATGATACTTTTAGGCAGTATTGCATCTATTGCCGTTTTCTCTACAGTGTTTTATGTTTTCTTTTTCTGTCTCTCCTTTGCAGAAAAGGTGCACTAAGCACATAGTTTAAACATCTGCTTCTTTGTGTGCAGGCATTCCCAGAGGTAATAAAGATCAGTGTATGTTTCTCCTGTACATTGATGCTACCTCAGTCAGCAACACTAAAGGTACCATCTTTCACAAATTAGTTTCGACTTGAGGCCTCTGCATTCAGCTGTTGAACGGTGAGTTGTTTTCTCTGAAATCTTAGGCCAGTTGTCCAAGGCTGGAGGTGAAGGGTCAAGAGAGTCACCTGAAGATCGCTCAGGAGGGGAGGAGTACAGTCTGAAGGAGCTGTATGCCATCCAGGAGATCCAGTCACAGCCTGACTTACTCAGACTTATTGTACAGTAGGTTCATCACCACCTTCACCACCACCTTCACCACCTAATGCCAAACGGTAGCGATTTTCTAATTCATATACTGAACTAAATTTGCACAATCCTATATTAGAAAGCAGGACTCTGAAATCCAGGAATGAAAACCTTTTGCTTTTGTTGTGCCGATGACAGTTGACAACTAAGATGATACTTGTCTGCTCTTTTGGCACCTTTCAGCTCTTTGTGTCCTGCCATCTACGGCCATCTGGTGAGTTCACTATTTTATTAGATCTGGAAAAGCAAGAGATTTTTAGAAACTAGGTCATACTGTATAAAAGATTTGGTTTCATCTGTTTTGCACATAGTTGCTTTGAGTTTTGTCTCAGTTTGTTATGAAACCATAAAGTTTTGTGCCGTGCTAAGGTTTAATCTATCAGCCCACACTGTCGTGCACCTGCAGTTGGTGAAAGCTGCCCTTGCTTTGGCGATGTTTGGAGGCAGACAGAAACACACAGGCAAGAACAGCGTTCCAGTGAGAGGTGACCCACATATTCTGATAGTGGGAGACCCCGGGTTGGGAAAGAGTCAGATGTTACAGGTAACACAGGACGAGCAGCAGACACTGTGAAACATGCAGTGGATAATGGCTTTCTGACTCTTAAGTCTGAAATGCATTCTTACTTTTTGGAACTGATGTCCTCTTCTCAGAGACAGTTTTAATGTAAACTTGAACCTGTGCATGTGTGTTTTGTGTTTGTTTTTCATCACGTAGGCAGTGTGTAATGTGGCTCCCAGAGGAATTTATGTATGTGGCAATAGTACCAGCACCACAGGTAAATGATCTGAAGCCAGGAAACCTCCTGATCAAAGTGCAAGCACTTATTTTTGTTATCATTTTTTGGGCTTTGGCACAATAAAATCATATTGGAAATGTTGTTTGTTCTGTTTATTTCTTTAGGGCTAACGGTGAGTTTGTCCCGAGACGCAGGAACAGGGGATTATGCCCTGGAGGCTGGAGCTTTGGTGTTGGCTGATCAAGGTCAATACTTTTATATTTAGTAATATTGTGTGTTAATAAAAATATTTAGGTGTTGCAGTAGCTTTAAGGGATTTTTTTTCTCTTCA
Organism: Xenentodon cancila; assembly: GCA_014839995.1. NCBI lineage: Eukaryota > Metazoa > Chordata > Actinopteri > Beloniformes > Belonidae > Xenentodon > Xenentodon cancila. Next base: position 4,176,217 of record CM026208.1, read on the forward strand.
TTATTTTTAACCTCAGATATTCACAGTAATGTTTAATCTATGTCCAAGCTTGTTTAATTACAAATACTGTGAGTAACATTTCTACTTGAACAGTGATGTACAATTCAAGCTGAATTAGTCAATAAGTCATAAAAATACTGATCTGTAGCTTGTTGAGGCAGCTTCATCACTGCCTTATGACTGAGAGTTTAAAGTACCAAGATGAAAATCTAACATTTATGCTTTCAGTACAATGCAAGCTGTTTCCCAAACTTGAAATTGACTTCTTCCGTGTTTCTTCTTTCACTTCTTTCTGTAGGTCTGTGTTGCATTGATGAGTTTGATAAGTTGGGTAACCAACAACAGGCCCTGTTAGAAGCCATGGAGCAGCAGTCTGTAAGTCTGGCCAAAGCTGGCATAGTTTCCTCTCTGCCTGCCAGAACATCTGTTGTGGCTGCTGCAAACCCCATTGGAGGACATTACAACAGAGCCAAGACTGTATCTGAGAACCTGAAGTAAGTTGCTTAACAATGAGCAAGAAAATGTAACACTGCCTGTAGGTACTGCTGGAGGATAAAGGTTTTCACTTGTACTTCCCGCTTGTTTGTCATTAGAATGGGCTCAGCACTTCTCTCTCGCTTTGATGTTGTCTTCCTCCTACTGGACATCCCAGACGAGTCACATGACCGCCGCCTGTCAGAGCACGTCATGGCAAATAGGACGGGGAAAGGCAGAACCAGCAGCTCCATCGTCACCAGGACCAGTGATCAATTAGAGACCTCCATCCTGCTACAACATTCAAACATGCCTTTGTCGGAACGTTTGCAGGTAAATCTGTGCTCTCCACACACAGAAAAGCCCCGCCAGATTTATTTACTGCAAATTTCATACACAAAGACGATTGGAAATGAGATGGACCAAATTTGAAGATAAAATATAACTTAATAAACAACATTAAAATTAAATAAAAATAAAGACTTTCACAAAATACACATATTTTTTCCTTCAGCATACTGCAGCATCCTTTATACTTTGGAAATTGATGGAGTATTATTTGAGTGTTCAAAAGCATTTAAACTGAACAAGTAAGCGAGTTGCACCTTTGGGTTCAGAGATCTATAAACAAAGACAATAACCTTAAATTTAATTTTACATTAGTTAGTAAGCCCATGAAGGACGTTAGAATAGTATTGGCCTTCCTTTACTTGAGGCTCCACGTCATGTTGCATAGCTGGGATTGGAAACACCTCCCCGGTCTGGTAGGATATAAAATATTTAAATGTGCACATTGAAAATTAAAGGCCAAAAACTGATTTCTGTAGGAGTCCAGTTTCTTCAGATTCTGAACCACATGACTCATGACTCTCCAACGTTAGATAAAGCTGTGAGTGCTGGCCTTCACGCTTGTCCACATATGCTTGTTTACATATAACGACTCAAGGCTGTGACAGAGGTTGGCACCAAGTAGTCTGGATCCGGCAGGATGTGGATGAATCCCTTCAGGCTGACATTGGCCTTTGCAGTTCTAGAATATATAAAAATTGTCAATATACTTTATCTCATAAGTGGGGAATGCCGACGCCAGCTGAACGTTCTTAGTATCATCACTCATTGTGTTCTGTTAGAGGATCTGGCAGTGCTGCAGTATTGTGCCATCTCTAGAATCGTCTGCCAAGTGCGTCTGTTTCTAGATCCCTGCAGGTGAAACTGTGGATGTGATTCCAACATGCCTGTTAAGGAAGTACATCAGCTACGCTCGTCAGTATGTTCATCCCTCGCTCTCCCCTGAAGCAGCACTGATCCTTCAGGACTTCTATCTGTCACTGAGGTCTCAGGCAAACTCCGCAGACGCGACACCCATCACCACACGACAGCTGGAGTCTTTAATTCGACTTACAGAGGTAGGTTTACGTGTTTGGTGCATTTACCACAAACAGCTGGAAACATGATAGGTGAAACTACAAAATAATACTTACGTTTCTCTGTAATAGTTTTAGAGGAGAACCAACTTTTTACCCGTTTATTCTCTCTGTGCTTTTATGTAGGCAAGAGCCAAGTTAGACCTCAGAGAAACGGCTACTAAAAGTGATGCTGAGGATGTCGTGGAGATCATGAAACACAGGTGACTGCTGATTCATTGTATCTACACGTGCTTCCTAAAACATTGAAAAGAAACTGTAAATGTAACAGTCATGGATGTAATGTGTGTGTGGTCTTTTATGCTGTAAAGTTATAGAAAAAGGACACAGTCAACTTTTATTGTTAATTTTTGTTTCTACATTTTACACATCTCAGTGAACCAGCATTACTAAAATAAAAATAATATAAATATCACATATTCAGAGTTAAAAACTGTCAAGAGTAATGACAGTAGCCTGTCTCAATGTGGGCCATTACTGACCCAATTAAAACACTTTTTATTAAAATTCATTTTGACATTGAAGACACAACCACAGCTGTCTTGCTGGTCAACATGCTGCTAAATCCATCAGAAACATTACAATTCTACTCACTCTTAAATAAAGTCAGCACTATCCCACTCATTAGAAAAAGAAATAAGTCCAGGTAGTCGATGTCATACATACTGTAGTATTTCCTGAAACCTCTTCCCTTTGTGGCACATATTTTCTACTCAAACCTGACATCTAACTCAGCTGGCAGCTTTTTTTACCATTTGGGTTAATTGGGGTGTGGAGGAGTAACTGAGTGTCAACCACGTAACTTTGCATTGATCATGTCTTTATTTCCACTTCTATACGCCACACACACAGTGAACAACATTTAGACAAGTTATTCTGAAATCTAGGTTTATTTAGTCCTTTAATGTTTAGAATCTGCATGCTGGTATGTTATCAACTTTTTAAAAAGGGGGAGACTCGGCTGGGTCTTGTCTTTCTGTTGGAACACAAACATTCTGTTGTTATGTTTTGTTATTGTTTTTTTGTTTTTTGTTTTTTTGTCATTTAGGACTAAATGTCCCAACATAGATAATGCTGACTTAGTGCAGTACAGGCCTAAGTTGCAACATGCTGTTCTGTGATGTAATGTCTCCCTCTGTTTGTGTGTTTCAGCCTGGCTGACACGTATTCAGATGGTCTGGGCAATCTGGACTTTGAGCGTTCTCAGCTTGGATCTGGCATGAGTCAGCGCAGTGCTGCAAAGCGACTTGTTAATGCACTGCATGCACACGCTCAGAGGACCAATCAGAAGGAGTTTGATCTACAGACACTTCGATCCATGGCTGATAAACTGAACATCAAGGTAAAAGTATAAATACAATGAAACAGTCAAGTTAACTTGTCAGACTTGCACATACCTTATTGTTAGTTTTGACTGTTACAACTAGTTATTAAAAGTATAAGAGAATGCTGGTTTAAAAGAATTTCAAAAAAGACTTGCAGTCTAAAAGTTTAAGCACTGAAATTCCCCACAGGTTGCTTGTTGTCATTGTTAATGCATGCAATTAATTCTGATGCTTGTGTATACTAAAATATTATTATTATTATTATTATATTTAAGCCCTAAATGTTATTCAGTCAATTGTTGATTCCTTGCAGGTGATGGATTTTCAAGGTCTCTTGAGTTCCTTGAATGAACAGGGTTTCCTGCTGAAGAAAGGGCCAAAACTGTATCAGCTGCAGACTGTCTGACATGGGCAACCACAAAACACTTAGGATACAGAAAATTTAGCCACAAGGTCAGTGCTTGGGGTGAAATAATTAGTTAATTTTCTTTAAAATTTTAAGAAGAAACTCTGCATGGGGGTACTGTTTATATGTAGAAAGCAAGCTACACTGCACCCCCCTGTCAGAAGTATCTACAACAGTGTTTACAAAGATGATGAATCATCAAACTTCCAAAACCTCAGGAAGAGCATCTCACTGAAAGTGTGCTGTAACTTCCTGCAGGTCTACAAACCTGCCAGAAAGGAAGAGCTAATCGAAATAAGACTTGTGGCAAATGTAACTCAGTTTCTTACCACTTACTAATACTAGTACTAATTTTGATAAATGTGCAAAAACATTTCCACACTGAAAATAAAAATAATTTAGATAAATGAATGCTGCCTTTCATGTTTGCATAATTGTATAAACATAAATACATGGTAAATTGGACTGTAACTAAATACTTAAAAAGTGATTATAAAATCAGTGGGTTGGGGATTGCATATATTACATTTACTAGACAGGGGACTTTGTAATACAAACAACACATTTACAAACTTACCGCAGTTCTGAAGAATATATTTATGTACATAAAATGAAGTATATGTTTATGTATATGTTTTAAAGTATGTAGTCGTTTTGAACTACATAATAGAATAGTTGTTTATAAATATACAGTTTGTTTTTAGTCTTAAAAACTGTTTTTGTCATTTAAATATATTATACCAGCTGAAACATGAGGACTGTCTTTGGTTAAACCTTTGTTAGAGCATTAACGTTGCCATCTGTACCCATACTGACTAACATCCTGTTCTTTTGTAGTATGACAGCCTATTCATCCTTTATAAGTTTCACAAATTGCATAACTTGTTTCAAAATTTAGATTTCAGTTAGCTGTTTGTCCAGTATTTTGATAATCTAAAAACTGAGGTTGTATTGTGTACATACTAATAGAATATTTCGTTAATAAATGTGTTTTATCCTCAACGAGAGTGTTTACTTTTTTGTGTTATAAAGTACGTTTAAGTTAGACGATGCTTTTATTGTGAAATAAACCGTCACTCGCACCGTTATTATTTTAACAGGAAAAAAACCGTGAGCTTTTATTGTAGTGGTTTTTTTTTATATAGATTCGTGTCAAATATATGTGTGAGGTTTTCGTATGAATTTTTCTGGTTTTTGTTCCATTGAGCTGATTATTTTACAAATGAAAACATGTTACGACATCAGCTGGTGCCTCCGTTTACGGCAACATGGCAGCCTGCTGGCTCGTGAAGGGTTCGCGTGAGCCCCGTCTGAACCTGTGACCTGAGCATGAGCGCGCGGACAGGTGGCACGAGGCCAGCTGGTCGGTAACGAAGGGTTCGCGAAGACGACCATGGCGTGTTTTCGGTGGGTTTCTGCGCCGCTTTTCCGCGGCGTGGCGAGTCTTCCTTCCCTGCTGCCCGCGCGCGCGTGTCGGCACGAGCCAGCATTATGGCGGCACAGACACTCACCTGTCACGGAGCTCGCGGGGTTAGTGCGATCTCAGGTGAGCGGCTCGTGGCTCTCCAGACTCCAGTGGACGGACGGCCGTGTCGCGTGCTGGGGCGGAATCCTCCAGCAGGTGAAACTAACCCCCAAGCTCGCGAACGGGGCCGCGCTCGTGCACCCGGGAGGTCACCAGAGGTCGCCGGCCACCTTCCGGTCCGCGCTGTCGCTCGGAGCGCGAGGACTTTGCAGCGGGAAGGCGGAGGAGGCGGCGCGCGGCCCTGCGCCCGCAGACCGGGAGGACGGAGGACCGGTACCGGTCCCGGGACCGGCCCAGGGACAGGTACCAGGACAGGGACTGTTCAAGTTCAAAGAACTGGTGAGTCCAACACTGACGCACGTGCATTAACACGAAGACAGAGAGAAATAAACACCGGCCAAAACAAAGCCACTACAGCCCGTGTGTATGGGAGTGACGGTTACTACACTACACACACGGTGACGATGAAGGGCAGATGGAGTTTTTAAAAAGGTTTTTTGACTTTGTGTCAAAAAGACAACAGAATATAAATGAGGCCTGATGGTCTGGAGGAGTCCCAATTACTTACTGCTCTCCTGGAAACCTGGAAGTCCTCTAGAAGGCCTGAGTTCACCTTCCAACATTAACCGGTGATCGTTAACCATCTGTTGATGTCTTTTCTGGTTTTCAGTCTTAAAGTACTGCTAATGAGGGGTCAAGGGTCGGGAGGGAAGATGAATGTGTAAATAATACCACAAGCATTAACTTATACGTCCATTACAAAGTTGACAAGTTTTGACGACTCTTTAAAATGATGTCAAACAATTCTTATTTGATTTTTAATGAGACTAGATCCAATTTAGATACGATACAATATAAACGATGTGATGATGATGATGATGATGATGATGATACAATACAAATGTAATTTGAGGTCGCAACAGAAACAAGTGTTGAGCTGCAGATGAACAGGTTTAATCTTTATGATTCTTCTTCAGCTGGGTTTTTGTGGACGTCATTGTTTAGAAACAAAGTTTGGGAGGATTGTAGTGTTTATTTTATGATAGTTATAATCTTGATTACAGCTGTTAGTTGGAGTTGTATCACTGTACGTCAGCTGGTTACGCAGTAACATGAGTTCATCTAGCTCTTCCTCTGTTCCTTTTCCAATTTATATCTGCTGATATGACCATCTGTTTATGATTATTGAGAGGATTTTTGATACACTTGCTCCTGTGTTTGTCAGTCACAATCAGTAAACCAGCGCATTTTAGTTTGTTTATGGAAAGAAACACATGTAGGTAGAGGAGGAGGGTATAAAAGCGTAGTGTTTTTGTGAGTCTCAGTGCTCATGTGTCCCTGATATGAGGACACTGCTTCAGTCTCAACAAGGATTGTGAGAGCCGCTGCAGAGTGAAGGAATAGATGTAACATCTGACTCTTAGTCTGGACCGGGCTCCAAGCTGGCTTTGTGAATCACTGCAGATCAGGATCGCGGATGCCCTGAAACATCCAAACATGCACTTGGAGAAAGGATCAAAGAGCAAGGATCCAGTTTCAAACCTTTTCTTCTTAAATCTTAAGGTGGCTGTAAGTGGACCATCCAGAACAGAGAGAATAAGACCAGACAAGTTATAATCTTTAACTAATGGCTAACTGATGTGTATTGCTGCATGTGTAACTTTTGAAAAACAGTTGCTTTTGTAAATACTGGACCAAGGTCATTTACATTTGGAGTAGCAGGTTACTAGTTTTATGCTGTTTATACTGTGTAAGACTCATGGATGTAAATTATTTTAGATTGTTGGGGTGCTCAGGGTTCATTAGATGATGCTTCTTCTCGGTGGATAATGAGTTTATTTAACAGGTAAAAGTTAGAGCAGTGGAGTCAATTTCAATTTTAATGTGATTTCAGTTTTGAATTCCAATGATCACAAAAACAATGTAATTGAGTAAAAACAATTATTTTGCTTCACATTCTATCTTGTGTTCTGAATAACGTGCACACTTGAGGCATAAACACCCCTTGGCCATGAGTGAGTGTTTCCCAAGTGACATCGAGGTCGTTTCTGGCCAAACGCGTTTAAAAGATTCTTTGAGCAGCTCTGCCAGCATTGACTCTGTTGGTCTGAATCCCTTTTTATTCAGTCGGAAATTTGATTTTTTTTTTTTTTTATTCTACAGTTTATGTCTATGGTTTAAATTTTTGTATTTAAAAGGACAGCTGTTGATAATCCAAACCATTTAATACCATTTACTCCTGAGATGGTCAGTGCAATGGTCATCATGCCTTTTTAAAGTAGAGAAAGATGTTTCTGACCTGTTCTTATTAGCCTGGTCTGTTTTTATATAAATATACATTTGTCCTCGTTTATTACTCGGGCAAACTCATTTTTTCCAAATTTTGTTGATCGTTGACAAGAATACCTAAACAACAGTCTAGAAATACTTTAAAGTATTAACAGCAGAGCGAGGAGTAACTTTGGAATAAAGTGTAGAAGACATTTAGAAAAACGGCCTCAGAGAAATGAAACGATGAGCATCAAAGTTTCTTTCTTTGAGAAAAGAAACATGAAAAGTTACTTTTCAATTTGATGTTAATAAAAAAATCCAATCTTGTTGGTTTCAAGGACAAAGTGGTCCCTGATGCTGAAGAGGAGTTCAAACATTCTCCACTCATTGTTTTATTTGTTGTTGTTTTTTTGTCAGTTTAATATGTGAAAATGTTTCCATCATTTGTTTTATACCATCAGATCAAAATATAGCCTCATTTATTTAATAAAAGTAAAAAACCAAGGTATCTTATCTGAGACAGGAATTAGACAGATTCATGCCAAACAGTTCAAATCCTTGGAAAGTCTTAACAAAGATGTCTATGATGGTGCTGCTGTGTGTTTAACCTGTAAACTCTTAATTCAAGAGTGTGGCCTGTTTTCCTGCAGTATGAGAACCCATGGACGATCCCCAACCTGCTGTGTATGTGCCGGATCCTGCTGGCTCCGTTCCTCGGTCATCTGATCATCCAGCAACACTTTGACCTCAGTCTGGCTCTGTTTATACTCGCTGGAGCTACTGACGTGGTAATACAATCTTTTTAACACTTAAATGGTTTTGGACACGTGAAAGCTATCGTCTGTAGGCACATTATGTGCATATTTATACTTATTTTGTTTTGTCAGAGTTTTACTTTGCATGTAATAGCTTCCGTTTGTCTGCGTCTCAGCTGGACGGCTTCATTGCCAGAACGTGGCCCACTCAAAAGTCTGCTTTGGGCAGCGCCCTCGATCCACTGGCTGACAAGATTCTCATCAGTATTTTATACGTCAGTCTCACCTATGCTGAACTCATACCAGGTATATGACTCTGTACGTGTGTTTGATGTCTCCAGCCTGGTGCACTTTAACTTCTGCAACATCTCAAAAGCCCGTTAAATCTCTGCAAGTCTTTTAAACTACTCCCTCTGTTTCAGCTCCTCTGACGGCTCTCGTGATTTTCAGAGACATCGGTTTGATCGCTGCTGTTTTCTGGGTCAGATACAAAACTGTACCTCCACCGGTGAGAAACACATTCACTCACACCATGAACACTGAACTGATTTGAGTAGCAACATGGGGACATATGAGCCTAACATGAGGCCCAACTTAAGCCTTTTTTATGTTTGTTGTACAACCGTTTTTCCCTATCAAAGCTGTTTATGAAGGTTATGAAAACTCCAATTTTCTATCTAAATACTCTGGATTACAGCGACTACTCTGCTGTGGAAAATGGTAGAATATGCTTTATAATCTCTTTATTTTATCTCCACAGGTGACCCTTAGTAAGTTTTTTAACCCCTGCTATACCACGGCACAGCTCAAGCCCACACTCTTCAGCAAGGTGAGACACTCAACATCACACTCTGTGGGTGATGTGGGCTTCGAAAAGGATCAACACAGCTGAACATAGTAAAACACCAGTGTTAAAATTTAACAGCTTATGAGAGGAATGGGTATGATTTAGCACTTGTAGATTTCCTTATGACTTATTCTTTTTTTCATGAGAAAACAACCACAACTTTTGTGCTGCTACTGGGACTGGTAGTAACAGAAGAAACACAGAGTGATTGTTACAGACCAAGATTTAAAAAACTTAAAAAAACAACTTATCTTAACAAGCATCAAAGTTTTTTGTTTTTTTGTTTTTTTTTGTCTCTTTGTGTTTTTCTCTGATTCTCTTTTTTTTTTCCTTTTGTAATAAAGTTCAACACCGCCATCCAGCTTTGCCTGGTCGCAGCTTCTCTAGCAGCTCCAGTATTTCAGTATACAGACAGTGTCCTGCTGCAGTGCTTATGGTAAACCACACACACACACACACACACACACACACACACACACACACACACACACACACACACGGACTGTCATCCACTTGTCCTCTGATACTTACAGTGACACATTTTAATTTACACCTCAGTTGGAGTAAAAATTAGGTTTGGGGCAAATATTTATGGTGCTGCAGTATTCCATCATCTTCATGTAATGTTTTTGTGATTTATCCTAAGATTATGATTTTGGGGTCTAGAACTTCCATTCAATCATTCTATTTAAATACTTAATAAATGAATGTTGTCTCAGAAATACTGAATACTTTATTCGTATGTTGTAATAGTGTGCTTTGCTTCTGTTGGTGTTTTCTTGGTGCAGCCACTGGGAGCAGCAGTGTATCAGCTTTTTACCAACCTAACACCAATCAAGCAGCAATCAAAAACAAAAGATGACTAGAGTTTCTAAAAAAAATGTGGTTTTGATTACTATTCTCGTCTTTCATTATATTTCAGGTATATCACAGCTGTGACCACAGCCGCATCGGGCTACAGTTACTGGCACTACGGCCGCAAGACTGTCCAGGTGCTGAACACCAGATCACCATGATAACCGCTTCTGGAAACGGGAATTAAACCAAAGGAGGAGGCATCATCTGCAGTGACACTTGTCAGCAGTGGCACACAAAAGGACAAACGGGCAGACGGAGGTTCTCCAGGAGCTCTGAGAACAAGTAGCTGCGATGATCATTTATGGGTCGCTATGGCAATGAAGCGCAGAACATGACTGAAGCCACAGATGGTTTTACTGCAACACTACAGAAGCAGCAGCTCTGCTGCCGGTCTGCTCTGAGGCCATGTGCACGGATGAAAACACAAATACCTGAAACATATGTGTCAAGTGATCTGGCAGGACCTTTTAATTTTTTCACCCTTTTTTTTCCTCAAACTCCAGGATTCAATGTCTACTGGATGATTGTCACGTGACAGTTTTGTAAGGCAATGATTTATGATTAAAAAAGGAAAAGCCACCCTGGTTTAACTGAGACTCTTCTGGATGGGCGGGGTCATCGTTTAAAACAAACTGATTTTAGAAGCGGGTTATAACGCAGATTTCCTCATCAGGACATAACTCCACATCCTTTTGGTGTTCTGAGTTCTTAAAAAAATGTAATTGTAGATCCTCTGATTAATATCTCTATGTAGTGAGTGGTTACTTGCAAAATTGCACAAATATCCTGTTTTATATCTTCATACTGAAAGATTTTTAATCACTTCACTTTAGGGTCCAAACTGAATTACTTATTCGGCACCTCTCAGGCTGATTAGTCACTAAATAACTCATAGTTGCTCATTTTTAAAGTTTTATTTCCATTTAATGTCAGTAAATTATGAAAAGTATCAGCCAGTCTGATAGTGAAACATCTTATTGCTGTGTATTTCCTTGCTTACTATTATGACTAATAAACAAACTGTTGCAGCTGCAGTGCTGCTTTCAACTTCTAACAGCCTCAGGATCAATAAGCCCAATCAGCCAGAGGTTATACGAAGACTCCGGAGAACATGAACTACCATTGAATCTTTTTTTAAACCACTGAACTCCTGTAGTACTCATATCTGGCTGCTGCTGATTTTTCCTCCAGAAAACAAGGATGATGTGAGAAATGAGGATGTGCATCCTTTTCAACTCCTTCACTCATTTCCCAGCAATTTACTGCACCACATGGGTAATGCTGCCTCATTACAGCCGTGTGCCGATGACTGCCAGGCTTGTGCAGTGTGTTTTTGTGGCCTTTTGTGAGATTTCAGTTCAATATGTTATCAGTGGGAAAGTTAAGGAATCATTCTAAAATAAGATATCCTTTGCTGGGAACAAAATAACATAGGGTTATAAAATGAAGATGTTCTTGTGCTTTAAAAATAAAAAAAAAACACCTTTGAAGTATACACGTGATGACGCAAAATAGGTAGGATCTGATTTGGAAGCACTGCTTATGGCCCTGAGTCTTCAAGTGTTAGGGGAAATCTCTTTAATTGGTGACACCACTGGGATTAAAGCTAATAAAAAGTTGAAATGTCTGTCTTCTTTTGAGGCTCATCATGGTGATTTCATCTAGGTGAGATCCACGGGACACAAGATGACCACGACAGAACGGCACTGCTTTGGTGATTCAGTGTTAATTTAAATCACAGAAAAAGAAAAAAGTAAACTTACTTTCCCAGGATTTCTGAATATACTTTTGAATCTTTTCTACTGTTAAAAATACATAAATATAGTGTCTGCCACCAGAAGAAATAAAATTGGCTTTTATTTCCCTGGCTCTTCTGTCCAGTTTGAAAATTAATTTTTTTTTTTTAATTATTTTAATTTTCTACAATTCCATTATCTGTAGCTGCCTGTGTCCTATATAGGATCACGGGGCCTGGAGTGACTAGTTTTTAGTGTATTGTTCCCATTATGAGCACCCTCTTAACATTGAACAGGTCCTCCTTGTTCTTCCAGGACAAAGAACATCTGTGGGTGTCCTGGAGTGTCTGGTACTGGGATGGAGACGTTGATCTTTTGGATCCTGTGGGTTGTGCGGTGGAGTCTGTGGGCTGGGATTGCTTCCCACACCTGTTACCAGGATTCATCACTATCTGATTGGTATCCGGGGAGTTTGGAGAGCAAAATGAAGACCTCATGTGGCCGCTGTAGGGCAGATATGAGCAAGCGAAATAGGTGTGGTTGGGTTTCGCCGGTAGGTGGCAGTAAAGGTCCCTAGATGGATGTCAGGTTATGTGTCTCACAAAGAAGAAGAGCTGTGGGAAACGTCAGAAATATCTGCTTCAAAATGGTGAGTTAAGATTAAATACAGACTCATAAAGGCAGATTAAGAACGAAATTTACCCTCCTCGAGGATAACACAGACTTCTTCACATGTAGCTTCATGTTTGATCAGCTGTGACTCCGTTTTCATTCAGAACCATTCAAGCACCGACTGGAAGCTTAAAAGAGAATTAAACTGTTTTCTGAACAAATGCATTTATTTAAAATACATGTATAACTGACGACGATGAAGTTTCTATTCTCTCTTTGAATCAGTCTGGGATCAAATCAGACAACTGTTGGTAAACAGACCACGTGAGTGTGAAGCTGCTGGTTTCTGGTTTATTTACGTGAACACCTCAGGACAAACCTGTGTGACGTGTACGCGTGCACGTGAGGGGGGGTTTAAACAACGTGGAAATCGGAGAGTCACCCGAGAGTTTGGGTTTCTGTTAAGGGACCCGGGCAGTGGGGCAGCTTTCTGGCGTCTGCACAGAAACCCGGCGGTTGGTAGTGAAACGTCGGTGCTCGTGAGGATTCAGCCCGGCGCTGACGGCAGAAGACGGCTAAAACCGCTAAAACCACTAAAACCGGCAGCCACGTTTAACCTGGGTTACAAGTCGTTTCATACACCGCAGTGAAACGCGATGACCTCCTCAGACCGTTACGCTACAGTTACAAGCCACGTTTATCTTTTCTGTCTGACGTCTTCTGGGGGTCTGCGTCCTCCTCTGTGTCGTTTACAGACACTCTGAAGTTGGCACAAAGTAAAAACTGGCGTCGTAAATGAGGGGCACGCAAATAAAGAAAAACATTAAAACAATATGAAAATAGAGATGAAGGATCCTGTTGTACAAAGTCAAGGTCAGGTGACCTTGAAAATCTGAGGGGGGATGTAGTCATTTGGCTGTACTTCAGCACTTTTCACATTTATCAGCCTCCAATTAACCGTCTGCTTAATTGTAATTGTTTGTAGGCTACGGGAGTGGATCAAGCTGTTGGCATGAGTCTTGTTATTTTCAGCCTGCTACTGTTTACGTACTACTCTGTTTGGGTCATCGTCCTGGTAAGTTATGCGTTAGTCCCTAAAATTCAAATGAAATTGATCTTGCAGGTGTTTCAAATTCTCATTAAAGTTTATTCTGGTTAATAAGTGGAGTAGCTTTAAAACCTTCTGTAATTGACCAACCAAAAGGTGGAAGTGCTTGTTTGGATTTTGCATCATGTCTTTTTATTCTTTTACATAAAATGTTTTTACAAAGTAGAAGGAAGTGTCTCTGCAATGTTTTTTTGCATAACGTGTTTTGTCTTTCTGCAGCCGTTTGTGGATAGTGATTACGTACTGCACAAGTACTTCCTTCCTCGGGAGTACTCTGTCCTTCTCCCTGGTATCGCAGCAGTAATACTGCTTCTTTGTATAGGTCAGTATTGTGAAATTAAAAGAAAAAAAACGTGTTTGCTACCAGACAGAGTGCTCTGCACACACAGGTGTGATGGTTTGTTTAGTGTACACATGGTGATAATATAGAGCATCGTAACTTGCTTCGCCCAGAAGCGGTCTTTGGTATCCGCTCGCAAACTAAAGATTGTGCATTTATACTTAAGCAACTACTCTACTTGAAAGTAGGAATATCACGTTTTTGTGTATGTAAGTGCATGACGGCCGTGTAGTATGAGATATGAAGGTTTGTGTGTTTTATATGTGTTATTATCTGCATTCTGCTGCAGTTATGAGTCATGTGAGGTGCGGCGTACAACTGAAGAAACAAACATCTTCATAAGGACACTTTTTTTCTAGAGTTTTCCTCATTCCAAGTGTGGTACCTGCACTTTTTAACACATAACTCATTCTCATGATACGCAGTAAAACCGATTCTTGGTTTGCAGGCAATTAATTTAAATTCTCTTCATATCAGATTCAGTGAGGTGTAAGAAAACATGTCATTTCTGTTGAACTCCATGTCATGTCTCATCTTCTCCACAGGGGCCTTCACTGCAGTTGTCATGTGGAAGAATCGCAGACCAAAGAAAGTGAACTAGTCCTGGAACAGTGGGAATGTTGTGTATATAACTGTATATGTGTCGTTTAGGCCGACCACACAAAAACCGACCCCAGCTCCCTTTTCTAATAAATATTCCTTTCTAAACATCACAAGCATGTTGCAAAATTTCATTGGAAAGTGTTCCCCAGATATGTATTTTAAATTTTGGCCCCATTAAGTTTGATTAAAAAAAATCAATTAAAAAAACGGATTTTATCACATCTACTACAGCCCGGAAATGTTCTCCCTCTCCTAAAGGAGCTGCCATGGAAAATGCAAATATCCACGCAAAAACAAATAACTGCTCGTATCTAATTTGAATACTAACCAGCCTCCAAGTATCAGAAACCGAAAGACAATCAGAGAGACTTGAATGAAGGCGACACAGCGAGCGCTGTTTTCTAACGGCAGTCATTGCGACTCAGTCGTTATGTTCCCGCCATTCAGACGTCATTAGAGGCTCCACACTTGATTTCATTTGGCTTTTATTTCCACTGATAGAAAAACATGTTAGACAAGTATGCAGGAGCACCTCCAAGTAGGAACAAAGTGCTAACTTTAAATGACTCACTGACTTGTGCACTTTAAAAGTAGAAGCATGACATATTGTGTTAGAAAGAGACAGAATCGTCTTGATGGACGGGAGAGAATGTGTTAAGAGTTCAACTGAAACCAGCGTTTTATCAACTTGACTACTGGAAATGTGACCAGCGATCATTTGTTGGCAATAAAATGTAAAAGCTGGTAAATGTGTGTTTATTTCTGGTTAATTAGATCAGGTGCACTTTTAAAAGAAATATGCACCTGAGAAATGAAATGACACCAAAACAAAGAATTTCAGGTTTACGTAGCACCTGGGATTGTATGATCATCACAGGGTTTTGTGGAAGCTCCTCGATGATCCAATAAGGTGGTAAAGTCTTTAACAGCCACTTTGCAGCTCATTAGTCTGTATTGTTAACACATCCATGGAAAATATTATTTGAGAAAACTAGTTCTTTCTTTGTCATCGCAGGAGACCGCATATTTCAGACAGGATATTTTGCATTTTGGACATCTTTTATAACATGAGCAAGTGATTTTATTTATTTATGATGGTGAGGTGATTGTTGATTGGTGATTGTTTTAGAAATACAAATAAGATTATTCCATGATTTCTTTTTCCTTCCTTCGACAAATTGATCATATAATCCTCTATGTGACCTGAATTTTAAAATATAATAGTAATGAATACAACTTCATTTAATTTTGGGACAGGAGACAGGATGTTAGGTTATTAAATGAATTAAATTTGTGTATTTGCCGCAAGATTAAGCAGCTGACTGAACAGACTGTTTTAGAGGGATTTTCTTTAATTATTTTGTCACAGTTCTAAGCTGGACGGCATGAGCACCAAATGAGAACTCAGGTCAAATGGCAATCCCAAAAAGTTGGGACATTTTCAGTAAATGCAAAAGATGTGAATAAAAATGTTACGGCCTTATGCCGGCTCCACTGTTTTCCTTCTGGTGTGATTATAATGTCAGTTGAAACAGTTCTGTTGGAGAAGAACCCAAACGAAAAGGGCCTAGAAGGCAGGGGCAGTCAAACAACGTCTTTTATCAACAAAAAGATTCTGTGCAAAGGATGTTCAAAGACTGAAAGTCAAAATGACTAAAGCATGAAGAAGGACCGGAATGCAACATGATGCAACATAAAAAATTGTGAGCTGAGCACACAGACTAGAACGTACTAGGGGAGGACATAGCTCATGGGAGGCTCCCAGAAGGCTTATCAGACAGGAGAGGTCTCTATGGGGGCTGCGGCTGAGAGTGGCCTCCCCAGCCAGATGGTAGTCTGAGGACCAGCTGGACTGGAGAGGGTCAGGTGGAGCTGCAGCTACGTCTGGGTCCAGCTGGGACTTGGACTTGAGTTGGGATTGAGGGTGAGAGGTGCAGCTGGATCTGAATCAGGGTTTAGAGATGGAACTTTTGGCCGGGGTGGAAGCAGGAGGAGACAGGCGGGAGTCTTTGATTTTAGTATTCCCCTCTGGTCACATCCATGAAGAATCAGCATCCTCATCCCAGAAAATGACTTCCAGTTGTATTTTACTGTAAAGTGCACAGATTTATGTCTGCTGGCCCAAATTTGTGGTTGTCACATAAACAGGAGGGCAAAGGGGGCAAACCAGGACCACCAACGTGTAGTTATATCCAAATATGTGAAGTTGTTGAATCACCAATCATGTTTGAATCATCTCTTGATGGACTTGGATACATTTTCGGTAAAGTACCTGACGTCATTAGGGGTTTTGGATCTGTCCACTTCAGAGCATCTCCTCCAGGCGACCCAACCGGCCTGCATCTGGCATTAGCCCACTCATTGCTCCTCATGATCCGCAGCCATCTTGAGGCTTTTTTTCCTCAGCTTCTGTGGCTCTATTGATGGGTTTCATTTTGCGAGCTCCAGTGATGCCTTGGGTGATGCAGGCATTGCAGGTAGATCATTGATCTACTTGCAAAGCAGCTGCATCCCACTTCAATAGGTGTACACTGTGCTCGCCACCCCCGTTTGCAGCAATCCTCTATCGCCTCTGTGTTATTTTGGCCTCATCCAACCTCCCCAACCAGGGCATTGTTAGTTCAAGCGTGGCCAGCTGTTTTGACGTTTCAAAGAACAGGACGATATCTGAAGTTGTTTAATCACCAATAACATTTTTTAAAAAGAAACATCATGAAAACAAGATGAATACAGACATTAAGAGTAAGCAGCAGCGGAGCCCCCTTTTAGCCTAATCTTTGTTTTCTATACGAAATAAAGGGGCAGAGGTTCCCTGCAACTAAATTTAGTGATTTATAAATATTCACATTATCTTGCATTATATATTAAAGAACCTAAACACTTCTACAAAACAAATTAAACATCTTTGTCCAAGTGGGAATTGGATCACTAAAGCAAATAGATGGCAGGGTCCTCAAATCAATGTCAGTCTGGTGGGCAGACTGGAGGAAGTCCAAAAGACGGCTTCATGGCTTTCCTTTGTGTTGCCACAACAACGGACTGACTGGGAATCTTCAGGCGCAAATGCAATTTTTTTCCTAATACGTTTTGGTTCATATGCACCAAAGCTCCCCATGCGTGGGCATGTGACTGGGCTACAGCACGCTGTAGATGATTCTCCTGATGACAGACTCCGTGAAGCAAGCTTCCATGCTGTTCCTCTGCTCCTGGTCACCTTTGGTATTTCTTTCTGAATGACTGATTTATCCGGGCACATGTGCAGCCAGCACATTATTGGGAACCAGTGTGTGAGGATCCACCAGGTCATGCAGTAATATGGATTTTCTGGTGATGAAACTTGATGAAACAAAGAGAAACCATACATTAGCCTTAATAATTGCTAACTTGAGGTATCTCAGTTACTCCAAGACTACCATAATGTAAGATGCAGAGGCATCTGGCCCGTAGTTACTGAGCGCAGAAGAGTACAGGAGTACTGTAACGCGAGGTACTGAAACTGAGGAGGCTTCAAAGATAAGCTGAGGGGCAAAGATGGTGTGAAATCTGTCTGGAGTGGGGAAGGTGAGGAGGCAGATGATGATCCGGAGCTGAACCTGTTGAAATCCACGTTCAGCTCACTGACTCCGTCTGTCTGTTCGCCTTTCACCCTGAAGCCTGTGATCCTTTCATGCCTGAGCACACATCCTGCATGTTGTTCTGCAGGAGCTTGCTCTCTGACCTTTTCCTGTAAGCGTCCCTGCTCTCCTTCAGCCCTGCTTCCATCTTTTTCCATACTCCACAATAACGCCATCCACCTATCTCTTTCTTGTTCAGCAGCTCTTTCAGGTCGCTGCCTAAACGGAGCTTATTATTGAAGAAGCTTAGAACATGTCACGTCAAATTCACTCAAATGCATGAAGTCAAAATGTATAAAAGTTGACCTTTGGAGAAGAAACTAACGTGACTGTAATTTGCTCTCAGAGAATTCTTGTAATTTAAATGCCTTTCCAGACACGTATGTAAATAAATAAAACCACTGTGAGATATTGACATGTTATAAAACAATATTTAATGAGGGAAGGTGCAGACAAGGACCTGATTTCCCAGCTATGGTAGAAGTAAATCACAAGCAGCTGTAGGTGGGAATGAGGTGGTTTTAATTAGAGTGAATAATGGAGAAACTCATCATTAAAACTTGTTAAAATGGTGAGTTTTGTTTTAATTGTTCTTAAGTAGAGGTGAAGTGGTGAATTTTTATTTCACTCTTTGCAGCTCTGTTGTCAGCGAGTGTTGGACCTGTCGGGGCATATTTTGTACTTCCACTCGCTACACGAGGCAGGGTCTGATCTCCAGGGACCATCCATGTTTGAGTACATGAGGCTGCTTTTAAAGCTGCTGCAGTAACCGCTACAAAAATCTCTGTACCGCTGATACAGATGATGGATGCGAGAGCAGCCAAACATGCCTTCACACTTCACAGCCCAGCTCTCCTGCAGCTCTCCTGAAACCACAGACAGGCCGAATTACGCTAACGAGGACAAACTTTAGATCTATATGCTTTTGTCAGCACTGCCCTCCAGCCACTGCTCACTGCCTCAGTCAGTCAGTCCGCATCAAATGAGAGGAGCCCTGTCCTGTTCAGAGCTAAAGAAGCCCCAGCTGTGCTCAGCAGCATCTCCAGTGAGACTCCATGTGATTAGAAATAAAACGAGCTTAATGCAAAACTTCATCTGAAAGCTTGAGTTCAGTCCTCATGATCCATGTTTTACACATGAGGCTTTTCCAAAGCTCAGTCATTTAAGATGTACTTCACACAGGTCAGGACTTGTTGGTGTCTAAAGCTTTGGAAATTAAAACAAAGTTCATACTTGAACCAGAGTGACAGACCAGTAGGAAAGCCTACTTAAGAAACACCATTACTTAAATTTATTATTATTTTCATTATTAAAAAATGATAACCAGAAAGAAACTGATTAATAAAAAAGGAAAGTGCCCAGAGTGCTACAGTATCTTATGCAAAAATAAATTAGTAAAAACATAGATTGACTGTTTGAGACTTCAAAATGCCCCAAGGATGTTTCTGTTTATATTTATTCAGTTTTTCCAAAAATATTGCAGAAGTAGAACACTAGAAGCTTAAAAAACAACCAGACCATAGAACATATGCGAGCAGCTGCACAAACCCTTCAGTGACGTAACCAGTACATTTCAAAAGAAGATCTTGAAGAGGCTGACGGCCCAACCCCAACCAACCCAACCTGTTAACTAACGAAACATCGTAGGTGAACATGAGCTGAGCTAAGATTAAATGGACGAACTGGACCTCTTCACCCACAGATTGTTCCTGTCCAGGGTGGCAGTGGTCTGTTTGCACAACAAGGAATATTAATGGTGGACATGGATGTGAAATCTAGCAACAGTGACCAAAACGGCTTTTGTACCAGGCTGTAAGTTTGTTCATTTCTGCTGTAAAAATGGACATTTTTACACCAGCATCAGTGGAAACTCAATTCTGGGCCTCTAGTGGTCATTTGATGAACTGCATATTTTAGCTTTTCCATGTTAGATTCCTTTTTGAAAAACTAGATGTTGTCCCTTGAGCCAGAAAGATAAACACTAATAAGAAGTGTATTAAACTGTGTTCTCTGTCTTGTTTTGGACTGTTGGTATATTTGAATGTTTTCTCAACAAAGATGATTTTTAACAAACGATGAACGGCTCGTGCGTGAGCAGTGCAGTGTGACAGGATAGCTACAGGCCTGTTCTTGTTTGTGAAAGCTAATGAGTTGTTCGGCTCACTGTATGACGGATGCTGCTTCTGCAACATCTGGCTGCACCTGATTTAGCTGCTCTGGGAGCTGCGTTTTGAATGTGTGTGCATGAGGCTCCAGGGTGGGACTGAACACGTTGTAGGCGAATACTTTGAGAGCTGCCAGAGGTTCAGAGCTGAACTTCACTTCAAACTTGACTGCTTATGAAACCCACTGAATCAGAGTCCTAATCGTCCTCGGAGCAGGCCTACGCACACAAAGCAGCACCAGTACAAATCCATATGGGTACTATAGCCTCTCTCACACACACACTCGCAAACACACAAAATCATGCACGTCTTTTCTGGTCCTGAAATAGCTTTTCAGCCTCCCACTCTCCCTTATATAAGCTCCCAGCACGGAGATCTGTTGTTGAAGACTGGGGTGTTTGCAACTGTGTGTGTGTGCGTGTGTTAATGCATGTGACGGTTTATGTGTGCGCACATGTGCATCCCTGACTATGTGAGTGCCAGTGTGTGGGCAGTAGGAGTGTCTTGAGTTG
Source organism: Xenentodon cancila (assembly GCA_014839995.1). Taxonomy (NCBI): domain Eukaryota; kingdom Metazoa; phylum Chordata; class Actinopteri; order Beloniformes; family Belonidae; genus Xenentodon; species Xenentodon cancila. Next base: position 4,196,792 of record CM026208.1, read on the forward strand.
TGCATGTGTGCATATGGGTGTGTGGAAATGTTTGGATGTGTTTCTGTTGGATGATTCCTGCTGATAACGCAGTGTGCAGCAAGTAAGATGACAAGTCCTTGAAGGTATTCTGGGTTTAATTTAACAGTCTGTGTTATTCTTGCATGTTTGACCATCATCTAGTGTGACAGTGCTGAGGTCTGGTGATATGATGAGAATAGAGTCTTCAAGGGCAAGTAACACTTTCAGGCTGAGAACAAGCCCCGGCAGAGTTAACACAGCAGCCTTCCACCTCAAATTAAAAAAACAAGCTTTTATTCTTAATGTGTGTTATTGAAATCTTACTTTGACATTATCTGAGATTCTTTTTTTTTTTCTTAACCTAAGTAATATTTTTGTAAATTGCATTTTTAATAAAAAAACAAACAAATAAAAAACAAAAAAACAAAATCAGATTCACTAGTATTTAAATTCAAGTTGACAGCTGGATTGGAAAAAAGCAGCAAAACATGCCACTTCCATGGAAAAATTTCTGTTCCACAACAAGCAAATCTTTCACGTTTTCTCACCGCTTTCTGTCTCACCAGAAGCATTCAGGATATTCTCGCGTTCGGCAACAACACAGTATTTTTCATGTGAGAGGAGTAAAATTGTATAAAGGTAAAAATACACTTTAAGGTACTTATTCCCATGAAGATTTTCAGATATAACTAGTGAAACCTTGATCTGTAATTTAATCATTAAACAGGCTATTTATCTTTTGTTTGTTTTCATTACCTGATCCTAAAAGATGTGCCACCTGCGCCAAGTTGCAGCTGTTATCAGTCTTGAATGATCAATGCAGAAACTAAAACTGCGGTAAACAGGCAGACCTTAAACAGCAGTTGTGCGGTTTATGTAGGTGTGTCTTCACTGAACTTTCTGTATGCAAATGTAGCTGGAAGCTCCCGAGCCATGTTCTTCAAGACAAAACATCCCACCGATACTGGTGGGAGATCCCCGATGGCTCCGTCTTAAGAAACCAAGTTACAACCTTATTTGTATGTTTATGCTGAGAGACATTACACTTCTCACTGATTCCTTTGTGCCTGTTGTGTTCAGTAACTTTCCCCAGTGCATCTATGAAAGTACTAATAAGAAACTAAATCTTTTATAACTTTAACAATTGACCAAATCTCAAGGCAATACAAGAGATTGGTCAAAATGAACTTTATTTATGTAGAATTATCTTTAACATTTTCTTATGTGACATGGAAATTAGGTTACTTTGGCGATGGTAGTCCCTGGAAGGAACAGACAGGTACTGTGAAGGGCAAGGCTCGTCACTGCATTAAATGGTTGAGGCACTTATTACAAATATACAACAGTGAAAAATTTCTATCCATTTAAAGTATAAATCCAATCAGTGTAAAAATTGTGATATAAAATACAACAGGGCTTTAGATGAACCTTGGAATTATGTGTGCATTATTGAACCGCCACTGCTCCAACTCCAAATATAGAATTTCCGGTTCCTAAAAGCTGGAATTAATCCATCCATCCATCCATCCAAGACCGTCTGGACTGGCTGTATTATGAACTTTGTAATTTGATTTGGGGAACTAGCAGTGAACCATGTTATCACACATGGCAACCAGGAGCCTCCAACTATTTAAGCCTGGCCCGCGTCTCCCTCCTGCAGCTGCCGTTGCCAACAGCAACAGTGAAACTGAGGCTAGTACTGCTATGTGTCCCCCACAGGAACGACCAGGTATTGAGATATTGACAGTTGTGTTTGATTCAGCTCTGACTGAGTAAAAAAGTCAGTGACCACAGACAATAGGGACTTGTTGCTGACTGTGCAGAGTAAAGAGGAGATCCCTCCTGCATCTGCATATGACATTGCCATGTGCCACTGTGGCTTTGAAAGCTACTCAACTTATACACGTCTTTGACAGTTGTTATGGGTCACATTTACAGCGAGAGACTCTCCGGTTTTTTCCCCCTAATATTTGAGATGGGAGACCACGAAAGCTGGATGATGCTCTGTATATATAAATATTCCTTCAAATGAAATAGAAAACTATATTTTAACATGAAAATACTCAATTGTGTCACTCAATTGTAATGGTATGTGTTTTGGTACATATGTGAAGACAAGAAGCATTTTTCAGTTAAATATCCAAAATAGTCCGTAGATGAAAGCCAAACGGTCTCGCAGGTGAGTGTCGTGTAGGGGACTGGAGATCTTTTCCTGTTCCACATACCACACTTTTCATTTAGTTTTAACTTCACTTTCCATCCATCCATCCATCCATCCATCCATCCATCCATCCATCCATCCATCCATCCATCCATCCATCCATCCATCCATCCATCCATCCATCCATCACTAATTAAACAAACATAAAATCAGTTCTTAATAAATATATATTTGTATTGATTGTCCATAAATTCGAGCACCTATGAAGACAACGGCTTTGGCAGTTTGCTGGTCTGCAGCTTTCAGGTATGTGTTAACATAATGCTTGGGGACATACATCAGCACTGATTTACAAAAATAGACACAAAAAAACCCAACTACTTCCAAATAGTAAGGATTATGTCACTCTGCAGTGAGAAAGATTATTCATCAGTGAACAACACTCAACACAGTTGCTAAACTCTCCAGGGGTGAACATCCCACCAAGTTCACACCCAAGCTCGGACTCTTCTCAGAGAAGCTGGACGCTACACTGCAGACAGACTTCAGTCAGAATGCAAGTTAATAAAGTTGATTTGTTTAGTTTGATTTCGTTTTAATTTAATTCATCCACTTGTGTCTGTATAGTCCTCTCCTTTTTTGTCTCTGTTTCAGGCAGGTCTCTTGCCTTGTGGATTGATTACATCTGCTCTGATTCAATTCTGATCTTTTTTATTTCTTTTTTTTTTTTTACCTGGCTCTGTCCTGCGTTTGGGTCCTCTGCTAGATGCAACCGTCACATAGCAATAATGAGCATCTTTTCTTAAATTCACTTTACTCACATATCTTAGGCCACTCTGACAACTAAAAGTAATTTCAGCGCCACTTAATAGAAAGATACAAAAAGATTTATTCTTAATCGTAAAAATCAAACACCTGTCAGTCCACAGATCTGCAATTATCCCTAATAAAGAACTGAAATTTAAAAACTTATAGTCTGGTTCTCAATTGGTCTTAAATAAGGAGTTAAATGTGGATCTTAATCATTAATTTTACTGACTAACAGCATCAGGTACAAGCTCACAGTGTCATGGCAACATGAAACTCGCTGCACGTGTCTTTGAGCACTGAAGTGTGAGTGTGTAGGAGGCTGCAGGCTGGTAAAGTGGGTCCCGCAGCAGCATGTACCTGTGGATGATGCACCGTGTAAGTTGTGAGGTCATTAACTTCACTTGCTCTACACTACGTGTTCTTGTGACTTATACAGATTACATGAGGAAATAAATGCATTTCTGCATGATGGTGCATGGGCACGCGTACAGGCAGGCAGGTGTGTAGTGTTGAAATCACTGTATTGCTCTCTTTTGTATAAATGCCACTGGTGACACTTAAAGATTTAAACAAGTTATAAAATTTTATTTATAAAAGTTTTCAATGCAAAATGTGTCCTCCAAGATGCAAAACATTTACATGACAGGATGATTAATTATTTAATTAAAAATATACACAACAGTAAGAAAATAAAGTGAACTTCTTGACACTAAATATTTTTCTGTACTAATAACATGTGATCGAATCCTTATCTAAGTCCCAGTAACAGAAACAATAAAAAAGTCTTGTGTCTTTGTTGAACACAGCCATTAAACATTCATGAACCTGGAAGAAAAAGGAAATGAACCCTTGGTTAGTCTAATCTTTGACTTCAAATAAACACTTTCAGCAGCTCTGGATCAGACCTGCACTGCGTTCAGGAGGAACATATCTGTAGTCCCTTTCAGAACTACAGATATGTTTGTGAATGGCTTTCCTGAGTTTTCAGCATCTCTGTGAGGTCAAGGTCTGGGCTCAGACTGGATTGCTCCCAAAGAGGGAATTTCTTTTTTTATGAAGCCTTTCTATTGTGGAATTACTTCCATGCTTAAGGTCAATTTTTGGTTGTATGACTCAATTTCTACTACGTTTCAGCTGGCAGACAGCGCCCCTGAAATGACCTGCACGTGGTTGACTCACGAGCAGAGATATTTGTTAGTTCCAGTAATGTCTTCAGCCCTTTAACTGTTACTTGTGTGTCCTTCTTTACTTCATTAAGGCTTTTGCATAGAACCGTTGGAGTCTTCTTGGCTGGCACCCACTTCTAAGAGTAGTAGGTATAGTACCAAATTGTCCCCACGTGTACATGATTTGTTTACCTGTGGACTGATGGAGGCCTAATACTTTTGCTTTCCAACCTTATGTATAGCAACTTCTTTGGATTGTATGTTTTCAGGGATGCTTTTTCAAGCATGCCAAGCAGGCATGTCGTTGTTTGGCAGCATTGTATGTCGATTCAACTCGATTCAAATCAACTTCAATTTTATGGCACTATAGCACCAAATTACAACAAATGTTATCTCAAAGCACCTCAGCAGTACAGTTCAACTCATTCTCAACTAATGCAGAGCCAATAAATTACCAATAATGACTATTATTGCTTTAATAAGGAAACCAACAGATTGCATCAAAACGTTTCTTCAATGCAACTCCTGTTGTGAGCAACACCAGGCAACTGTGGACAGGAAAGACTCTCATTTAACAGAACGTAACTGACATCTGAGTGACTTTTATCAATCAAAGTGGCTCTAAACAACACCTCTAAACTAATTTCAATAACTGGACTCCAGTTGTGTGAAACTCCAGTGAGCTTTTCACCTACTTTTTTCCTCCAGCACTCTAAATATTTATATGATGTGTTAAAGGAAAGAAAAAAATTAATTATAGTTGTTTTTGTGTTATTGGTACAAGCACACTGTATTTGTCTATTATTGTGATTTCGGTTCAGATCAGATCACATTTAATGTCAATTACATGCTTAAAACCAGTTAATTCCCAAAGGAACCACATACTTTTTCTTGTCACTATATTCAGATGGCTCAAATCAAATTATTTCCTTTTTTACATGTGATATTTAACCATGTTCAGCAGTTTTGGTCTCAGTGAGATTTCAACATGTGCTCCAACACAGTGGTTAATTGTTGGATCACTGTGTTGAAAATTATAGATTAATTAAACAGCCACATCTCCACTCTGAAATTGGGAAAGTTTGATTATGAGGTTGGGAAAATTAAGTAACTGCAACTCAAATTACACATTTGTGGTCTCCAAATTCTGCTGTGATTTTCATAGAAAATGTTTGTATTTTTCTGTCTTCTCAAGGAAAAAGACTTTCTCAGATCTTATTTTGAGCCTGAGCTTTCGAAGGAAAACTTCAGTCTGTGAATAGAAATTAGTATTCCACAGACATTTCAGTGAGTCAGCTGACACTTATTTGTCTCTGTAAAGTCAGAAAACCATCATTTTAATTAGCTTTTTTTCTTGTATTTGTGCAACTGCATTGTCTGCCACTCTGCAAACATTTAACAACATGTTTTATGGCTTCACTGAAAGCACGACCGGAAACAAGGTTGAGTCTGTAAACGTCCTTGTTCAACTCCTGTTGCGATGAATTGTGACTCACTCTGCATAGCCTTTGCTCACATCTTTATTCGACTTGTCACTGCACCAGAACTGCCCGTGTCACAATCAGCATTCAGAGAAACACATAATTTCTGCCTGTTTGTCACTGACTTCACATCGTTCCAGATCCCTGTTACTGCATGGTCTCGCCCACTCTGTTACAATTAGTCCTGTTTGTAAACATGAAAATCTAGTGCCACTCTGTTTATTTGCAGCATGTGCACACTCTGTACCGAACCTTTGCTTTTAGACTGTTTTAGCAGAGGGAAATCTTAAATCCTTCTTATATCATGGTACTTTGTTGTGTTGTCTTTCCTGTTTTGGCATCATAGTTCCTACAGTTCCCCCACACATGAATCCAGGGTGACTGCATCAACTCTTTAAGCTGTATAATTTTAATCAGATTATTTCAATATCTCATGTTATTAACAGGTGGCTTCTTTTTTTCAGCCTAAGTACTTTTTAATATGATTTACAAATAAGTGTCCTGCTGTCTAATAGAATTTTGTTGTTTTTTTTGTTGTTGTTTTTGTTTGTTTGTTTACTTGATAATGGTTCCCATGAGGAACAGGAGTACTGGAGAGGAGAGTCCAGTTGACAGCTGAGCCTAAGATTCAGGAGGAACAATGCAGCTTCTGGTCTGCCAAGGAATGCTTGACTATTTCCTGACCGTTGCTAGAGTCCTACAGGAGGTGTGGGAGTTTATCCAACTGGTCCACATGTGCTTTGCTGACTTAGAGATTGCATTTAACTGTATCCCTTATTGCATCCCGTTGAGGTGCTCCCTGTTCAAACTTACACAGTGTTTAACTGACATTGCAGTTGGTAAGTTTGATTCAATCTGAGTAGGAGCTGGACTCTGTCACAACTGCCCTTTGTCACAGACTAAGTGCACAACTTTCTGCCAAGAGGCAGAACAGGTCTAGTTTGGCAGTCTCAGAATTGCATTTCTGCTTTTTGCAGCATATTTGGTCCTATTGGCGTCAATAAGTCATTTGAGGCCTTGGCTCTAAATCCATAAAGGTTGGAATCCCCTTGACATTTTAGGAGTAAGGTTATGCTTCAAGTGGCAGAGCTCAACTCTCTCCATTTACCAGTTTGTCTGTGTTTCTGCACTCACCTATCGCTACAAACTGTGGGTGGTGACTGAAAGAACAAGATTGTGGAAACAAGCAGAGCACTGGGCACTCACTTGAAGTTCAGAAGTGAAGAGTTCAGTCATTTGGGACAGACTTGGAGTAGAGTCACTCCTCCTCCTCCACATCGAGATGAGCCACTAGAGGTGGATTGAGCATCTAATTCAGATGCCTTCTACATGCCTACCTTGGGAGATGTTTCAAACATGTCCAAGCAAGAGGAGGCCAAAGGACAGAACAGTAGATACTGGGCAGAATATAATTCTTTCTGGGCTTGGGAATGCTTCAGTATCCTGTTACAGGAGCTGGAGGAGATGACTGGGTGAGGACTATAAGGTCCTCTCTGTTTATTCTGCAACTTAGGCAGTTTTTCTTTTTTTATATAATGTTTGAAAATTAAAGACAATGCAATATCTGAGCACATTTCTAATAGTTAATATTTATCATATGAACAGAGAGTCTATGGTCAGAAAATGATGCTGCAGCAACGAGATCCATCATGGGAGAGAAGCAGTTCTGTGGAGCACTTCGTTTTGACACTGGGATCTATACTGATAGCAGGTATCAGTTGTAGCCTACCAACACTTTGTGACAGCCAGATGATATTGTCTAACATCAGTGACAAACCTCATTAATGTTCACCAGGATGAAATCCCCACAGCCTGGTTTCAGAAGATGACGGACAGCCGTCCCTGAGGAAGGGGAGCTGTTTTAGCATCCGATTAATGCCCATGGTAAGGGAAGCGCATATGGGTGTAATGGTCTGTGTCTGCATACTTGTGGAAATGTAGTGGAAACTCAAAAGTGCGCTCATATGACCATAATCCACGTTCTGTGTCTTTCCCTGTCTCCCACTTGCTCTTCAGCATCCTCTTTTTTTCACTCCGTCCTCTCCTTCTCTTCTTTCTCCCCATCTCTCCCACTATCCTCTTTCTTTCTCTCTATCTTCCTGTCGCTCCCGCTCTCTCCCTCTCTTATCCCTCCCCCATCTGTGGGAAGCTGCCATTGTGCGCATGTCACTGATGAGTCAATTTGTGGAGGCAGTGTGCGCACGCACGCACGCGCGCACACACACACACGGAACACACACACATACACGCATATCCTGTCTCCCACGAAGGCATCTGCTTCAGTCTGTCTCTCTGTGAGATGCAGCACCAACAGAGGAGAGGGGGGAGACTAGCAGAGGGAGGGAGGGAAGGAGAAGAAGAGAGCGAGGGATATGAAAAGAGGGGTTTGAGGAAAGAGTCACAGAGAAGAAAGAGGAGAGCACAGAAGAAGGACTAAAATTTAAAAAGAAAAAAAAAGAGTGGCCAGAATCATCAAGAAGAAATCCAAAAACGAGAAGATGCTGCTGCTGCAGCTGAGCATCCACACCTGACTTCTGAGGAGTTTGGGCTCGGACATGAGTGAGATGCAGCATCCTGGTGTTTGAGTCTAAACGTGTGTGTTAATGTGTGTGTGAAGCCATGGCGAGTGCTCAGCCGGGGGTCCACGCATTGAAACTCCAGCCTCCCTCCATCTCTCAAACACTGAGGAATGGAAGTAACTTCATCAAATGGGATGAGGTAAGGACGAAGATTTTCCGCCACTCACCTGCAGAGAAAACAGAGAAAAAGTAGTAGATCATCATTTTCTGCTTTTTAGCCGACATTGTCTGCTTGGTTTTACATCTTTTAAGGCAAAATAAGAAACTGGTGGTAAATCCCACTGAATGTGGAGAGCAGGCAGAATGAAGAGGAAGCAGAGGAAATGTGCCATGTTGGCAGACGTGTTTACTATTCATTTGTTGATTGAGCTTTGGCAGTGGGTACCTGTGGATCAGACGCCAGTGAGACGGAGAGGAGTGTGACTGAGTGTGTGTGGAATAATGCAGTTTCTCTGTTACTGGACCACCTGTTGGAACAAAACCCATCGGTATGTGTTTGCCTTGTAGATTTAAATGCGTGTAAAACACACACACACATAAATGCACTTGCTGAGCAGAGTCAAAAAAATAATTGAGTTGATGTTTGGATGGTGATGGTTGATGTTTAGAGTAGTGTGTGTGTGTGTGTGTGTGTGTGTGTGTGTGTGTGTGTGTGTGTGTGTGTGTGTGTGTGTGTGTGTGTGTGTGTGATGGTATGCTGAAGTACATGGACTTGACAATGTGAAGCATGCTGTCCAGTCGCTATGGTAACTGGCATGGTTACCAGCGCCTAAACTGATCTGATGAGTGTGACAAAGAATGGATGTGTGTGTGTGTGTGTGTGTGTGTGTGTGTGTGTGTGTGTGTGTGTGTGTGTGTGTGTGTGTGTGTGTGTGTGTGTGTGTGTGTGTGTGGTGCACGCACCCATAAAATAAAATAATAAAATGCATTTGAGTCATGTAATATATTAGGAGTCACCCTTACAGATAAACTGGTTGCCATTTGTTGTTTGTTACCATTTGGATTCCTCCAAGACTCAAAGCTATTAAAATAAATATAAATAAATAAATAAATATATATATATATATATATATATATATATATATATATATATATATATATATATATATATATATATATATATATATATATATATATATATATATATATATATATATCGATGGTTGCTACAGCAACGAGTTATAACCAGATGTCTGGTTAACCATCTTCTGAGCTTCTTCCAGTTGTTTTATTTTATTCTTCTGAATGTAGGTTGTGCTGTTCTGAAGGAAGCAGCTCAGAAAGCAGAATCCATAGTCTTTTCAAAGAAAGCACTGACACATACACAAATATTTTAGGAGGAAGGTCACTGTCATGTGAATCAGATATGAACTTATTTCCGTGCTTTTCACAGTCTGTGGCCATTTATACAAAGTAATCTATAAATAATCCCTTTGCAAGGGTCGTCATTTTGAGTCGCCACAAACAGCTAAATGGAAATTTCCACTCGCTTCAAAACAGGAAAGCAGATGTTTATGCAGAATGTGATATGCTTGTTCCTATAGTGACACCTGTTCTGCTGAAATATGAAAGAAATGGCCATTTGTTCAAAATCATGTAAACGGTGTTTGTGAAAACAAGAAATAAAATCTTTTTGTAGAATAATTGGAAATAAAGAGCAGCTTTGCATCTGAAACCCTATGAGCAGTTTCCAGCTTCTTCTTCAGTAAGATTTCTTGATAATATCATTCTTGCACTATTGTAATTTAAACACTACATCTTTTCATGTATATAATATGTCATAGGTATTGTATCCAACCACATGCTGAAGTAGGATTAAAGTTTTACCAAATGGATGAAACCTTTGCACTTTTACACATTTTGGTATCAAGCTTTAACCAAACACTGCTTTGTTGTTGTTTTTTTCACTCCTAGTGTTGCTTCTGTAGACATGAACTTTTTACAAAATGCAACGCTTTTTAAACAGCTGAGCATTAAGCATTGTCTGATTCCTCCTGGGGCCAATTTAGAAACTGTCACGCTGGGTTCATATGGGATACTAATGGGGCGTCATGACAACTGAGCACAACTTTCATCTGTACCAGTGGTGAGGTATCCTGAGTGCTTAATCACTGTGTTTCCTGTTTGATAATTCACGTTAAGGTTTACTCTGGACTGTAGTAGAATGAGATTCTGACACGCATGAATCATCACTGTTTTGTGTCAAGCAGGTGAGGTGTAGCGTAATTTCCCTGTTCGAACAGGGAAACAGTGATCACTGACATGTGGTTTTCACTTCTTACGGACACTTCATTTTCATGCTTATGGAAGTTTTTGGGTGATTTTTACCGTAAATGTTTGCTGTTAGTTTTCTGACTGTCTTCACTGGCTCTGTCTTTCTCCCAGGATCTGTCTACCGTCACTCCAGTGACTCTTTACGTGGACCCACATGGATTTTACCTCTACTGGACTGACCAAAACAAGGTTGAGCACACAACCATCCAAAAAAGCACAGTGACTGAACTCCTGGGACGTAGTTTCAATTATAAATTCAGATACGATGGTAGCAGCAAACTCAACTAACTACGCCTCAGAAAAACATTCATAATTAAGTTTCAGGTTTTAAAAGAAGTTTTTTACAGACAGTGCAGGCTTAAAGGAGAATTGCATATTTGTTTCAGACTTCTGCCAGTGAAAAGGGGATGTTTGTGTATGCAATATCTGAAAAGAAATGTTAAGTGCCAAATTACCAGAAACATTAATGAGTAGATGCTGAGCATGTCTGAGCATAAACTGAAGTAAAATTGTCCCCTGTCCCATAGACATGCAGGAATGAGTCCGAGCACAGACTTTTTGTTTTGGCCCCATCATCACAGATGTGAACATCAGACACAGTTTAATAAAGACACACAATGGAAAGAAAAAATCAGTAATTTTATAAGCTACAGCATTCATGACATAATCTAATACCGACCTGAGCTGTAAAGGTGAAAAGTACACTGGGAATTAGTGCGATTTGTTTACAACATGACAAGAATGTCATATTCGATTACTTAATGACTGTTTTAGTGTTGATATTCACATATATTTGAAGGTGTGAAGCAGCAACTCTCAGCACCACATACATAACTGTCACATGGATTTATTATCTCATTCTGCAATCTTCTGGGGACAGAATCATGGGGGGCAAATAGACACTAAACAAATGTTATAAAACATTATAATTTATCAAATAAAAGCTAAAAGCAATGCAGAAGAAATGTGATTAAGAGAATTAAGGGAATAAGTATCAATACCTCTGTAACGGCAGATATTTTGGCAGTTTTCTGGAGCAAATCTTAGTTTGTAAAAATGAAATTCCTGAAATTCCTCCGCAACAGTTTTAAACACTGATGACATCAAATACAGAATATAGCTGCTTCAAGCTGTTGTTGCAGCCATGTGTTCAGTCATTTCACTCACCGCTTCTGCAGACTGGCTTTGTTTTAAATATTTTTTTTTCTTTTGCATTTACTTTGAGACCTAGTTAGTAATCAACTGATTTTTCATTATATCTTGGTGGTGTCCTTTCCTCCACAACGGTACCACACGGAGCTGGGTGCAGAAGCTTTTATTGTTTTCTTTAGAACATATTTGGAAATTTCAGGTCTACACTGCATGTTGGAATTGTTGTTAAGATGACAGCCAGTGATTTTCATGTGACATCAAGCTACAATTAGTTGGAAATCAAGGTAGTTTTTTTTAACATTAACACCCCACTTTAAGCTGATGTTTTTGTAGAGTTCAAAGTAAGAAGCTGCGAAGCCGTGAAGAAGAAGAGGCTCCCTGGTGAAGCTATCAATAAGACAAGCTAAATCTGCTTAAATGCAAACACAAGTTCACATGAGTTGAGTATAAGTGACAACCAAATCATTATATATTTGAAAATTGTGATTAAAATGTAAAAAAAAGGTGAGGTGGCAACATCCTTTGATGCCGACAACGTTTGCTGCCGTGCAGCTTGTGTCCTTCCTTCAGGGTAGCAGCTTGTATTCATGTTAATGACCTAAAAAGAGCAACTTTCCATTATTTAGTTTTTATTTTCTACATTTCCATACGGTATAGACACTAAAAAACATAAACTAGACTGCAGATCTATGCATACACAAGACGTGTGCGGTGCAGTGAAAGGCTCGGAGAATAGCTCTGAAAGTGGGAACCTGAAGCAGTGTGTGATCATTGATTTTGTCACGTTGTCACACACATGCACACACACTTTCTTACCAGGTGGGCGTAAATCCTTAGCCAGAAACAGGAGGAAACATTTATCATTGACGGCTAACTCTGTGTGTGTTTGCGCTCTCTGCAGGACACAGAATTGTTGGACCTGACCTTCGTAAAGGATGTCAGAACGGGTAGAAGCACCAAAACTCCCAAGGTACTCTCACCGGTTTGACTTTCCACCCTGTTACTGCTAAACGTATGGCACCGCTTGACCTGATCGGATTTTCTCTACAGCCGATGCCAAGCTTATAAATGCATGTTTTTTCCATCAAACCATCATTTTTACTTTCTTTTTAAGAAGATTTGTTTGTCCTTCTTTTAGGTTAGTATGTTTATAAAAGGTTGTTTAAAAAGCAAGGTACATGTTTCTTTTTTCTTTCTTTCTTTCTTTCTTTCTTTCTTTCTTTCTTTCTTTCTTTCTTTCTTTCTTTCTTTCTTTCTTTCTTTCTTTCTTTCTTTCTTTCTTTCTTTCTTTCTTTCTTTCTTTCTTTCTTTCTTTCTTTCTTAAATAATAATTATAAATAAAATATGATTAAATATTATGTAGATCTTCTGGACGATTAAAATAAATTTAACCCAAAAATTAAATGGAAATTTGAGTAAGTCTTGACCTCAATATCTGGCTTTGTTTTGTTTTTGTTTCAATTGATCTAGACATTGAACATGCAGTCTTTGCAGGTTTTCCACCCTTGCATCAGACAATATGCAGCATAGTGACGTTTCTTCTTTAAGAACATTTCACACATTCCATAAATGTATATTACAGACACAAATAACCTGTCCCAGATATCCTTCATGGCCCTGTTGCCGCTGAGAGGTTTTATTCTGTTTCGTCCAATAGGAGGCCAAGCTGCGGGAGTTGCTTGATGTGGGAAACCTTGTTGGTCGCCTGGAGAATCGCATGGTTACTGTGGTTACGGCCTCAGACCTTGTAAACGTCACCCAGCTGAACTTCATTGCTTCACAGGAGGATGAAGCAAAGGTGCTGAGTTCATTGCTGCAGTCTTTGACAGGGAACAATGATATTGATGACGATGATGATGATGATGATGATGATGATGATGATGATGATGATGATGATGATGATGATGATGATGATGATGATGATGATGATGATGATGATGATGATGATGATGATGATGATGACAGAGTGTGTGTTTTTGCAGGTGTGGTGTGAGGAACTGTTTTCTCTGTCTTCCAACCTGCTGATCCACAATCTCAACAGAGACCAGAGTCTGCTTAAAGTGTAAGTCTGTGCACACATTCACAAACAGATACAGTTTTAAACATCCATCCATTCATCCATCCATTTTTATCCGCTTATCCGGGAGTGGAGGCAGCCGTCTGAGCAAAGATCTCCAGACCTCCCTCACCCCAGACACTTCCTCCAGCTCTTCCGGGGGGATTCTGAGGTGTACCCAGGCCAGCCGAGACACATAGTCTCGCCAGCGTGTCTTGGGTCTTCCCAGTTAGACATGCCTGGAACACCTCTCTAGGGAGGAGTCCAGTGGGAATCCAATGCAGATGGCCAAGCCACCTCAGCTGACTCCTCTCAGTGTGAAGGAGCAGTGGCTCTACTCGAGTTTCTCCTGAGTGACTTCTCGCCCCATCTCTAAGGGAGCCCAGCCACCCTGTGGAGGAAACTCATTTTGGCTGCTTGTATCTGTGATCTTGTCCGCAACCAGGACATAAAACCGCATTGTTCCTCCTGAATCCGAGGTTGTCTATCGGCTGAATCCTCCCCTCCAGTGGCGTAGACTTTCCCACGGAGGCTGAGAAGTGTGATCCCCTATAGTTAAAACACACTACACTAAATAATTTCAAATTACTTTTTAATATTTTACTATCCAGTAAGAGTGGCATAGGTTCACTTTCAGTCAGATCCATGTTTGATAAAAATTCTGCAATGTTTTGGTGATCTTGGTGACATTGATATCATCTTTTAAGCATCTAGGATGTTAAATAAAGGAATAATTAAGAATACACTTTTTCTCCTAATTAATATTTCCAAATATATGTGGCCTCTGATCACACTAATTACTGTCTTATAATCATTGATTTTGGTTTATTTAAGTCAATGACGTGACTGTAAATCCTAAGAAAGTCTGTTTTCTGAATAGTTCTTGTGTTGTAAGAGGTATGTGTTGTTTGAGAAACCTTCCTCTCTAAAGTACTTTGTAACTTTCACATGTAACTTTCACTCCTTCTCTACTCTCTTCGTTTCAGGCACGTCAGGTTAACGCTCCAGCCAAACACAGAGGGAAGAATTCCTGTCAAAAAGTGAGTTCACCCCGATGATTATCTTCCTAATCTTCAATCGGTGGCTCTGTCTGAACAAAAATCTGTCAGGCACATGTTCCAGATGATGGTTGCGAGCGGGAAGAAATAGCCTGACAAAATCTGCAGAGACACCCACAAACTTAAACTTTGCCCTTTCCTGTTCCTTGCTTCCAAAAATAAGCTTAATTCCATGTGCACTTGGGGAAGCAAAAACAGGGACATGATTCGTGAAGGTGCTTAATTCAGCACTGACCTGGTAATCAACTAGAGCCAGAGCATGAGATGGATAAGATGTATTTTAGAAGCGCGCAATACCCAAATTAAGGTCACTTCATTTCTTGGAAGTTAAGGGAGTAAAGATTAAGTTTTATTACATATTTCAAAGAGAGGGTTTCAGGCAGGTGAATCAAGAACATTTTTAGGGGTGCAATTTGTCATAATAAAACTATGAGGAACAGGAGGTTCAGTGATGATAGATTATGTTTTTGAAGGCCCTCTTTGAGGTATTACACAATGTACTTACTTTAAACGGTGTGGTGATAAAAGAAGGAACACTTTGGAAAGGATGAATATCAGAGTGTTGTAGTTCAGGATGAGCTGCTGTGATGTCATTGTCTGTTGCAGCATTGTTCGGCTGTTTTCATCAGACAGAAAGCGAGTCGAGAACGCCCTGGAGAGCTGCAAACTGCCCTACGGACGGGTAAACATTTCTTTTATTATTTTGAGTGGGAGTATAAAGTAGATGCACTTTGCTGTCCACGTAACCTTGTTTCTGGTAAAATTGGAACACCTCAGCAGGGTTCGGTGTTTTGCTTAATAGTTTAACCCTTAATGAAATTGAAGAGTATGAAGCAGCCTGTTCTGAACTTGAGCAAAATGCTTCATTTTTAATTTTTTTTTTTTTTTTTTATCTTCACTGTCTGATTATGTTGCTTCACCAGCATCAGGTCTCCAGCATATAAAGACAGCATCCCAGACAGGCTCAGTCTTTAAGTAGAAATTGTTCAATCATTTTAGAAAAAATATAAGAATTTGAGAATTGAATCCATCTGATAATATTTAAATATTTAAAATAAGAAAAAAATCGCCAATTGCCAACACCTAAAATATATGAAACAAAACACTGGAAAACGTTTTACTGTCTGAGTTTCAGCATTTGGTCTCAGTTCCCAACCAACAGTGTTAAAAGAAAATGCATCAAGTTTAAAATCCAGAATCATTAAAATTCTCTTTTTTAGGTTTTCATCTTGAATATTTGTACAAAATTTCAATTAAATATAGAGTTTAAAATAATTGCAACATTCTGTTTCAAATAACAGTTTTACACAGTTTTCCTACTGCTCTGCTATAAAAGTTTTAGTTTTCTTTTTGCTGTTCTTAAACAAAGGGCAATATTTTATTTTATTTAATTTATTTATTTTTGTTACTGTTTATTACAAGATAAGTTCCTCCACTCGCATTTACCCACTGGATATTTGTGTAGCAAAAGAAATTATATGATCTATTACCAAATGATGTTGTAAAGGTGACATTTCTTTAACAGTTTTTGGGATTATTTTTGCGTGAGTTTTCTTTGACACTGACTGTTTCAGTTCATGTGTGTGTGTCCTGCACTTATAGGGTGACAGCATCAAACTGGAGGACTTCACCCTCGAGGTGTACCGGACCTTCTTGGACAGTCTGTGTCCTCGTCCTGAGCTCAGTAACATCTTCAAACTGCAGTAAGAACACTGAAAATGTTGCATTGGAATTACAGCAATACTCTCTGACCTTTAATCAGCTTTAGGACCTTGTAAAGATGAAGAAGCTACTCTACCAAATGAGCTGTTTACAGTGCTTCAGGCCAGTTTCTTTGATATGAGAAGTATGATGAATGATGATTAATGTGTTGCCCCACTTGTGCACAGAGTGAAGCTGAAGAAAGAGGCTTTATGTAGAACTTTGAAGCATTAATCAGTCCTAACTCTGTCATGTCCAGATGACAGAGCAATATTTCCTTTTTTTTTTTTTTTTTTTTTAATTGACTAGTTGACAAAATGCCTGCGAATGACAAATATCCACCATTATTTTCCAGCACAAATTACATTATTTCCTTTTGGTTTGTTTTGTTTGAGAAAAAGACAGCAAAACCTAATTTTTAAGTGTGTTTTAAGAGTGATTTGCTGTCTTTTACTGTAGGATAATACTATTCTATTGTAATATATGTTTAAAACAGTACTTCAGAAATTTAGAAAAAGGTAGGTTTATTTTTCTTGACTGTCAAGACACATCTGGATCTGTTTGGACAGAACACAGCTCTTCACATTTGCATTCTGTCCTTCAAAAGAAAGTAGTGCTAGTTTAAAATAATGCCCAAAGGCAATGCAGTGTCCAACGAAGCAAGCAACATTTTATTTCATTGGACATGGCATATTCTAGGACTTTGAGTCATTTCAGAGTTGCAGTTAAGCAGTATAACCCTGTAATCTCGGCTCCGATGCTGCTCTGTCCTGCAGAGGAGGAGATGGTGGGAAGATATCAGTCGATCAGATGACAGACTTCATCAATAACAAGCAGAGAGATCCGAGGCTCAACGAAATCCTCTACCCTCCTCTTCGTCCTGCCCAGACACACTCTCTGATGGAGAGGTACCAGCATGACCAGACACAGCTGACGCAAGGTGCTTCCAAACACACACACCTCTGCTGTTTCTTTGACCTTGTTCCTAACAGGCGAAGCACAGCTGAACTGTAGTTTTACATCTGTACACATGTGTGTAATAAAATACTGCCTCAACCCACCCAAAATACGGTGTCTGAATCGTGTTTTAAGTTTTCTCCTTAAGCTAGGAACTTAAAGATCAACTGGTGACGTACTGTTTCTTTTTTTACTTTTCTCTTTATTATTCCACCAACCACTTTAAAAAAACGTTTTTTTGTTGTTGTTTTTTTTTAATACCACAAAATAAAATAACTGTTAGAGTTCTTGTTTGTTTAAAAAGAAAGCAAAAATAATGGTTTGATGGAAAAAACATACAAGAAAGAAAGAAAAGAAAAGCAAATGCTTATGTGCATCTTTTTGGGACATTTGTAGAGGGTGTTGTTGCATGATTTAACTATATCCTGTTGTCATGTTTGAGAAGGAGTTATAATCATCCGATTATAGATGAAAGGGATGTTATTATTTGTACAAACACTGAAATAAAAGCTGAAATATAGAGGATAATTAGCGACTTTAAATCAAGAGTGTTGGTCTTTTTTAATGTGAATATAGCTGACTTCATTTTTCTTTTAAATTATCTGAATCTTTTATCTTATGATACTGTGTTTATGTCCATGTTGTCTTTAGGCATGATCTCTCTCCAGGCGTTCTCCTGTTATCTGTCCAGCGACGAGAACGGAGTCATTCCTCCGGAAAAGCTGGATCAGTCTGAAGACATGAACTTCCCTCTGTCCCACTACTTCATCAACTCGTCACATAATACATACCTGACAGGTAAACCCTCTGCAATATACCTTCACTCTTTACAATGTTTTATCTCTTAAACACATTCATATATTATTTGTCTTGTTCTTTGAGGCCCCCCGATGTTTGTTTCCATTTTATAGAGCCAGAGCTGTCTACTCACACCTGTGGAGAATAATTACAGGGGACGTTTCAGATATTAAAACAGTGCAAATGCGCCATGCCTGTGATTTTTGTAAAGTAAAAATTTCTCCAAATAATTTCTTACCCTGTGTAAGCAAACAAATAGGTCATGGTGGTCTGTTTATAACTTGTATTGTTTTTAAATATGTAAAGCACTTTGTGCTACTGTTTTATGTATGAAAAGTGCTTTAAAGATAAATATGTATTATTATTATTATTATTATTATTATTATTATTAGTAGTAGTAGTAGTAGTAGTAGTAGTAGTAGTAGTATTGGGTCATTTTAATTATGTGCAAATGCCGATCTCAGTTATTCAATGATTTACAGGCAGGAATCCTTTGTTTCCTTCTTTTTTTTGCCACTTTCCCGGTGTAATTGTGGCAGCTGCAGTGTATTTATTGATATTATATGTAAATATTATATCCTACGTATTACATTAATGGTATGATGTGTTAAGCTTCAGATGGAGGCTTGTAAAAACCTCTTATTGGCAAAAGAGTGACAGACGATGAGCTGAATACAAGCGTAGCTGCATGCATTAACACTCTTTCTATCTTACATCCAACTCAAACACTAGTCTGACAACACAAAGCCTTCAGGCACAGCGAAAGCGCAGGCTACAGTTACTGTTCTGTTTGCTGTTACCGTGGCAACTTCAGCACATTCCTTAACTATGCCCTCATGAGATGAACAGCTAGTGTATGGTGAGACGATCTTTACTGACCTGATAAACAAATAGATCCATCTATCTGACCACACAACCTTTAACATCCAGCAGTTGCTCCATAACTTTTCACTGAAACTGATAAATTCAAGTCCATGCAGATGGCAGTTTATTATGAGGCAGAATATCTTACTACAGTAAAAAAAAAAATTTTTAAAAAATGTGTGAAGGAGGTGTTGACTACCTTCATTAAGTGTAAGAAAATAAATTGCACACACAGTCTGGTTCTTATTCAGTAATTTACTTAATGGCGAATACAAGGAGCAGTATAAAAATTAGCTTTTCCAATGAGCTTTTCTCAATGACATGGACCACAGCCTCTCAGAAAAACACACAAGTGTGTCTGCAGTGATAACTAAAGGCTTCATTGGTATCAAACATTAGTTTCTAACTTTCAAAGAAACCATGAACCTGGAACCTGAACAAGAGCTCCGGACCAAAGTTATGGAATAACCGAGATCAGTTGGGCTTCAAGGAAACCACATTGTCAACATACTTTGAATAGGAATTTCAAACAAGTCATAAAGGGAATTTTTGTTTTGTTTTGTTTTGTTTCCTGGTGTGAATCAAACATCTGCTTCGTGAGTTCTCTGCGTGATATATTTGGCAGAACAGATTCAATGCATTTGTTCTGTACAATGTTGACTCCAACATCCCGATAATAAAGTCCTCGAGGAATAAAGAATGCTTGTGCTCATAGGAGGTGGTTTTGTATTTAAATGTGTCACTGTGTCTTGTGTTTTTATTCCTTGTTGTGTGTTTCAGCGGGCCAGCTGGCAGGGAGCTCCTCAGTAGAGATGTACAGGCAGGTTTTGCTGGCGGGGTGTCGCTGCGTGGAACTAGACGTGTGGAAAGGACGAACCGCAGAGGAGGAGCCCGTCATAACGCACGGCTTTACCATGACATCAGAGATCTCGTTTAAGGTCTGCACACGTTTTTACCGAGACAGACACTGAACCGTCAACTTGAATTCTGAATCCAAAGCTCACTTGATGATCACCTGCCACTTCATTTCCATTGATTTTAGACAGCATTGAGACTTGACATTTGAGACTAAAACATTACCCAAGAAGGACCAAAAAAAAAAGAAAAGAAAAAGTGGCTTCCCTTTCTTCCTTGCTGCTGTGTTTTATCTTTTATGAATAGTTAATATTTGTGATATTCTGTTAAAATTTGCAGTTGCATTTGTCTTTCTACAAACACAACACCCAAATGCATCAGTGGAGAGTCTTACCATGCTTTTCTCTCTGCTGCGCTTCCAACTTTTCAACAGTCTGTAACTGATTTGTGTTTTACTTTAATCATCATCTGAATCATGAGCACAATTTGACTGTAGCTACGCCATGTTCTTCTCCGATTTGCATTGGAAAAAGTAAAGTGCACCGCGTGATATTCAAGATTATCAGTGTGAACTGATTGTGCCTTTTATTTTGTAGGAGGTGATTGAAGCCATTGCAGAGTGCGCCTTCAAGACCTCACCTTTTCCTGTCATATTGTCTTTTGAAAACCACGTAGACTCGTAAGAATTAAAATGATTGCATTTTCTTTCCTTTACTGTCTCAGCTAATTTAATAAGTACGTATATATATATATATATATATATATATATATATAGTGATTTTTTTGGATAACACTGTCCACTTGCTTGTGTTTCAGTTTGAAGCAGCAGGCTAAAATGGCTGAGTACTGTCGATCCATTTTTGGAGAAGCTCTGCTGATTGATCCTTTGGACAAATACCCTGTAAGAAGCACAGACTGATGGATGGTTTCAGTCTGTTGTTAATATTGAACTAGTTTTACTGTTTTAGTGCTGTTTGTGTGTGTGTTTGTAGCTGGAGGCTGGTGTCCCACTGCCCAGTCCACAAGAACTGATGGGTAAAATACTCATCAAGAACAAGAAGTCTCACAAACCCTCCAATAGCACGGACTCCAAGAGACTGATGGACCAACCTGCCAATCAGAGTAATGAACCGGTGTCTCCTAGCAACAACACGGGAGGTATGACAAAGACAAAAGGCCTTTTTCAGCCTGGAAATCCACGTGAAATGAATTCAGCTGTGACCGCGTCTGTATCGTAGCACAAAACAGACATCAGTTTATTCTATAACATCTCAGACAACAACAGCTGCAGGTAAAATATCAGAACTAAGCACTATTCAAGATTTAAATCAATGTTCATTTTGAAGCTGCTGAGTTTATTTCATATTCAATAGACATATGTCCTCACAAACATGAGTCACTGGCATCATTTTTGAAAAGGTGCAGTGATGAAGCTGCAGTTTCCGGCTTATCCAACTGTCCCTGAAACAGCAGGGGATCACGTTAATTCAATCTTTAAATGCCTCTTCTCGAGGAGACCTCACATTATTCGACTACAATTTTTACTTTACTTTTGCCAAAGTGGTGCTAGGATGTCTTCAGGTAGACCTCAGCAATGAACGGCACATCCCAGATGGGATGTGGGGGGTGGGGGGGTCTCAACAGCAGAGAAACAGCAGATCTGGCATGGTTGGTGCCCAGATCCTGAAAACAAGTGTTGTTCTGAAGAGACACCAGGGCTGGGATCCTTTACACAGAAAACGCTTCAGTGACAGAAATAGTCAACATCACAGTACGTTTACATGCACCAAGAGAAAGTGGAGTTATTGTCTTAGTCCAACTGATATCAGTTTTAAAAGCCATGTGTACACCTTAGCTGGCTGTAGTCGAACCGACCTGGATAACTGGATAATGCAGTTCTAAATCGAGCTATTAGACCCAGATAATCCGGTTCTAAATGGAACTATTCTGGCATGTATACGCAAACCACGGTTAGTCATGCTGTTGACTGGCCTGGGACTCCCCCTTATGGAAGTGATGAGACCGCTGAAGCGGGAATAACAACAGTCACGGCATGACAACGCCACAGTTGTGTGCGTCTTACGTTACGATCAGGCTGTATGAAATGTACAGAGCTGCTGCATCACTGACGTCCATATCCTCGCAAGTCGTTGTCCTCATCCTACGTCTGCTTTACCTGCTGCGTTTGTTTACTAATTGTTCAAACTAACTGGAAGAAGGCAAACGGACGTGTAGCGCCACGTAGCGTTGCGGAGTCCAACGCACCTCACTCAATAATTCGATCTCTTCCCTCGCATGGATACTCAGATTTCTCGGGAACTCCAGTTGAATCCTTAGCTCGCTTACTCCTAACAGCTCGATTTAGATGTGCATGTAACCGTACTGACAGATGTTAAAGCACAGCTTCATTGTAACACGATGTGTTTCTGTTCTGACCCTTCTTTTTTCTTTTGAACTTTTTTTAAATATGCTTTTCAGATATGTTGCATGAATGGCTACCTTTGGTTTGTTAGTGAACTGATGATGAGCAGTGAGTCACCGTCTGTATCGTGTTGCTGTTTATTATCAGATCAAATTAGTTGCTTACCTGCAGCTAAGTCTCTGTTTTTCCTGAGTCGGACTCGGGGCTTCATAGTCACTCTCATTAAGCTGCAGAAGTCTTTTATTTGTGGTGAGACGTCTGATGACAAGTCTGCCTCGTAGCCAGTTGCCTTCCTCACTGTCAGCTGAATGCACAGAATCATTTCATTCTGGTCTTTTGCATTTGTGAAAAGAGGAAAAATGAGAAAGTGAATACTTGTTTGATTTTAACAGATATGGAGGCTGAAAGTGAGGAAGATGATGATGATGAAGATGATGATGGTAAAAAGGTCAGTGGTGACACCGTACAGAGCTGGCAGAGGGTCACCCTTACTCCTGTCGCCATTTGTTAATGTTCACAAGTGTTGTGCACTTTCACGGCTTTGTTTGGTCTATTTTTCATGCTGTCGTCATCGTTGATCTTGTTATGAACTATTGTGTTTTTGGCTTTAGTCTGCGCATTGTGTTTGCTGTTGTTGTTTATTTGCCCTCCGTAATGTACTTAGTTTTTCTGTTTCCTCAGTAAGCTTTTGCTGTTCAGTTTGATATTGGTAACACATCATCCTCCTACATTTAGTATTTCCTTCTGACTGTGACCCACAACAGACAAGGCTGATGCAGAAACACCAGAAATACCTCTCTGTTATTCCACTAATTGTATCTCAATGCATCTGCACAATGAGATGTTAAATGTAGATTTTATTTTATTCTACGAAGAGCTAATGCTGGGTCAGGCTGAGACAAGGAGGAGACAAGGAGGAGACAAGGAGGAGGCGAGGAGGAGCAGGAAGCTGCGCCTCTAATAGCTTTCTAATTTCAAATCTTCAGCTCCAGCCCACATTGAGAGATATTACCTGAGGCCATCAATCAGATTTTGTGCAGTTCCCTTTGGACCAACAAGAAACATTATGTAACTGTATATAAAAGACAGCTCTTGTAGAGCTTTAAACACTCTTTGATTATTTTTTTTTCCACACTTCAGTTTCAGCTACATAAGAGAAAATCTAAGAAAGCTGATGTGGTAAAATATCTCAAACAGAGCAGACAAGAGAGTAGAAACACAAAAAAATGTATTATTATAAAAAGTACTTCAGAATGGGGGCACAAAATCTATTTTATTACATAGGACCTCATTTCTAATTAACAATTACCTCAAATTCTAAGTAAATTGTATAAAAGAAAATTATTATCAGTTAATAAATAGTTAAAGCTTTTTTAAGGAGTTGTATTAGTTTCAGTTTTATTTTAAGCCATACCTGATTACCTTTAGGAAGTGTCCTCTAGTTGTTTACCGTCCTTCCCTCAGAAAGAAATAGTCAAGGAAACTTCGAACTCCTGTCTCAGTTGTCTCTTGCAGCATCTCTTTTTCAGCATTATGTTGCACATCGATACTGATGAAAATACGTCACAGAGGTATGATGGAGGAGTAAACGACAGTGGCAGGCTGACCAGATGTAGGTAAATCTTGGATGCTGTGGTTTGAAATGATGAGAAGGACTGGACGGATGCTCTGTGCCGTCGCTCATTGGGTTTCTGAAGAGTCAGTCTGCAGTTCTACATTAAAGCTCTGATTGACAACATGTTGGCAGGAGCTCAAAGTGCCCAACCCCGGATAATCCAAATGGGGTCAAATGGGTGTAATGAACGAGCCTGGAGGCCGACCGGGACACACCCACCTCAGCTTTTAGCTCACGCTATTTTACTGTGGCTTAGCTCATGCTAACCTGTGATCTCAACTATCGCTGCCTTTTACTCATTCTGTTCGAATCTGTCCATCCATCCATCCATCCATCCATCCATCCATCCATCCATCCATCCATCCATCCATCCATCCATCCATCCATCCTCATTTCAAATGTTACTATCAAAACAACATCTGAAACAAGTCCTGGTAACGCTGAAATGAGGGGCAACCAGAGTTCTGACCGCTGTGCTCGGTCACATAGAGGTCTTGACGACTCAACAGCAGGTAGTTTAGTTGCCCATTTAGTCCACCTGGAAGGATCCTGAAATGCTTCAAGGAGAAGGTCCAGGACCAGAGGACCCGAGTCACAGTTCAGATATCAAATCCACCAGAAATACTGAACATTATGTAGGTCAACTAATTACGGCTAACCGTGAACACCAAAGATTGCTGTCGCTATAAGAACCACGTTCCTAACGATGCACACATTTGTGGCTTTATAAAGTTTATCAGATAAGATGCGTAGACATCCACTGCCTGTACAGCCTTCATGGATGTGAATTTTAACTATGGGCATATTAAAAACAAATGTTTATCGCCTCGTGGTCATTTGAAAAACTGCAGGCTTCGGTACTTCCTGGATTGTGTCGAAGAAGAAAGCTGTAGCGAGTTGTGAAAGCCACGACCTAACGTCCGCAAAACCTACATAACAAAATGTGATGTGATATAAATTTAGTGTGTGCCCCAGTGTTTGTATATTTGTGTTTGAAGGTCTACTTGGACATGTTGCTGTGTGCTCGTGTTGTCATGTTGCTGTCGTGTTTGCTGTGAGACGCCGGTTTGCTTTAACCACAAAGTGCTGCACAGGGCTGAAACTGTGCATTTGTCCTGCGCATCTGTTCAACGTCTTGTGTTTCAGTGACAGTTATCCCTCCAAGCCTTTGCTCAGTGCATGTTTTCGGACGAGTTATATCCACAACACCACTGAAGCAAGCACTTTAATTTCAATAAGTCAGACTTCATTGTCGAACTTCACTCCTGTCACGCTTCATCTCAGGGTTCAGCAGAGCGGGAGGCAGTGGCGACGGAGGAGATGTCCACTCTGGTCAACTACGTCCAGCCAACCAAGTTCAACTCTTTTGAAGCATCAAAAAGTAAGAAAAGGTCATCAGAAATCTGTAAAAGTTATAATGATCCTCACAGACATCGTTGGAATGGTTTTATTTTGACTTCCCTGTGCCGATTATTTTGGTATTTCTGTTAACTTTACTTTTGGAAATGATGAGTTCATTTTCACTTAATCACCAAAGCTACTCAGAGATGCTGTTATATTTTACTGAACAACATGTGAGACTATCTGAAGGAGGGTTTCTAATGTAATAAATTAAATCTGTTGTGTTTGTGTGTGTTTTTTCTTTCTATGTGTGTGTGTAGAGGCAGCCCGCTGTTACCACATGTCGTCTTTTGTGGAGACCAAAGCTTTGGAGCACCTCACTAAGTCACCAGTGGAGTTTGTAGAGTATCCTTGGCAACAGTTACAGCAAACCATGGCAACCGCTTCTGTACTTTTGTGTTCCACTTCCTATATTAATGGTTTCTTTTCTTAAATTTTTCTTTTTTTTTTTTTTTTTAATTAGTAAACCTTCAGAAAGCTGTGAGAGTCACTAAGCAAGTTGAATTTTTGGGGGGAATTAAAAAAATGTCCTTTTTTAGGCACCGTGAGTTCACGGCTGACATGTTTCCTTGTGTTCAATAAAAGGCTGCCTCATGATCAGACTGTTTTGACATCCAAATCAATGCAGTACATTTTCTCAAAACAACCTGAGCCATGTCAGTGAATTTCCTGGAACTATGACTGATTTTCATGTTTGTTACATTTCCAACAGGAACAGAGGATTTAATGGGGTGGATTTGTTTAGTGCTAAAGATGCATACACTCCACAAAAATGGTGCAGGTTTGCCACATGTGCAGCATGACATCGTGCCTTCAGTAATTCTTCACTAGAAGCATAATATGCATCGTAGGTACTTGACCCTGAACAGGAATAAGTGTTTATAGAGGATGAATGGATGGATGGATTCTTTACTTGTGCAACTTGATAATGTAATTTTTATAAAATAGAAATGTCATCTGATGCTTGAATCAGTGAGAAAGTTTCTCTAACTTCTTAAATGTCCTTAAGCAAGCATTAATCAGATACAACAAATCCCAGCTGAGTCGTATCTACCCAAAAGGAACCAGAGTGGACTCGTCGAACTTTATGCCTCAACTCTTCTGGAACGCTGGATGTCAGCTGGTGGCTCTAAACTACCAAACAATCGGTAAAACAACAGACACGCAAACAAAAACACAACGAGTCTTTAACAGAAATGGTTCCAATTAAATGCAGTTTGCTTGACAAAAAATAAAAACATTTTACCATCAAGTATGACAAAGTTCAAGTAGAAGAAGCAGTTTCTTTGTTTGTTTGGGTTTTCTTCTCCATACTTACTGTTTCTGTTTCTGAGACCTAAAAATCCAACTGCAACATATATCATTATTTTTCTGGGCATAATACATGTTTGTGTGTTATGTTTGTGCTCCAGATTTGTCCATGCAGCTGAACCTCTTCATGTTTGAGTACAACGGTCGGAGTGGCTACAGACTCAAGCCTGAGTTCATGAGGCGTCACGACAAACACTTCGATCCTTTCACGGAAAACACGGTGGACGGCATCGTAGCCAACACGCTCTCTGTGAAGGTATTACTGGACTCTTCCAATATTCTAAACTATTCTTGAATAAAACTGAGAAAAACCTGCTGGATTCTGCCATAGTGGACTTTAACCATTTTTGCCATAGATGCTTTAAGAGAGCACACAGTGCACTGAGTCTTATTGTTTTACATTTTTGCGGTCCTCAGGAGAATATGCATTTATTTAAATAAAAATGAGAATGGGATCTATGTTGTTCCTGCTGTGTATTTAATCCCAGTTCAACAATGTAGTAATTGTTCTTGTTTGTATTTCCATGTTTCTGTATGTCGCAGGTCATTTCAGGCCAGTTTCTGACTGAACGGAGGGTGGGCGTGTATGTGGAAGTGGAGATGTTTGGACTGCCTGCAGACACCAGGAGGAAAGCTCTGAAGACCAAAACTTCTCAGATCAACAATGCCGTCAATCCAGTGTGGGACGAAGAGCCAATTGTCTTCAAGAAGGTGGGGAACAGCAGAAAAACAGCCAAGTCCAGTCAAATGTCACTGTTAACTGTGTGACTTCCCCTCTCCAACAGGTGATTCTTCCGACTCTCGCCTCCCTGAGAATTGCAGCTTTTGAGGAAGGAGGCAAGTTTATTGGTCATCGGATTATTCCAGTGTCTGCCATCAGACCAGGTATGTTAAAACCTCACCCAGTTTGCAGAAACATAAATCTGTTTTAACATCTTTGAAAGGTTGATTTTTTTCCCTGGTAATTTGATTCAGAGTTAATGGTCTCATCAGTATCACTGTCTGCAATCAAACTTTCTTCTTCTATGATATGTAGATCTTCCCAAATAAACTGGACAGTGTTTTAGTAATTATTTTCTCCGTAGGTTATCGTTACATTGGCCTGAGAAATGAGAAGAATCAGTCTCTGATTCTTCCCGCCGTGTTTGTCTACATTGAAGTCAAAGACTACGTCCCAGATACGTTTGCAGGTAAAAAATTGTCAGAACGGGAAAAAAAAATGTCTGAACTTAATGATTCTTTTCATTATTCTTGTTCTATTAAAGAATTAAACAAAGTTTGATGCAAACAAATATTTAAAAAAAAGAAAACAAAACTTCATTAAAGGTCTGCAAATATTGATGCATTGATGTTTTGTTTTTATGGCCCCCTACAGTGGCATAGAGGAGCGTATAAAACCCATTTGTGTAATTAATTTTGTGGTAGAGACATGTCTCCTAAAGGGCCCATTTAATTTAATAAAAAACAAAACAAAATTAAACCAATGAACTCTTGCACACACTTCCCCTCTTTTGTATTGATCTGTTAAAATGCTTCATTCACTTTTAAAACATTAACTCTGATGGTTATTATTAGTGACTCGTGATGACCTGTTTATTAGTAATGTCTGATTTAGACTAAATTTATTTAGGAATTAGTTCCCAATTCATTCACACAAATCAAACCAAACCAGGCCAAAATCAAACAGGCAGATTACTACTGCTCATCTGCGCTCTCGGGTGTTTATTAATTTAGTCTTTTTATGATTACTGAAATGCTTTTTCAGCTTTTTCAGCTTTTTTTTTTTTTTTTTTAACATACACACATCCTACTGTTTTGTGTTAAGGTCTTTTGACGCAATTATAATTTCTTAAATAATCAGTTTACATGGTTCTGAGTTGAAGGGTTTTTCTAAAACACCTAGATTGTTTTTCTGATATATAACTGTAGCTATGTAAATACAGTTTATTCACTCATTTTAACTTTAGCGTTACCTGTTTTCAAGCCAACATCTATATAAAGGAATACTTCTGAATATAATTTATAAACTGACATGGTAATTTTGCTCGTAGAACCCCTGATGTTTTCACGTGTGTCTGCTTCTTCCAGATGTGATTGAAGCTCTGTCTAACCCGATCCGATACGTCAACCTCCTGGAGCAGAGATCTAAACAGCTGGCAGCGCTGACTCTGGAGGATGGCGAGGAGGAAACTCCGACCGAGGTGACGCCTGTTTCGGTCCAGTGTTCTTTCTACTTTAAAGTTAAGTGTAAACAGCTTTGAATGTTTTTGGTGCCGGCATCCAGGATGAGACTGACAACGGTGCGGAGCGTAAAAACGACCTCAAACCAGCTCCAGTTGAAAATGGACTCAGTCCCGCCTCCGGGCCAGCAGGCCACACCCCCGTCACCACGACGCCGAAAGCCTCCGCAGCCAATCAGCAAACAACTACCACTGGTAGCAAAAACACACGAAGCAAGGATGCTTTGTACATAGGATCCTTATTTTTACACATAAATAACAGATTTGTTTCTTGATCTGTTTATTGGTGGGTGTTTTGTCATTTCTGAACTTTAGAAGCAGCCAAGCCAGCAGCAAAGACTGAGGACCTGGTTTTAAGTGTTTTGATCGGTCAGTATTTACCTGATTTTTTGTTTACAATGCTTTTTATTTTAACTACAATTAAATAACGACATATGAACAGGTATTGAATAAATAATAGAACAAATACCAAAACTTAGATTACCAATTGCCTAATTACCAGTATGGCCAACTGTGTTAGTACATTGGAGTTTATTATGATTGGTAGACGATTAAATTATGTGCATCGTCACAAATTCACGGACCGTTTATGACGACTGTTATGTCTTTGAGACATTTTATGTTGTCACGTGTGGATCCAGATGTCCCAGCATGCACCTTGGACAGTCTGCAGCAGTCCAAGTACTACCAGAAGGAGCAGAGACGTCAGTTTAAGGAGCTGAAGGAGTTGGTGAGGAGGCATCAGAAGAAAACCTCAGAGCTTCTCAGAGAGTTCAACAACAAGTACAAAAAGACGTCCAGACAGTGCAGCAAGAGCAGGTGACCCACCCATCATCTCTTTATCTCACTCTTCTACTGTAAGATTGAATGAAAAGAAAAATGTTTTTGTTTATCTCAATGAGTATATCGGGTAAATGTGCATCAGACTATCATTGCACCAGGAAAAAGATTAAATTCTGGATATATGTTTTTGTGATCATCAGGGGTTCATGTTCAGACAGTGAGAAAGACGACCGTCTCCAGCAGCTGAGAGATGAGCAGCAGCAGCAACTTCTGTCTCTGAGGCAGGAGCAGTACTACAGTCAGAAATATCTACAGAGAGAGCACATTAAAACGGTACGGTCTGGCAACACAAACCTCCGCCGGTGAACCTGACTTTAATCTTAAGTTTGAAAAGGTATTTTTACTTCAAATAACTCAATTTGAACTAGATTTATTAAATATTAACGTATTTCTAGAGGGGCTGTTTTTGCAGTCTAACTAATTGTAATTCTATGTGCAGTTTCTTTGACACAATAAAGTGTAAAAATAAAGCATTTCCACAAAAAAGTATAGCTAAATGTTACTAAATGGTATAAATAGTGATGTAGGGTAGTTATGTAAACAAAGACAATCATTTAATTCAGTATTTTGAAGTGCAATAAGGTTTGTGCTTTTAAACACCTAAGATGAGTTTTTTCAGTTCATACTACACTCTGAACGGAACTGAAAATGTAGACAGTGATATGTCTTGATGTCTTTCAGTTGACAGAACGGCTGAGTAGTTTGGCGGAGGAAAGTCACAGCACGCAGATGAAGAAACTCAAAGACATCTGTGACAAGTAAGACGAGATGGTCTGAATGTTAAAGCCACGTAGCAGTACCACCTCTGACCACACGGGGGCATATAGCTCTGCTGTGCCGACACAAGACCGACTGACATTCAATCAACAAGCAATGTTTGAAACAAGTGTTGCCACAGCAGAAACGAGGTCTAGCAGAGTTCTGCTGGGTTGTCCTAGTCCTGTTCCGGTAGCACAAGCCTTACGGCATCGCAGGATGTCGTAAGGCCCCTTCAATCGATCCACACCAGAGGAGCTGTGGAGCTGTCTGCAAACATTCGCAATAAAACCCCCCATTTCAAATTATGTTTTAGTGGCGACAACAGCTCCCGCTGCAACAATAAGATTGCAACAGCTCGAACCTAAAGTGTGGCTTTAAATCCTCATATTTCTAAATATGTTTCTTTTTCACACTTTTGAACTCTGACTAGTTTACAGGATTTCATTCAAAGATGCTCCGTTTAAAATATGTGGCTCATTTTACAGTATTTTTTTTTATGAGCCACCTGATGAATTTCTGAGAATGTAATACCAGCATGAAACATTTTTTCTTAAATCTTCCCACTTTTATGTCTCATCTTTCTTCCTGCTGCTGTAGGGAGAAAAAGGAGCTTAAGAGGCAAATGGATCGAAGGAGAACAGAGAAGATCAACCAAGCCAAGACCAAAGAGAAACACCTGGCTGAAGAGTACGATCAATAACCACACTTACACACACGCCAGAATTTGCTTTATCTACCGTACCTGACTCCAGACACCTGCTGTAGTTTCCTCGTTTACATCATCCACTGGTCTGTTCAGTTGATTGTGTAAGAAGAGGAACAAAAATAAATAAATTAATCAAATCCATTCAAGCTCAGTCCGTCTGTCTGTGTGTACCAGGGAGAAGATTGAGATCAATAAGTCTTATGTCAATGAAGTTGTTCAGAACATAAAACGGGTGAGCACCGGATGAGGAATCAGGATTACATTGTTGCACCATTTTCTCTCTGTCTGGTTTTTTGCCATCCTCAAAGCCTGATAATTGTATTTGCAGCTGGAGGAGACTCAGGCGAAGCGCCACGATCAGCTGGTGGAGCAGCACAATGAGCTCCTGCAGGAGATTCAAGACCAGAAACCAAAGGTAACATACAAACAGACATGTTTCCCTCTGCTTCTCTTAATCGTGCTGTATTTTCTTCCTTCAAGCTCAAACACAGTAAGAAATCGTTGGTACACGGAGCTCCAAGCTGGTGCTGCTGCCTTTAGCTCCACACCCACTCATTTTGGACTCCGTGCTGACGTCAACGTGGGCCATTTCAGTGATGTAATGTGCCCCCTGGCAGCCATATTAGAGCTGACAACAGCTGGTTGCAATCCAAAATGTGCAGCCCATCTCCCACGAGTGTCTTTGTTGTATTTGACTGGGAACCAAGTCGGCATTATGACATCTGCCAAGCCAACTTTGTGTGTGTGTGTGTGTGTGTGTGTGTGTGTGTGTGTGTGTGTGTGTGTGTGTGTGTGTGTGTGTGTGTGTGTGTGTGTGGTCTTGGCAGAAACCTTTAGAAGGCTTTCAGTCTGGAAACAGTTCACGACCTGTCTGATCTTGTTCTCCAGCTGCAGGCGGCCGTGGAGGCAGAGTTTACGGAGAAGTTCGAGCGCTTACCTGGAGAGATTCATGACTTCCTGCAGGACAGGAAGTCGGAGGGCAGAAGTCACAGCAAGTCCCGACCGTCGACTCCACATGAAGCTCTGTCAGGGGAGGACTGAAGAGAAAGACGCACAGACGATGGAGATGGGCTGCTGAAGAAGAACCAGAGACTCTGGAAGAAGCAATTAGAAGAAAGTAAGAAGGATTCAAGAGGGAATAAATAACGGAGATCATTAAGACTGTTACTTCTCTTTTTAAAGGAAGAATGCTTTAACGGGTTATTTTTAATTCCATTTTAGCACGCACTTTGTTGTACTTCAGCATTAAATCATAATCGGAAGTAATTTAGTTTCATCCTGACGTCTGTTATTTTAACAGATGACTAAAACTCAAAACTCAGTTTGCACTGTCTATCTATCTATCTATCTATCTATCTATCTATCTATCTATCTATCTATCTATCTATCTATCTATCTATCTATCTATCTATCTATCTATCTATCTATCTATCTATCTATCTATCTATCTATCTATCTATCTATCTATCTATCTATCTATCTATCTATCTATCTATCTATCTATCTATCTATCTATCTATCTATCTATCCATCCATCCATCCATCTGTCTGTTGCTGACTGTGCTGAAAACATGAATCATTTGTAATCACCATGGAAACCATTACCAGTACCAACAATGACAGCAGTATTCCCAGTTTCTCTGCTGTGTTTTTCAAGCGTCCTGCACAGAACAACGTGTTGGCGTTTGAGCAGCTTTACTTAAGCAGCTGAGCGTTGCTGTTTAGACTAAACGAGTAGACAGAGGCCCCATGTTTTAAATGCTGTTGGTCTTAAACTGAGAGAATAGAGCACTGTTAAAAATACTGGAATAACGATTCCTGTACGTTTTATGTACATATACACAACGTCAACAGAACCTTGCATCATCCCAAGAGCATTCCAGCAGCGAAGCATGGTGGTGGTAGCATCATGCTGTGTGGACGTTAAGAGGGATGGTAGTAGTCAGGTGCTGCTACTCAAGTCAACTTGATTAACTGATCATCAAAAGTGTGACAATTTATAAAAGCAGATGGTTTGTCGGGTTCTGGAGGTCTGGGCTGGAGCATTCAGGTATGTAATTGCAGTGCCAAGGAGGAAAGACATAAGCTGCCTAGAGAAACGATTGTTGCCACACATCCGTCTAGGAAGGACTGTCAGCTCATTTCCAAACCTGCTGAAGTCCATCATTTTACAATGAGAAAGATCATTCACTAATGGATTCAAGACAGCAGCCAATCTTTTCAGGAGTGGATGTCCCAGAAAGTTTTACTCCAAGGTCAGACAGTGCAATGCTCAGAAAAACACACCTCTTCACCTGGTTGCACCTAAACAAGCTATCAAACTTCTACAACATTGTCCTTTAAACAAACAAAACCAAAACTGAGATGTTAAGATGAATTTGCCAAATTTAGAAAAAAAAATTGTGTATCAGGACTTCATACCACATACATCCAAAATATCCTCATAATGCTTAGAAGAAGAAAAATCCTTGTGAAGAGGGAAACAAGCTCTCAGACGTGATTATTAACAGTTAAAAGCAGAGAGAAACAGCAGTTACATCAGTACATTTACTATCATACGTTTCAAGAACACAATTATCCAACTGCGCGTTTGAAGAGTTTTTTTTCTTTTGGTTTTGTTTTTTTTTTTTTTTCCATAACAGGTGAGAGTTTAAAGTTAACAAAACTACTGTATCATTCCTAACATTAATGAGGATGTGACGTACTTCTCGTGGAGTCCCTCTGAATGAGGAAACCACAGGAAGTAAAGAGTAGCCTGTACTTTGGATTTCTTTGTAAACCATAAGTTGATCACGCCCTTAAAAATTCATTTTATTTATATTGAGGTTTTGATCACAATTTCTAGTAAGTTGTGGAGGCTGACTGTTAACTCAAGACGTTTATGGACTTCTGTAATGATCAAGAGGATGGAGTAAAAACTCCTTACTAAGCATTTTATTTTTTTATTTTTATTTTTATTCTTATGATTTCTGACAATGAGCAGCGCCTGCTGCACAGATGATTCAGCAGTCGCGTGTCGGTTTGATGGGAAGGACCTCAAAGTCTGCTGGCACTGCATGACTTATTTATTTTAATGTGAAATTTGTGTAAAGTAAACATTTTGATGATGTATATTATTAATTTATCAGTTGTTGTTTGGCTATAATTATGAAGAAAAAAAACCAACCATCATTTCAGAGTTTTACTTTAATGTAAAAAAGTGACTAGAGACTTGGAGCTTGTTCCTGTGTGTACAGTGATCTTCCAGAAGCATATCTTCATGTTCTGTTGTTCCTCTGGACTTAGACATCTGAAGCCTAAGCTGCATTCAACAATATTTTTGCAGAGAATCTTCTCTTCATTTTTAAGCCAGGGTTGACTGATGTTCACATTTTGGTCCGCTTTCTAAAAACAGCTACACTTCAACCTTGAAGGCACCACGTAGACTTCATACTAACATCAGAGCGCCTCATTTTTCAAGACCTTACCTGTTAAGAAAAACATTCAGCTGTGCAAAGTGGTCGAGACTTTCTAGTGAAAAGCCTTGTTGAACGCAGCTTGACTGTAGTGATGATACCGAGCATGCTTTATTGTCCTGGATTTCTCCACCGGTTGAATTGTTTCTTGTTATACTGAATGCTATTTGAAGACCAGTTGCAAAATATTAAACTGTTTGATCTAAACATGAGTTGATATCGGTTTAATCAGACCTTCCTGTTCTGTGAGAAGTTGCACTGATGAGGCGCATTAAAGGAGGTAATTCTGTTTTCAGACACTTGAGGATCAATGGGCTCAATGTGTGATGCTTGCAGATATAACGTGTTTAGTAAAGTACATATACAGTTTCTGACCTGTTTTAATGTATTATTATTAGATTTTTTTTTCCAATATTGTCATTACAACTTGTGCAACTTTGAATCTTAATTGTCAGTAACTAATTAAACAAGTTTTTCCTTTTTTTTGTCCTCAATAGAGGTTTGGAAAATCATTTCTGACCTAAATGCCTTATTGTAATTATTATTAATCAGTTTGGCTTTATTTGTATTCAGATGAGTGCATTTTTATATGTTTGTATGTATGTGTATATATATATATATATATATATATATATATATATATATATATATATATATATATATATATATATATATATATATATATATATATATACACATACAAACACACACACACACATACATAACGTGATGGGTGATGTATAAAGTTGTTTTAGTTGGTGTCAGGTGTCAACAGTGACATTCAGAAAATGTCAGTTTAAACAATTAATGAAGCCAAATTGGCTATGACACAGGGACACTCGTTATCTATTAGCTACTGAGTTAAACAGACATTAAACAAAGCTTAATTTTGGATTCGTATTCATCAAAGTGTGGCTCACGTGAACAAAATTGTCACATGGTTGTTTGATTGAATGTGTAGAGTCCTGATATAACTTATGTTGTCATTTAAATCGTGCTGGTTTTTTGATTTTCAGCTTGGTTCTGCTGCCCTCTAGTGGCCCAAAACAAAAAAACGGAAGGTCCAACTACAAGCGTCGTGTCAATGTTTGCGCAGCCTCATTAGATAATTCAATATATCTTTTATACAGAACACTGGAATGTGAAATTACTTTTAACAGTTAAACACGGATAAGAAGTGACATTATATCACATAAAAATAGTTAATAATGGCAGGAAATTGAAAAAATCAGACAAAAGTTATTGTGGTACGAAAAAAGAAGGATAACACTTATTAAAGTTTACTATGAGGAATACAGAGTATGAAAGAACGGAAAAGAAAAGAGCAAAAAGTGAAGACGTTAACTCAACTTCTGTTTTAATGCAATGAAGGAAAAAATAGAATTACATTGGCAGGTTACTAAATGACCCACCAGAACATCAGACAAGGGCCCAGGAAGGCCTGTAGTCTAATCCCAGAAAGAAGATCCCTGAAAGAGACACAAAAACAACTGAAAGTGGGCCAAAAAGAAGTAGAGAAAGATCAAAAATGATACATAAAATGACATGGCAATATGACCAGACCAAACTGAGACACAATATCAGCAAGATTTGATAGGAAAATTAACAATATAAAAGACAAAATGGCCAAAATGAGATGTACAGTGACCACAATAAGATACAATATGGATGCAAATACTCACAGACTGTGTATAAATAAATCCAATACAAAAAGGTATCCAAAACTGGGACGTTCCTTCCCCACAAACATGCAACACATCTACAAGGCACAAAACATAGAGAAGACGGCTGCATCTTCCCGTGTTTTTGGTAGATTAATTTTGTATGTCTTGTCTGGTTGTGGGCAGAATGAGGTGCGTTTTAGGCCTGTATATCTCTGTTCTCTTTTTAATGTTGTTAAACAAACCTTTACTTGTTATTTGACTGTTACGTTTGGCCTGCACAAGCTACATTCCCCTTTTCTTTCAGCAGGTGGTGGCATTGAGTCACAAATGAAATAGCGTTTCTCCCGCACACTCTCGAAGAAGAGCATCCTCCTCCTCTTCCTCCTCCTCCTCCTCCTCAGCATCAGCATCAGCAACAGCAGACACGTCTCCCTCCTCTCCTCCGTCCACTGCGGAACATCGGCCTGTTTTGCTCCCATCCTTCCGCCAGCGGCAGACCCCCGGCCCGCCATGGACAATTCCGGTAAAGAGAAGGAGGCCATGCAGCTGATGGCTGAAGCCGACAAAAAGGTCAAAGCGTCCGGATCCTTCCTCGGAGGGATGTTCGGGTAAATCTGTTTACTGGTGTCGTTTATGTCAGATAATGGGGAGACAAGTGATTTCTGCTCGCAGGGCCACTGCAACCCTGGCATGTGTTATTTATTTATTTTTTTTCAATACCTTCAACACAGAAATCCTCACAATCTGTTTATTATATGTTTATTGCATTCCTCTTACGCAGTATGAGCGTGCCTGGCTCACCTGAGCCAGATGAAATCATGCATTGGTCAATTTTGTGTTTTGTCATCGTTATATTGTCATCAATGATTATTTACATTCCTACAGGAGGCGGTAATTTTAACTGCAAAGCATTTTCTGCAAGGTTGATCACACCGGCTTGTTTCCTACCTGTGCGTCACAAACGGGCTGTGATTTTGTGGCCTTCCTGTCGTGATTTGACACACTGAAATGTAAATGTGCTGCATCTCCTCCTGCTGCTCATGCAGCTACTGCTGGGTGCCAGCGGGCCCAGACGGAACGTGAGGCCGAGAAGAGGCTGCAGGGAGGCGGGGAGAGCGGCGGAGAAAACGGCCTAATGCGGAGGACATTTTTATATATTTATTTATTTATGTCTATCGTGTGTGGGAGTGGGCTTTCATTAAAGCGGTTTGGGTGGATGTTTACAAGTGAAACGGGAATACAGGATGAATTTAATACGAAGTCATCAGGTCCATCAGTGAGTCAATGGTCTAATCAAGATTAATGGATCTGCACTTCATCATTTTGTTGACTTCTGATCGCGATATGAGTGTTGTCAATGTTGTGAAAAGAAGGTTTTTCATCTAATGCAGAGGAGATTAGGAGGGGGAAATGGTGCAACCAAAATTAAATAAATTCAGTTCATTCCAGCTTCTTTTCATAGAGCCATTTCACAACAAGTTCATCTCAAGGCAATAAATGAGCTTAATAAACAAGTTATTATCCAACTGAGTCCAAATTTAAATTTCACCCTAGCAAAAGAAATGGACAAGTTGCATAAAATCGTCCCTTTGGTGCAATCTCCACTCCAGAACATGCACAGAGGACAGTGGAGAGCAAAAGCCCCTATGAACTGGAAGAATCCTGAACCAGGCTCGTGAAAGGTGGCATCTGCTTCGACTGGTTGGAGGTCTGAGAGGACTGGAAAGAGACCATCCGATAGACTGGTCCAGGGATGAGACAAAAAAGAGTCACATAATGTTATAAATGGCATATACATACAAGAAGAGTGAAGAGTGAGAATGAGGGTGAGCTCCAGCAGTCAAGGCGTACTTAAGCATTCAGTCACTCAAGGGATGGTTCAGGGTGGCCGGAGTCAGTATAAGTAATGAGGAGCCTTTTAGGCTTAATCTCGAAGGAAGAGAGGGTGTCTCCATCCCAAACACCAAGTGGGAGCCAGTTCCACAAAACAGAGGCCTGGAAACTTTGGATCTGTCTCCAATTAAGCCAATTAAGTCCCCACCATTTTGATAATCCTTTGATTCCTTTGCAGAATATTAATTCTGAGATTTTGTTGTTAATTATTTTCACCATATTCATATTACAAGAACATCTTCAACTCTGGTTCATACTTCCAAGATAAACATGCCTTCACTGATTTCCTTCAATAAAGTTTCATATGAGTTAGTTTAGTACTTTAATTTAAAAAAGGGGGAAACATAACAGAGAAGACAAAATGTTTTTCATAAAAACCTGCATGAAAGCATAAGATGAAGCCATAAATACAGTATATATTCATATATATGTAGAATATGTTGCACAAAATTGTTGAAAGGCAACATATAGTACCGGGGCAAGTCCCAGTCAAAGGTTTTAATCAAGTCTGATATTATAGACAAATATTTTATAATAAAGCTCCCAGACATTTACACTCACTACAAGTTCAGATCAATAATCCGTTCCCTGGGAACGTTATCTCCATCAGTCAACCACTGCATCTCTCAGTTTTGTCCAAATTTTACATACAGAGAATATAAAATCAGAGTTCTTGATAAATGAGCGGCCTGTGGTGTTCTGATGCTGAGAACTGATCTGGGTCGAATCTGTGTTTCCCTCCTGAGCGCCAGCATGTTTATTTTATGAGCCTCAGTCCTGAGTTAAAAGGCAAATTCAGACCATCGCGCTTGTGATCTATAAGTGATACTGCTTTTCGCTGAAAAACATAAAAGCTGCATTTCTTTTAGGAACAGTACATATATTACTCCTACTGCTGCAGATTCCAGTGTTTTTACTGGATCTTTTTTCATTTTTGAAATTAAAAAAGTGGGGAAAAGCACACTCTCTGTTATGTTTATGGTTTTATCTATATATGGAATTGATGTTTTTTCTCGCCACATCTTTAAATTAGGAAAATCAAACCTCAGACAAAAAAAAAAATCAGGTGAAATTTTAACATTAATATTATAAAATAATACATGTCATTATTTATTTAACAAAAGCTGATCCAAAATGCAGAGGCAGGTTAAATGAAAAGCTAAGAACAGCCAATGATACAACAGTTTGTGGAACAACTTTAAATGGAAATAACTTTAAATAATCATTTTTCTGGTATATTACCAGTCTCTCACAGGGTTGTGGAGGACGTTTGAGCTATTCTTCTTGCAAGTGTTGCTTCATTTCATTTAGGTTTGTGGTCATGTGTTTCTGCACGGTTCTCTGAAAGATCCACCAATCTGTTTTAGTCTGGTTGAGGTCCAGACTGTAATGATTTCTCCTGGATTCATTTCTATTTTTCAGGTTTCTCCTGTAGATTTGCTGGTTTGCTTGGGGTTTTTTATCTGTGGTAGGCTTTAACGACGTCACATTTTAATCGACAGTACACTGGCACACAGGAGTTCGTGACCAGGTCACTGACCAGAAGGTGTCCTGTTTCTGCAGAACAAGGCCAAATCATCATCCCTCCACCACCATGCTTTGCAGTTGGTTTGAGATATTTCTCCTGATACTCTGTGCCTCTATTTTGATCCTGTCTCTCCAAAGGTCTTTGTTTTAGAAGTTTTGTGGTTCGTTAAGATGAAACTGCAAAGCTGTGGCAAAGGTGCTGCCATGACCTTTATCAGGCAAAGAGGCTTTCTTTAAGCTGAGAACATTTCAATCTTTTTACAATTGTACTCTTGTAAACTCCTATAATAAACTGAGGCCTGCGGAGTCCAAGATGTAGCTCTTGGGCTTTTTGGTGAGTTATCTCAGCGTTACATGGTGTGACCTTGGATTGAACTTGTCGAGATATATAACCCTGGGATGGCAGTGAACTGTTTCAAATGTTTTCGATTCCTGACTCCTTCTCATTTTAAATGATGCAAGTCGGCTTCCCAGATTTATGGGCGCCAACACCTCTGAGATCATTGCTGATGTCATTCCCCTTCGACATTTTGTTAACACCTCTAAGTTCCTATACTAGCGAATGACCCATACTGCTGCTTTTACTGAGATTTTGACACTTTTTCTTTTTATATTACTGTTTCTTTGTTGATGTTGGATGATGCAGCATGAATTCCACTTGGTTCATAAAAGCCATCCCACTGCACTAATGACAACATTTTTAAGGGTGCAACAAAACCACAAACTGTTTGACAATGAAAATAGATCCACCATATGATGCCTTCAACCCACAACACTTAATTTATTGACCAGGAGGTGAAGCTATCTGAGGAGGAGCCTTGTCGTCTGTTTATTGTGGTTTGAGATCCTCAGACAGGAACAATTCTGCTCTCCTGTTTTTGTCTGTACTGGTTTGAACATCTGTGTGGTTCCACATTTTTCTACTATTCTTTACAAACAATAAACTCCATCAAGATTCTCAAATAGATGCAGAACTGCAAAACCAGCTGCTCTGCCACAGTTGACACTGACGCAAACATTCAAAAATCGTCTGGTCCACGCCAGAAAAGAATCACATACACACATGTCTGATCATGCTGCATTAAAATGTCCAGTGTTTTTGAGTTTCATCTGCAGTGTTGTTGGTAGTGTCTTCAGCTGCCCTCTATAGTGATGTCCTTCAACCAGACAGCCTGCAGGCTAATCTCATGCTCTCATTCAGACAATAACAGTTTACAGTATTCAGATGAATCAGCAGGAAAATCTGTGATTTTGTGATGTGAAATGAGACAAAAAAGAAGAGGAAATCATAGATTTTGTTCATCTTTGACTTGTGTTTTTGTGCATTAAAGGGGGAACCACAAGGTGGAAGATGCCTGTGAAATGTACGCCAGAGCAGCCAACATGTTTAAGATGGCAAAGAACTGGAGTGGTGGGTGACACACACAGACGCACATGCACGCATGCGCACACACGCACACACACACACACACACGCACACACACACACACACACACACACACACACACACACACACACACACACACACACATATACAATGAAGATGAATGCTTTGCACAAAGAAATAAATTCCCACAAAAGCGCCCACATGCAGCCGCACTCATGCAGCAGCTCTCTGAGTGCTTTTGCCGGTCCACACTTAAACCAAATAACTCAACAACCTGCACACAGTGACGCATCACCAGCAATATAAGCTTGACACATAAACAGGACAAATGAGTGAGACATTCACGTCTGCAGAGACCAGCATGTGCTCCAGATACAGCAGATGTGCCAATAATAGTTCAAGCTGTGCAGAATGGATCTGTTTATGTGTTATGTGTGTTTCCACAGACATGAATACAGACATGTAGTGCAGTGGGAGTAAATGTGGAGGAGGACCGTGTTATATTTAGACCATTTGCATTCTTTTGATATTGTCCTGTTCAAACTGACTTTGTGTGTGTGTGTTTGTGTGCAGCTGCGGGAAACGCGTTCTGTCAGGCCGCTCGACTCCACATGCAGCTTCAGAACAAACTGGATTCTGCCACCAGCTTCGTCGACGCCGGCAACGCCTACAAGAAGGCCGACCCACAGGGTGAGTGCCTCACACACACACACACACACACACACACACACACACAGGCATCCTTTCCAGAATCAAAAACACTGTTGCTCTCTAGATAATGTTCTTGGAAACATAAACTGCAGAATACACTGGAAATCGTTGTAAATGTCATTAGTGTTTCTTAGCAACCTGCTGTTGACTAGCAGGACATAAAACCTTGGATTCATCTCAGCTGGGAGATCAGATTTGCGTGTGCGGTCTCTTGATTCAATCTTTTCTGTTTGTCAAAGATGCTTTATTTGAACAAACTCCAGAAATAGCACATAAATCAAAGTGACTGCATCTAGCTGGAGGAGCTCAGTCTGTCTGTTGTTTTATTTCTCTCCATCTACTTAACCTTTTTGTTTCAGCACCAAAGTCATAAATTGCAGGTTTTCACAGATGAATTTAAACCGATTTGCAGTTGCATGTAACAGTTATTGATCCTGCTGGTTGTTGAAGATCTTCTATGAGCAGCTTGTCTTTGTTTTTAATGTCCTTCTTCACACTGGTCCAGTCTCTGCTCCTTCCTCAGTGTTAAACACTAGAAATCCTTTGTTCCAAGCTGCAGTCATGCTTCATTAATATGACATTTTTTGGCCAAACGCTCCTCCATCTGCAAAGGCCACCTAAGTGAAAACAAAAAAAAACAAACAAAAAACAGCAAAACCCTCAACTTGTAACTTGTATTTCCTGAGGTAATTCTTTGGGAATTTAATGTTTGTTTTTAGGATCACTACTCAATATTGAAAACCGTCCATTTTTGGGTTGCAAAACAAGCCCATATCATGATGCGTCCACCTCTGTGCTGAACAGCTGCAAGGATCTTACTTTCTTGAAGTTCAGCAGCCTTTTTTCCTTCAAGACATACTCTTCCTTTTGCACCCCCTTAAGTCTACTTTGAACTCATCATATCAGTGTGATTAATATTCATAAAAGTATTTTGCAGTAAATCAGTTTTGATTTCTCCTTTTTGGATTGCTATAAGAAATTCTCTGGTAAGTTTTCTTGGCCCTCTACACCTCAGTTTCATTGCTACCACTACTGTTAACTCCCATTTCTCAGTTATATTACATAACTGAGAAATGGGAATGAAATGGCTATCTTTTTTAAAAATAACACTCCTCTCTTGCTTTTCGGGCATCACTAAGTGATTTTCAAAGTGATAAGCAGCTGCTCGGGGAAGCCAATGGCTGCTTATAATTGGGCAAAGACTTGAAGAGGCTGATTAAACAGTATAAAAAGCTTTGAAACTGGCATCACTTAAACTAATTAAAATTTGACTCTGTGAAAAATTAGGTCCCAAGATGCTCAGATTTTTCCTTTTTTCATGCTAATTAATAACACATGGTGTTTCATCTTTACCTTTTAGATTTTTATAAGTCAGACTATTTTCAATTATTATTATTATTACTATTATTATTTAAGTTTTCTCAACTGCAAACATTTTGACCAGAAGTTGTAACAAATGCCACAAACAACTGATGTCGAGCCAAATTCAGTTTTGAAAGCATTCAGACGGTGATGATTGTACTGTCAAACGGTTGCACATCTTCAGTAGTTTTTATAATGACGTTCCTATCTCACGGAGACACAGCGCCTGGCTGAGGAACATTCTCTGCATCACTGCATTTCAGAGACCCTTTCAGGACTCAGAGGACTTTGACTTGTTGGAAAATGAAACTGAGGAACATCCATATCTGGGTTGTGTGTCAGGAGCCCTGTTGTTTCTTTGCAAAGGACTTAGGAAGATACTCTGTGTTAGCAGGTTTGCAGTCACACAGGGAGGAAACGTTCATATGACTTAATAAGCTCTGAGGGTTTCACCAGACTTCTTATCCTTCCATTTTCTTTGTAATCATAACATCACCATAATCATAACATCATATCTTATTACTTGTCTCCTCCCAGAGGCCATCAACTGTCTAAACCAGGCCATTGACATCTACACTGACATGGTAAGCTGTCTCCTACCTCCTAAATCCCCCCAGTGGCAGTTTTATCTCTGACTAAAACCTGTGTGTGTCTGTATGTGTGTTGACTGCAGGGTCGCTTTACCATTGCAGCCAAACATCACATCACCATAGCAGAGATTTACGAGTC
Organism: Xenentodon cancila; assembly: GCA_014839995.1. Lineage (NCBI taxonomy): Eukaryota > Metazoa > Chordata > Actinopteri > Beloniformes > Belonidae > Xenentodon > Xenentodon cancila. Next base: position 4,240,729 of record CM026208.1, read on the forward strand.
TGAGCTGGTGGACATCGAGAAGGTAAAGTGAAGAGCTCTTTTCTTTCACATAAATAATAAAGGCCCGTTGTACCTCTGCTCTTACTGTCAATTTCTTTTGTGTGTGTGCGTCTTCTGAGATTTGGCTCTGAGCTGTATTCACTGTTTATTGAAACACTGAAATGTTCATCTGTGCTGGTTTGGATTCTGTACAACAGGTTGATTGTAACTAGTGATTCTGGTCATTTTTCACATCTGTTGTGATGCGTAACCATGACAACAGGTAGTTGCTCACTTGTAGGAGTAGCTAACTGAGCTTTCCAAAGTCTGAGTAATTCCTGCAAAAGGTCCAGATAAGTTGAGGAGAAGATGTCACAGATATAATTCAAGAACAAAATGAAGAGAAAAGAGGAGAAGTCTGATATTATTCCTTCCCTTGATCATCGTGGAGAATGTGTAATCGCTGGAGTATATTACTTGTTTCACAGAGACGTGGTAGCAGGAACGTATTCCTGACTCCAGCACATGTGCAGATAGAAAGTTCAGATTCAATTCAATTCAATTTTATTTATATAGCATCTATTACAACACAAGTTGTCTCTAGGATCTTTCCAGAGACCAGAACATGACCCCCGAGCAATTATTACATAAACAACTGCAGGTAAAAACTCCCCTAGTGGGAGAAAAACTTTAAGCCAAACAGTGGCAGGAAAACTGCCTTTAAGAGGGAAGAAACCTTGAGCAGGACCTGGATCATAAGGGGGGACCCTCCTGCTGAAGGCCAGCTGGGTAGAGCAGGACAAGGGAGATCACAAAGAGAGAATAGAGATGTAAGAGTAGAGGAGGGGCTGCAGCCTATCCTGCATGTGACTGTGAGGAAGCAATGCTTTGCCACAGATATTGAACTGTTAGGAAAAGTTTCCACCCATGTTGTCTTCGAAGAGACTTCACTTGTAAATTCATCTGCTCAGTTGCCAGGCAACAAACACAACAGCACAATGCATTCACAGTGATGTCTGCAGATTTAACCATGCTTATCCTTCTCTGATACTCTTTCAACTTTCCATCTTTTTATTTTATTTCATCATCCGCAATAATTAATTATGCAATAACATAATTTGGTTTTACAGGTAAGTAAAGTATTAATTATTTTAATCTCCCTGTTGTCCTGAGGTCATTTTGACCCCAAATGAAATCTTGTTTTAACTCAAAAACAACTGTACATCTAAATAAACAAGGTCTGCTGACCCTTAATTTCAAAATGAAGGGAAAAATATTTGATAACTGGTTGGACTGAAGCAAGTCTAAAGGTGTAATACAGAAGTGATCAACAATAACGTCATTACCCGATAACCAAGTTGTCCTCTGGGTGTATTTTTGACCTCAAAGGACAAACGATGTATTTCAGTCGTGAGGACTTTACGAGGGTCCAGTTGTAATATGCTTTCTTTCTTTTTTTTCAAAGTGTATTCTCTGACCGTCCACATTCGTGTGTGTGTTTGTTTGCAGGCCATCGCTCACTACGAGCAGGCAGCTGATTACTACAAAGGAGAGGAATCCAACAGGTAAATGTGCTTTCTAAACGGTAAAAATCACAAACATGCGAAACACACATGGATGTGAAAAGATCAGAGGCTTTAAATGCAAATATTTAAACGTACAGAGGTAGCTTAACTTTTACAGTGCACTTCAGGTGCCACGATATGAAAAGGTGAGTGAATCTGAATCTGTTGTAGATTCAGCACATCAGTGCCTGATTTTATTATGAAATTCAGTTCAGACAGAGAGCAAAAGTGACGTTGTGCTTAAAAGGTAAAAGTTCATTTGTCTCTGTTTCAGCTCAGCCAACAAGTGTCTGCTGAAGGTGGGACACTACAGCGCTCAGCTGGAACAGTACCAGAAGGCCATTGAAATCTACGAGCAGGTACTGGATGGCACAATGGAGGGTTCATTTTAAAATATTGTACATTACAAAAACATGTAAAAGCATAAGTACTGGTGGAAACAGCATGTGTTTTTGTTCTGTAGTAAAAGACATCGGGTCAAATGTTCCTCAGTCCTGTGACCTTCAGCTGTTCATATGTACCTGTTTATACTTGAGTAAAGACATTATGGTGTTTGTATCAGGTTATCAAGGCTAAAAGGTCAACTTTCTGTGTCTTACATTTAAATTTGAATGCAGTGCTTAAAAAAAATGACAACCAAGAATGAATAAAGATGCAAAATATTAAAACAGCTTCTACGTGGTCACAGTTGGTCTTAAATCGTAAATAATTCTGTGTTGCTTCACGTGTGTGTGTTTCAGGTCGCAATGAGCACCATGGACAATCCTCTGTTGAAGTACAACGCTAAAGAGTATTTCTTCAAGGCTTCACTGTGTCACTTCATTGTGGATGAGCTCAATGCCAAGGTAACTCACACCAACGCACACCTCTGGGTATTCATGTACGCTTGAGGTTGGCTCTGGCTTCAGTGCTCGTTCTTGTGTTTTCCAGTTGGCCATAGAGAAGTACGAAGAGATGTTTCCAGCCTTCTCAGACTCAAGAGAGCTCAAACTGCTGAAGGTTGACTTATTTTTGCATCTTTTGGATTTTGAATTTGAATTTGAATTTGTTAACCACAAATTATTAAGTTTTATTACCTCTGTCACATTATTTTCTCAATATGCAGAAATATCACTAGATTACTATTTATCATAAAGGTTCCATTTTATGACTTTCAGAGTTTACTTAAGCTGTTTCAAGGGAGGCCTGGCACGACAGCGGCAGTCGAGATTCCATTACAGACAATAACCACAGCCATTAAAACAAACATTCAAGAACACACAAGATAAAACATACAGTCACGCCCGTCTACATCACTGATTAAGCGGTAAATGCAAATCTTGAAACAGCAGGCGTACCAGGAGCTTCTGCGATTTTCTTATTCATGTGTTTATTTCCAAAATAATTTTGCTCATGTGAGCAGATTTTGTAACTGTGGACTGGTCTACTATATTCCAAGTGCAGATCAACCCAGTCTGTGCGTCATGTGGGTTCAGTCGTGCGGTTAAAATCTTTCCAGCTGTTCTATTGCTGTCGTACATGACTCGCAGCAATGTGTCTGATCTGATTGGTTCTGGGAGGTGACCGGTTACAGCAGACTCACTGGGTAGCAGAGAGATGGGGAGGCCACGCACTTTTTATGTGCTCACTTAAGCTCATAGAAATTAAAACATTTCGGCTGCACAATCTAACAAAGACAGTTTCTGAGTTGTGATCAAGGTAAAATGACTCTATTGTGAGGCTTCATCAATATATTTGCAGGATCAAAATAGCATAAAGGCAACATGTTACGAAAAATAAATCACATTTTTGTAGTTGGGAACATGTGTTTACATATCTGAAGTAACTACCATCTCAAAACTTTAAGATAACACACTTTTTTTGAGGCCCCCTAAGTCTAAAAGTACATTGGCCTTAGTGTCCCTTTGAAACCCCATAAAACCTGCTCCTTTGAACAGAGCTGTAAAGACGTGGGTAAAAAGGGAGCGTTTGTTCTGTATGACTGTGGTGTTTTGACCTTCCAAAAAAATATGTTTTTATTCATATGAACAACTGCCTTTACAAAAAAAATGCATCGTCTTTTTCTTACAAATTTCCACATAAACACATTTAAGACATAGATTTTGTTTTAAACACCAAACACAACACTTTTAACAAAATATTTTAACTTTGTTGTGACAGAAACTCCTAGAAGCCCACGAGGAGCAGAACAGCGAGGCGTTCACGGAGGCTGTAAAGGAGTTTGACTCTGTGTCTCGTCTGGACCAGTGGTTGACCACGATGCTGCTGCGCATCAAAAAGACCATCCAGGGAGACGCCGGGGACCTGAAGTAGACAAATATATGGGAGAACAGGGGGGAGAGAGAGGAAGGGAAGGTGGGGAACGAGGGGGGTACAAGTAAGCAATTAAACGAAGGCACGGGAGAATATCAGGGAGGCACAGTTCTATCAAAGAGATATAAAAGTGTCGAATTAGAGGTGGAAAACTTAAAGCGGGGGTGTAAGGAAGCAATGGCGGAATTAAGGGAGTTTACAGTTGTACATATCAGTCTGCATGTGACCCCCGATCAGCTAAGCATCACCTTTAAATCACTATTAGATGACCTTGTGTCCCCGTCCAACAGTATTACTCTGTAACACTGGACAGCAAAGGAAAGAGTGGAAAGAAAAGGTGTGTGTGTGAGAGAACTAGTGAGTGTGTATGTGTTTCCACTGCAGTAAGGTAATTCTACTATCTGGTGGGGAAGTGTGCAGCTTATACGAGATATAAGGATATATGTACTTCAGAAGAGATACAGATGTTATTTACAAGATTATTCATATTTATTGTCAATATTGAAAAGATTTATTGTTTATCATGGTGCTCAGTGTTATAAGTTGTCTTAATATTTTAGGTGTTAGCCCGTCTAGTCTCCTCTCCCGTTATTTTCTTCCTCCTGTCATCTGTTCTTCCTCCTCTGTCTCATCCTCTCCTCACCCTGCCCCCCACCTCAGCAAAGGCAGTGAAATCCCCAGTTGTGATTGGTTGGTTCTTTGTGTTCGGGCCAACGGCGGGGCGGAGAGGTCCACCAGTCAGGGCTAACTCCCTCATCGATGCCTTGTTTGTGCATGTCTACTGTCATGTTGATGTAAGTGTTCTCCGTGTTGTACTAGCGTGTGAAGATACATACGTGCAGCCTGGTATCAAATGTGTAAAATCAGTAAATGTGTACTTCAGATATCAAGTTGAAATAAAAACATCTTCACTCCAGAAATCTGGCTGTTTATTCAGGACCTCTGCATTGCAAACCCTCCAGATAACTTTAGTGTACTGTTAGAAATATTAGAGGATCATAACCCTTATAAAAAACGTGTGGTATTTATGTCATTGCTTATTCTTGTAATCTAATGCACCTTTACTCTTTTAAGTAGTTCTGTGGCCCAAAGCTGGCTTTGACATACAATTTGTAGGTTTCTGCAAATGCTGTAAGGGCCAAAAAAAGCACAAATATAAGAATAAAGTGCTGATTTTGGACATGTCTGGTGGATATTTTAGGCTCTTGGTCAAAAGAATGGTGGGTGATTATTTGGGCAAACATTCATTTCCATCTGGATACCATTTAATTGATACTTAAAATTGTGTAAAATTCTTTTTACACTTTTTTTCCTGCCATCAAAACCTCTACAAGCTGTAACTGGTGGAGTTTTTTTTTCTATCTAAACAGACATTGCTGTCAAGTAACTTGGCACTATACACTGTGAACGCTGCATTAATATACTTTAAGAATCAGCATGAGTTCTTCTGTTGTTTTGTTTTCATTAAGGTCAGATTAAAACCGGACAGTCTCAACCCTAGCTGCAGTTTGCACAAATAAGGCACATAAAAAAAATAAAAAGTATACAGTATTTTTCTTGTGTTATCAGGAATTAAATGTTGGAATGGGTGGAGGAAAGTGTCAGGAATAGGACATGACAAAAGAGAAGGAGCAAGAGTCAAAGGATAGGTCTATAAGACTGTACCAGCTATGTTACAAAGTTTTGTAACACAGCATAGATGTATGGTTGTGGTAAAAGAGGACATGTAGGTAATTGGTTTGAGAGTGGAAGAGGGTCCGGCGAGACTGATTCGCTGCTGCGACCCAACGGGACGAGCTGAAAAAAAAAAAAAAAAAAAAAAAAAAAAAAAAAAAAAAAAAAAAAACCCTCGAGGTTTTACATTCCGGTCCGGCAGGTGGCGGTAACGCGTCTGTAAGTCAGAGGGAACATCCGTTGAATCTGCGACACAAGTTTCCGACGTATTCATGCTCGGTTTCTGGTGCATGTTGTCGTGTCTTATTAGTGAAGAAACGTTCAGGCTACCCGAAACTGGTCGAAGGGTCGAGTATTAGATTGTTTTTTTTTACTGCAGGAGGACCCAACAATAAGCCGCCAAGATGCCGCGAATTATGATTAAAGGAGGCGTCTGGCGCAACACCGAGGTACGTGTTTACACGGCTAATCTATTAGCCTGGTGCGAAGCCCAACCGAACCAACGGTTTTATTAGTTAAACCGAACAAACGGTCTCATTAGTTAAACAGAACCAACGGTCTCATTGGTTAAACCGAACCAACGGTCTCATTGGTTAAACCGAACCAACGGTCTCATTGGTTAAACCGAACTAACTAGTCCAGCTCACATACCAGCTTTACATCATGTATGTTCTGGCCCTATACGATCAGCTACATTTGGTTAGAACAAGTGTGATGTCAAAGATGAGTTTACATGACCTGGTGAGAAGGACTGGCAGCATCTTGTACCAACATCTCAGACTGCAAGTGTAAAAAGAGTGAAAAAGGTTGATCTAGGTGGAGAAACACATAACCAGGACTCTGGAAGAGGAATAAAATACAATACTAGATGATAACGTATTGGCTCTATAAGGAAAGCCCCAAACAAGCAACAAGGGAAAAAAAGGCTTATACTTATACTTTCCTAATCAATCATCATTCAGGAGTTGTAATTTCATAATTTTATTTTAATTTAGCAACAGCAGAGAAGTCTAAGTGGAATTTGAAGGTAAAAAGTTGCATAAGACAAACATGCTAAATTATTTACGAAATAAAAATAACTGGTCATCTAAATTAATACAACTGTCATTACGTCGTGTAGTTGGGTTTGTTTTTAATTTTCTGTATTTTTGTACGTAATGATCTTTACTCTGCACTTTTGTATTTTTCCAACTTAGTCACTTGCACAGTTTCTAAATAAAGAAACTACAATTATCTCATAATTTCATTGTATATTTGTTCAGAGTGTTTTGGGCTTTATCGGTTTAAACAGCTTTATTGGAAAGATAAAGAAATGTATTAGCAAGGTGAAGTTTAAAAAGAAGAAAAAAATTCCTTTCTTCTAATTACATCTTTATAAGTGGGAAGTGGACTCAGAATAATTCTCAGCTGCTGGATTGTGTCATTCTGCATCTGTAAAGTTGATTGTAATGTATACATGTAACTCCAGACTGACTGTGCTGATATTTAACTGTTTCTGGCTGTCTGTTTATTCAGGATGAGATCCTCAAGGCAGCTGTGATGAAATATGGAAAAAACCAATGGTCTCGTATTGCTTCCCTGCTGCATCGCAAGTCTGCCAAACAGTGTAAAGCCAGATGGTGAGTCTTCCTGCTGACTCACAGAAACATAAAAGAAAACCACTTTTAATTCTGTTTTTAATGCCACTGCAAACCAACAGAGGCCTGTAGCAACCTTTTGAGATGCATGTTTTGATTTTATAACCTTTTAGAGATGTCTGATTGTTTCCTTACTGTGTACCTATCCACCTGCTAAAATCTTCATAACTGTTTAGTTAACTTACTTGGTCAGCTTGGAACTTATTTAACCCTGGTTTTGTTTCTGTCTGCAGGTATGAGTGGCTGGACCCCAGTATCAAAAAAACAGAATGGTCCAGAGAGGAAGAGGAGAAGCTGCTTCACCTGGCCAAGTTGATGCCAACCCAGTGGAGGACCATTGCTCCCATCATTGGACGCACTGCTGCCCAGTGTCTGGAGCACTATGAATATCTGCTGTACGGTTTTACATTTCAGAATTATTCAGACACCACACTGCTTAATGTAAAGAGACTGCTGACCTTTTAACATTATTCGGAGTGCTGTGAGGAGACCTTACAATTGTTTATTGATGTTTATATCTTTAGAGACAAAGCAGCTCAAAGAGACAATGAAGAGGAGGTAGGAGATGACCCCAGAAAGTTAAAACCAGGAGAGATTGATCCTAATCCTGAGACCAAACCTGCCAGACCGGACCCTGTGGACATGGACGAAGGTCTGTAACTAACCTAATACTTTCACCGACAATAACAAAGAAAATGTAGAGAAAATTTACTTGAAATTTAACTGATGCTCACTGGAAAGTGCAGCCTGATCCCCAGTACAGCTTCATTTGTGGGCTTTAATATTTCTAGCATTGATTTTTGTTAATCTTTTTCGATTTTCATTATTAATAAATGTTTTATTTGAACAGTATTTAATGTGGCTTGTTTAATATAAATAATTGTTTGCTTTCTGGCATTTTTGTTTGTAGATGAGTTGGAGATGCTGTCAGAAGCCAGGGCTCGTCTGGCCAACACTCAGGGCAAAAAAGCAAAGAGGAAGGCCAGAGAGAAACAGCTGGAGGAAGCCAGGTTAGACGAGTATCATATTTACAGACCTGTGCAGACATACTTAAGATTATTGTTTTTAATTTGGTATAAATAAACACTTTAAAAATAGTTGAGCACAAGTGACATATTGTATCCTGCCACAGGCGACTGGCTGCGCTGCAGAAACGCAGAGAGCTCAGAGCTGCAGGAATCGATGTTCAGAAGAAGAGGAAGAAGAAGAGAGGAGTGGACTACAATGCTGAAATCCCCTTTGAGAAGAAACCTGCTTCGGTACCGATAGATGAATGACAAATTGGTTGTCAATATATGACGTTCCTGTAGAATGAAGGCAAAACGCCTGCAAAGAGCTTAATTTAAGTTGTAAATCATCAAAATAACTTGTTTTGTTTTTATTTTGTAAGGGTTTCTATGACACCAGCATGGAGCAATATGACGCACTGGAGCCAAACTTCAAGCGCCTCAGACAGCAGCACTTGGATGGAGAACTGCGCAAGTCAGTTACAGCACAAACACACAATTTTAATAAGTTAATGCATACAAGGAAAATGCACCACAGCTGTGAATGATGGAGTACAGTGCTTCAAATTCAGTCGACCGCAATACTCTGGGGTTTTTGTTTTTTTTTTTTTTTGCCTTTTAGTGCAAAATAATATATAATATCTTTAGGGGAAAAATGCCAGAAAGAAGTGGTTGAGGGAAGAAATAAATTTACAAAAAAAAAATCCAATGATTTTGTGGCACATATTGATAAACCTTGATGTTTCCATGAAGTGAACGGGAGGAGAGGGACAGGAAGAAGGATAAACAGAAGATAAAGAAAAAGAAAGAGAGCGATTTGCCATCTGCAATCCTGCAAACCAGCGGAGTGGCAGAGTTCACCAAGAAGCGCTCCAAACTGGTGTTACCTGCTCCTCAGGTAACTGACGTGCTCATCTGTGTCTCCTTTCAGATAGCTGGAGTTTATCCAAAACTGTTGTCATTTTTCTATCAAGATTATAATATACATCAGTTGTTTAACTTGATTTGTGTTCATAGATTAGTGATGCTGAGCTGGAGGAAGTTGTCAAACTGGGCGTCGCCAGTGAGGTCGCACGTCAAGCTGCGGAGGAGAGTGAAAGTGGTAACTCTGCGTCATCCACCCTCCTGTCAGAGTACAGCGTCACAAACAACATGGCAACGGGACTTCGGACCCCACGCACCCCTGCCACCCAAGACAGGATATTGCAGGTACAGTGTAAACTCACACCAGGTCTCACGTTTACTCACATGATCGTGCATTTCTTCAACACGGACAAAGTGAGATGTGAAACTGCAGAGCAGATCTGTTTTGCCTTTCAGTAGTGGACATGAAGTAAAATGTAGGATGAGACATGAAACAATTTTTGAGTATTTAATAATTATCACTTAACAATCTGTTACTACCACAAATACTGTTGGTTTATGTTTACACAAATTAGATGACAGCAGATAATTAAATTACTGATGCAGCACAGTAATAAATATCTACAGTATATTGCTTGTGCAACTCTGGAGACTATCCAGAGCTTAATAGATAAAATCTACTGATTAAATCAAAGTATCAGTAATGTCATCAGTATAAAAAAAAAATACATCGTACTGCTGTTAACATTTACTGTTTTTGTCTGTACTTTCAGGAAGCCCAGAACCTGATGGCTCTGACCAACATCGACACCCCCCTGAAGGGAGGCCTCAACACCCCCCTGCATGAGAGCGACTTCAGTGGGGTGACGCCTCAGCGGCAGCAGATTCAAACACCCAACACCGTTCTCAGTACACCCTTCAGGTAACAATTTAACGTGCATGCAGGTACAGTTTAATTAATAAAAAGCAACAAGCAACAGTTTGAAATAAAGACTGTAACTATCAGCAGGAGCATCACTTCAGCGTTGTAGCTTCATCCCACCAGTGTCAGGTCTTCCAAACTGGCATCTCTATGGTTGTGGATTGAGAATTTGGCTTTGGACAAATCTGTTCTTTTAATTTCAGGCGCAGCGTCAGTTGAGCTGTAACTGCTTCTGTTAGTTTGAGTTTCTGCAAGCATGACAGTTTTCCAGTGTTTTACATCAGATTTTAGTCTGGGAATAGAATCAGGCCACAGTCATGTATGTCAGTCTGTGTAATTTTAAGTGGTCCCTAAAATGTCACTTCATGTCAGTAATTATGATTTCAGGATAATCCAGACTTCCTTAGCTCACTTTTAGGTGTTTGACAAAACTCAGTAGCTCTCTTTTATTAATTACAATGAATAAACATTTTAACTGATATAATGCAGGATGTACTGACTCTGCAGGGTAAATGTTAACATGTTAGTGTACTGAAGTTTAGAACTGGTTTCTCTGCGGATAATCTAAACCCATCCTTATTCTGACACTGGAGTCGGGTTCTGCTTTAAGTTAAACTGCATGTTAAAGTCCAATTTAATGGTTAAATTGTGTTCAACTGGAGCCACGTTTTCCACATGCCGTTTTCAGATCACTGAAGGAATATGATGTTCTGTAGACTGACTTTATTTTGAGCTGAACCACTGGACATTTGTTTTAGTGGAAAAGCTCACGTGTGAGAGTTAACACGTGTAGCTTCCTTTTCTTAATCTGCAAAAGAAGCTGCATCTTTATCACAGCAGATTCAAGGTGGACATTTCATTTTACTGGACAGTTTTATGAGTGACTTTACATGTCTTTATTGAGTTTGAGTTTACTGACAGGCTTCACAGCTTTTACACATTAAGCTGATGCAGTGGATGGATGTGCTGCTCAAACTTGCAATTTATTTATTTAAGTGCTCTTCCTACTTTTGTTTTCAATTTATGATCAAACTACATGGATTTTCAATAGACGATGCAAATTAGTTCCCTCATAAATAATCTTCTCAATTATTTGGCTGACTGATTTATCACATTTTCTGATATAATTTCTTAGATTGCTCTCCAGAGTGAGGTCATTTGATTACTGCCATGGTTCAGAAACACCAGGCTTTATGTTGTTTAAATAATCACTGGTGATAATTTTGACACTTTTCTTTCTGGAATTTGGTGTAATCACTCCAGGCCTGTTGTCTGTAGACGTTAACATTTTAGTCATGCCTTCTCGCAGAACTCCCGGCCCAACTCAGGGCTCGGATGGCATGACGCCTCAAGCTGGAGGTGCGGTGACCCCACGTGGGGTGGCTACACCAGGTCTGACCCCCGGTCGCACGCCGCTGAGGGATAAACTGAACATCAACAGTGAGGAGCAACTAGCTGACCCTTCATACACCAAGCATCTGGTAACACAAAACACAAATGACACATTCTTCAAGTTTATATAAGCGAAATTATTCAGTAAATCATTTTAAGGAGATTTCTTTTTTCTTGTATGCTGTTTTAGTGACGCATTTAATCAATCTTGTGGGCAAATTAGTTAAAACTGTATAAGTAATGTTTTAACAGTAAAAAATGTTAATGAAAACATAGACAGAGAGTAATTCCTTGTATTTCCAATGCTTCCCATCACAGCAGAAGGAAAGCCTGCAGCAGCTGAGACAAGGCCTGTTGTCACTTCCTGTCCCTAAGAACGACTTTGAGATCGTTCTTCCTGAAAATGCAGAGAAGGAACTCGAAGAAATGGAGACGGAGACAGGATTTATCGAGGACTCGGCAGACATAGAAGCCCGCAAGCAGGTATGCAAACAGAAATGCAAAGCAGCTTCTTTTTTGTTGCAGAAGGTGTTTTTTATGGAGCCAACCCAGATTCACTCCCTTATCCCTACCACCGTAGTTGAAATAAAACTGTAGTTGAGTACTGAATGTGCGTGTGTTGTTTGTTTTTGTTTTTTAATTTAGGCTCAACGGGACGCAGAAAGGGAGAAAGAGCTGAAGCTGCGGCACACTGCTGTTCAGAGGAGTCTCCCCAGACCTACTGAGGTACTTATGTTTTCTTTCCCCATACGTGGACTCATCAGCTCCTTTTAAAAAGTGCCCTGCACCATATTCTGACATTCATATTTTTATACGCAAGCCAGTTCATGTAAATACTTCTTTGTTGTTGAAATGTTTCCACTCAGATAAAGGACTAACATGAACATTTTTATTCATATTAACATGATGATTACCCAGATGTAAACTCTCTCTGCAGGTCAACGAGTCCGTCCTTCGTCCGGCCTCTATGGAGCCGCTCTCAGACCTCCAGACGGCAGAGGAGCTCATCAAACAGGAAATGATCACCATGCTGCACCACGACTGCCTTCACCATCCATCAGCAAACGCCGCCACTCAGCTGCAGCGTGGTAAAACCAGAGGCCCCACTTCTACGTCTAACAACGCCTCACACATCTCTTACCTGGAAACGCACACCTACAAGCCAGTCAGCACAGAAGACATGGAGAAGGTAACCTTGTTTCGTTCCCAGAAGTTATTCACATATTTGATGTCAGTAAATGCTTCATGACATTTGAGTGACACATGATGAATATCTAGTAGCAATTAAATCTAGATGCATTTGAAGAAGCAATTGTGTCTAATGTTGCCTGGCTGCGTCGCTGGTTTTTAAACAGGCGAAGGCGATACTGGCAGCAGAGATGGAGGTTGTAAAGGTTGGAATGGGCCACGGTGACCTCAGCATGGAGGCCTACTGTCAGGTGTGGGAGGAATGCTACGGACAGGTGAGCATCCTCCTTCCAGAAACTCAAAAAAAAAAACAACTCATGTGACTCATGTGACTGTTGAGCTGCCTTAATCCCCACATTGAAACAAACACTAGTCATCTTGATAATTTTAGAGATGGATATATACAAAAACACATCTGGATTATTGTTACTGTAATGACTTGTGACTGTTGAGGCAAATTTGGGAATCATATTTTATTTTTTCCCCATCAAATCTACAAGTCATCTCATGTTATCTTCTCTGCTTCTCCTGTGGGACAGGTGTTGTATTTACCTGGGCAAAACAGGTACACCAGAGCTAACCTGGCATCAAAGAAGGATCGTATTGAAAGCCTGGAGAAGAGACTAGATGTAAGAAAGCACATTTTACCAATTTGTTCATGCTTGCAGATACATTAATGATGTGTGAAGCACTAAGGCTGTTGTATCTATGTACCACTAGGTGAACCGTGGTCACATGACCGCAGAGGCTCGAAGAGCGGCTAAACTGGAGAAGAAACTGAAAATCTTGTTGGGAGGCTTTCAGTCCAGAGCGCTGGGGCTCCTGAAGCAGCACAATGAAATCTGGGAACAGGTACACGAAGAAGAGTCGATGTATTTCAGCTTAACTTGTCTCCTTGAAGTTACATTTATTTATAATCGCTTACTGTAACCTGCAAGAGACTTTATCCTTTAGTTTAGTTAACTGATACGTTTTCAGATCTTATTTACCATGTGTGGGTATTTTGAGGAAAAACGCTATTCCGAAGGAAAAGGAAGCAGATCAACCAACCATGCAGTCTTCAATAGACCTCTTTTATGGGGGCATATTTCTTGTACTTGTATCCTTTCAGCATCTAAATCGCAGGCACAGATTTAACTGGAGCCTGGTGAGAGTGAGGTTTTCTTGTCTTGTGCCTTTTTGCCATCAGCTCAGTGGACTGATAGCTTGTTGTTATGAAGCCACAGTTACAGTTTGATTTCTTCGAGATTAAATACTGTGCATGCGCTTTTAACTAGTGTAATGCTCCTTTGTCCACCAGGTGGAGCAGGCAGCCACCGAGCTGCAGACTTTCACTCAGCTGAAGAAGCAGGAGGACACTGCCATTCCCAGGAGACAAGCGGTAAAATATTCAACACCAACCCCTGTACCTCCAGCATCCTTAACTCATGTTTATCAATTTTGCTTCGGATTTTTTAAATGTCGAGAGTAGTGATAATTTCTATTATACACTCTCCAACCACTTTGTTAAACCTAATAAAATGACAGGTGAGTCACTAAGACCACATTCATCATTTTAAATAGATGATCATTGCACCCGGGTCTAAATTTAGTCAAGAATCTGAGTTTGTTTGTTTTTTTTTTTTAATTGAAGGTTTGGGTATATAAAAGATCTTTGATTATTATTTTTTAGCTTGTGCTGCTGTATTTCTTGAATGCAGAAAGTATCGCCGCTTCTGTTAGTTGAACGTGTGTCTGTGTGTGTTCAGGCTCTGCGGGAGGACGTCGAGAGGCAGATGGAGAGAGAGAAAGAGCTTCAGCAGAGATACGGAGAGCTGCTGATGGAGAGGGAGTCGCTGATCAACAGCACGCAGAAATACTGACACATTGTACATGTGAATATTCATGAAGACAGTGATGCTAAGAAATAATCATCCACCTACCGAGCTGTTGTACTGAACTGTGGTGTTTTTTTTTTTAATTGTTGTAGTTAATTCACAGAAAGCCCCGCCTCTATGTAACAAGCTGAGTTTTGAGCATGCTCAATAGGCTTTGTTTCTGTACTAGTGACCAATAAAGTTTCTTTTCAACAGTGACATGATGTGCTTCATCAGTTTCTCAAAAAGGCTTTATTTTATTAAAAAGAAAAATATGTATATTAGTATGTACAACAATGCATGCTTAATAAATGGATACATTCAGCAGGTGAGAAAGGCCATCCCACTCCTCCTGTAGGCACTCTGGGGGAGAAGAAGAAAAGGAAATCAGTTTATTACCGATGCAAAGAGTTTGTTTTACAGGACACAGTGAGCATCCATGTCTGGATCCATGTCAGTTAATATCTGCTGAGAAATGTGTGGAATGCCTTTGGTTGCCTAGCAACAGGTGTCTTGAAACAGATGCAACCTGTGCTGTACTTCACCTCTGCCTCAGCCCAAACCGCATCATGGCTGAAAAGCCTTTTGTCTCGTCTGGTGGGAGACGGTCAGGAGTCACAGTTGTGTTGCTGGACAGTGATTATCTCCTCTAACGGCTATCTCCATCACACACAAACTAAATCAGGTAAACGTACAAAGGAAGTGTTGCTGGACTAGGAGAAGAGGACAGTTAAAATGTTGCTGCGGTTTGAGTGAGACATCAACTCTATGAATAATTAGGTCTCTTGTACTTATGTTTTAATTAGATGGATGACAGAAGATGCATCAAATCAGTAGGGCTATGTGGGAACAGTCCCGCACATGGTTCCAGTCAGTGGGACATGAATGCATCGTGATGGTATCTTCTAGACACAGTATAACTTGTGAAAGTGTCTCAATGTGTAAAAAACTTAGTTTCATATAACTAGTTTTGGAAGTTGCTTCTTGTCTGTGTGCATGTGTACATACTGTGTGTCTGTAGTTGTATCTTCTGATGGCCTCTCTGATGTGACAGGGCTGTATGGCACCACTGGGAGGCTCCACTACCGCTGGACAACTCTGAAGCACCCAAATCAGCATCAAGACACAAGACAGGAAGGGCATGTCTTAACGATCACGTTTACCATTGTTGAACAGCAGTTCCAATATTACACCAAACCCTCATCCATAGCAGCGTAGAAATGCGTTGACACGTGCATTTATATTCCTTTATAAAGAAAATTCTAACACTTGGTGCCAGTATGTTTTATGTTTTGCCTCACCAGCTTGACCAGTCAATGAATTATGAGTTAATCACTGAATATAAGGAGATAAACAGATTTCTTTAAGAAAGAAGAAAAAAAAGTCCATTGTTGCAATCGCTTGTAAAAACTCTCTGTCCTGCACACATACTTTTTTGCGTTTCCTCTGTCTCGCTCGACTGTCCATGCTGCCGTTGCCCTGGAGGAGGGGCTTAGAAGAGTGTGAAGAGCCTGGAGTGGAGGGGGGCGTGGCCTCAGGTGAGTCTGGATCCTTCTTCACCTAACAAAGAAGAAGAGATGGAGGACAGATGTCACTTACTTACTAAAATAATCACTGGATTAAGAGTTTGAGAAGAACATGTAAGTGGATGTGTACCTCTGTGTGCATGTTGTAGTGGATGTAGGTGGCAGAGATCACATGACTGACAGGATTGGTCTTCATGGTCATTTCCTGCTTTACTAACAGAGACAAATCCACGATCTGGAGAGAGAGAGAGCAGACAGTTTTGAACAAAATATTTAAGTTACATCCCTTAATGTTCAGACGTGAAATATTTACAATAAACATAAAACTTGAAGGAACTATTTAATTATGTTCCGATAGCTGCATTAAACTTGTCATAACTAATGTTTAAAGTCTGCAGATTTTTTTTCCCAGTGAGCTCAAAGACAAAGTTCATTCTCAAGAGTCAAAGTGGACATTAAGCAAGTTTAAAAAACATACTTCAAGCTGTTTTTCAAGTGTTGACAAGGGCGGAGAAGTAAATGTTCACTAAAGACTGCAACATCATGAGTCGATGCGTTACCTGGGCAACTGTCTCATAGGCCAGGTATGAGAGGACCTCCATGGCGATGCTGTTGGGCTTCAGCTCCAGGCTGCTGCAATCCAGCCAGTCCCGAAACTTCGACGCTTTCTTGGCTAAGATCACATTATCGACATAAACGTACAACAGATGCACATAAAAGAGATCATAATGAGCCCCGTACCTTTTTAAAAATGTACAAAAGAGAAAAAAAAAAAAGATTCCCAACATCTTGTTTAGTGTCATATTTCACATTACATTACTTTCATTTAGCAAACTTGATTTTTAAAGTTAGTATGTTGCCAAGGAAACCTTAAAATTCATAATGATGCATCGTTTTGACAATGACACCACCAATTATGAGGATAAAAGACACACCGCCTAGTCTACCATCTCAACAGCTTCATACAATAAATGGAAAAAAAAACCTTTTTACAGATCAACAAACAATGTGCATCAGTTTTGAAACTAAAACTAATCACTTTAGTTTAAGCACAGCTGCTTTTTCCTGCTTTATATGAACTTAAACTGAATATAGTTGGCATCTGCACTGATGTTAAATAAACAAAGCAAGCAGCTAATGGAGAAATATTCATACGTAACAGCTTCATTTGTGATAACAACATTTGATAACATTTTATAGGCAAAACAGGTAATCTAACTAACTAATCTATTTGCATTAAAGATCACGTGATCATGTTTATCTAAATATGTAGAGAAAAGGCTTCGA
Organism: Xenentodon cancila; assembly: GCA_014839995.1. NCBI lineage: Eukaryota > Metazoa > Chordata > Actinopteri > Beloniformes > Belonidae > Xenentodon > Xenentodon cancila. The sequence continues at coordinate 4,257,939 of CM026208.1, forward strand.
CCAGAAGATGTTAATGTGGTTACAACTGAAAAGGCAAATATTGAAATATATCTATCAAAATTACTCAAAAACCTGAAATTAAAATAAAAAGGCAGAAAAGAATAAATGACAGATTTAAAAATCTCACCAAAGCTGAGCTGTCGACTCTCACAGAACTCTGCGTATTGAGTCTGGTCCATGTTTCGAGTCTGCCGCTCCAGCCGCTGAAGGCCCCACACCCGGAAAACAACAGTCAAGTACCGTTAACTTTGTTTCCACCTAACCAGTCATGGAGACGTCATGATGAGGATCCTATGAAAGCTCTGACCTCCATCCTCTCCTGTTTGACGGGGTCCACTTCCTGCCGTTCAGCTAGCGACAGGAGTTCGCCGGTTTGATCCATCCACAACAGGAAGTCCTGGGCCAGCCGCTGCCTCCGCTGGTTACCACCGGCAACGGCGGTGCCTCCGCCACCCAACCTGTCTACACACACAAACACACAGGACAAACCAACTCAGATCACAGACAGGAGCCAGACTTTCTTTGATCAGGGTTAGGGTCACGAGTCCGTGTGACTACCTGGTTCCTGCTGCGCGTCTTCATCATCTAGGCTCTTCAGCAGTCTGGATTTGTAATCTCTAAACTGGAGATATTTTAGTAATCGTGCCATCTTACTCTGGTTGGGGAAAAAATAGACATGTCAGGCTTAAATGGAAAATTAGATATTAGAAAATGAGTTTATGATTATCAATTACCTACCTAACTATAATTCTATGGTGTTAAAGGAGACATTACATTTTTCAAAAGTTGAAACAATTTCCTGAAGTTTTTATTAAATGTCAGTGGTATATTTTGATTAAAATACCGTAGAGATATAGTATAAAATCTCCCTTTTCAACAGTCTTTACTGTTGTTTGAAGCAGTTGGTTTTCATAGGGGCGGGGCCATGTCTGACTCCACCCCTTTAAATCCAACCCTCCGCTTTAACAGGGTTTGTCTCGCTTAAGATTAAAGAAACGGGTTTGTGCTACCCACTTCAGAGGTAGCACACATGCAGCATGTTGTGAAACTGGCTGAAGATAAAGATGACGAAGCTGGACAAGTCCACTCTGATCTGGGTCTGTGATGTCATAAAACCCTGCAAATCTGAATGTAAAAACAATTCAATGTTTTCAGACCTAGACAGCCCCAAAAAGTGTTAGCATTGGGTCTAATAGATTGAGTTTGTGGCAACATTAAATATCAAACGGATTCAAGCACAGATTTTTTTTTTCTTCTTCTTCTATAATACACCCCCTACAAGTTTAGGAAAAAAACAGGATCATTTAAGGAGAACTTTCTTATGATTGTTTTGTGTACCTTATCTTTCCGCATCAGAAACAGTATGTCCTCAGCTGAAATGACCCTCGACCCACGAAGCATTGCCCCCTCGCAGGCCTGATGCAGCTGATAAACCAACGGGATTAGTGACGTGTCAAGATCACGCAGTGGAGTTGAGTCACAGCAGCTTTCATGTTATTCAGACATTCAGAAATGACATAACTGCATGGCAGTATTGAGCATCATTATTTGATTCCAACATACTCTGGTACACAGCAGTACATTGTTGCAAAAACGCCACGCTTTCGACACCACCCTGTCCGTCATGGCCAAATATCTACATCTAGGATTTTCAAACTCATCATGAAAACCACAACATTCAGCAGGTACATCTTTGTTACCATGGTAATGAGCTGTGTGTGTACAATGTCCTCCACAAGAGCTGCCGTCTCATGCAGAGGCCTGCGAGCGTCTCCCAGAGCAAACCTGAAAAACACGTGCAGACGCTAAATATCAGTCAAGATGATCTAGAACCAAACACAACTTCTCCACATCTTTTAAAAGAAAGAAAGAAGTAGTCATAACAGCACCGAAGAAAACTCAGCTGGAGCAAATCTATTTAAATCTCATCTCATAATTAACTTGTAATGGTTGTTAAGTTTGAAAGTTTGTGTTTCATAATCAGTGGGCTCTGATTACTCTGAGCTACTCTGATTACCTAACAGGTTGGGGTTTAAGTCACATTTCTGAATATTGTGCACTTAATTCATCCTTCCATCCAGGTGTAGTTCTAATTTGGACTATTGGTTTTATATATATATATATATATATATATATATATATATATATATATATATATATATATATATATATATATATATATATATATATATATATATATATATGTGTACACAAACACATAAACAGGGATCTTAATTAGCTTGATTTTTTTTTTTAAATATACCATGAAAAAGCTGAGTTTGTATTTTAAATTTTTAAAAGAAAATTGACCAAATCAGATTGATGGGCTCCTCAGAACAGCGCTTTGCATACAAATTCAAATGAAAAACTGCATAAACCTTATAGCCATTGTATCTCCTCCAAGTCTCAGTCCAAGCTTGCAAATGTTCTCATGCACACACTCCCCACTTCCACGGAGGTCAAAGGATCAGACACACGTCAACCACAATTTGGTCAAACCTAAATTTGCATCCTGTGAGGCCACTTCCACGACGGCAAACTAGCGAAACCCACATCCTGCATCTCCTTCCTTCTCCTCACCTGTCACATGCAGACACCTGACAGCCACCGCCTCCCCTCCCTCATCTGAGCTCTGATTGGCTGTCTGCAGCTGTCAGTAAAACAGGTGACAGGAGGTCTGGTTTGAGGTTGTGGGCAGGTTGGTCCCAGGTTCGGAGGTTGGCTTCAGGTTTTAGGTTTTGGGGTTTAGTTGGGTTTCAGCCTCTTTTGACCACCAACAACTCTCTCTGCAGCCCGCAGACAACACAAGGTGAGGACTTCACATGCACACACACATCAAAGATGCTGCAGCATGCAGGCTGCTTCTTTGGAAAAACCCACTGAAATGTCTTTTTTATGACAAAAACATTCAAATGCATGTTGATTTTTCCTTTAAATTTGTGTAAGGTTATATGAACAGTTGATATCAACTGGACGTGCAAATTTGCTGTAAATTAAGAGATCAGTTCCAATAAACAAAAACTGCTCAATCTCTGTAAGAAAATGTTAAACTTTACAATACCATTATTACACACACAGAAAGCTTTAATTATACATTTTTCTGCCTTTTATTTTCTGGACTAAACAAAGTCAGTGTTTGCTGATATTAAGTGACTGTTTAAAACTCAAAGACATTCAATTTACTGAGACAAAAAAAGAACAGCAAAATTTCACATTTTAGATGCTTGAAGCCACTTTTAAAGTTAATTACTGAAATAACTAAGTTTGTTAATCTACTCATTGACAATTCAATTCAAGTCTGCAGCATACACAATTTGGAAAAAATTCTACATTTTAATTGTTACTGTTAATCTTCTCCACTTCTGTGTGTAACTGAAGGTTTTTGGGGGTTTTTTTTTTAGTGTTTTTTGGGACATTTTTCTTGTTTCAGCTATCAGCCCCACATGATCTGGCAGAGAAAGAACCAAGAGTCTCGTGTTGAAACTGTAAATTTCATTGATCCAATGTTAACCCTTAAGTGTCTATGTTAAATCACACCAAATCAAATATAAAGTCATAGCAAACAAAAGATAAATTATTATGATGTAGTGTATCACAACTAAAGTCGGCGTGGACCTTTTTTTAATATCAGTGTTTGTGTTTCCAGCGTGACAAGTTTCCATGGCTTCAAACAGTCTGTTCAGCAGCAGCAGCCCGCTGGTGTACTGGGGTGAGCATTTCTTTCTGTCTTTGTGTCTTACATCATGCTCTGTAGTTCTGGGATAAAACTGGTCCTGGAAGCTGGACGATCTTTAGAACTGGACGCAGCAGAGCCCGCCATGGCACCGCTCATAAACCACTCCTGATGGAACAGAAACAAAGACTTTAAACTTGACATCAAACGTTGCCAGTAAATCTGCCAGTACTTAGCATTTCTTGGTGCCCTTTTGTGATATTGAGTGCTAAGCTCTTCTTTTTGATTTTAAACAATGTTAAATTAATTGATTATGTTAACATTATTTATATATACTGCCTCTATTTCCTAAAAAAGAAAAGTAATATCTGTATTTAACCTAAAATCTAAATAAAATCTTGAATGACCATGATCCACGTTCACCCGTGTTGGTGGACTTTAATTGAAGAAAATCTACAACAGAACTCAAGATAACGTTTTGAGGCAACGCCCCCCCCAGGCTTGCATGACGGGGGCAAACATGCATCCTGTGGAGGGGGTACTATGATCTCGTATTACTTCACTTGGTAAAGTGCGGTTCAGTAAAGTTTTGTACCAAAATACCAAAAAGTCAGTGGACTGAATTTGCAGGTTTTTTCAACAGCAGATTTTTTTTTCCTTTCTGAAGGCAACGGCATATTTCTGTGTCAAATTCAGGATTTACTGGACTCAGGTTGTCAGAGTTGTTGAGGAGAATAAAATATCTGAATTTATGAAAACACACGATCTCTGAAAGCGTATTTTTACCCCGTCGACTTGACTTTCACTCAGGAGATTTTAACAAAACCTTGAAAGATAGTTAAAACAGAAACTGTTTATTATGTCATCAACCAAGAATTTTTTTTTCATAATCATATTTTCATTGATGGAGAAGTTCTTCATAAGTGCTTCATTGTTCTTGCTTAGTTTCTTCACTACCGATGTTTCGGGGTGTTTTCACCAGCTCCACTAATAAAACTCAAACATGATCTGCTATCTTGTTATCTTGTTATCTTAAGCCGAGAGCTTAAAACAACAAGATAGCAGAACACGTGTGAGGCAAATAAACAAAGAGGGCGAGGGAGAGGGGAGAGAGGATAGAGAGGGAAAGAGGGAGGGAGAGGGGAGAGAGGAGAGAGAGGGAGGGAGGGAGAGGGGAGGGAGGGAGGGGGAGGGGGAGGGAGGGGGAGGGAGGGAGGGAGAGGGGAGGGAGGGGAGGGAGGGAGGGAGAGGGGAGGGAGGGAGGGAGAGGGGAGGGAGAGACATACAGGTGCTGCGACCGCAGCAACTTCCCCTTCGGCAGACATCTGAATGACAATACAGAGCAGTTTCTTCTATTCAAACGCTGCGGTGAAGCAAACACAATAGAGAAAACATACACGAGAAAGGCAGTCAGGAAAGGGGAGAGAAGACAGTCAGAAACAGTCACAAAGTCCGAGAAGAAAAACAAATTCTCACCGAAGTCCCTCAAAACGACGCCAGTGTGGAGTTTGTCTGTTTTCTTCGATGAACGGCGCGACGTGATGACGTAGAGTTGCAAAGACCGCGGGGCTCTTTGGTAGATGTAGTCTTCAACGTTTCACTCGTTAACTTTAAAAAAAAAAACACACACACAAACATTTAACACCGTCGTGTTAAAAAAAAAAAAAAAAAAGTGACACACGATAACTTGATAGATACACTTAATCTGAGGAAAATCTGGGGAAAAACAGAAGCAGTTTGACCGAATTGGTCAAATTAGAGTGGCTAATTTGATTGATCTACTGAAATAATAAAAAGACAAAAGCTATTTTAAAAAGCCACAGTATGTCATACATTTTCTTTTGGCATGTGGGTTTGCTGTGGGTTAAAGAGCGTGTTAGGGTCGAGTAAATCCACCGTTATCCAGGAGAACACCCAGTCAGGTCTCATACGGATTAACCCGCCGCAGACTTTTTTGGACCCCATGTGAGTTGTCTGTGGACAAACCATGGTAAAGTTTGTCCATACACAACCCACGTGGGCCAGCCCATGCAGGGCCCACAACAGCCAGGTGTGCATTTTCTCTGTACAACTCACTGCCATCTACATAGCCACCATGTAGTTTAGTTCTGTGATTCTGGGCAAAATTCTGGGATTTCTGCAGTCATCCCGCAGAAAGACTACTCTGTTCTTTGTTTGTTTTATGCCAGTGTTGAGTCCACATGGGGTCAGTTTTCTTTTCTTTGCCTTTTTTTCCTCCTATATATTTTTTTACAGTATAGTCCCATGAGGCCAGGGCTACTAAAGTCCATGTTTGCTGAATAGTCTTGAGTCATCTGGACTCTTTACACAATCCACGTCTAAAACAGGAACCCATTTGAAAAATAAAGACCTTAAAAGATACATAATTTCAACAATTTTAAAGTTCAACAAAAACAAAGAAAGGAAAAATTCAATTAATTACTTAATTTCAGATCCTGTTGGGAAATGTAGGCTTGCACCACCACCAAACATTCGCCAACTGGAAGAGCAGGAAGTGAGATCTCACCATCAACACCACACAGCGCCACCCCGAGGCCTGGTGCAGACTGACAGTCCAAACTTCCTCTGCAGCGGCCTGCCAAAGCACTGGAGGTGCAACAAAACCTTGCCGAAGGCTTTCACTGTGAGTTGCTGTCTTCTGTCTTCTCAGCACTGGCTTCCCCTTAATGTCAAAAGTCAAACCCTAGAGACTACGGTCCTCACCTAACGTTACAACATCATCTAGGTGGTTGCCCTTGGCAACGATGTGCCAGATGGCATTATTGTTACGGTGATGGCTGGCAACGATGACAACAGCAGCGCAGAGCTACGCAATGCCACGACAACCATGAAGCACGGCTGCGCCCACTTCAACGACCTGCGGTTCATAGGTCGCAGCGGCAGAGGTAAACATTGGCAGAGATTCGACTGTCACTTAAATTCTCTCTCATAAATATGATGCAGGAGACCTGTAATGACAGATCTAAAACAGTTGTCAATAACAGAAGCACCTTTGCATCCTAATCTGCTCCTGTTACAGTGGTTGCCACTATTCATCATATAAATGCTTTATAACCCAAAAAATGTCCCCTCCAGTATTGCCCATTTTGCTTTATGGTAAACTTTAGGTTAAAAATAAGCAGCATTCAAACCACTAATAATTTAGTCGTGTTATCTTGTTAAGTCCAGAATAGTAGTTAATTAGTATTTGGTTGAGTTAGTTTGAGTTGGATTTGCAGCCACTTTAACACCATCTATCAGAGCAGTCATGTTTTACGTTTTCTCAACGTAAAAAAGCTTTTTCAAATTAATGTTTTTAAAAGTGAATAAACAAGACTCTTCAACATCCATGTACTCCAAGCTGAGCTGAGAAACTGATATCGCTCCTGTTTTCACCTAACTGTAATATTTTATTCTGCATCTCTCCTTCAAAATGGCAATAATTTCCCAACATATAAGTGTGTGTATGTGTCATTTTGTTTTCCAGGCAAGAGTTTCACCGTGTCAATAAATGTGATGACTTCACCTCCTCAGGTCGCCACCCTACAGCGAGCCATCAAGATAACTGTGGATGGACCTCGGCTACCAAGACGTTAGTGAACCCCGGGGAGAATCGTGCAAGGAATTAATTTGGGATCCTCAGAGCTGTCGTTCACTTTTGGGTTCCTTTCATTCGTCTCTTTCTTTCACTCAGGACAAAGACAAAGACAGAAGGAGTCAGGAGTGTTCAGGCCTTCCAGCCGCAGCTCCGCTGCCTCATCAGGTTCGAGAACAGGTTTTTTTATTTCAACCGCATATTTTAAATAGTTTGTTCAAAAACGTAGGAGGCCATTTCAGCTTAGTCATCTTTTAAATATAATTCACTTGTAAAAATAAGTTACTTGTAATGAAAAATGTAAATATCATATTGCCAAAAACTGCAATACACATAGTTAATTTTAAAGGCAACTTGTTTTGCCTGTTGATATTATTCCTATTAGAAAACACTAAAAAATGGTTCTCCAACAAAAGCACCGTGGCGTCTCATAAGTTTGGGAAAGAGCAGCTGTTCCTCCACAACACATGGAGGAAACAGATGAGACAGGACTATGGATACCAGCTCCAGGTCCTCACCCCAGCTGTGATGCATGATGGGGAAAGCTTCATGAGTCCTGCTCATTTTACTACACTGGCACATGATTCCTTCCCATCACCGTAAAAATAATACACTTTTGTATTAAGGAAAGTCAGGATCATATTCATCCTGCCAGAGTAAATATTTCTGTGAAGACCATGAGATGAGCAGAAAACTGAGGAATAAATCTGTTTGTGATCTTTCTTTTAAGATTGTAGGCCCTTTTCGTCCTCTCTGTGGACCAGTGAGCCATCGGTTCTGGGTCAGGTAACCTCTCTGGCGTCGTCCTTTCCTCCAGCTCCCAGAATGCATCACCTGCCTCCCCTCCCCTACTCCACCCAGACTCCATCCTACAGCTCCTGCCTGTTGTCTCCTCCCGCTCCCCCTCTGAACCACAGTGGTTCATTCCAGCCAGGAGGCTTCTACTACGGACCGAACCAGCCGGTCCAAGCTACAGGAGAGGACCGTAACGTTGTCACAGCTCTGACCAATTACACTGAGGGGGTCTGTTTTTCAATGAGAGGGGAGGAGCCTGTCTGGAGACCTTATTGATGATTTGAATTGAAGATGTTATTGTTTTTCTCATTAACTGTTTGCATTAGTGTGCTATTTTATTGATTACTTTACATATTTGCTTTATAACTCTACATTTATAATGTGTCAAACAAATAAATAAATACATAAGATAAGATAAGATAAGATAAGATAAGATAAGATAAGATAAGATAAGATAAGATAAGATAAGATAAGATAAGATAAGATAAGATAAGATAAGATTGGTAAAAATCTGAATTGAATTTCACAACAAGAACACACAAGCTGTTGTATATTATTTTATTGATTAAGTGTTTTATACTCTAAAAAGACTGGCAACCCCTAAATATATTTTGTACAGAAGAAGAAAATAAAAAAATATTACTATAAATATTTCTCTTTAACTTGCTGGTTTATAATGGGCTTGGTCCATCAGTAGCGTCACTGGCATATGACGCCGTGAAACTGAGTTTTTTTTTAGTAGAAGCTTCTGGCTGCTGACTGGCTGTCGTGGCTACAGTGGGAGTGGCCTCATGTCTTCATCGCGAAAGTTTCCTGGAAAAAAACAAGTAAAAAAGACCCATTGATCTCTAATTTAAGAGATATGTGCAAAATACATTATAAACTGTGAGGACTTGTCCATAGAGGACAAAAAATGTTATTCAGAGGTCAGGTTTTATCATACAAAATATGAAATATACTTGCTTACACCTATACATTTACTTTATTTTAAAGTCATTGTTCTTTATAATTAGCGCTTAATGAGTGAACTCTGTTTGATGACCAGGTGGTGACACCAAACTCTAGAAGTTATGCTTCCTTAAAAATGGACTATTTAATTTCAACGACTGCTCTGCTGAAATCACTTCACACTTTTATCCTTATTTAATTCTACAGTGTAAGGAAAAAAAACCTTTTAAAGAAATTCACAAATTCAAGAAATCCACTGCAGCAAATGCTTAATTAGCTTTAAAATAACAGTAGTGTTTGGTTAAAATCCAATGAACAAGCTTTAGTGTTCATGAATATTCTACAAGGTTGTAAAGACAGTTATATTTTCCAAAAAGTTAAAAGTTGGATTTGGCCAACTATATCTGTAATACATTTATGATAGTAAAAACAGTCTATGAGATCTTTGGATATTGAGAAATAATGACTTTCAGAATTACATCGACGTAGTAAAATGATTTACACTAACAAGAGTCAGCCTGTAAACTGTTGAGTTCAGCCACTCTCCTGCTCCACTCCTCCTCCGTCATTTCTTCTTCTTCCTCTTGAATGTCCTCCTTCACCTGATGTTCCCCTGAAATACAAAGATGAACACATCAGCTAGAACAAGAACAAAATGTCATCTGCCTTAAAGTGAAATCTTGCAGACTGTTTTATTCATAAAGTGTGAACGTGATATGAAAACGTGTGTTTAAATCAGTTTAATATATATTACACCCTTTCACCATCCCTCCTGTCATTGTCTCTTCCATCTAAATCTACTCCTGGCTGATCCTTTCATGAGCTTTGCTTAATTCTAAATATTCCAAACCATTCCCAAAGAGCATTTTAGGCTCTTCACCTCTGCCAGTCCACTCGGGCTCTTGTCTCTTGGTCTGTGCTGCAGTAGCGGTGGTCTCACTACTATCTTGTATAGCTTTCCCTTCGCTCTTGCGGTTACTCCTCTCGCACAGGTAGCCCAAGACACTCATCTCCAACTTCTCCACCCTGCCTGCACTCTCCTCTTCACCTCTTTTCTACACATACACACATTTTTAAAGTCCAGCCACTTGAATGTATTATATGAGACATAACTGCAGATATCCAGAAAAAACATCAGTATTCCTAATTTTTTTCTTTTTCTTTCATCAATGCACGATTGTACATAACAGTGGCTCCACTTCAGGATTGTCAGAGGAAACAATAATATTTTAATAGCTGCTAGACTTAGTTGGCATTTTCATCTCTGTGAATATTGTGCTACACATATTAAAAAACAAAAAAAATCCACAGTTTTTCTGACCTTAAAAGGGTTAAATTAACTGACCGGGTGCAGATTGTGCAGGTGAAGAAACTTCACCGATGCTTCAGTAAATCAGCTGTGTGGCATTCACTGTCTACAGGGCCGTGGAGATTTGATACCAAATGATGATCACATTTATTGCAGATAATGTTCCATGACATCACTTTTTATGTGTCTTTTGCATCAGGCTGCCAAGGACCAAAGGGTTGAAAATGAAAGACCACCGAACGATATGGTCCTACAAAATAAGCAGCTGTGAGAACCTTAATTTTACTTTTATTTTTCCTTGTATTTATACTTGTGCTCTAGCATTTCTTATATTGCTTTGCTGCACAGTGTGTGACTACTAGTTTAGTTACAGTCTAAAGTGTGATGTCATAGCTACAGCATCATGAAAATAATATAGTAAGTTCCAAGAGTTTTTTAAAACAACAGTGTGTGATTAAATAGTCAAAAAAAATGTATGCTTAATTTTTTTCTCACCAGTGCAGCTCAGAGCAGTGCAGACCCAGTTTCCACAAGCACACACACACTTGTTGCACGCCAACTTAGTTTCAGCTCCATCCTCGAAAACTTCATCCTCCAGAGCACACTCTGCACAAACACACGCACAAGAAAGAAAGAATGAAAAAAAAAACCATATGGTTTTCCAGAATGAATCTAGATCACTACTAAACGTGTGTGCGTGCGTGCGTGCGTGCGTGCGTGCCTGCGTGCGTGCGTGCGTGCGTGCGTGTGTGTGTGTGAGTGTGGTTACTTCTCTCCGGCGGGTGGTAGGTGGGTGTCAGACAGTTGGTGAACTCAGTTAAACTCAGCTTCCAGTCAGCATTTTCATCTGACAGCTCCATCAAAGCGTCGGCACACAGAGACCTGAGAGGTGCAGAAGTTATCTGATAAGTACAATTTAGCCTTCTTATTCTAAAATTCTGTTTATAAGGGTTAGACTTTTATAGTGACTGAACTTTTTCCAAACAAAGTCTAATCTGAAGCTTTCATATTAAATATAATATGTAAATATAAAATTCATATTGAAATCTTTCATTTATAACATCAACTGCAAAAACTGCTGGAAAAGCATATCATACTTTAGGGTTATGGGATCTGTTTGACTTTGGGTTTGTTTTTTAAAGAATACACAAGATGTCTAAAATACTTTGGACAAATAAATATATAATTTTAATTTAATAATAACGTTTTTATGGCTTTAATTTAGCACCTCAGCAGCAGGTTCATCTCCAGACTGTCAGAGTATGTGAGGTTGAGAGCGGTCTCGTTGTGTTGCAGGAAGCGCAGGAACTCTTTCGAATCGAGCTGAGAGTCTCCGTTGTCATATGCCTGTAACACAAAACCATATACATTCATATTTAGTTAGTATCAAAAATCTCTTTCTCAAAATTAAAAAAAAATGTATAAACTATAACATATATATTACATTTTGAGTGATGCGTTAGTTTCTGTATGAACTATTTATCCTCTGATTTTTTCTCAATTAGTGCCATTTAGAGGCTCAAATTTAAACTTGCAACCAAATGTAAAACCTGTTTCTGAGATGCAAATCTTATAGTGGAGGGCTGAAGAGGGTTGTTGTGGTATTTTGGAGACAAATGGTTTATTCCAAGTAATAAAAACACAACAATTCCTCAAGCAACTTTACAGGAATGAAAACAAAGTTGTTATTATTGTATAAAACTTGCAAATAACTGCAAATAAATTGTCCTAAATATTACATATTGGAGCTTTACAAATAAAATCTGGAAACACGTTTGACCTTTCAGCTTTGTATTTAAATGTTGGCTAACAAAAACTAACTGTATAAGTATCTAATCTTTTTAAAACTAGTATGATTAATTAATGAGATAAATTGGTCTCTAATTAGAAACTTGTAGACTTGTCATAAACTATTAGAAAGTGCTGACAGAGAAATGCTTTTTGCAAGCCTCTCCGACTTTGTCTCATCTTAACAGCCACGCCCCCTACAGGAGGCTGCCCTGCTCACATTCAGGCTAGTAACCATGGCAACTAAAGAAGTGATCAATGAGAAATTATGTACATTACACTTCTCTTCTTGGGGTTTAAAAACATCTCCTAATGATTTAATACAGTTTTTTACAGAAGTCAGGAAATGACACTGGTGACATCGTTCACCCTCTTTGACGCAGACAACCGCTGACTAGACATAAATGACTATTCTAGTGTTTCTAAGAACTTCTAGGTTTATGAGGCTTAAGTTTGTGTTTTCAAAAATAGTGTCAGTGATTAAGAAGATGTGGCGAGGTTTGACCTGGAAATATATCTGCAGGACATCAGTGACTAAAGATGTGTTTGAGGTCAGATGTTGAGTATCAGTCTCTGCTTGAATCCACTGGATCACTCTCTCTCTCAGCCAATCACGATCAGACAGGAAGCACACAACTAAAAGCAGCACAAACAGACACATCAACATGGATGCAGTGTAAGCTTTGACGTCTCACAATAAAAATATGTTCAAGTTTGTTTAAACTCTAAAAAACTCTGAATCTGTCTCTAGACTTACTGGGACTCACGTCTGTCTTTGTTGGATTTTCTGCAAAAAAGAAGTGCAGAAACAGCTCATTGTCACAGCTCATGTCATATAAAAATCTATCGCAGTGTGAGGCTGCAAGTGTGTACTGACCCACGCAGCGTCCTCGCTGAGCCACGTGTATCTTGGTCTGAGTGATGCAGGCGTCTCTGTGCAGCTCACAATGATTCCTGTAGGATTTGCTGTTACTGCCACACACCCAGTGCTCTGACTCATTACACTGCTGCAAAGAAAAAAAAGTCAAGAGGTGTGCAGAGATGCTCTGCTGGTGGTGGAAGGTCTTCAAATGCAAGTTTAACAAGATCATCTGTAGTATTTGTAGTATAATCTGCAGCTCCTAACATACAAGTTTTTTGTTCATTTGATGCAGATGAAGCAGGAGTTACTGGTCCTCCTCCAGATTCCCTCATGTGTTCTCATCGCTCTTTTCTTTCATTCTTTCCTTCCTTCCTCATATCTCAGCAGGGTTATTTGCTCTGAATTTAGGTAGTCGGTGGATTTTGTTACTTCTTTTTTGCCGTTAGCAGTTTATTCCAGATTAGTCTGAGATATGATGAAATTTAATAAATTGTTTGTTGATTGTTATCTGGGGTCGAACTCTACCTTGTCCAGGACTGCAGATGTGAATTATCCTAAGAGTAACTCATTGTCACTTTTAAATAACACAAAGTAAAGCAAGTTTGTTGTTGCCTGATATACCTGGTCCCTGGATTTAAAAACATCATTCATATAAAACTTTTACATAAATGAACAGTGCAGATAAACAAGACCACAAATCTAAAAACATCAACACAGACTTGATGAAACCTTGAACATTTGTATGCACTCATGTTTATGTTATTAAAGAAAAAAAACATTTCTATAGTGTGATGGAGACACGTGATTAATATTGATACTTTTATACATGTGTGTTGATGGTGTCCAAGTGTCTCGCGTGTATAAAAACAGACACAACTTCTACATTTATACTTAACAATTGTATATGTCTTAAAGATTTTAAAATTTTCTTGTGCTCCATTTTAAACTTTGATTGTTTCAACTAAACTCCCACTATTATTTATTTTTGTTGTGTAAAAACCAACACTGATAAAGTGATTTGTTTTTGTGTTTTTAATAAGAGATATGTGACAACCCTAAAATAAAAATGCTTTAGTTTAACAGGTAAATGTGGACCTGTGACGGTGATTTGAGACCAGCAAGTGTGCAAAGTAATTACGTTACCTGTAAACAACGACACACTGGCTCTCCTCGGTCCGTCGACACACAACTTCTACCTGCACCACAGAAGGTCCTGGCGCACACCGACGGATCCTAACACACGCACACGCACACGCACGCACACACACACACACACACACACACACACACACACACACACACACACACGCACACACACACACACACACGCAGAGATGTGTCACAATTTCATAGCACTGAAAAGAATTGCAAAGTGTGTGAGAGTGTGTGTGTGGATCTGTTTCACACTCCAGATGGTAACCTTTGACCTCCCACATGAATGACAATGACTCAGAACACACACACACACACACACACACACGCTAATCACTGAAGCAGCTGCACAACATTAAAGCTCATCTGATATTCAGTTTTCTTTCCCAAGTCTTTAGTTATGACAGTTTTCTCGCAAGTAAACCAAATATTTGGGTCATCAACAAATATCTTTTTAGATTTAAATAAACTGCGCCAGACACCACATGCTCAAAGACGTACACACCCACACTGAAATACATTGTGTTTCACCCTTTCACTCTCACACTTACAGATTTTCTTATTATACTCTGTGCGTCCATCATTCATGTTTTCATTTGTTAATATATCCACAATAATGTATCTAAAGTAAGTGTAAGTAAGATCAGTTCCATTATGATGTATAAGCATTTGCCTCCTGTAAATATCTTCTCACAGCAGTTTTTTAGTCTTTTAGATTCATGAAAAAAACATTCAACAGTCAAAGAAGCAAAAAAGCATAGAAGTTATGTCCAAGAAGCACCCTGTGAGACAATCCTGCAACGTGGAGAACATACAATAGACTATTGTCTAAAGCTCTTCAAAGGAGAAAACACAAAAAAACATGGCTTTGAAAAACCGTGGAAGTGAAGTGGCTCCACTCCTACGGTTTGAGGCTCAAACTTTTACACAATTAGATTCACATCAGCATGAACACACACACAGTGTCACAATGGATACATCTGTCGTCTCTGGCTCTCCAGCTGACATCTGCTGCACTGCAAACCTGCTGTTAGTGACCAGCTGAATGCAGCAGACACACACACGCACAGACACACACACGCACACACACACACACGCACACACGCGCACACACACACACACACTTCTGTGATGTTTTGCATGTGATTAGCAGTTCATGTCTGATGTTGTCTGTGTCTGTAAAACAATCTGCTCTCCTCGATTTGCCCCCCCCCCCCACATTCTCTTTCTATTTTTCTTTTTATCCATCTTTCTCTCCAAACTGTGTCATTATTGTCTTTTTGTGCACTTCTTTTTCAAAGCATCAATTCTGTACTTCAAGCATGTTTATGATGCTGTTAAAGGGATTCACTAATCCCAGTTTTTATTAGTTATTTGTTTGGGGTTTTTATGTTTCTTTTCTCTGCCTCCTTGAAAGTCTTCATCATCATTACGTCTCGTTGCATTCTCATCACGCTTAGAAATGCTAAAGTGATGGAGCAGCCAGTCGATCATTTGTTAATTTTACATCACATATCAGATCACTACGTCGCTCCAATCCTCTATTTTGTTCCTGAGGTGTTTAAAGGCTCAGATAAAAGGCTCCTTGTTGTATTTATGAACAACGTTTTACAGAGTTTACATGTATGAAAGTTTGACCACTTATTCTAGGAGAGCTCCTACTGGTGCAGGCACAAAGGGGAACTATGAAAGGGTTCCTGCAGTCCAATGTAGTCCACGTCCTTCTGATAAAAGAGTTTAGCTTGAACATACTTACCTTCTTTAGATCTTCCTATAAACAAAACAGATTTGTTTCTTAGATAGATGGAACAGCTGCAGAGGAAACTGCTTGAAGCAGCCAAAATTACAGTTGTGGGGCTGAAATTAGAGATGAACCACTGACAGCTCTGTTCACAAACATACCTGAGAACCTTCTCACTCCGTGTGTGTGTGTGTGCGTGTATGTGTACGTGTGCGTGTTATACTTTACATGTCAGCACCTTCCTAAATCATGTGATCTCTTGACCCTTACACACACACACACACACACACACACACACACACACACACACACACACACACACACACACACACACACACACACACACACACACTACCGGGGATTCTCTTCTCTGTAACAGTTTTCAAAATTGAAGTTAGTTTCTAAATTCAGAGTTTCTGTTCTAAAACTGCATCCAGCAAGTGTGTCCTGTTGTTTTTGTGAAAGACAATAAAAGAGCTACAAAAATAATAGAAACATGCAATTCAATGTTTGTAGTTTAATACATTTAAAAGGGACACAATTGTTGAGTGTTTCTATGGTTTTCATGATTTCATGGTAAATTCGTGTTTCATTTGCCGCAAATATGGCAAATGAAACATCTGCAAATCTTTATTTCCGCTGATAGAAAATGTTTCTATAATAAGCCTAAATTTTGTCTTTGGAAATGGTGACTAGTTTGAAGAAACAAAGTGTGACTAAATATTATTATCACGTTTAGTCTGCTTGTGTTTGGTTTAAGGAAGGAAATGTATTAATAGAGGAATCTAATATTTTACTGCCGTGTTTTATAAGATAAAAGAAAAAAAACATTCACGCTCACAGTTTACCTTAGCAAGAGGAGAGGAGATCACAGGAGGAGAGAAGAGAAGCAACAACTGGAGAACAGAGATAGTTAACATCTGGAGAGGAGAAGAAACATCAGATAAGATGTTATCAGAATACGAGAAAACTGTCAAGTTTACTGCTGTTACCAAAACATCAATTAACTTGCCTTAATTAGTAGGTCTAACCACAGTTTGTCCAGATGATGTTGGTTTCAAAACAGCCTGCGAGAATCAGGCGATTAGTGTTCAAAAATGTGGTCACTTCACAGACGGTAATTCATGTTCCAGCAAAGAATAACCAGCAAGTCCTCTGTGCATCTGACAACTGCAGAAGAACGACGTCTGAGGAGGACTCAAGAAAATAAAGAGGATGGGGAAGAGAATGAAAGGAGGAGGAGGAGCAGGAGGGGATTCAGGAACAGACAGAAGACCAGCTGTCCAGTCACTTCTCTCTCTCCATCTACTCTCTCTCCCTGAACACGCAACAAACACACAATAAGTGCTCCTCAGGAGGAATGACGGCTTAAAGCTCACAAACAGTTGACAAGTTCAGACAGTTTTAAACAAGCAGCTGACAAGTTCAGACAGTTTTAAACGGTGGACAGATGACATACTGAACCTGCGCTGTTGGAGCCTGAATGATCTCACAAACAACAAAAAAGAAACCCAGTGTGAATGTTTTAATCTATTCTTTATGAAAAAAGAGAAGGAGTAACAATGTGAAAAAGAATAAATGAATAAAAACACCATTCTTCAGTTTCTTTGTCTTGTTAATACACAGCCCAGTCACTAACTGCTATATTCAGTTAAACAAGTGTTTTATGTAATCAATAACTGTGGTTTTTCAAGAGAAACTGAACTGAACAGAGGTTCATATAAGTGGTTATATTTTTTTCTTTTCAAATCAGTTTTTGGGACAAACTTAAAAAATGTGGTCAACAAAAAACATTAATGACAAAGCAAATATTGATAAATATAACTTATACATTAAAAAATAAATATCTTGTTTGTTTTTTTCAAATCAGCAAATTAAAAAAAACAATTGTCTAAACTTGTCAAATGTAGATTCAAGACAATTCCTCCTGGTACAAAAAAATGTCAAAAAAGGGTTGAATACATCCCTGCCTTCACGTACCTATCAGAAGGATAATTCATTCATTCATTCATGCTTTCAAGTCTTGGGTTGCAATAGAAAATACAGGTGGAACCACCTGGACTTCATCAATAAAAAAGAGACATTACTGAGGTTTATTCAGTAATGTATATGAATATAGATATTAGACATTAATATCTATATGGTAGTAATTTTTAAATTTTCTATTCAATTTCTCTCTCTCTCTCTCTCTCTCTCTATCTCTCTCTCTCTATATATATATATATATATATATATATATATATATATATATATATATATATATATATATATATATATATATATATATATATATATTTATCAGATCTATCAACTGTCAGAAAAGTATAAAACTAAAACAAACGTGCTGCTGTCCGATGTGCTGTCGTACAGTGACCAGCAGAGGACAGAATGACTTTGAGTCTCTCTCCCTCCTTCACAGACACAAACATCCATCTTTCTACCAGGTATCAGCATACCAAAGAAAATGTTTTAGAGTATTTTTTCTTTTAAACTTGAACTAAATCTGAAGCCAGCAGAAACATTTGAAAGACAAACACAAATAAAAACTGGAAACATTGCAGTGCGCCTGTTTGTTTAACGTTGTTCTTCCTCTGTGATCCGCTGGTGAATCCATCAGCAGATGGATGACAGAAGGTTAAAGAACAAATACACATGATTTCAGCTGACTACTGCCAACACTAAAACACCTAGATAGTCAAACAGCCTTGATAATTCAATACTTTTTATGTGCAGCTTTTTAACAATGATAAAGATTCACATTACAAAATGTGGAGATCAAAAATTATTTTGGTAATACTGGGCTTGTTGTGGCTCAGGGTCCACAAGCAAGGAGCTCCTTTGTGGGAACATGTTTAGGGTTCATAAGCTTGAAGAAGAAAACAAAAATGTAATCGATTTTAAAATGTACATGAAAAAATATTTTGAAAGAGCATAAATTACATAATGGGGCACTGAAAGGTGTCAGCTGGGACATCACATCATCACACATGTACAAGACTCGTGTGACTTGTTTATCTTAAATGAGAATAAACAGGAAATTTGATATTATTATCATTATTATTATTTTACTTTTCCTATCATTTAGCACAATAATCACTGACCAATTACTGCATGCTCTCCTCATCCAGGGTTACAAATTTAATACTGGATTTATTCAAGAAGAACACCAAGTTGGAGCAACATCTCAAGTTTAATGAAGAAGTTGTTTTATTGTTGTGCACTTTTATTATTGGAAAAACACTTTTCTCTGAAATATTCGCTCTTACATTTTGTGCAGTGCAAATGCATTTTCTCTGTGAGTAAACCTTTCTCATGAACATTTTATTTAATCCTTTGTTGGTTGGTTTGTTTGTTTGTTTGTTTAGTTTTTTCAGTTTTAGAACAATTTCTTCACTTTATCCTGCTACAAAATGATGGGAATAAAATCTGCCTTCTCATGAAATGGTGGGGATGCTGTTGTGTGTTTCTGTCTTTGTAACTGATCTTTCAACAACCGATTCAGTGTTTCCACGGTGAAGAAAAATCAGTCTCACTCTATTTAAATTTCCGACCATTAATTTGTTGTCTCTGCATCCTTCCGTCTCTGCTGTGACCGTCAGCTGTATGTCAGAGTAGGCGCCGAGGTTCAGATAAACCCACCTCCTGGTGTCCACCGCAACACCAGTGGAGTGATTCCTATAAATAGTCCACGGAGGTCAGTCTGAATGCAGTATTTATGCATGTGTGTATGTGTTTTCTTTTAAGGAAAGGTATGTTATCGGGCGTCTTGTGAGCTCAGCGCGAGGCGATAACAGAGGTGTGATGCAGGCAAAAACATGTTGAAATTCTTGCACACACACTTAGAAGAGCTGGAGAGGAGGTGATGACAAGAGTTAAAAGTCTGCTCGCAATCTCTGCTGTTCATAACTGAATCACTTATTGGTCCAGTAATAAACATGCCTGTCTACATGTGCGCTTATGCATGTAGCTGCTTCTTGAAATTTTCATGCAGAAATACTGCAGTCTGAAAAAAACATATGAGTTTCCTAACGCAAAAACCAGCCCTTAGAGCTGTGTGTGCCACTTTCCAGATCCTGAGATAAAGATTCAAGTTAAATACGTTTTTTTAAATTAAAATATTCTTTTCCACGGTGTGATGCTCCATTCAAGATAAGACATCAACACTACCTCTGCACAAGGTTAATATAAGGCTCTGCAGGCTATAAGTGACGTTCTTGACTGTAGTTCTGTCTGGCATTTAAATGCTGATCCCTACACTTGGACTACACTTAACTACACTTAAACCTGTAAAATCTGCACACAAATGACATTAAACATATTTAAAATATTCTATGTGCATCAACATCTGGCTGCAGATGCTTGACTGATCATCGCTTGCCTTGACTCTTAAGGAATGATGTAGTTGTTTTTTTTACCTTAATGTTTGCACTGCTTGATGGCTTTGCCCATGTTTTGTGGTGCATATTTAAACATTTATGTATGATGAGTGATGCCATTCTGTGTTTTATATCTGTTTTTAGCTCTTAGCTGCTGTCATCTTTATAAAGGGGATTTCTATCTCCAGAGTTTTTTCCTCCCTGGTTAGATAAACATTAAAAATATTAATATCAATAAAATGTGTCCCTTTACTCACTGAAATTCCTCTGGAAACCTGAAATCATTGAGAAGACTGTGGCAAGTTAAACACCATTTAACTCACATGTACACATCTTAACATTCATTCCTTTATTGGGAAGACAGTGTTAATATAATTAGGAAAAATAGTGTAGACTAAAATACTAAAATAGTTAAATGTCACTGTTTAGGATTTCTGCCCAACCAGTTCTTGCTTTTTCTCGACTGAATAAAACGTTGTCTAAACTTGGACTGCTCTAAAACGACACCAGGGCAGGTTTGGGAGGTTAGGGAAGTTTTAGCAGGTGAAAACCTCCATCGTATTTGTTATCTCTACGCTGCAGAGGGCCGACGCCGGTTCATGTCAAGTAATAAATAGTGTAAATGGTTGATATTTGGCAGATACGGCGGCTTCTGTCATGTAAACCTCCAAATCACTAACTGACAATAAATGAATGACTAAACAACTCACAAACACACGCTTTTCTTTGGGTTAAGTCAAGTTACTATAAGTAATACTACCAGGGTTAAAACATTTCCTTTCCACTGTATTAAACTATTCTATTAAACTTGATCCAGAAAGTGCACATGCAGTCAGTTGTGACTCCAAACACACACCGGTCTGTGAAAGCGTCTCACGGGGAACGCTGCGGTTAACTCTGGCTGCATCCTTTTCATACATCTCGGTCTGTTATGATTTTGTGAAATGAATATACTGCTGTTTAAAAGGTTTGTTTTGAAGGTCTAGTGTAGCCAAAAAGCTATTTTTAAATGAAAGAAATCTGTAATGTGTTTACGCCTCACGGGGATTAAAATAATAACATCACTTCACAAAAGGAAGACCCTGTGATTCTGTAATGTTACTCACCACAACATTTTTAAGTGTCACATGATGTGACCGCTGATACTGATGCTGAGGAGAAGAGCCTGTGGGAAAACTGGGTGCAGTTGACATTATCACAAGTTCTCTCAAAAAAAAAAAAAAAATCTACAAACTTTCGATGCCGGATCTCAAAAGTCTCGAGTGAAATCCGGTAAGATTTAATACTTCTGTTATTGTGGCTTAATAAACTGCTGTCACATGTTGCATCTCTTGCCATTATTTGTTGAACAAAAGTGGTGTTTTAAAACTGAATTTCCATTTGTTGCTCTGAAAATACTAATTAATTACTATAGGCAGGAAAATCGTGGTAAATTTAAAATCTGAATCAACTGAAGTAGCTCCTGATTCTGAAATAACTGTGACTGAAATAAACTAAAGTGACGGGAACATTAAAAACAGAAAAACTGCTCTCACAGGAGTCTGATTCCCCATCTTCTCACCCTACTAGTACTGCTGGGGACAAACTCAATTATACATGTTTTTATAATTCAACAACAGAACTGCTTGGCTGAGATGATATCAAAGCTGTGTTGATGCAATAGAGACAAGGACATTTTAAACAAACTAAGGACAAATTTCCTTTTTGGCTTGTGAATGTTTCCCCTTTTCATGCTGAGTTTTCCTCCGTACTGTTATCTTTACTTTTTTTGGATTTTTGCTGCTGTGAACAGATTTCATGATTATGTACGTTGCTGTAATCGTCTCTAAGATTGTTATGATACAGATGCAAAACACGACACAAGAAAACTCACTTCGATCAGCAATCAGGAAGACCAAGTTTCAGGGAGATGGATGCTGCGCCTCCCAGCTGCCCCGACCTCACCGATGGAAACGCTAAAGCAACGTGACATCCAGCTGTTGGTTAATACAGCAGTTGAAAAAATAAATT
This sequence comes from Xenentodon cancila, assembly GCA_014839995.1. NCBI lineage: Eukaryota > Metazoa > Chordata > Actinopteri > Beloniformes > Belonidae > Xenentodon > Xenentodon cancila. The sequence goes on from CM026208.1 coordinate 4,280,188, forward strand.
CATTCACATCTTCTGTCAAAGTCTGACTCAGAAAATCCTGGACTTCACTGTTCTATTCAGTGTTTTTTTAAAGACTGTTTGCCATTTGTTTGCTTTGCTTTTGTATTTATTTATTTAGGGAATTGCAGAACCACGGTGGATTCAAGACAAATTGGACTTTATAACTGCTGAGTTTAAATAATAAATAAAGATTAATAATCTAAAATTAAAAACTTAAATAGTTGAACTTTTTAATCAGGATGTCAAACACTGAAACGTTTGACATTTCATCTCTAAGACAGTGGTTCACCATTTTATTTTAGTAGTGTCAGACAACTTCTTAGATGTTTTGATGGCTTGGCGCAGACTTGCGGCATCTGTATTACCCAGTTCCGCTGATAGTTACTTCATCATTTTCAGCTCAACGTTAAAATGAGCGGTAATTAAACTGCAGCTGTGGGCAGCCGTGGGCAGCCGTGGGCAGCCGTGGGCAGCCGTGGGCAGCCGTGGGCAGCCGTGGGCAGCTGTGGGCTGGTTTTTAGGTGTGGTGAAAGCAGCTGGTTATTGGCTGAATTTGACTGCTTTCATCCTGTCACCTGTTTGTATCGCGTGGAAATGTCTGA